>OX438645.1:16300000-16925000 GCA_949316285.1 Eupithecia subumbrata | reverse complement strand
AGGATATTATTCCGACCCTTAATATAGGCTGGTGGCAGAGAATATATATTAATACGAACCTAGTGGCTCCAGCCAAGCCAATGCTATTCGATTGTGACCAGTTTGAGGCCAACATTACTGTAGCGGTTGGTTCTGAAAATTTATGGCCCCGATATTGTGCCAATTAGGCCTCGTTTAGTTAACCGATAGCTACATGTATTGTCAGGGGATATTGCTGCTCGAAATCATAAGATCTTTCCAATTTGATAATGTTATGTCGACTTTTTTTTTCAATGTGTTCTTGAGTAGATACCGCGACTCTCGGCAAACGTAGCATGACGACCAGTGCAAGACTGATGATGATGATGATTTATGTGTGCTGGTGATTTAATTTGACCTTAGTATATTGTACAAGCCAGAGTCTCAGCGTAATTTAAGTCTCGCTTATAACTCAACACTAAATTATCAATTTAAGTCAGTAACACCAATGCGAAAAATCACATTATTATAAATAAACAGACTATAAGATATGGCCGCCATTGTTTTCGTTTAGTTCATTGACTTTATTCGCGTATTAAATGTCAAATAATGGTGAAATATCACGTTTTTACGGGGGAATCTTGCCCTACCTTTTGAGGGCGTGTTCGCAGCTATTTTCATGTTATTTTGTACGTTTTGCTTCAGAAAATGTTGTATCGCGTTTGATAAATTTTTAGAAAAAGTAAGGTTCTACTCTCTGGCTACCCATGCATTCCTCTTAAATTTGTGCGTCTACAAATATACACGCAAAATGAAATAGGTAGTGAATCAAAAAACAAATGATCAATAAAAATTGTTTTTTTATGAGTTATGTGATGAAAAGTTATGAATAGAAAGATGACTTAGCCTACCAAGTGTGGTGATGATTATGGATCAATCACCAATCGCGCTAGCCTGTCTTCTAGGGGACGTTTAGGACAAAATCAGTCAAACCGCCCCCTATAGCTTGTAGTGCGACGGGACATTCTATATTTCTACTGACTTTCGCCTCACTGCTAACAAGGGGGTGGTAATGCCCCTTGCTGGGATGCCCCCTTGGAGGCAGTTCAGCTGTGGTCGTATAAAAGTGCTGACCTCGACCTCGACAGCCTATAATGGTCCACAGCTGAACGCAGGCCTACCCCTGAAAACCGCCTTATTGACTTTTATCTTCTGGGGGTAATGCCTATAATCCCCATGCTGGGCATGCGGGTTGGGGATCGCAGTTCGGTGGTAGAATTGATCTGCAGAGGGCTCTGCTGCCCGCTCCCGGTGGATATCCCTTAGTCGCCTCTTACGACACCCGCGAGAAGAATTGGGGTGGGGTGTTCTATGCCGGCACCACACCGCTAAAAGTGCTGATGAGATGAGTAATCTGCTGCTAGGCGTATCGTCATATATTTTATTTATCTAGTCTCGCTACTAAATCCTTTTCCAAATTGTATAAATATGTTACGGAACCCATTTCTAAATAAGAAAGGGCACCAAAGCTTGCTATCTAATCGTCCTCTAATTTTCTAAGACAAACAATCATATTTATCAGTTCTAATTAAACACAATTCGACACACAAGTTTCCATCAACAACGACAAACCTCATTCAATCATGAAGGCGTATATCTGTCTGTACATTGGGTTGTTTTACCCAAATGTTGTACTTTCACTCAGTTCATCATTGGGGCACTTTGGGCTTGATAGCGGGGGGCCAGCCGTGATCTCAATGAATGGTGGAAACATGGGGGCCAACGAGATACGGGTACTTCAAGTAAGTGAAGAATGTCATCTGAGGATTTTTAAATAGCATTGTAATTTTTTTTATAAATAATCTGGACAATCCACACAGCACCATCTAGCCCCACAGTAAGCTACTCAAAGCTTGTGTTAATGGTCTAACAACCGTTTCGACTACATTGACAGACACTTGACAGGTGCATCGGTGATGGTGGCTGATGCGTCTGCTTTTGACGCCTCGAGCACGCCAATCGTGCTGCACCTGAACAACTCTAAATTATTTGTGTATTTCACAGAGGTACAACATACGTAGATACTTAATAGTGAAATAATTTTCAGAATTGTACCTACTGGGAAGAATATTTTTAAAGAGGCCGCCCTATATAACAATTAACCTTACATTGGCTTCCACCCTTTTTTTTTCAATATTGCGGCGCACTATGATTGTTATATATTTGTAAAGAGGACACTTATACAGATAAAAAATGTACTATAATGTAATTTCCTAAAGCATCAGGTTTCTGAGATATTACACATAAAAATAACTATTGCTCATAATATGTTTAATTTTTTTCATATGTGAATATTTCAAAAACCTGACGCTTTTGGGCATTATTTATAGGGCTCTATCCTACCTAATATTATTAAATTACACTGTGCGCCGTGATTTTGAAAAAAAATCTAAATAGTGACCGATGTTAGGGCCAAAACTTTCAAAACCTTTTAATCACTGATGGTCCGTTTCATAAAAGAAACACACAGAACTAAGTTTTTACCACTTTTGTTACAGGCGCAAGGTAAAACAAACGATGATGAAGCAGAAAGTAATGTTATTAAACCTACTTGGGTAAAAAAGACAGACCGGCTCCATGATAGCAATAAACCTTGGATCAGTAACAATCTAGGTATCAATAAAGACACAGAGATTAAAGGTACAAACCACGGTCAATCAGAGAGATCAGATGATGACCAGGGCGATGTAAGAAATATTGGAGAGCAGAGACAACCAGGGAGTATATTTTTTAACCCTTACTGGACAAGTCAGGCGAAGAACCCTCTGTTGTACCATGAAAATAATGGTTTCATCTACCAACCTGATAAAAATGGTTTCCACGACCAACCTGGAAATAATGCTTTTATCAACTATCCTGGACAAAACGGTATTTATGCGGCGAGCAAAGGTAACATCGTCCAAATAGGCAAAGGCAATTCACAGGTTTGGAAACCACAACATGTTGGTAATAAAGGCTCTGACAAGCATCCTGGCCATACCCCTATATCGGGGAGCAAAGCTTTCAAACAAAGTCACAATTTTCAAATAGGAAAAAGTTTTTATTCATTATCGAGAGATACTTTGAATTCTACCCACCCGAAAGGTATAAAAAAGGTTCCTTATAACATACGGGATTCCCCTTATAACAGAATTCACCGTTTTCTGAGCAATACTCAAAATCCAGGTAGAAGCGGTGGCTTTTCATTAGACGTAAGTTTCAAAAAATTGCATAATAGTTCCCAACCAGAGAAAAGCAACCCGGTGTTTGAAAAAAAATATCCTCTCCGAAACAGAATAATATATTCGAAACGCGAAGGTCCAATCAAAAAACATCAGGGAAACCAAGAAATAACCAATCGGTTGCCAAACATATTGAGGAGCCCTATGAACTCCAGCAGTTTTGAAGAAGGTAATGGTAATGATGCAGAGAAACCTAGCGAGGCCAAAATTCGTGTCCACCCCTACCGACACAAGCGTAGTACAAACGAAAATGATAATGAACTAACCCCTACAGGTCAGTTTTGGGTTTGGAACACAAATAGTCCCAATGGTGGGAACCTTATTCCAGTTCATCATTCTTTAAATCACTTTGATCCGGGGGATTTCGAGTTGACCGCAGATCAACCATTAGAAATAAATACTTTGAAAACTGGCACGAACACAGATAAAAGAATTAGAGCCCCTAAGGGTCACTCTTGGAACCAGAGAGATCTTCAGTACAGTGGGAACCTTATTCATCCAGCACGTCATAGTTTGAACCCTATTATATTAGGGGCTAAAGGTTTGAACATGCTTCATACAGAAACTTTGAACACAGATCACCCAGGCGGTAGGAACACAAACCACCCAGATGAACAAAGCAATGGTAACTCAGCTACTCAAAATCTGGATGTTGAAAGGAACATTCACTATCCTGACATAACTGGCATGAAAAATGTTCACCCTAAGGATCTGCTCCATTATTTAAGAAGAGTTAGGGTTCTAGTTGAACCTTCTAAGTCTACTCTTCCTGCAGGTGTTCAAGAGGTACCAAATGCCAAGAAAATTACGCCACCTGATAGCTCTCCAGCTTCGAAGTGGGGTGGGATTTTGTTCAGAAGTTTACCGAAAAATGGGACCCGTTCACGGTTTATGTCTTTTCCCTTAGGTCCTAGTAACATTTTGAGGGATGATGATGGGCCAGTGAAATACAAGTTCCATTTTGGTGGTATCCTATGGTGGCGTTAATTTTCATTTTCAATTATTATTATTTTTAATTGTAGAAAGTAATGTATTGTGTAATCTGATGAGTTGTTAATAAAGTACTTTCTTGAAATTATTCTTCTGAAGGACATAACGTCCGCCAAACTTCTACAGACACCTCTTTTATCTATTTTACTATAGTACTGTAGTAGATTGTAGTTTGACGAACTAATTATGAATGTGAACGGTTTTTCTACGAAAAGAACCATGTTGAGCTGAGTCACAAGAGTAGGTAATTGAATAGGTAGATAAGTAATCAAATGAGACGGGTAGACGAAATAGACGATGCGGGGCGTCAATGGATTCTGCTAGGCCAGGACTGGGGCAAGGCACAGACTTCGGTCCTATATCCAGGTCTTAGGATGAGTAGTTTACGAAAAAACAAACAGTTACCCAACACCTGCAACGTTCCTACCGGACTAAGAGGAACAGCGGCGCGCCGCTGACATACTTCGAAAAGTTCGTTACTAAAGTTTCTAACGAACTCGTTTCGTAGTAGGCACAAAATTATGCCGTCGATCCAATACTTTCTTAGAAAAAAAAATTTAACGACCTCCGTAGCGCAGCGGGCGAAGGTCCGCCTGCGACGCAGGAGGTTGCGGGTTCGATTCCCGCCTCGGAACAAATCTGTGTACGATCTGCAGAAATTTGTTCCGTTGGTCTGGGTGTTTTCTATGTATAAAAATATCTATCTATGTAGTGTATTGTATTAAGTATATCAGTTATCTAGTACCCATAACACAAGCTCTGCTTAGCTTGGGGCTAGATAATGCTGTGTGAATTGTCCAGCTTTATGTCGAGCATTAAATTTGATAATAATTTTCGAATTATTTTGATTTATTTGTTCCATTTGGCAGCACGAGTTTCAAACTTAAAGTTACAGGCAGTAAACTGCCAAATTCTCGAAAACTTTTTCCGTTTGGTATTTACAAAACGTTTTACTACCTCAACCTCCTCAACAGCCTATATTAGTCCACAGCTGGACGCAGGCCTCCCCCGATAAGCGCCTTATTGACTTGTATCATGTGTGATGGAATTATTCTGCAGAAAAGGCTGCCCACCCCCCCCCCGGTGGAAATCCCTTAGTCGCCTCTTACGACATCCGCGGGAAGAGTTGGGGTGACAGGCAATTTACAGGTTTGGAAACTACAATATGTTGGTAATAACTTAATAAGGGCTCTAGCAAGCATCCTGGCCGTACCTCTTTATCGAGGAGCAAAGGTTTCAAACAAAGTCACAATTTTCAAATAGGAAAAAGTTTTTATTCATTATCGAGAGATACTTTGAATTCTACCCACCCGAAAGGTATAAAAAAGGTTCCATATAAGCTACGGAATTCCCCTTATAACAGCATTCACCGTTTTCTGAGTCGAACTCAAAATCCAGGCAGAAGCGGTGGCTTTTCGGTAGACGTATGGTGCAAATTCTAAACCGGCCCTATACTCATTAAATGAGATAAAAGCCAAAGACGCATATCAGGGGGAAGCCTGCGTCCAGCAGTGGACGAATATAGGCTGAGGTGAAGTGAGGTGAGGAGGTATACTAGACGTAGGAGTGGGTAAAATCCGGCTGCTAACGATGATATTGATTGAACGATTTTATAAGAATAAGACTAAGAAATCTTTATTTGTAGCATTACAATTTAAACTTAATCTTGTAACTTACTTATAGTACGTATAGACATAAGACTATGTTATATTAAAAGATAAGACTTAAAAGCTACAAAATGGCGTCCGACTCAGCATTTGTTGTGACAACTAGCCGGTAACGCTGATCTTTATTTATTTATATTTATTGAGGTAAACCACAGCGTTACAATTTCCATATAAATACTTAAAATATATCTTCCCTCAAAACCAAATGACGCGTCACGTACACTATAACAAATTTATTATTTGGTACAGGGCGTCAAATTCTTCGCTAAAACCGTTGCGAATCTTGGAATTCCATCGTATTATTTCACGAACTTCAATCGTGGGTTAAAGTCATAAAAGGAAATGCGAAATCCATCAAACAACAACCATAAAATGCAACAGCTTTCATAAACAGACATTGTACAGAGATTTTATCAGAAGCGCAACACCACGCTTGGAGTGTCTTTAAGTGGTACGAGGCTACCGTCTCTTCAGTCATCATAAAATCAGATCTGTCTCATATTCATCATATTGCACGAAAGAACTTTATAAATTCACTTTAGAATTCATGAAATTCCTGTGTACAATATGATAGTAGATACTGTCAGACGAAGACGATATAAATGTCGGGTATAGGACCATTTTTTTCATCCTACACGTGTTACTTGTCTGTATTTTACGGTTCCATGCCCAAAGGGTTGTAATATGACCCTATCACTTAGCTAGCCTGTCTATTTCTATTTGTTAGATCACCGCAACGACCTATATTGGTCCACCGTTGGACACAGGGTTTTATCACAAGGGGGTAGTGCCCATAGTAGGGCATGCGGATTAAGGATCGCAGTTTTGTGGTAGAATTGTTTTGCAGGGGGCGCTGCTGCCCGCCCCCGGTGTATATCCCTTAGTGGCCTCTTACGACACCCGCGGGAAGAGATGGGGTGGTGCAAATTCTAAGCCGGGACTACACAGCAATCGTTATCTACCAAGCGTAAATGTAGCAAGTACAAGATTTTACAGAACACATTTGGCCAGTTTAATTCAATTTTGAATTAACTTCGTCTAGCTTGTATTTCTCATTTTGTAAGTTGTAGCCAGGGACCGTAGAACCCCGAGTTTGGGTTAACCCCTTCGAATGGGTAATACTTTAATCGTCTGCGCAGTTTCCCCCTTATTCGGGTAACCCGTACAAAACCCTAGTGAAAGGGTAACCCATTCATTGGGTTTTAGCAACGATAGAGTTACCCTTTCGTGGCGGTATCCGATTGTGTACCAGTACCGGCGCTACAAGTTGTAGCACTGGTTCGTATCTACACTGTCTATTTTGCAGTCCCACTACCCATAAACTGTAAACCATGCACTTTGCAATTTAGTGTTAGACTACAGTTATTTCTATAGTACTCCGAAGTATTTATTCCTTTGATATTTTTCAGTTATTTCTATTTTCACAGCGGAGACGCGTGGACAGTAAAATTATTTCGCAAATAAAATAAAAATCTTTATGAGTTTGTTTGTTGTGATACCCCATAGAATTTAGAAAAATAAAACTTTAAACAGTTTTAAAGCTAAAGGACTCGAAGTCGGTTGTTAGTTTATTCAAAACAATCAAATTAGGTACCTAGGTACCTACATTGTTTTGAAATAACGTCAAGTGCGACTTCTGAGTCGCACTTGACGTTATTTTTTACTCTTAATTTTTTTTTTTTACTACGGAACTCTTAGTGCGCAGCAGACTGCGCACTAAGAGTTCCGTATACAATTGTACCTTGTTTCTTGCAAATTGTATGATTCTAGGTCAACGGGAAGTAACCTATAGGTTTTGATTCGTGTGTAATTTATGGACAAAGTTATGTCTGAATAAACAAACTTTTTATTTTTATTTTTTTTTATTTATAGCGAGAATTAAAAGATCTTACTAGTAATTTTATTAAAGAATAAACTAAATATTTACGGTTTTTGGTTTCTTTACTTGTGCAATATGAACTTGCTTCTCAAAAATAAAGACTTAAAAGAACAGGTACTTACCGAAATTGTCCCAGGATATACAATAAAATATCATGTTGCTAGAAGTATAAAACAGTTTTAATAATTACAAAATGAAAAGGTTTTACGAGTCGCCACTTTTTACTGTTATTTCATAGAAACTCCTCATTTATTTTCGTTATTCAGAGAAATCTCCTGTTTACGAAAATATAATACGAGTTGTCACTAAGTATCTCTACTAAGCCGAAAGGACATTTAGCACCCTGGGCTGGGGGTCAAATTAAAATTAATATTTTAACAGGTATTTGTTTTTCCATAACAATTTTGATTTTATGTTCTTTAATGATTTTATCTACTCATGTTCGTTTGGTTTGATACTTATTTATATTTTTGGCATCAAAATCACCACCCAACTTATTTAGGTACTACCTAATTATTTTGCGGCACCGTATATCCTCTTATACCTTTGTATGGGTTCACTAAGCAAGAAATCCTTTCTTTACCACGCGAACATTGTGTTTGTATCATAACATAACAACATCCAAGGTTTCCTATTGTGCAGTCCCGAGTCCCGCCCGGCTAGTGTTGTATTGTGACGATTCCGGCCTTTTAGAGGCGATTATTTTTGACTGGATAAAATGGCAAACATCTTTGGCATAGGTCTTTCATTAAAGTTTAATGAAAGACCTTTGCCATTTTATCCGGTCGTGGCAAAGATCTTTCATTAAAGTGTTTAATGAAAGATTTTTGTCATTTTATCCGGTCAAAAATAATTTTGAAAACGACATGCAATGAGTGTTCAAACACAAACGTAAAATACTTTCGTATATTTTGTAAGCCCTTGCCATAGTTATGTTTAGATTGAAATACATACTTACTTAATAAGATTTATAAAATTAAACAAACCGTTTATTCCATAACCGTATTTACAACAATCATGCGTATAAAAAAATCCTTTAAAAGTTTAAATAATCAAATTAGTAATCAATTTATTTAAAAAAAAATGTTTTGTCGATACCTAGATATTGATATTCATTATAATAAGTTATAATATTATTAGTAGTAATTATTAATGTAATAATTTTGATAAAATATTTATAAGTGTTTTACAGGCTTCCTCCAGTTCTAAAGTGTTCGTAATCGAATGTCGTATGCTTTTCATCGAATTTTGTTGAATCCTATTTGGTATGTCGTATTTGCTGTCTTGAGATGAATAATTAAACTTTCTTGATTGAAATCAAAGATAATCACTTATTGATGGTAATTAAAGAGGCATAGAAGCAAGCCTGTAGCATGAATCTATTACGTCTCATTTTACCGGCAATCTCTTCAAACTAAACACATCAAGGTGGCAAAACGGACATGTTGTTTTTACCCCGGCCCTTGTTTACATCCAGTATAAACCAGTGTACCAATAGAGCCCTGAGTTCAGTATAGAGACGTCATTGTGATGTGTCATTTATCTATGGGATATGGTACAGCGACATTATCGTGCGGACAGAGAACTACGCATATCCCATACAAAAATGATGTCTCGGTTCTTTCGCCAACCCGAACTTAGGGTTATGGTCGCATTTGAAAACGTATTGTAAAGAGTTGAAGTCAGAACACAGCATTACAAAAGACTGCTTGATCCGTCAATGGCGACAAACTCATTCTAGAAGGACCTAAGCAAGACCATTTGGTCGTTGGCATTCTTATCGTTCGCCGTCCGGCTAAATTTTCGTCCGGCTTTTGCTCGACATTCGGCCATCCTTACCGCAACTGGTTTCTCACTCACAGAGCAGGATACATAATCCCTTTTGTACCAAGTTTTAATGATATTATTACGTACATCTGATTCAGATACATGTCGTCCATTGTATGTGCCAGCCTCGGTTGTTTTCATGTTGAAAATAGAAGTAACTTACGTCACAGCTTTCGCAAAATTTATACAATAAGTTGAGCTTTTACAAATAATATAAATAAAATAAATAATGCTGGACAATTCACACAACATCATCTAGCCCCAAGCTAAGCAGAGCTTGTGTTATGGGTACTAGATAACTGATATACTAAATACAATACAATACATAGATAGATATTTTTTATTATACATAGTAAACATCCAGAACACTCTGAACGAATATACGTAGATCGTACACAAATTTGTTCCAAGGCGGGAACCGAACCCGCAACCTCCTGCGTCGCAGGCGGACCTTCGCCCGCTGCGCCACAGAGGTCGTCAATTTAAAAATGTTCGAGTGTGTAGTTTATATACTCATAGATCTAGCTAGATGATAAAGAAATAAAGTCTGAGTACGTAGGTCCTTTATATTTTCAATCAAATCCTATCGTGGTTGAATACTTTTCTAACGATAATAATTTTGCGTTCCACGTCGAAGCAGTTAGGTAGGTTTTATGTGATTTCCGTAGAGTATTTTGGAACCGATATAGAGGTGCAGGGGTCGATTCTTACATTGAATGGATAATAAAGACAATAAGGAATTTACTATTGACAAAACCTTTGTTGTGAAGGCTGGTGCCTGAAGTAGGTTTGGAGAATAGGTCGCCAAGTTTAGTTAGAAGAAAGAAAATCAATATAATGGCTCACACATAAAATAAACAAAAATCCTTAAAAAGAAAAAAAAAAATATTCTATGTTAACTAAAAAGGTCCTGCGTAAGCTTCATGTTGCTCAACATTTGTATTGAGAAATTTTTGAATAAATTATTTTATTTTATTTTTTAACATAAATTTAAGCAACGCTGGTAGTTAGATAGTAGATAAGGTAAATTAGCTACTGAGAGTGTTTCTATTGTACTGATTCTTGTGTGGCTTTTATGGAATCGATTTCCTGCAAAAGTAAATGATTAAAAATACCTTAAAAGGCATTTTTAATTTTCTCGTAAATTGACTCTCATGACGACTTTTCTCGAGAGTCATGGATACGAATTTGACCATCCCCTCAATAATTTTAGTGTTACAGTGTTAATAATTATAATTGTACCTACTTGTTTATTAATCTTTACTCAAAAATAAAATTACAGTCAACTAATAGAAATAAATTACTTATTGTACATTTCAGTGCAAGTAGTTCAACTGTTTTTTAAGAATGTTCAGTTGTACTACCAATGCCGCATAAGGTCACTATAGGTAGACCACACAACTGGCGGATCTCTGTAGAACCATGTCACAGTAACAAACGCCAAAAGTGGCGTTTGTTACTGTGTCTGGCGTTTGTTTTCTTATTGGTGACAAGGTTTTACATAGATCCGCCAGTTGTGTGGTCTGGTCTACATATAGTACAACTGGTAGTACCAGAGAAACAAAGGTGTGTCATATGTACTACCAGTTGTACTTTTTAGTACTACTACACTGACACGGAGGCCCACTGTATGTATGCGGTATTATACCATCGCATGCCACTTTCAAAAACTGAAATAAAACTAGTTAAACTCATAACGTTATGCTTCGTATCGAAACGTATTGATCGTTCGCTAGCGATACTGAATATTTTACAGCATTGCCTAGTGTACACTGTTGGACACGGTAAAGGAAATGAAACGTTAATTTATCAGGGGATTTAAAAAACCAACCTACAAAGCCGAAGACACTAGTCAATCTATACGCAGTGAACGCGATGAGGGGTAAAGGAATCGAATTATAAGAAACAAGTTTCTCACGGCCACGGCCTCGCTCAGAGCATCATCATCAGCCTATAGTCCACGGCAGGACATAGGCCTCCCCTAATCAGTGACATAGCGCCGTCTTCAGCTTTCCACTATTTGCCTGCAGTCTTCCGCAGATCATTTTCAATTGCGACGATATGCTTCTTGATCTATCTTCCTTGTGGTCAATTTCGTTCGGCGGCCGTTTTATTTGGAGGACTTTATACCTCAAAGGACTTCGTGAATTGAGAACCAACCGCAACGTATTGGGCTCACTGTCACTTCACCTTGCTAATTCATTGAGCTATGACGATAACTTTGGTTCTCTGTCGGATGTATTCGTTACGAATCATCCTTCAGAGAGACTCCGAGCATAGCTCTTTCCATAGCTCGCTGAGCGACTTTGAACTGGTGGACCAGCCCTACCGTGAATGTCTACGTCTCAGGTCATGACGGTTAGGACGCACTGATTGAGTGTTCGTTCACATACTCACAACACAAAACATGTTACGTAGATAAAACCTAGTGTTAGCGATGCTTCAAATTGATCGTCAGTTTTAAGGGTTTTTATCTACCGCTTGACTATTTTTATATATTCAGGCCAAAATGCGGGTACCCCCCAGCTTTGTGAATCGCTTAGACGTTGCTGATAATCGGTCATTGTATTGCGGGTAGAACGAAGACTCATTCCTTAGCTGTAACTGATCGAGAAACTGTGTCGCGTCATGTAATTATTCTAAATGTATAGTTGTTGTTTAAAAACTAGTTCTTTCACATGAATATAAAGTAATTAGCTTGATCTAATTGTATTATTTGGAAATCCCTGAAAGTAACCAGGTATTGACCTGGATGGAGTAAGTATTTAACATCAGAAGTGCTATGTGAGAACCGACGTTGCACAAAGGCGAATGGTATGTACTTACACAACATGATTTATATGTTATTAATTACTTGCTGTTTTGCGAGTGGGTAAGGTACCTACCTAACATATTAAACGCTGGGTAGAAGTCGCCAGTAAACTTGCTGACGTGCCTATGCCTACCTACGTACATTTTACTCGTAGGTAATACCAAAATATTCAAAAAGGACAAACATTTTCAATGCAACATTGGAACCTAATAAGACCGCCGGCCCACTGCGGCGCACGTTGTGCACGGCCACGCGGCGGTTTTTAGCTGCGTGGGTTCGTTGGTTTGACAACGTGGGTCTACGTTTCGGCAGTGAATCTACGCACGCGTGTACTGTGTGAATAGCGTTGACGGCGTTGAGCGGCGTGGGCGCAATATTCGAGTAAGCCAAGCCACGCGCGTAGCAATGATAAATCATTTATCGTATTCGTGTGTAGCGTGTTCGTGGGTAGCAATACGGGACGTTATGACACACGTACGTAGCTTCTCCGTGCGCAGCAGTGGGGCTTTGGCTTAAGTCTATTGCTGTTATTGTGATTATTTTGTCTACTTTGTGCATTTATTTTGTTACGACTCGACAACAGTATGAAAAACCGGCCATGTGTGAGTGGACTCGCACGGGGTTTCCGTGCCATCGTACAGAAGCAGAACAGAGCATATTGCAGAAGAAACAAAGGAAATCTTAGAATGAACTTGAAGCCATTCCTTGGTACCTATATGTAGGTACTTAGACTTGTAAGGCCGGTACACAGTTTGTACTAATTTACAGACAAAGGAAGTAAAGCACCTACGTGTCGAATAATAAAATTGAGACTAGGATTATCCGACCTGCTACTTACCTACTCCTTAGCATAAATATTTTGGGTTAGTGAAGTTGGTACCTACATCTTTACTACCTACTAACTAGGCACGTATAAAGTATTTATTCATTGCTTAACTTATTTATTATGAATGATGTTTGTAGTGTTTTACCGAGTTGAGCAGTGGTTGAACCTACTTAGGTACCAAGGCTGATGCTCAAACAGAAATTTACCAAGCCTCCCTATTTCTATTTTTATGTTCGATCACCACCGACTGACCAGTTTGAGTTATAATTACTAACTTATGATTTATTTATATTCTTAATAAATTGGTAAACGAGAACAAGAAATTACCAGCTAAGTCGAATTAAAATTGTACCGTATCGTAGTTTTCATAGGCAAGTACAGGTACCTAAGTACCTACTTACTTATAATTTTCAATTGCTAGTTTTACTGTCAGTATGATGGTATGTATATTCAAGGAGTAAAAGCGAACTAAAGCTGGAATTTGCAATAGAAACAGTAGAGCTACCTAACTGCAGACTGGTGTAAGTAAACAATCTAGAAGTAGCTCAATTGATCCATACCTATCTATAATAGGTATCACGGTTACTACAATTTATAAATAAATATCTAATAACTGGTTCCTAGTAGTAAAAGTAAGTTTGAGCTTATCTTTGTATGCGGCAAATAAAATAGGTAGGTACCGGTCGTTGTCTCGGTAGAAAATAATGTACAACAAAATATTGTACGGCACAATAACTTGTGACCAAATTTGTTTACCCTAATAATTCGTGTACATGGCTTCCGATTATCGTGGTGTGCATTATCATGACCGAACAATGTCAGGCTGTGCATTATTGACACTATTGTCGTACATTATAGTGAAAGAGCCGTTGTATCATATCAGCATTTTCCCGTACCAGGTCGTAGGTATGTACCTTGTTGAGACGCAGATTTCTGAGTGTCACAAATGTTTGGTTGGAGTCACGAAAGTCGAGGACACATTTAAAAAAAAAAACGTGGTAATGTTATAATAATGATCACCTAAAAGCAATACTCTGTTAGAATAATAATAATATAATATTTATTTTGGCTTAAGACATGCTTCATACATGATAGATTAGCAAAGCAATGCACATTGCTTGGGCAAACCGGAGTCGTATAGTGGGTAGTCAATTAAACGTATTTGTTTTAAGACACCTACGTAGTTAAATTTAGATTTGAAAACAAAAATGATTTCAAAATTAAAATTGCTTAAATTGCAAAGAACAAATACTTAAATGAAAAACAGAAACGCAGAGCCACAGATGTGGTAAGCAGATGTAATAATAATTGCATTATTAATTATAACAATAATGCTGAACTTATGTATGAAAGATGGTACCTACCTACAATGAATTTTGATATGTAGTATCAATCTACCTATCAATTTACTGACCTAATTTGCTCTTTGGGGAAGTGCACTTTTTGGTTTAGTTACCTATTAGAAATATACCTGTTTTAGAGGTTATAGGTCTTGAGAGGAGGTTATTGGTAGGGGACCTATATACATTCCATATGAATATGAATATAGCGTAAGGTGTTGTTACTAGTGTCATTTGGCACTTGAGTTGAAGTCCATTCAGTGAATCTACGTTTTTGTGCTCATTTCAATATTGGAACCGTCAGTAAAGGTTCCAACTTCATGGGTGCCTGATCAATTCTTTAGTAGGAACTAAAACTCCGCTACATTCATAGAAAATAAAGGTGGCACGTTGCTGTTCGTTGTCTAGGTATTTTATTCTACACTACCACCACCTATTAAGAATAAGAATAAGAATAAATTTATTCAAAATAACTTAAGACTAAAGTGTTACAATCGAGTAAATAATATCATATTCTAATGGCATGAAAATAAAACAAGTGCCTGAACTAGGTTTAACCTGTATCTCAGGCAGAAAGTGCTTATAACGAATAAAATAATAATCACATCAATAAGTGGATAGTCATTATAAAACAAAGCAAATGGTGCAAATTAGTGAAATAACTTACTTGCTTACTATGCTAAACTAGTTTTAATAATAAAAAAATGTATACTACAAAATTATAGCCCAATTTAACAAAGCCAATGTGTTTTCTGTGCCATCGTATGACAAACTTTGTTAGGTATTAATTTTTATATTGATCAGTCGAGACTATGATGGAGGTTCAGTTTGAGGAATAAGAAGTTAAACAGTCTTTGGAGATCCAGTTACCTCATGTTCGGTTATGTCGTGAACAGGTGTTGAGTTCTTGTTTTGTTTGTACCTAGTTCATGGTCGTTGCACAAATGGTTAAATATAATAAAAGTGCTTCCAGAAAACTTATGTAGAATGGTAATAATAATCTATGTAATGGTGTTATAAACAAGCCCACGGGCTCCTAACTAGTTAGATTTGTGTTACAAGAGCCAAATGGCTATTGCCATAAATGCGAGTTTCATTGGGCTGCACGAAGTGAATTGCATTCAGTATTCAATATTTTATTGCTAAAAAAAATATTACATTTTTTATCAGCATTAATGCAACATTTGTGATAAAGTAGCAGCCGAAATCGTTAGAAACTAGAACAACCGATGTGGAGACACGTTTCTATCCCACCCAGGTTCACATTGCAATTTGCAAGGCTAAGCTACACCAGACCAAACTGTTGGCTGTTATGTATAATTCAAAACAAATATAACCAACCGCGTTGAAAGTTTCGAATACGTGTAATCTTGAAAGTACCTAAAAACAAAAACAAAAGTTGATAAGTTCCTCAATATGACGTAGGTATATACATCGCAAGAAGAAGGGCTTAGTGTGGTATCATCCTATACATTGAAACACATATTGGCAGTATACAAAATACATAGCATACATTACCAAAAGACATGGACCTAAAAAGAGATAGCAACCAGATAAATTGTTGCGAGTGAGATGTCAGTCAAGACGCATGGATGCCGGCCGAACGTTCAATAATGTTCTTGCTTTTCCAAAAATTAAAAAAAAAAAGTAAAATATAAATTTAAGTATCGAAACTAACTTTCAAATACAAGTTTAGCTTTGTTAATGAGTGAAACGTTAAGCTATGGGTTCTACTTTTCTTGCTGATTAATGAACCACAATGTAGATTTAAGTAAACCAGAAGAAAGCATTCTTAACAATGTTTCAGTGAGTTTTATTTAATTTTGTTATGATTGGCGGTAACTGATGATGACTTTATGTCCGAGGCGACCACTTTCCGCGCAGTACCGAGAGAAAGTATGTCCCTGGACTCAGGGTATTAGAACAAAGCCCTGTTGTCATATCACTGACTGTAGGAACCTACTGTACTTACCTAACTGACGAAAGTTCACTGTAGGTTTGAAACAATTCAATTGTTCCAAATTCAGTTGTCAAAATAATAATATTATGTTTATACAATACCTACCGGATTCAAACATTTAATATGAAACTACCTGGAAGTGAACATAAATAAGTAATAATACCTACTTAGATAGATAGATAGATAGATAGATAATAGCTTTATGGTACCATCAATGCTTATGAAATATCTTACAAACTACTAATTAAATCTAGTGTGGCACAATCGGCGGCCTTATCGCTAAAAGCGATCTCTTCCAGGCAACCTAGATAACGAAGTAATCCGTAAGTCATCGTCATCGTGACGTGAAGGTTCACCGACGGGTGATCAAAACCAGGTTCCTTGCAGGATTGACAGGGGGCCGATCTGGTTGGTGCGGCTCTGTCTACTCCAACGGCTATATTCTGATCCAAATCTGGTTTTTGGGTACCTACCTATTTTGTTTATGTTATGTCACCAGATTTAGCACAACTCGATACGTAATTGGCGATAGCCCCATATTATGCTAGCGAATTTGGGCTATATCCATCGAGTCATTAAATAGTGCGGCCCTTATTTTTGCTTGTTCTAAAGTCAATAAACCTATTGGTGATATAACGCTGTTTGGTTAGAGATTCCATTGACATTGGATTGTGAGTGAATTTATTTTTCTACAAAGCAATGCCAGGTATGACCTACCTATGACTCATGGACTAAACAATTTTGTCGAAGAAGCGTAATTGCTTCTTGCTAGTTTCGGTATGAGTACCAAACGATGATCATTTATATTCAGCCTGTTTATCACTGCAGAAGATCCTATCCAGTTCGGACGATTTGAAGAGAATCTTTTGATTTTCCAGTGTACCATTACTTATTATCATATTTTGGGCTTATCATATTTTGAGCAGAATTATTCGCAGCTGTTTGTTAGAATTAGAATGTTTGTCAATTATATAGTTAACAATATTTGTAGCACTGTTATGTAGTCCCTATAAAAGATGCATATCAGAATGCATGCCTGTCCCCGACCAAATAAGTACACTGATAAGATGGAGTCCAAGGCCAATTACTGGTTTGGGCCCTTAAGGTCTTAAAGGCCACTTCTCTGAGCCATTTGTTTATATTAAGTATGTAGCATTTTTAAATGAAACAGTTTCCAAACACAGTATAGACCAAACTTATTGACTAAGAAATTTAAAACGTGATATGACCATAACAAAAGCTTGTTTTGCTACGGACACTTGGTGCTTCTGCCCCTCAAAATTATGTATGAAGATATGGTGATAAGTGTCTGCAAGACTAATGTAATTTACCAGTTTATCACCACGGCAGTTAAGCTTGACGCTGCTCCATTGTGTGAGAATCGCATTGGAGTCGTGGTGTTGAGTTAATAGTTTTTATATTACAGAACCTACAGCAGGCCGTGGCCCGAGGGTGGCGAACGGTAGTCATAAAACACTAACTAAACTTCGAAGAAACTTATGCCCGAGGGTGCCAAATGTACCTACAACAGGCCGTGGCCCGAGGGTGGCGAACGGTATTTGAAAGATTGAAGGTGACAATAGACCGGGGCCCAAGGGTGGCGAACGGTAGTCATAATACAACTAGACTTTGAAGTAGCCTATGCCCGAGGGTGGCATACGGTAATTGACAGACAGATCCTTAAAAACAAGACCAAAGTCTTTGTACTGGTGGTGACCAGGTGACAAATGGTAGTCGGTAGAACCTCAACATAAACCAGCCCAGAGACCGTGTTCTGGTTGTTGGTAGGCATGCAATAAAGATGAAACGTGATGAAACTAGATGAATTGGAATAACACGAGATGAAATTATATAAATTGAGATGAAAAAAACAAGATTAAACTGGGAGATGAAACAAGATGAAACAAGATGAGACGAGCTAAAACAAGATGAGACGAGATGAAACAAGATGAGACGAGCTGAAACAAGATGAGCCGAGACAAAACAATATTAAATGAGATGAAACAAAGAGAAAACTAGATAAAATGGGATGAACCGAGATGAACTGAGATAACTGCAGATGGAATAATAGTACTACCTAGATTTTGAAGACTTCCAATACTCTACACGACCATGTGGCATGCATCCAAAAATGAAGACAAAGAAAAAACTGCGGTGAGCACTTTTCAGATTTTCCCTTGACCTCCAAGTTGTATCAACATGGCCAATACCGAAGATCGGCCAACTACTGCTTCAGAAATAATGAATATAGATGAATTTGTTTACGATTGCAAACAGTGGGAATTCCAACTATGAATGTCCCTTACGTTGGGAAAACCATGGTAGATTCTAGAGGCGAGGAGAGTGTCCAACGGACCAAACGATCAGCAACAGAACAATGTGGCACAGAGTTGTGTCAGCGTTAGATCCTCGTGTTCACAGTATATACGATATTGTATTACTGCTTAGCAATGATGACAGAGACTAGGAAACGTATTTGGAGACTGCGTGTACAACAATGCTCTTTCAACATAAAGCACGAGAGATGAGGAAAGAGAGAAGATACGTCGCTGGTCGCCGCTGCATGCTTGGCCAAAGCGGACGCTGGATGACTACATCGTTTGACGATTTAAATAATATACCTACTGAAACATATATGTATTATTATGATAGATATTTATATGATATAATTTTGTTAAATTTTGTGTTTAAAGTATAACAAGCAATTAAAATTGGCATAGTTAACCGTTATATTCGTTAATTAATTAAAATAAAATATTGCTTGGCCAAGCGTCACTCAGATCTACGAGTTTTTGATGCAATTGTATCTAGACATCTCAAAAATTAATGATATATTGTGCAGAAAGATAAAGTGATTTTCCGATATTTGGTAAAAGTTAATAATAACTTATATTTCACAAAACATAATGATTATTAAAATGAGACCTATCTGATACATGTATTAACTGTATTATACATGATAATTAACTATATTATACATGATAATTTTGATTTAATATGAAAGATGTTTCCTTTTCACTTTTCTATTATAGCATAAAGAGAATGCGACTCTGTAGTACCTTTTCTATTATTTAGATTAAGAGTTATCTGACTTTTCCAAATCTCTATTCGTATTTAGAATCATATTACGCTAATCTATGGTTATATAAATAATTCTTTCTTTGAGAATAAATGGAACATTTAAAATAACGAGTGTAATAAAATCAATGTATTAAAAAAATAAATCAAATAGAATGTAAAACATGCATATTTCTGCAATTATTTTAGAAATAATTATGTACTCAGGAACAAAAAAAAATCCATGTTGGTCATTTCAAAACTGAATCCGCCATAGCTACTTAGAAATGGCAATTATGTTTAAGAAACATCTTAAGATTTGTGTTTTTTTTTGTTCCGTCTGTCTATATAAAAACAGTCTAGCGGTTTGAGGTCAAACCATTATTTGGACGGCCGAGAGGTCAGGAATAGAGGCATTCCTATAAACAGAATGGCCGCCTGTTAGCGATGCTTCAAATTGATCGTCAGTTTTAAGGGTTTTTATCTACCGCTTGACTATTTTTATATATTCAGGCCAAAATGCGGGTACCCCCCAGCTTTGTGAATCGCTTAGACGTTGCTGATAATCGGTCATTGTATTGCGGGTAGAACGAAGACTCATTCCTTAGCTGTAACTGATCGAGAAACTGTGTCGCGTCATGTAATTATTCTAAATGTATAGTTGTTGTTTAAAAACTAGTTCTTTCACATGAATATAAAGTAATTAGCTTGATCTAATTGTATTATTTGGAAATCCCTGAAAGTAACCAGGTATTGACCTGGATGGAGTAAGTATTTAACACTAGCCTTAAGGCTTGGCTGTGAACACATTAACGATTGTCAAGTTATTTTGTCCCGCAGTGTAATCGTTTTACGAGGCACTACAAAACACATCGATACCAGTTTCAATGACGATGCGCACTCACATAATAGATAACTGCGATTTTCTGGCTTTGAGTGTAAATATGTGCTGATGTTATGTACGTACCAAATCTAATTATAGAATTATTTATAATTTTATGATGGTATGACAATATCACGTCACATTCATTGCATACTAACAAAATATAATGCGAAACTTATGGCTATTTGTTTTTTCGTTTCACGCCTAAACGACTGAAAGGATAAAAATAAAATTTGGCAAGGAGATAGATTGCGTAAGGCAGGACATACTGGTCATACTTTTTATGCTATATCACAGCTTTTGTTTCACGTAAAAATAAAAAAACCTGCAATAATTCCATCCTCAAGGGAGAACGCAAGCGAAGCCGAACGTAGAACATAGTATATTAAAACAACAGTGAAGCAATTAATGTACAGACAAAAGTTAATTATTAATTCACCACTTCGCCATTTTGTCACTCATAAGCACTTCTGAAGACAGCACTGAGAATTTATGCAAAAATATACCTTAGGCACTGACAGTGGAGTCTATTGTCGTAATTAATGGTAATTCTATGGATTTAAAATGGCGTCTAGTACAGTTGGGGGAAGAGTTTCGATTGCTTTGCTACATTATTCAGAATGTAATTTAAATGAGTTTAGTTGTTTTCAACTTACTTATGCCATTTCTTTACACTTTTGTAATTAGTTGGAAAATAGGTGGAGCTTAATAAACCGGCCAAGTGCTAGTCCGACTCGCGCATCAAGGTTTCCGTAAAACAATGAAAGTAGTCTCACAACATTATTATTATTTTAGTTTTATTTACGTTTAGTCTCCTCCAATAAAAGAGAAGATTTTACTTGGACCACTTATTTTATTCTTAAAGGAGAGAAAGAGGCCAGTTGTAGGTCAATTTTAGATATTACTCGTAAGTGACAACGGCAGCATTTTTTTTATATCTAAAGATAATGAACCAATGAGCGGCGATAAATTAGTTTCGTTAGTGTACCATTCTAATGATACACTAAAGAATACTTACTTACTAATCAGACGGAGAGTCATAGGGTTGTCACTTATACGTCACTGCCGCACGCAAAACGAGTAGGTATTCAAATATGGGCTGAAACTCGTTACATTTGATTACACTTTACAATGACAGCATAAAATAGTAGGCAGCGCGTGGGCACTTGCTTGATGCTTGCAGTAAGCAATATGTAACTGTAAAATGTATCTTAGATTGACGAGATTAAGCCCAGTAGTTCCATGCGGTAGCGGTATTTAGTATTTTTTAATTGCAAGACAAAAATATTACATACAAAGTTTTGCAAGTACATATTCTTGGACCCCGTCAGGTATGACAATATATCTTAATCTAGGATTTAAGATAAGGACAAAATTAGGTATTTTGTATTTTATACAAAATATCAAAGATCTTTTAGGTATAATATTTGTGTAGTTTAAAATTGTGCGGTGCTGGACATATTATTATGTGCTATGGCTTTTTTTACAGACGGCTTATTAATAGGGCACTGTTAGCACCCTCTGTGTACGGAACCCTAAAAGTGACCGACGGATCAATTTCCGTGCCGGGCTATTTAGTTAATGTCTTAGTTGGGGCCACGTGGCACTAACAAAGTGGTTCTCAAATTGAATAGAACCCCAAAAGGCTGTTATCACGCCATCTTGTATGTCTACTGATAACGCACTTTTTCTATTAATGACATTTCCCCCAATTTTGTATTGTATTCCACAGTGCAACGTAATGCAAAGTGTCTTGTCGCCGCGTTGGTTGTTGTCGTCGTTCAGTTTGAAAAATATTAGTTACATAAAATGGAAAGTTTGATGTATTAAAATAGCTATTGAGAAGAAATAAGGTTCATGTGACACAAAAATTTTAGAACCCAGCTAAAAAATTTAATAAGTAAATTTTTATAAAGATATTTTCATTAGAAAGAAAGAAGCAAAGTAGATTTTATTACGTGTCACTCCCGTTTATAATCGACTAGCTTCTGCCCGCGGTTTCGCACGTGTTGTTTCTATGGAAACGTTTTAAATAAATTAGAAAAAGGATTATGGTATTATTATTAATATAATTAAAGACTACTCTGTACCTACATTGTACTTATTTTTTATAATTTGTGACGTGCAATTTTTTTATCAATAAATGAGTATGAATCAGAGCGTGCGCATCGTAAGGATTTGTTGCTTTGTATTATGTGGCACTATAGCACCCCCCGTCACTTCCCGTTGATACAATCGCATCAACCCCTAGTTGAGGTCGATGATTGTTAGCTTAGCGATCACGATCGCGATACAATTCACTGATAGCAATACGAATGATGGATTTTTATTGATTTCTGTGTTTGATGTTTTTATTATTCTATAGTTGTATTTGTTCATTCGTTTTTGATACACAGGCGAGCATACACATTCATTGCCCTGAACGCGAATGTGGTTCTAGCAAAGGTTTAGCTCTCCGCCCAGCGGACTGGTGATCGCTAACCGCAAAATCAGCGAGACATCAAAATAGCTGCTTGAGCTTAGAAGAAGAAAGCAGCGAGTTTTTACTCAATGTGCTTGAGTATGTGTGTATAAATTTTAAGGCTGTAGCAAACCGTATGTATTCGGTACTGAGTAACGGGTGCACCATCTAGTACCGAGTAACGAAACGTTACACACGAATGCATTTCGTTACTCGCATCTTTCGTACTTTGGGTACCTACACTGTTTCAGTTCACGGAAGTACCGTTGATGCGTGTATTGAAATGTTTGCTGATCGTGTTTTACGCATGCGCGCGCTTATTCGGTGAATTTAAAAACGTACGTTACAATTACAAAGAACGATGCATGATCTAAGAAAAGAATTTTCCGAGTAGACCAGATGTATGATTTTGAACGAATCATGTGAAATAATCGAAAAACAAAACACGGGGTATAGACAACTAGTCTTGTGGCTCACAGAAAACAAATACAATATTTAATTTTTCGATTCCACACAAAGGCGCATTGAGGAATCGCGTTTGTGTTTAGAGCACGTTGCGCCATGAGAATCATGGCCCTCTGTACGCGTACGCAATACGACTCGATTCGATGCTCTGAAATAGCATGTTATGATGAGGTATCAGAAATAACGAGTAACGATACGATAGTAACGAGTAGTAATTGATAAAGTAACGAATACATACGGGTACGCTTTTTTTCGTAACTGTTACACCTCTAAAAAAATTATAATAAGGTACACAATTGTCGAAAGATTTGCCTATCCAGTTGGAAAATATTTTGCCTTGCGTTGGTTTTGAGTTACAGGTCCCGCCATATTTTCTATGTTGTCTAGTTTGACCAATACAGACTTATTGCGCGGTTTGAATCTTTGCGAGAACCTCGTAAATTCCCTAATTTGGTGTCCAAATTTTAAAACGGTTACGTCGGGTACTCTGCTGAATTAAATTATTGAATGACCATTTATTTAAAAGAAATTATTCAGCTGGTTAAATGAACGTAATTTTTATGATGTTAATGAATTTATTAATCTTAAGCCCTAGACTTAAGTTTATTAATTGCATGATATAGAATAGTTAAATATGAGCTAATAACTTATAACATTACCCACTTTATATACCATGTTTTATGCAATAAAACATCATTTATCAATATCATTTATCATTATCATTTATCAGTGTAGGTGTCAAGTACTCAGAAGAAAGCTTCTGCGTTTCTTCTGGTGGGTGGGTACCAGAGACTAAGACTAAGACTAAGGGTTTAGTCGGTTCTTACAACATCCAAATGCTGAATAGGAGGTGTCGATTCTTACGACAGCCACGGATTATTCGAAATTTTTATGGGGCAACACAATTCAATAAAAAGCGGCAAAATTACACCCATACCCACCTCAATCTCAACAGCCTGTAATGGTGCATAGCTGGACGCAGACATCCCCCTGATAAGCGAATTATTGGCTTTTATCCCATGGGGGTAGTGCCCATAATACCCACGCTGGGCATGCGGGTTGGGAATCGCAGTTCGGTGATAGAATTGTTCTGCAGGGGGCGCTGCTGCCCCCTGTGGATATCCCTTAGTCGCCTCTTGCGATACCCGCGGGAAGAGTTGGGGTGGTGCAAATTCTAACCTGGCACCACACAGCCGGCACACCAATACATTAAGTGCCTAATCTCAGGTATAAAAAGCTATTAATAATAAAAATATAAATCATAATAATATGCGCATTGATGACAGAGCATTAGACTCAATATTAATACTTATGTAAATTATTATAATACTCGTAGGAGTAGAATATTAATAAGATTGGATTAAGCTTATTATATTTTGAAGTTTATCGAAAACTTGAACGTTTCAAATAATTTTTTAGATCAATTTGAACGGAATAAGTTTTGTTATAGCCGATTTTTGATAATAGAATGTTCAAAAACGATTTATGAAATTGCAAGAGATTTAAGAAATAATTCCTACCGAAAATGGTTTTTATTTGAAAACTTTTAATCGTGAAATCACACGCGTTTTATTAAAGCTTTCGGCAAGAATATTGATATCTATATTTGCTGGAAAAGGTTTAAAAATAAAGTGTGTTGTGATGGTAGCAACAGTCTGCAGTTATCTCGTTTGTTTCAATTGTAAATACTAGTTCTAATTTGTTTCTAATATTTAATTGTAATTTTGTTTGTGAAAGTCATTTTGATAAAACTTTCGCTTCTGAAATTGCCTGGTGCGCAAATCTAAGTTCTTGAATTTAATTTTTTGTTTGTTTGTTCTAATCTCCGAAACGGCTGGACCCTTTATCGGGACTTTCACAGGCAGATAGCTGATGCTACAGCGGATAACTTAGGCTACTTTTATTTTAGAAAAATAATTAGGGTTCCGGCGAAAATTAATAAAACCTATGAACTTACTCGCGGTGACTTTAGTTATTCCGTGACCATGGCGCATGAAACTGTGCCGAAATGGATTAGTTGCATTTGCGTCGACATTTGGGAGTAAACAACCAAGTAAGTCGCGTTTCGTGCGTTCTGCTACCCGGCGAAAAAAATGCATAAACCTTTTGTTTTGTGCATTTCAAGCGTCGAGTACGTATGAGTAGCTTGAAAAAGTAATACCTACCATAGGTACCATAGGTAGGTATACATAAACTAAAACAGAATAGGCAAAGGCAAAAAAATTCAGCATTTTAAATCATTAAAAGGATTGTTATTATTTGCTATGACTCTATGTTCATTATTCTTCGAATACTTTGTTACAGGTGTTTGTTTTTTTATGTTTTTTTATTTTCAAGTGCTGCTGCAGACCCTTCTCTTAGCTCTATGTACTTCATCCGGGCTTTGGCAGTACCAACATCAACACGGCAACCAATATATTTCCCGTTTTCATGTGTTTTTTGCATGATAAATCAGAGAAGACTTACGAAAGAATATTTAATATATTAAGAAGAGAAGTTCCTACATTTCGGATGAAACATTGGAATGCTCAAAACTCAAATCATGGTAGATATCACGTTGTGAATTACTTTTTAGTCCTTATCATCATGATAACGTTAGGTATGCATCAGTTAGTACCTTTATTGACAAAGAAAATTACAATAAAATAATAGAAACGAATTAGTATTTAAAATTGAAACAATAGAGCTATCTGCAGACTGTTGCAAATAATCTACAGGCAGCTCAACTGATCCATATCAATACCAATCGTCGCGTCACCGCTACGCTGGCTGTATTGCTCCGCTGTATGGCAATGCTGATGCGCTGCGCCTGATACTCACCAGCTCTCGGGTCACGCATCACTATGACCAGACGCTCAGATAATTTACAGATATTTTTTTTTAGTTCCCAATGTGATCTTTACTGTCTTCTATTTAGCTAGTTGATACAAAATCTAATCCCTGTAATGATCATTCAGTTTTATAATTATTAGGGGCTAATAATTTAATTATAATGTAGTTCAAAGGAGGTGATAATAATAGTTATTAATTAAAAAGCGTAATAGGGGGATTCTTATCTTAGGTGGCGATTCTGATTATTCATTGAAAATAATGTGATAGAATTAATTGCTTTTTTAATAATATTAGAAACGGCCTTTGAATACTGAATAGATAACGAAACTGTGGGGATGCAAATTAATATTAGAGGTCAATTACTTTTCTTTTTAATATGATGAACAATAATACTTAATTATTAAGAAAGCCTGAATTAGATGCCGGTGTAGGTACGTATATTATTTCGTATATCAGTCGACACATTACACGAAAAATTTTATTACCAAAAAACTCATTTACCAATAAGAAAACTGGAAATAAGATCATTAAAAATAATTTTACCTTTCTGAAACATCAAAAATCTAATAAAACCGGAAATCGGAAGCGTCAATCAAAAGTCGATTTCTGGAGACAATTAAATGGGACTCGTTTTGGCGGTAAAAAATGGCGACCACCCTCGGAACCGTCTAATTTCGTATGCATCAGTTCTGTCGAGGTTCTAATATTCCTTGGAAATTTGGAGTTCCCCACGAATTTTAGAAAACGGACATGTTTAAAGTCTAGGCCCAGACCTTAAAATATCGAGTAAGTAAACCGGATCAAGGTATCGAAAAAAGGTATTGTTATGGATCACTTGAGCCACCTCTAGTTTTTTTCTTATTGTATTGATCTGCAGTGCAGTGATCAACAGTCTGCAGTTAGCTCAAATATTTCTTTATTTCTATTCTGATATAGTATTTTACTTTGTTAATAAAGATCCCCTTAATTCTAGTAAACCATAGCTGTAATAGAAATTTTTTTCAAAGTCAAAGGTAGATTTAATAAACATATCAGGCATGAATAACACTAAACTGTCTTAAGTAAATAACTGCCAACAGTGTCAACCGCCCACTTCCGCTATGGTAACATACACTGAAAACTGTAAAACCGCAACAACAATTCTAATTACCGCAGAAATAATTCAAACAACTTAAAATCTTTACAAAATGCTACGGAACCCCTCGGCATTCTTCAAGAAACTGGCAACCCCCAGTGTCAGGGTGACAAGTTCTAATTTAAACTTGGTCGGACGAACCAGGAACGATTATAACTTCCAAGTGTTATTTTTAATGACTTTTTCGGGATTTCCGAATTATTAATACGTCCTATTTTCCCTGTTTATGGGTAATTCAGTTTTAAAGGATTTTTTCTGTATATTTTAGTGAGAAAAAATGAGTTTTTTTATGAGTTATAACTTTCCAAAGTTGTAATGGAGTTGATTTATAATTTAAATTGAAATACGCTTTCCGGCAGCGTGTTACGGGACAGTAAAAATCTTATAAATTTTATGTGCTACTTTACAACTTGAATGACAAAATATACAATTTAAACTATAGTTTGGCCTGTGACTTCGCTGTCTTTGTACCCTATTTTCCAAACATACATGTACGAACAAAATGGATTTTAGTGAAGCCCTTTAATTTGTTTTTAATGTTCTTTACCGGGTGAACCTAACGGGTTTGCTTGTGAAACTAGGCCTACATCTCAGTATTTACGGGATTCCCGTGGTAAAAAACTAGAATTACATAAATATCAACATTTTTTCATCGGTTTCTTAACTGGAAAACAAGATTGGAAAAAAAAAATTCATGAAAGCGCACTGTATAAACCATTTTTGATCGAGATCTCGGGAGCCCTGTGATCTATAGAAAAGATGTTTGTTTTGATTCGTAGGTTATTATGATTACTAATTCTTTGGTTCCATAATACAGTTTCATCATAAGTTGTGTATTTTTCTTGTGAATAAGCAAAAACATAATTTTTGCGCTGATGCCGTTCAAACTACAACACGGCCAGCTGAGCTCAAACTTATCATAAAAAAATCAAAGTAGCAAATATTCCACAAAAAACTCACGCGTAAAATAATTTTATAAGTCGGCAGATGTTAATAATCTTTTACGAATTTCGATCATTCTGTACCTTATCTCAATGTCACTAGAGCTTAAATTGAAATTTTATATGAAATCATCCCTCTATGTCGATAGAATAAAATTATAATTTCATTTTTATGAGAAGAGATAGGGCTGCAGAAGGGTTAAAATTTAATATTTATTTGAATGAAATCTTTAGTACATTTGCCTTTCTTGAAACTAGCAACCCGCTCTGGTTTTGTATGCGGTTTTTGTTTATATAATACTAGCTTCTGTCCGCGGCTTCGCACGCATATTTTCCGTATAATGAGTAGCCTATTGTTTAAGTTAGGCTACGTTCTAAGTGTATTCCGAATTTCAACTTGATCTGTTTAGTGGTTTTGGAGATCTTCGGTAACAAAATAAAATTCACTTTTCACAAACTTTCAGTCTTATAATAAACTAATATTATAAGGCCGAAAGTTTGTATTTAGTAATAGCCGAAAGTTTGTAGGATTAATTTAGTAGGAAATTCTAATATAACCTACTTGCGCTAGTAGATGATGCTGTATGAATTGTCCACCATAATTTATATATTTCTAGTTTATGCCCGCGGCTTCGCACGCGTTGTTGCTATGGAAACGTTTAAAGGTGATTTCTATCTCATGGGAACTGATTTATATGATAAAAAGTATGTGTTTGATTCCAGAATTAGAATTAACTGTGTTCAAAATTTCAGCCCGATCCGTTCAGTAGTTTTGGCGTGAAGAGGTAACAAACATCCATTCATCCATCCAAACTTTCGCATTTATAATATTTGTGTGATGTGACTAGCTACTACCCACGGCTTGGCTCGCACGCGCTTTTTAAGTACCTAGCCTATGTCCCCGGGATACCACCTCCCTGCCAAATTTCACTGACATCCGTTCAGCCGTTTACGCCTGAAAAGGTAACAGACAGACAGAGTTTCTTACGAATTTTAATATAAGTATGGATGAATTAACTAATATCTTCTTACATTTCACACACGCGCTCGTCGGCTTGCTGAGTGGGCTACTTAGTACCAACCCTATGCTTAGACCAGGTACTTGTGTACTTGTGTACGTATTGTGTTAGTATAGATGTCTTCGGAGTATCCTTCACATCACCTGGGCGGATAAAGTGACCAATGAAAGGGTCCTCGAGATAACCTAATTGACCAGTTTTCCGGCACACTTAAACAGAGACGCCTGCGATGGCTAGGGCATATACACCGCATGGATGAGTCCCGCCTTCCAAGACAAGTTTTGCTGAGCGAAATTGCAAATGCTAAACGAGGAGGGAGACCCATGCTTCGATACAAAGATTGCGCAAAGAGGGACATGGCAGCGTTTAATATTGAACCATCAGACTGGACAGCTCTTGCGGAGAACAGACCAGAGTGGCGAAAAGCCTACGAGAGGGTCTCGAATACCATGACGGAAACTGGTTTGTTTCTCTTACGAGCCACACGAAAAAATGTTAATCCAACCAAACCACAGACATTACCTAAATCGTCTCTATAGACGAAACAAGGCCGATGATGACTATTCACTTGTGTTTTTGTACGTGTTACTAAATAGTCTTTTTATTTTATTTTGTGTAGTGTTTAATAAATAATTTTCTAGTGTAGTGTTTAATAAATAATTTTCTTTCTTTCTTTCTTACATTTCTGAATAATATATTGAAATCTTGAACAGATCAATAGAGTTTTGAAAAGAATTTCACTAAAATCAACTAAAAACGATTATCTATACGAATCAATAAATAAAGTTCGATATTTCGAAGTTAGGAGATTTTGATAAAAAAAATCAAAGTAGCCAATTTTTTTTTTCAGAGCTACTCCAAAAGAAAAAAAAAATCACAATAATCAACTACAGACGATTATCTAAACGAATCAATAAAAATTAATTGATTTTCTAATAGTGCCAAGTTCAAAAAGCTGAGTTTTATATACATACATCCTCCGGCCAGGTGGGATGACGATCTGCGAAAGACTGCAGGCAGATGCTGGATGCGGCAAGCTGAAGACAGGGCGCTATGGCGCTCATTAGGGGAGGCCTATGTCCAGCAGTGGACTAATTTAGGTTGATGATGATGATGATGATGATGATATACATACATATTGTTGAACATAAAATTAAACAATTCAAAAAATATTCCACCTAAAATGACAAAACTAAGTCACTTTACTTACATTATCAAATTGTATACAACGAAACGAAGAACCTTACCCAATTTTTTTTTCCCCCATAGTTTAAAACTCATCTCAAAACTAAGCAAAGAATCAGGGTTCCGTAAAACTGGAGCCCGCAAACGAGGTTAACATACAGAACCTCTGCGTTTTGATGAGCAGAAGTTCCAAAATTACTGTTTGACTGCCCCCAAGAATGCTACATTGAACCACCACCAGTCGTAGGGGATGAAGGAAGGCTTGTTTACTTTTTAACCGACTTCGAAAAAATTATTCTGGTTCTATGTTCGGCTATATTTGTAATTCGATTGTTGACCGATTTTGATGATTCTTTTGCTAGAGTTTTTGTTACTATAGTGCCTAAGCCCTCGCGCTCTGGGTAATTTCTAAGAAATCAAATAATATCCATATAATATGAGTCAAGGATGCGGGTTCAAGTCCCGTCGAAGTCGAAAATTGTTGGGGTACCTATTATTTGATTTCTTGGATATTCTTTTGCCGTTGTTTGGACTAGCTGCTTCGCACGGGTTGTTTCTATGGAAACTTTTCATGGTTAATTATATCCCATGAGAACTGATATATGGGATAAAAAGTAGCCTATGTTTTATTCCAGGCCAAAAACTACCTGTAAGCAAATTTCAGCCCGATTAGTAGTTAGGCCGTCAAGAGGTAACAAACATCAATCCATCCATAATATTCAGGGTGTTTTTTTTTTTAAACAAATGAGTTTCACACATAACGTCCAAAAAGTTTGGATAGAAGGTAAGTTTTCTTCCGTGTAAAAATAATAATAAAAAGTGAAAATTTGCTTTTTCCTTTCATTTTAGTAAAACATTTCTTTGCAAAGATTGATCCTTATCAGCAACAAAATCCATTGGTTCAATAATACAGGGTGTCTTTTTTTTTTAATCTTTCGTGTCCAGTTCCGTTGTCAAGGTTTAAAAAATATGAAAAAAAAAATATTGTTGTCAAGGTTTAAAAAAAACTAAACATGCAGTTTTTGTTTTCTTATAAATCGAGGGCATGACTCCGTTCACGACTTTTCTCTAACTCGCGTGGTTTCGGACTTGGCCATCACCGCCCTTCTCAAAAAACCAGCCTGTATAAAAGTGAAAATTTAGATATATGGATCTAAACTTTCCCATTTATATTTATGTATGTGAGATGATCCCGAGATGGACACATAAAAAATATTCCTAAGGGACCAGTGTTTGTCTCGTAAAACATTAAATACAGTGTAAAATTAAGGAATTTGAAGTAATTTTTAATCAATTAAATTCTCTTTTGATCACAGATGGTAAAAATGTGTGTAAGTCAAAAATGACTTACTGATATTCGCTGGTGGTTTTTTTAACTCATCATGGAGTAATTTAAAAAAATACTATATTATTAGTGGTAGTGGGCTATTTTCCCTAACCCCTCCCAGCTAGCATTCTAGACAACCTTTTTGATAGTATTTTGACATAAACTGACATTCGAAAGGGTTCAACAAATCACAAGCAAATCACGGATGATTTAGTAGAATTTAAAAAAAACGCAAACGTGTTATTTAAAGTAGCAAGAAGCCCAAAACAGATCTGTTTCGCGATTGGGGAAGACTTGTGCCCAGCAGTGGACATCTAAGATTTGGATGTCTGTACCAGCTGCCTTCATCTAAGCTCAATACAAAGTGGGTCAAAACAACACTTAAGGACCAATGGCCGGACGAACGCGAAATATGAATTATCCAAGTTCTGTCCTTTTTCCGACACCGGACCGAAACTTTGTCCTTTGGACAAAACTGCTGACCGTAAGTTTGGACGTGTAAATAAGGGTTGATTTATTAGTTTCGAGGCCTTTAAATTCGCTGACGTTGCAGAAGCTGAGAGTCAACAGATATATAGTCTTGATCTTCAGTACCTAAGCACAGTCGCTGTAAGGCCATTTTTTACTGCGAGCCTTAAGGGTCCGGCGACGGATGAATTTCCTATACAAACGTAATACCAAAATGATTTGTAATTAGAGCATATTTTCACCATGGTCTGCTATTATTTGTATTAAAGTAGTATTTATCTAGGTTCCTACCACGATTTTTTTTTTTCAAAATACCTTTCTGAAATGAAATTAAACCGAATCGCATTTTTACAGTAAAGAATGAATGTTTTCTTAGTATTTGTGTAGATAAGTTTTTAAAAAAAAAACTTGTGGCAGGAACCTAAATAAATACTATTCTAATACAAATAATAGCAAAACATGGTTAAAATATTCTTAAATAACAAATCATTTTGGTACTACGTTTGTATGGGAAATTGATCCGTCGCCGGACCCTTAAGAGGGCGTATTGCGCGCCATTTTGTGAAAAGGATAGGTATATAATTTCGCTTTCATATGAGCGGGACGCAGCATACGTTTTAGGAACGGAGTAAGCACAAAAATCTAATTTTTGCTTATTTACAAGAAAAATACACAACTTATGAAGGTGTATAGTGGAACTGAAGTGAAGGTGTAGACTTATATTGTATAGTGTATATAAAGATGCGAAGTCATACTTTTCGGCCACGGTGGTGAGCAACTTGATCATTTTGTGTATGAACAACTAAAACCCAAGCTTAAAATGTCCTCGGCTAATTTTATACAAACTACCACCGAGCTTAACCAGCACTGCAAAACTAATTTTCGATCAATTTATCGACGGTATGCTTCATCAATCTAATTTTACTGGAGCTCTGAGGGAAAACTGACGGAAAATAATATTATTTACGGAGAGCTTCTAGTTACAGGCAAATTCTACGGGAGACTGTCTCGTATTCTTTTAATAGTTATTTGTTCAACAAGTGGGCAAACAATTTTTTGTTGAATGTGCCGATATTAAATCCCGACCTAGCGAAGCAGTGTAGAATAGAGTCACGAGCATAGCGCTCTCGGCTCTAAAGTAGACTGCTGAGGAAGTGAGTGATTTAAAAGGCACGAAAAGAAAAATATTTGCCTTCGAATTTAACATACAACTTTTCTCCACGACTAGCGAGAACGTATTTGTAATTTATAAAAATGGTCCAATGTCCGAAAATCAGTTAGGTCAACAACCTTGGAGGGAAAAAAATGCTACAAACCATGAACGGGCGAAATTTTGTTTTCTATGAAGGTTGCATTGTTCTAATTTCAAATTACTTTTTTCAACAAGTTGAATAATTTCCTTTATTCTAAATGTGAGCAAAACCCGATTTTTCTCACTGTTTTTGAGAAGCAGAGTCATCGTTTTCGAGCGGGAGTGGTGAAAAGTATATTTACATTTATATTATTTTTGTTTTTCCTATTTTTAATGTTTGCTTTGTCAACTTTCAAGTTTTTTGTGTAATATGTACCACCTATATCTAATTATTATTGAAGGAACACTAGCTTTTAAGAACGTATTGTTCCTGTTTTTTGTAATTTAAGGTGTACCTATCTGTCGCTGATGGTCCAATAAGTAAATAAATTAGACGCCTGCGAAGCAAGAGCTTGCGGTTCGATTCCCGCCTCCGGATAAATGTTTGTACGTTCTGCAGAAATGTGTTCCAGGTGTTCTGGGTGTTTCCTATGCATAATAAAAGAAGCTAACTGCCTAAACTGGACCCGTTTCGTAAAAACGAAAATCAAAATTTCTGATTCGTTTTCATACAAAACCAACCAATATTAAAAAGCCGAAAGTTTGTGAAATGTGATTTTTATTTTGGTACCAAAGATCTCTAAAAGTACTGAACATATTAAGATGAAATTGCGTAGATTTAGAACATAGCCGAACTTAGACAATAGGCTACTTATTGCACCGAAAATTTACATGCAAAGCCGCGGGCAGAAGATCTACCTATTAATAAGACAAGGTTTTGCACGAAAACAGAAACTTCGTCTTCATTTTTCCGAGTAAGCCACCCTGTTTTCAGGTTTACATTTTCACCTATTCCCACAATTCTTTCCACCTGACTTCAAGTTTTCCTTGTAGAACACGTGAAATAAACATTTCTTGCGACAGTCCAATTGCGGTATCGCTGGTAAAGCAACGTATGTACCGTTACATCTTGGCATCACGTAAACGGTCTTACGGGGTGATTGCTAGAGCTAGATAGAAACGAAACTCCTGTGAAACTTGTGGATTGTGCGATCTGATGCGTTAAATCATTTTTTTGATCTATGAATTTAGAATAACGAAATTATTGCGGAAAAACCTTTAAAGGAGGAACATGACGATATAGACCATAAAAAAATCGTGTATTTGTGATTTCTGCTTTCGCAAGTAATGTATTTAGTTAGCAGATAAAAAATACCGATGTTCTTGTGCGAAAATTGGTAAATATAAATTATAAAGTATAATGCTTATGAACGTATATTGTTACTTTTATAATTATCATTTATTCATCTTCTGTGCCGATCCCACCTACCTATAAGGGACGGAATATGATGATGATGATTATTATTATTAGCTTATAGCTGTTGTCTGTAATCTAAACACGTAACACTTTTTCCAAGAACTGTATAATTTTCTGAGCAAATTTGAACCTTAAAGAAGGAGCGTACAAACTGACAATCAATGTATGGAAAATCAAAATTATTTTTTATAGGGTCAAGTACGAACTACCGAGAACCCAGCGCACAGTGTAATCCATTCAAAACTACACGTGCCAAAACAAACTTTTAATTAGTTGTCGTTTTAAATTCTATTAACATGTACGTAAGAGATTTATCACTAAATTCATAATCTCGATAGACTCCGAAACGACAATAAATTCAAAGTTTGTTTTAGCACAAGTTCATTCATAGCAAATGGCTTACAATGTGCGCATAACGTCTTATCTGCTTACTAAGTAAATTACTTGTAGAAAGCAGATCTTAATATTCGGTATCGAAAGTACCTGTAGAATCTAGAAAATAGTAAAAACCCCGTTTTTCCCCTTTGGTGTTGCAGTTTCAGTTCCACCCCTCATTTGCTCTGTGCCAAGATAAACGCTCCTTATCTACCATCAGCAGCAGTGAGCTGAATGTGGAATCAGCCGACATCTGCCCTTGAATCTTGGAGGTGTCAGGAGCCTTCTAATCTTTGAGGAACAGCCGTGTTCTGTCGCATAAAATATATAAACCACAGAGTACTAAAATTAAAAGGTTAAGAAAATGCCATCCGAATAAAGTGTTAAATATTAATAATGTTGGTCTGTGTCCGTAAAATTAGCAGCCCCGCCATGGTTTTTGTTGGTCTCAACTATGCCAATAAATGTGATTGCTGCTTTGCAGGAGAACTAGATACCTTAAGGCACAGTTAATTGGCAGTAAATAATTAGTTCATGATTCACGCTATAGATTTGTCGAAATCAGCGGGGCTGCCAGCTTGACGTCAAGATAGCAGCCACATTGAAAGACCTAAATATCTCCTAAAGTACTGGGGCACTATTTATTTTTCTTAGGGAATCGGGATCACTATTTCATGGACATTTGGACGGCTGCTAACTTGACGTTAGTCTACAGTTTTTTGATGTTGTGTGTTTGATGTTGGTGTGTCACACACTACATAGTACAAAACAAAGTCGCCTCCTGTCTGTCCCTATGTATGCTTAGATCTTTAAAACTACGCAAAGGATTTTGATGCGCTACAGATAGAGTGATTCAAGAGGAAAGTTTATATGTATAATACATGCATAATATTGTAGAGAAACACTTATAATTTAAGAGATTTCTATTGTGATGTCGTAAATATACACATTTTTTTGCGCTTCCATTGCAAACACTGGCTTAACCCTACAAGATAGATCAAAATAATGTACTACAGTATTATACACCTTAAGAAGGTCAACAAAAAAGTCCACAATGCTCGACATTAGAACCATTTGGTCTCATATCCATTTTTGAGACTTTTCAGGAGAACGAAATTAAACTTTCAAAACAATATTTTGTTCAATGATTTTTAAGATTTCCGAGTACAAAGCTGCAATTATATAAACTCATATATTTAGAATTCGATGCTGCAAATGTTCAACCCTATTTCTCTAATAGATACAGCTAAATTGTAAATTTTCTGTCTGAGGGTAGTCACATCAGACCTAATTTTTACGGTCATGTGCAATCAAATGATCACATATTAACAACTTACTATAATGCCTCTAAAAAAACTTACAACTATTGATTTCTTATGTTGTAATCAGACCGCTTGGTTCAAGACATCTGCAACTGTCCTTAAAATATTAGCGGTCTGATGTGCACATCGGACTAAATAGCTCTTAAATATACACGACGTATATCATTAAACGATCCTTTGGTACGGGAAATAATTCTTTCGTATGCTTAATTCCTACGAGTATGTACATATCTGACATTATTTCCTCTAAATAAATTTTCATTGATTGGCCTTACCTCAATATAGTACTATTTTGCTCGCAAAAAAATAAGTAATAAATCGTGAAGTTGAACATAAAGCCTAAATAACGCCTTACATCAGACTCCCTAGCTCTAAACATATTTAATTAGACTAGGTTCTATTGTTAAATAAGTCCTTTTACGTATTTTTTTTTCTAAATTTGTACTGATCAACATAGATAGGTAGGTACTTATTGCCTTTTATGTAAGTAATAAATAGACTAGTGATCTCATAATATTATTTTTTTACAACTTAAATCTCTAAATCAACATGTCATTTACCTTACCGTATATGTAGGTATATACTATATCAAAGAATATTTGTAATTTGGTCGGTATTTTTTTTGTAAAATTTGTATTTTAGGTAATAATGCACACAGATCCCCATCTTTCATCCAGCGATCCTATCCATCCCCGGTTGTCTGGTAGAGATCGCTCTTGAGCGATAAGACCACCAATTGTCACATATTTTGTAAATTTCTGTTGTTGTTTGGGAATTATTTTGAAAAGTGTGCAATAAAATTTTTTCTATCTATCTATCTATCTAAAAACCTTGCAATAAAATTATTCTTTTAAACACATTATTAAATCATTTCTCTTGCTTCGTCAGTGTGCTCTGGGGCATCGCATACACCTTCTTGGTGTGGTAAGTTTTTGTAATAACTGTGAATCTGCTCTGGTATCCAAGTAGTTAATGTTTAATATTAGGATGAAACAATATTTAGTAATATTTAGTATAATATTTAGTAGTTAATGTTTGTAAATCTCGGTATTTTGCGGATGAGATGGGTTCTTCACTTTGACGCAAGTTAGGCAACTCGTTCGGAATCGGTGCATTAGGTTTTTTAAAATACCTCTTCATAACCACTTCTTTAAAATCTTCTTGGTCAAAATCGGTTTTATAGAACAATGATCCTGTTTTGTCTCTGCGGAACTGGCACCAAACGCTCTCGGATATTTTAAAATCGTTTCCTTTAATATTCTTTTTTCGTTGAATGAATGGCCCCGTTTTTTATATAAGTCCGCGAAATCTTTGAACAAATTGACATCCATTTCATTCACATTGAACGGGTCACATTGTTGGTTCTTATAATAATTCAAATCGATTGATTTCTACTTGCGGGGCACCAGTAAGATCTTCAACTGTGATAAGATCGTTATTTTCTTCGAATAAAACACGTTATACTTCATCTCTTCTCCTTAAATGTTCGGTTTCTGAATCTGACGAGGATGAACCAGGAGAGTTATCTTTATCAGCCACACTATCGTCACTATCTTCAATGATGTCTTGCAGTGATGATGTACATAAAAAATAAAAATTCTTTAAAATTAACAATAACATGCTATTTGTTATACAAAATTATGACAACAGGCGGACAGACGGAAAAGCTTTAAGTGTTCTATAAGGGATTGATAGGAAAGTAAAAAATCACATCGTTTAAAAAGTTGAGCCGAATTTCATGAAACGTAGCTAATACTACGCATGATAAAAAACAAGCATTCAAGTCGGCTCATCTGTTTAGTTTTACCTACAAAACATTTTAGTCAAAAAATAAGTACATTTATATATAATTTCTCCAAGATAAGCGACTGATAGACTTCTTTCTTTATGAAATTTTCCCAGATGAGGCACGGATGGTCGTCTTTCATTGGGCACAAATATATTTTCATCTGAAGAAATTAAAATAATGATATACAAAACAAAAAACATTTTTTTTAGGTTAAGTTAAACAAAATTCTCATACTTTTACCTTCAACACAATCTTCTCTTGATTTTAAGTTATCTAGTATCTTTCTCGTGCCGTTATTCTTTTTAAACACATTATAAACACCAACTTGCAATATTTTTAAATATTTTCAACAAAACAAAAGTCGGTAATAACCAAATCGATCGAGACGGTCGCATGTTTATGTCTTGTCTCGCTCTGATGCAGTGACAAAAATAGTGCTATCTCTTTCTCGACGGATCTTGTCACAAATGTTCCGCGGCATAGCGCCGGATGTTAAAAAACGACTTAACAGAATCCAATATTTTTAATGCCAAAGGGTAGGGTGTTAATATGGGACTCAAAAATCAGTATTCTTTTAGGATAGATTTTTACATACGACCGTAAAAATAAAGAAAAACATCATTATTTTACGACCAATAAGCTTTAAATTAAATTCCGAGTTTATGGTTCTAGAGGACTATGGACATGCGACCATTTTTGCGTAAACGAAATTCTGTAGTAAGAGAGATAGAGATACATCGTTTAGACAGAAAGAAAGAGAAATAAAAACTGTACAGAACTCCATTAAAAAGTAGATTTTGCAAAAAGTGGATATCCGACCAAATGGTTCTGATGTCGAGAATGGTATATGTCTATCGCTTAGGATTAACCCACAACAACCATTTTTTATCCTTTACTTTTTACGAGACATAATGGCTTATTTACGAATCGATTTTAAGCAATACAGCATTTATCCTTACCCAATCAAATACTTTAAATACATTTGCATTTAATATAGATTAATATGGCCCTTTACAGCATGTAATTTAATTGAATATTTTCGAAGATATCACAGATTTAAAATGCAGGGACATAGCGGTTGCAGCGGTACCGGCTGGGGCCCGATTCTGTAGTATATTGAGTATGAGCATTGCATCCGTGCTAAGCCGGGGCGGGTCGCTAGTATAGTTATAAAGATAACTGGAAGTCTATTGTAGAGTTTAACGCGGCAGACAGTTGCAAAAAGGCTTACTATAAAATATCAGATTATCTAGACAGAGGATAAAAAAGCTTGGAACGGGTTTTTCGAGATTTTGGCAACGATGGAGCAAAACTCGTATTTATTTGAGGCGTTACGTACTAAAAGTGCAATTCGTAGTCCAGATTCAGTTGTTTACAGACGGACAGACTCCGTTTTCCTCTATAAACATTGACTGAGAGGTAAGTGGTCTAAGATAAAGAAGATGTGGGATTAAGAGCCCCCTCTTAAACCCACATCTTCTATAACAAAGACTCGCCACACGGAATATAGAATGAATATAGGATATGTAGCTATATTAGAAAATATTTTACATAGACTGCATCGAAGTATTCTTTCGCTTCGGTTTATTTTTAGCACGCTGTATAACTGCAACAATGTTACCTTAAAAATACGTGGTTTTTTTTGTCACCTATTGCTACCCTAAAAACCACTTTTTAGTAACATATTATATGTTATTGAGGTATAAGAGGTTGAAATAGGCCATTCCTGTTTCCATTCGGCATGCCAAATCCCTTCCTATCTTCAAAGGTTTGGTTCATCAGCACTATCTGTCCACTCATAATATGTCCTCCTAATAGTTATAATCAAATAATTCTATAGTCCTTGTTTTTTTATTTTTTAGCTTTAGTATTGGTTTTCTTAGTATAGTTTCCAATCATAATTATGTCATGCCAATTATATTTTCTTTGTTGTTCTAATTTCTAATTCTAGTCAAAATATTTATTTAGGTATTTTGTAGTGTCATATACGCCACCGTCAAGTTCTACACTAACCGATCCTGTCCATCCAAAGGTTGCCTGGAAGAGATCGCTTTTAGCGATAAGGCCGCCGATTGTGCCACATAGATTTAATTAGTAGTTTGTAATATAATTTCATAAGCATTGATGGTACAATAAATCTATTATCTATCTATCTATCTATCTATCTATCTATCTATTCGTATCTTTCCATTCCTTTTAGTGACGTTATGTGAAAACTCACGCAAATTCAAGTGATAATGATGATGATTCTAAGCCGTTAAGATCCCGGGTAAGACTCGCACTTGGCCGGAATAAGAAAGGAAACCCGCTACCGCCCCTGACTTTCCCCGATAAATCAAGCGCGTATTAGAAACGGTGGATCGGAGTAAAAACGGAAGCTAGCGAAGGGAATACAAATGATAAAGGACTTTCTTGCTGTTATTGTTAATGTAAAATGTGAAGGCAGTAAGATAACTTGATAAGTTTTCAGTGGATTAGTCAGAAAAATCTCTTAAAACATTCGTAATGTGAAAAGGTCTTATAATTATCATAAGCCTTTTTTGGAGAACGCTTCTTATCTTCGGTCTCCTTGACTGTACGGAATGATTACCCCGCATGTACTTGTGGGCACATACCTACTAAAATTATCTGTTTGAAATTATCGTTTCAATTATTAATAACACCCGACCCAGACTATCCCATACTATACTACCACAGATTTCTGAAATAAAGTTATTTTATAACTTTTTTATTATAAGAAAAATAGGGCTAGATCCATTAATTGTTAACCGGACAGCCTTTATATCATATAATATATTATTATAAATCTTGGTCTTAGTAATAAAAATGCTGGACAATTAGATTTTTTTAGATTTTTGTCAATTTTTTCCCCAATGGTCCATCGAAGACACGATCCTATACTGGATTCAAAATATACTATGCCACACTAAAAATGAGGTGTATTTTCTAGGAATGATTTATTTTATGTTATTTTTATTATCTTCCATTAGCAAGTTTTGATAGTTTCAGTGCAGATTCCAAGGTTTGTCACAAACATTTTTAATTTACTGTCTGAAATCTTGGGGTTCTTGGCTTTACGACTATTTTATCTGCATTCGGTTTATTTATTATCTTTTTATGTTTTCATCCATTACTGATAGAGTATGATTCTGAGTTTTGATTTGATTGGATTTTTAATACCTATTGAGTACATACGGCTTCGTCTGGGCCCCAACTCTGAGTTGTACTAATTAATATCAACAAATCCTAAGTTATTCAGGGTTTTCAAATTTCGCAGTCGATATCAATACCAATGGAACCTAGATTTTAATCATTCTCTCGAATCGGGCCTAGATTTCAAGCCAGGATTTTTTATTTTTAAAATAAAATATTTTCTTCTAGGTTGCGTCATCACATCAGTTTTATTTTGTACAAAGGCGGCTACATGGACTAAGAAAATATTTTGTTAATATTTTGGAAAGTCGCTATGGCGTGACGACTTGGAGACGCAACAAACATCCATCCAAACATCCGAACTATCGTGTTTATATATATATATATATATTATTGTGTGATTGTGTATTATGTGATCGTTGACAATCTTTTTAATAATTATTCTGTAAGAAGATTTCAGATGTTTATTCCACTTGCACCCTATTATTCGCCGCGTCCAAACTACCACCTCTTACGAACACTCACGATCTCTCCCGAGCATTCCCGACGTCCTCAGATGTCATACACGTCTGTTTATTTAGAACAAGACACGTTGAATGGATTTGGAATTGTAGACGCAGGTGTAGGTCGATTACGTTTATACCCTTTCTTTTAATGCTCAGTTTTTTTATTTCCATTTTATTTTTAAGCTTAACTTTTGTTAAATTTATTAACATGTCAGTCCACACAACAAAGTACTTTCTACATATAAGTTTAACAAAACTAAATAAAGTGACAATTGGCAAAAAAATCCTTTCATTTCTTTTATTCATAAAATATTATAGCCTTCACTTCTCTTTGCTTTCGGTGCATGCAGAACAGTTTGCTGATGATTTGCATCCTTAGATTCTTTTGGGCGTTCACAACGCTTTACCGTGGTCCGTACACTAAATCATGAAATCCCAGTCATTTTGTTTTCTTATATCATAGCGACGACGCTACAAACCTGCAGTGCTATGCGACGGTAGGTAAACTATACCTAACAGCGCACCTTCTCTAGTACCAAGTCTATTTTACGTTACCTTAGTTAAATTGCATTGAATGAAAGTTGCAACAGTATTTGACTTGACTGTTTGAACTTTGGCTTTTGATAGCCCTCTACTTTTTATCATTCTCCTTACAAATAATTTTACATAAATCAAATATCTTTTAAATAATCAGAGCGATAAAATCGCAGGGTGATTAGGTAAGCTCTTACAATAAACATTTAAAAAAACATCACGTAGTATTATCATTGCGAAAATTTGGATGTTTAGATGTATGGATGTTTGGGTGGAAGTTTTTTACTTCTTCACGCATAAATTGCTTAACAGCTCGGGCTGAAATTTAGCATAAATGTAGTCTTAAGCCTGGAATCAAACATACTTTGTATTCGATAAAACAGTTCCCATCGGATAGTAATAACATTTAAACATTTGTACAATGTTGAAACAAGGAGTGCGAAGCCGCGGGCAGAAACTAACTATATATATAATAGAGTCCTAACGGGAACGAGCCCGCTGTGTCGTGTCGTCTCACAGACACCATTGTCTCAGATACGTCTCCGAGACGTTGTTCTTGAATGGGATCTGTCTGACTCAAGCACGGTATTTGTTTATTTGACAGCCTTGGATTTGCTTGCGCCATTTTGAAATTTCTTTAGATGTTTGTTGATGATCCTGCAATGTTTCCTTCCACCCTTTGGTTTTTAAGAATTATCTTCTGCTAAGTGAAAACTGAGCTGGCCAGAGGGTGGTGGTTAGTTTTATTGTAGGTTATACTTAGATTATAAAAGAATAATAATAAAAAAATGCTTGACAATTAGTATTATCTAGCCCTAAGCTAAGCAGAGCTTGTGTTATGAGTACTCTATAACTGATATACTTAAACAGCACCACATATGTATATATATTGCTAGATACTTGAGATATTTTTTATTAGACATAGAAAACATCCAGAACACCCGGAACAAATATCTGCAGATCGTACAAACATTTGTCTCGAGGCTAGAATCGAACCCAGGCGGACCTTCGCCCGCCGCGCCACAGAGGACGTCATTATAGATAGTAGGTATTAGGTACAGTACAGATGCAGCTGGCGCAATATTGTCCGTGACAAGATCATTTATTTCACGGGGGAATCACGTCCCTCAGACATCTCACTAATATTATAAATGCGAAAGTTTGTGTGAATTTTACTATAAAAACTATCTTAGTTTGACTCATTCATTACGGCGCTCACGTCGCGGGCTCAACGCGCGCTCGTGCGTAGTGCTCGGAGAGATGCGGAAAGCGCGCGTCTAGAACCGCACTCACCCTGAAGATGTCCCTCATCAAGGGCTGAAACATTAGTGTTCTTCCAACACAAATCTGCCTCGTTGGTCTAGCGGTCAGCTTGTTCAACCGCTGATTATGAGGTCCTGGGTTCGAATCCCGGGTCGGGCCAATAGTTGTTACTGGGGCTTTTCTAGCAAGAAAAATTCACAGTAGCAGCCCGGAGTCAGGAAGTCGGCGGTGTTACACCCCCGTGCCCCGGAAAGCACGTTAAGCCGTTGGTCCTGCGCCTGATTTCTCCCCGGTCGTGTCGATCTGTCGTCCCATCGGATTATGAGAGTAAGGGAATAGAGAGTGCACCTGTGTTTGCGCACACACTTGTGCACTATAATATGTCCTGCGCATCTGGCTAGTCTCCGATGAGACTGGCCGCCGTGGTCGAAATTCAGCTAGGAGGACATTATTATTAAGGTTCGTAGTTAACCCGCTTACATCCGTAATGAGTTTGTGTGCATGTTTGTTACCCTACAAACGTATTTTTCTTTCACTCTCCTCCATCAGCCGCAATCCTGCCTGATAGAATGTCGATATCCTCAACAGCCTGTATTTGTCCACCGCTGGACGCAGGCCTCCCCCTGATAAGCGCCTTGTTGGCTTTTATCTCATGGGGGTAGTGCCATAATCCCCACGCTGGGCATGCGGGTTGGGGATCGCAGTTCGGTGGTAGAATTGTTCTGCAGGGGGCGCTGCTGCCCGCCCCCGGTTGATATCCCTTCTCCTCTTACGATACCCGCGGGAAGAGTTGGGGTGGTACAAATTCTAAGCCGGCACCACACAGCAGCAATCTGAAGACGAATAATGTCTTGCTTTATGAATTGGTACAACAGGAAGATGGGGATGAAACTTTGGTGTTCTTCCAACACAAAAAAAATTACCTTTTATACTGTGTGTGTGGTCAGTTCGAGATAATCCAACGGTTCCAAGTAGGTATTGTTCTTGTCCTGTTGCAGTTCTTTGTAAATTTTTAAAAAACTCATATTTGGGGCACACGAGATTTCTTTAAGAACTGTCATGACACAAACAACACGCTTTCCATATAATATATGGGTACATACATATACCTACATATTTATAATATATAAGTATAATGTTGGACAATTTACACAGCATCATAATGGCCCATTAAGTTAAGAGTTTAAGTTTAACCCTTAACTGAGCAGAGCTTGTATTATGGGTACTAGATAACTGATAGACCTGACCTGTAGATTGTTTGGAACAGTCTGCCGTTGGCTTAATTGTTTCAATCGTTTAGTTCTAATTTTTTTTTCTATTATTTGAAAGTAGTAGTTTTGTTTGTGAAAAAGAAAGAAAATTACAATCATATAATAGTAAAGATTATTAAGATAACTGGCAAGTATACATTCAAACTAACATTATAAATGCGAAAGTTTGGATGTTTAGATGTATGGATGTTTGGCAGCTCTTCACGCCAAAACGACTAAACCTATCGGGCTGATATTTTGATGTAGCTCTGAGCCTGGAATCGAATATACTTATTGGTACTTGCAGTACAAACTACTTTTTATCCCACCAAACAGTTCCCATGGTATAGAAATAATCTTTAAACGTTTATATAGAATCTACGCATGCGAATCAGCGGGCAGTAACTAGTTATACAATAAATTACATACTTTTAAAGTAGGCATGAATGACCACCGTTCAAGCACTTTAGTTGAAAGAATTAAAAATAAAAACTTCCTGACAGGTACCTCCACCCTGGGTACCTAATTCCAGTTCACCGTCCACGCTCTAAGTGGATATTTCTTTCTATAATTCATAGAAAACACCCAAAACACAGTAAAAATATTTGCATATCGTAAAAACTTTCTGCACTCCGCTTGAACCCGGAACCTCACAGGCGTACCTTCACCCGCTGCGCCAAAGATGTCGCCAATAAAGTAAAAGTCTCTAAAAATAGATCAAAGTTCCTATAAAGCCAAATGTAAAAGCCTTTTACAACCGTAGAGAATACCGGAATACTGCTATTCCACCAGTAAAATAGTTCAAATTGAATGTAGTCTTGTATTCCCGGAATAAAGTCCTCAAGTTCAGCGGAGCGAATGTACCGCAGAAACCGTTGGCTCAACAGGTCTTTCATTGGGTCCCTGATGTCCCAATGCCCAATGTATATCCCAATGTTGGACTTTCCCATGCGGCTCGCTGACCACAACACGCCTCTCGATTGGTGGGTGCAAGTCAAGGAAATGAACGTTTTAAATATTCTAAGAATTTAGTATGAATGCGGGGTTCTAAGAATTTATTATGAATGCTGGGTGGAATGTGGGCTGATATTTATTTATTTTATAGTATAAACGATAAGGGATACATCAGCTCGCCACAGCCTAGGTATGTATTTCAGAGCTAAACTTCACTCTTCAGTCGGCATCTGTTCCACTGTCCACACGGATTCCCGCTCCCGGTTATGTCCGTCTGACAAGTGACAGTGACAGCTCACTAGCAACACTACGACCTACGAGATGACGTACGTAGACCATGGTTTATATTATTATACGTGGACATACACTACATCACACAATAAAACATAAAACTAGAGAAGGAATGGCAATACGAGCTTAACCCTAAAAAGAGTTCTCTTCCAGCAAACCTTATTGCGAGAGAGAGATAGAGACAACGTTATGTGGGACATGTGCATAATTTCTTAGAGAAAAGATTCCTAGAAAGCCTACTTAACTACATATATTATTATAGACTACTACACATTATAACACTATGACTAAGATACCTATTATTACCGGGTTTACTATGAACCTTGCGTTGGAAGAACAGCAACGTTTTAACACTTGACGAGGGTTTATTTTAAGGTGAGTGTGGTTTTATCACGCGCGTTCCGTCTCTCTGCCAGCATTGGGCTCACACAGATTCATCCATACTAGTATTATAAATTCAAAAGTCATTCTGTCTGTCTGTTATTTTTCTTTTATGGGACCACCTCGGGATAGTTAAATAAATAATTAAATAATGCTGGACAATCCACATAGCACCATCTAGCCCCAAAGTAAGCTACTCAAAAATTGTGTTATGAGAACTAGATAACAGATATATTTAATACATTATATACATAGATAAGATATTTTTTTTATCATACATAGAAAACACCAACAACCAACGCAACAAATTTCTGCAGATAGTACCCAAATTTGATCCGAGGCGGGAATCGTACCCGCAACCTCTTGCATCGCAGGCGGTCTCTCGCCCGCTGCGCCACTGAGGTCGTCAAAATTCTCCATACAATAGCAAAAGAATTTTCCATATCGGTGCATAATTGATAAAGAAATCGACGAACATACATAAAAATATGTAAAAAACATAAATATTTACATACTCTATTGAGAAGATTCTATAGTCAAAAGATTATATGTACGGCAGAACATAGAATCTTTTGAAGTCGGTTAAAAACTGCAGACCTACATAAATTCTTACGAATCTCATAAGTTCATGACATAAACCCCTATACAAATTACAAGAGGAACTTTCTCCATAATGTCCTGAACACTCCAAAGCGATCAATGGGACTTCAAGGACCCCTTATTACCTTAATGCGCTATTACGTGACCCTACGGTCCCTGGCACAGATTAGAACGTAGTGCTCAAAGGGCAAGGCTTCACTTGAAAGGTCCAGGTCGGGTTAGAGGTCATTTGGTGTATCATAGTTGACCTCTGTGCTTTAGAGAGATCTTTGGTTGATAAGTTTTTAGGTTGGTAGTCAAACCAGTGGTGATAAGTTTTTAGGTTGGTAGTCAAACCAGTGGTCATAAGTCCAGTCCAGAGGTTGGTATGGTACTGAAGACATGGCGGTCGAATTCTTAAACGGAGTTTGATATATCGCATTCACTGCCCACGTTGTGCCGCAGACGGATTTATCCGTCTTGTGCCATGTGAGTGTTAAACGGAGACCAAACAAAAATTGCATATTCACAGTCGAGCTAAAGATATTATGGTTTTCGGAGAAAAGATGTCAAATCAACAAGTACTTTAGATTGTTCAATAAGGATGTAAGCGAGTTAACTACGAACCTTATTTGTGTTGCAAGAACACCAACGTTTTATCCCTTAGCGAGAAAATGAAACGTTGGTGTTCTTCCAACACAAATAAAGTTCGTAGTTTACCCGCTTAGATCGGTAATGATTTCGTCAAGCTAAGTTAGTTTTGACAGTAAAATGCTGAACAAAAAGAGTTTGATTTCAGGTTCATTACTGCGGGATTTGTTATCTTCTCGCGGATAATATCTATTAAAATCTATATAATTGAAACCTAGTGAAATATAGAGGGATCAGATAAGCTCTCTAATCTCTCTCTCTCTCTAGTTTATATGTATGATTTTTTTTTCTTAAGGTTAGTGTCACTCAAAAATAAAACGGGTTTTTACAATTTTCTAGGTTCTACAAATAATTGAGATAGCAGACAAGAAGTTTGAAAACTTCAACGTTGACGTTATTAGCAGAAGACAGGGACCAACCAAAGTTTTCTGTAGTTTGTATGTTTAAATTTTTTTTTCACGACAATTTCTAATCCGATTCGTTAAATGTTTTCACTCATCATCATCAACAGAATTTACCAATCCAATGCTGGACGGAGGCCTTCGCTGCTTTCTCTACGTTTTACTCATAGGCTACATTATCCCTGAGTGCAACAGGCTATGTTAGATTCAGGTTCTATGTGAGCAAACCCGCTTATAGAATTACAATCGAATAATAGAACAAATTAGAACTAGTATTTACAATTGAAACAATTTAACTGCATAATAGTCAACAATCTACAGGTAGCTCAACATATCAATACCAGTCGTCGCGTCCCCGCTACGCTGGCTGCATTGCCCCGCTGTATGGCAATGCTGACGCGCTGCGCCAGATACTCACCAGCTCTCGGGTCACGCGTCGCTTCGACCTGACGCTCAGATATTTTTTAATAACCCGGAGAGCATGGACACCCCACGGACCCTAGGGTCCAAGGGTCCAAGAAAATAATAATAATAATGCTGGATAATCCACACATCATCATCCAGCCCCAAGCTAAGCAAGAGCTTGTGTTAAGCTAACTAGATGACTGATATACATCCTCAACCTCAACAGCCTGTATTGGCCCACTGCTGGACGCAGGCCTCCCCCTGATAAGCGCCTTATTGGCTTTTATCATATGGGGGTAATGCCCTTACTGATATACATAATACAACACATTACATAGAAACAGAATAAAACAATTACAACTAATATATACACTCATATCTATTTCTTAAAAATCTAAGCCGTCACCAGAAGGCTTTGTTACTGTAATTTTCTATGATTTCTGATAAATAAATGTAGATTTTGATGTTTTTCATTACATAGATAGGATGCGTAGGCTCTGTCGAGACCATGATAGAGGTTAGTTCATTTCATAGTAAACTTGTGATAGTTTACATCAAAGAGTGACACAAGGTCGTAAGGATGTTGGGTCTTCATTGCGGTCAGTAATTTTTATTTAATCGGCCTCCGACCTAATGCTTTGGATGGTCCCGACCTCAGATCCAATTCCAACCGAACTTAGTACCTGAAACAAGAAATAGAATATTTATAGATTACTTACGAGTAACTTACAGGCTTTTACAACGTAAGGATTTTATAGGGGGTGTTTTTAGAAAGCAGGAGCGGGTCCGCTTTGGTGGACCAGTTAACTGTACGAGTGACGATGATTTTTATCGGTGGTACAGTGATCTGGTCAACGGGACCACGGAATGCAAGAATCTTCCGTGGTACAGTTAACTGGACCAAAAGAGAGAAAAAAATAGGTACTCCAGTAAACGGGACCAGCTTAACGCGACCACGGGCAAGCAGCGGATTTTTCGACAGTTTCAATGGAAACGAACTATATTTCTGTGCCATTAATTTCCTTGAAAATAGTTTTACAGGTAAGTAGGTATTTCAGTTATCATCATCATCATCCTATATTAGTCCACAGCTGGACATAGGCCTCCCCTAATGAGCACCATAGCGCCCTGTCTTCAGCTTGCCGCATTCAGCGTCTTTCGCAGGTAGTCATCCCACCTGGTCGGACACACTACGTATTTCAGTTATAATGTTGGCCAGGTCATGGCGATTGGTGACTCGAATAAGTATCAAAATAGCAATGTGTTTTATTTCCTTTAGACCCTACAGGACTCTGGGTCACGTCACTATGTCTGTACAGCCCAAGCTGTCCAACCAAACAAAAGAAACGGCATTTGTCATTTATGACATGACTCGGCCAAGATGTTATTCTGTTTTTGAAGTTTATGACACTCCTATACAGACACTGGCGAAAAGCAAGCGGTGCCATGAAGAAAGAAGTTGAAGATGTGTGCATATAGTGTTGTCGATTTAGATATCGCCAAAATTAAAAAACTGAATTAACGGGACTACAAATGTTGCAGTCTTCTTCCTAACGCTCGAAATAAAAAGGATGGCATTATTTTTAAGCTGTTAAATTAGTTTAGTTTTATTTTGGCGACATCTGAAACGACATCCATTGTTCTAGGGCAACTTAATGATAAAAACCAAACTAAATCTTTATACACAAAGAAAATTACAACCAAATAATAGAAATAAATTACAATTAGTATTTACAATTGAAACAATTGAGCTAACTGCAGACTGTTGCAAACTATCTACAGGTAGTTCAACTGATCCACCAGTCGTCGCGTCGTCGCTACGCTGGCTGCATTGCCCCGCTGTATGGCAATGCTGATGCGCTGCGCCAGATACTGACCAGCTCTCGGGTCACGCGTCGCTCCGACCAGACACTCAGATAAAACCAAACTTAATCCTTATTATTTCGTATCATCTATAATCGTATATTTTAGCTTGATTAAAGTAGCTAAGTATAACAAAACATGTTCTAAATCCTCTCAAATTAAATTAATAACATCAGATGACGAATTCCGAGACCGTTGTGGTTCCCAAAAAGATTTGATAACCAAAATACAATTATAATAAACTAATTTGTTGGAATCTAATCGGAACCGGTACTAAGAATCACGCCTACTAACTTTGGGCCACGCCTGTGGTCGAACACATGTGATAGGCTGTAGCGAGAGCGGTTTCACAGGTAACACAAAACTCACAAAATAGATAGATAAGTCCATTTTGTATCATCGTATGGTCACCCAGATCGCAGGATCTCACCCCATGGGTATTTTTCTGTAGGGGTACAATAAAGCAAAAGTTGCCCAAGGAAAACAGCGAGAAGTGCACGCTTTTCTCCAAATTTTTTTATGCTTTGCGTCACTCAGAATTATTTCGAAAAATTCTGTGAATGTGTACGCTGCGATGGAAAACATTTAGACGGAATAACTTTTTAAAAACATAATCCGCATATTTTATCTATGATTTCATATTATGATACTTAGTATTTTTTTCATTTACAAATCGGAACTTTCCCACTGCACACACTGTAGGTAGGTACATCCACTCATTTAAATCTATGCATTTATAAAATTAGGTTTCTATAAAATAATCACATTTTGAAGATGGTCAAACTTGTCTTTTAACAAAATTTATATGAACCAAAGTCGTGCGATCTAGCGCTCGTTCACTTTTAGCAGCGACATCTAGTTATGACAGCCCGCTTTGTTTTCGAACTTTGCTTCAAGTGTAGTTTGTTGAGTTAATTATTTGTGACACCTCAAGGCACGTTCCTACTGTGTCGTAACCGTAAATTATCGTTGAACTACTATCGTCCCTAGTTGTTCCCATTATAACGTCTGTTTGACGTCATTGTACTATCGCGCTTTTTTTAACGTTGAACGACTATTGTATCCAATCCAGTAGTTCCCTTTGGATCGTGAGGACATTTTACGGTTCGCGACAGTCGTTTGCATGCACATCACACCAACGACACAATATAAATCATGCCTTTTTTTATCGTTTTACGACTGTTGTGCTAGTTGTTTCCATTATAACGACAATCTACCGTCACAATAAAAAAAAGTCGTGGACGACATGTGGACGACAGTTAATTGTGTCGTCCTATATGTGAACGTCTCCGTTTAAATATACAAGCCACGATGCTTTAAACTTCACGACTTTCTGTTGTCACGACACAGTGAGAAGAGCTCATGTCATGGTAAATAAATAATAATGCTGGATAATTCACACAGCATTATCTAGCCCCAAGCTAAGCAGAGCTTGTGTTATGGGTACTAGATAACTCATATACATAATACAATACACTACATAGATAGATATTTTTATTATACATAGAAAAACATCCAGAACACCCTGAACAAATATCTGCAGATCGTACAAACATTTGTCCCGAGGCGGGAATCGAACCCTCAACCTCCTGCGTCGCAGGCGGACCTTCGCCCGCTGCGCCACAGAGGTCGTCATGTTCCAAAAACTGCAAGCATAAAAGTTTTAAATAGCTGTGTGGCACCGGCTTGAGAACCCAGCAGCAGCGCCTCCTGCAGAACAATTACTCCGAACTGCGATCCCCAACCTTGCTCAGCGTGGGGATTATGGGCATTGCCTCCCATGCGATAAAAGCCAATAAGGCGTTTATCAGGGGCTTGCGTGCTGTTGAGGTGAAGTGAGGAGTTGTAAATAAATTCTAACGTTTTATTGTTCACCATCATTTTAACTTGGACCACCCCAACTTACTGTACCATAAAATATGGTCGAAAACCATACCCTGTGTAATTACTACCAAGACATGTGAACCATTACATATAGATTAAGGTGCCTAATAACTTGCGGAACCCTAAAAAAGATTATATTTTGAGATCCTTTATCTCTATACGTTGAGGAAACTTTAATAGTCGTATTATGTAGGTAGAGATTAAATCTATAAACAAAAAGTGTTAAGCTTTTGAGATAAAGTACTATAAACGACCTCTTTGGCGCAGCGGGTTAATACTAGTTCAAATTTTTTTGTATGAATGTTTTTTTTGTAATTAGACCCTACTGCTATTATTAAGCATTTGCCACGGTAGCCCAAAACGTCTTCACACTAAATAAGTAATTTAAAACAAACCACACAATCATAATGACTTCCTTTTTTCCCACAATTTGACTGTACACAAAAACTTTAGAACCCAACAGCCTTAAGTTCTGAATAATAAGGTTGAAAATGTGCGGAGTTATGCAAACTTTTGAACCATTATAAAACTGTGAATGACATTGATAGATTTGTTTTATTCTTGGAAATATTACACAAAGACTTTGTTTTTATGTTTGGATTTTTAGATTAATTTGAAGGGAGAAATTTGGATGTTTGTAATGCAGTAATTAAACTGAATCTATTTTATTAAGCTAATCTTCAGGAGGCAATTATTTATTCAGTCAGAATTAGCAAGCTGAAGTGGCAGTGGGCCGGCCATATCTAGCGAGGAACCGACTACTGCTGGGGTAAACGTGTTCTTGGGTGGAGACCGCGACTCGGCAAATGTAGTGTAGGACGCCCTCCGGCCAGGTGGGTTACGATCTGCGAAAGACTGCAGGCAGATGCTGGATGCAGCAAGCTGAAGACAGGGCGCTATGGCGCTCATAAAGGCAGGCATACCAGCAGTGGACAAAAATAGTTTGATGATGATGATGATGATGGTGATCTTCGGTCTGATTCGTTCAGAGTCCTTAGTAGGGGTTCTGCAAGTATACGATAACTGTTTTCGTCTTCTTCACTTTGACGGAGATACCAGAACCCGATAATGGTCGAGGTTTTCGTGAGGGAATCACTCACAGAGAGACGTGCTGATAACTATCCTACTAATATTATAAAGCCGAAAGTTTGTTAAATGTGAATTTTTGTTACCTAAGATTTCCAAAACTACTGAACAGTTCATTAGGAAATTTGGAGTACATTTAGAACATAGCTTAACTTAAATTATAGGCTACTTATTATCCCTACCGAAAATACATGTGCAAAGCCGCGGGCAGAAGCTAGAGAATTTATATATTCATAATTCTTCCACAACCTAGACGGGAATTGAACCCGCCATTTTCACTCCGTAAGTACCTAGGTACTTTCGTAAATTTTTGGTACATGTAAATTCTAATACAAGCAAAAAAACCTTTCCACTTCAAAAGTTTGATTTTTTTTACGTCTTCGTTATTTTTGGCAAGATAATACTTAGATTACCAATTCTCGTGAGAGAAGTCGCGGCCTGAAGCTAGTAGTTTCGTGATGTGACTTTTTGTAGGCGAGTAATTAGGGTACCTATGTTTATAAAAAGTTGATTTGTTGATTAATATTTGTGTGACCTAGACGATAGGTCAAATGACTAGGCAATCTATGCATTAGATTGAAATAACCCAACAAATAAAACAATTAGGTAGGTAGGTATTGATATGGATCAGTTGAGCTACCTGTAGATTGTTTGCAACAGTCTCCAGTTAGCTCAATTGTTTCAGTTGTAAATACTACGTTCTAATTTATTTCTATTATTTGATTGTAAATTTCTTTGTTTTTTTATATATCTTTTTTTATTTTACATACATTAGGTACATTGGGTATTACTATCTAACTACTTATATTAACTTTTTCAATTCAATGCGAATGCTTGATAACTTCAGGGTACCTAGCACGGGGATTGTTGTCTAGAGTAGAATAGAGAAAAATTACGTCACATCGTAATCGAATACGTAATATGTTTGAAACTCATTCCGTCAACTTCAATAATTTACGCAATGTACGACGATGCGATGTCATTATTGTCTACTAGTTTATGCCCGCGGCTACGCATGCGTTTTTCTATGGAAACGTTTAAAGGTGATTTCTATACCATAGGAACTGATTTATGGGATAAAAAGTATGCTTTTGTTTGTTTCCAGGATAAGAATTACCTGTATGCATTTCAGCCCGATCCGTTCAGTAGTTTTAGCGTGAAGAACATCCATCCATTCATCCAAACTTTCGCATTTATGATATTAGTGTGATTCTACCATACAGAACGATCCCCGTGCTTGGCATATTGAGTCGTATAGAATCAAAGGCGGCAAACTATCAAATTTAACAAAAATGACTTTGGATCTATTTTAAATGTGTATAGTAAATTTTCAAAACAGTTATTATAACGTTTTTATGAAATTGCCAAAATTCATACCAAGTAATTGCCGCCATTGATTAAAAACAAAGGAGTCTAGATACAACTCATATAGACTCCTTTGAAAATTAGTTTCTTAGTGTAAAATCGGAACATGAATCAGAACAATATATTTTCTCTGTTTGTATCTATAATTTAAACATGTTGTGTGCATACCTAGTTTTTTAAGTTTTTAGATAATAATATAATAATAATTCTATACTACCTAGCAAGTAGGTGTCCTAGACACGATCCTAATCGTAACGCATTGTAATGTTAGGTCTGGTTTATCAAACGAATTGTATTGAAAAAAATTAAATGAGTTTTTCGGGCGAGAATGGAACCCACAACCTCCTTCCGAATTTCCTATTCGTCCACGACACCAAGGAAGCGGATTACAGTACACACCTCTTATAACCCAAAAAAATAATATACCTATTACCTACATAACACAGTACATATTTAAATGCCACCTTTTAAGTTTTCCATAAAAATATCTTTATTTAACAAAGAAAATACAGTCATATAGTAAAAACAAATTAGAACTATTTACAATTGAAACAATTAAGCTAACTGCAGACTGTTGCAAACAATCTACAGGTAGCTCAACTGATGCACATCAAAAACAGTCGTCGCGTCCCCAAGACGCTGGCATTGCCCTGCTTTCCAATTGATTCTCATTTTAAATGTCCACTTCAAAGGGACCTAAATGGTTCTGATATCTACAAAATTATAATACAAAATGGTTTAGCAATAAGTGTCGATAACCGCCATTTTGAACATCAGTGTTGGCGTGGAATCAAATTGTCAGCGATGTTATACGCCATATTATTTTATGGCGCTAGTGATGCGGTAAAAAGAATTTTCTGCGGATTTGTCACGCGCATCACAAAATTTGGTGGTGCTTACGGTTTTGCACGTACTATTCCAGGATTAAAAGCTGCTGTGATTTAATTCTGACTATGTTATAAAATCCGTCTTGTGATGCCGGCTTAGAATTTGCAATTTTACCGAACTGCGATCCCCAACCCGCATTCCCAGCGTGGGGATTATAGGCACTACCCCTAATGAGATAAAAGCCAATAAGGCGCTTATCAGGGGGAGGCCCGCGACCAGCAGTGGACCAAAATACGCTGTTGAGGTGAGGTGATGATGTTATAAAATTAACTGAGACATAATTTAAGACAAGACTATATATTTTTTGTGAAATCTAATAATGTTTTAATATTAATAAATCAATGGACACACCGTTTCACCCAGTTTATAAGATATTTTTGAACACAGTTTCGACACTAAATAGTTTTTAACAAAATCTTTCGATCAAACAGGCAAAAAATCAAGAAATCAGGGATAGACCGATCAAAAGGTACCATCGACATAACAATAAAATATTTCAACTTAATTTTGTGAGTGTTGCCAGCACTAGTCAATATAAAGGCCAAACAGCATTAGTTCGTCGATAATACAGTTACCCCACACATATGGAAATGTTTTGAAGTTGTATACTTGTTTTTATACTTTGTTTTACGAGGGTCAAAGATACGTCGACTGTTCAAAAGTTAAACATTTTCGATTCCCGTAAAAAAGGAATTTCAGAAGACCTTTTTAATTTGTTTGAAGAGTTACGAAAACACCATAAGCAAACATTTTTTTTGTCATTTCGTAGTAGGTCTTTGATGGCAAAAGCGATCTTTCACCATCACAGATTTAGGCACAGAAGCGAAGTTGCTCTTTTTGCTCACCATCATGGCCAAAAAGAGCAACTTCGCATCTCTGCCTACACTCTACAAAATAAAACTTTTACAGAGGCATTAAAAATAAGCTTATGATAGGTATCACAAACTAGCCAATCAATTTATGAAAATTTCTTTGTTTGACATAATCTATACTTATAATAAAACTGTTAAAGGTCCAATTCTGTACATTGAAGATATTTTGAAAATTTTTTTTGGAGGGCACTCTATTATCGATACTAAAGCCAAAAATGTATTTTTTTTCATTCATGTCTGTCTGTCTGTCTGTCTGTCTGTCTGTCTGTCTGTCTGTCTGTCTGTCTGTTTCTTAAACGCGCATCACGCAGAAACTACTGAAGGTATTGAAATGAAACTCGGCACAATTTTAGGTCATACTACGAGGAAGGACATAGGATACTTTTTATCCCGGAATTCAGCCAGGTTTCCCTGGGAGAGGGGATGAAAGTAAAATTTCTTCACCGCGCATGACGCCGAAACTGCTGAATGAGTTGGAATGCAACCTAGCACGATTTGATTTCGTACCACGAAGAAAGACATGGGATACATTTTATCCCGAAATTCAGTAAGGTTCCCCTGGGAGAGAGGATGAAAGTAAAATTCTTTAACCGCGCATCACGACGGAACAACTGAATGAATTCGAATGGAACTCGGCATAATTTGAGTTCATACTACGAGGAAAGATACATTTTATCCCAGAATTTAGTAAGGTTCCCCTGGGAGAAGGGATGAAAGTAAAATTCCTTCACCGCGCATCACGCCGAAACTACTGAATGAGTTGGACTGAATTGGTACGATTTGAGTTCATACTACAAGGAAGGACATAATTCATAATTCATAATTCTTTATTGCACAACATAGGTAATAAAAGTAAAACATATCGCAAGAAAAATAATGGCAAAGGCGAGCTTAACCCTAAAAAGATGACATGGGATACATTTTATTCTGGAATTAAGTAAGGTTCCCTTGGGAGAGTGGATGAATTAGATTTGTATTTGTATTTGTAAAAGTGGTAACTCATTAAAGCGTCGTCCGATTTCATGCATTCTTTTTGTAAAAAACAGTGTTGCAAGATCGAATTTGACTAAATCAGTAGAAAGTTGAGTAGAAAATCAGTAGATTGATGAAATAATCTGTAGAAAAAAATAGTAGATACAGGGTAGGTAAGTTTCTATCTATTTATTTTTCCAAGACGCACCCATTAGTTAGGTTCCTACCTTAGTAGGGGGTACTAAGGGATGCGTCTTGGAAAAATAAGTTAGGTTCCTACCTTACATGATATTATGGTGGTTTAGCTGGTCCAGTTAACTGTACTACCGAAGTTTGGTTGGAGTAAGTGGTCCAATTAAACTAACTGGACCACAGAAAAATATTTTTTACTGTGGTACACAGCTAACTGTACCTACCTTTTAACGAAAAAAAAAAATTACGGTGGTCCAGTCTAATGGATCAGGAGCCCAATTCTGCAAAACAATTGCTTCAGTATGACAATGGAATCGTCGCAGAATCATCACGTAGAATCCTTAGATAAATAAAACTCCACATAGTGCGTGCGAGATAAATTACCTAATAGTTTGTCGAGCATTATTTATTTATTTATTTACGCGCGTCTCTCCATCTGCATTCATCATAATTTCTTTCATCTAAAGTGGAATAGGTACCAAAACGTGTCATTCTGTGTCCCCTATCATAGTGAAGCGATTAGTATAGCAGAATAGGGCCCCAGCTGAACGGAACCATGAGTATGACACTTCGTAACACTGACGCTGGCCGAGTCGTAGCTAAAAGTCGTGTGGATAAAGAATGGGATTGAAGATGACAACATGCTATCCCCCGTAGACCCTACACGATTTTTTGCACGGCGGCGTTTCATAATATGAGAGACTGTGGTTAAATGTGAACTTAATTAGTCGGCAGGTAAGGCAATCGCGAACGAAGTCGCGGGTACAGCTAGTACTTATAATAAAACTGTAACAGGTCCAATTCTGTACATTGAAGATATTTAGAAAATTTTTTTTGGAGGGCACTCTATTATCGATACTGAAGCCAAAACTGCAATTTTTTTCATTCATGTCTGTCTGTCTGTCTGTCTCTCTGTCTGTTTGTTAAACGCGCATCACGCCGAAACTACTGAAGGTATTGAAATGAAACTCGGCATGATTTTAGGTCATACTACGAGGAAGGACATAGGATACTTTTTATCCCGGAATTCAGTCAGGTTTCCCTGGGAGAGGGGATGAAAGTAAAATTCTTTAACTGCGCATCACGACGGAACTACTAAAGGTATTGAAATAAAATTCGGTACGATTTTAGGTCATACCACGAGGAAGGACATAGGATACTTTTTATCCCGGAATTCAGTCAGGTTCCCCTGGGAGAGGGGATAAAAGTAAAATTTCTTCACCGCGCATGACGCCGAAAGTGCTAAATGAGTTGGAATGAAACCTAGCACGATTTGATTTCATACTACAAGGAAGGACATGGGATACATTTCATCCCGGAATTCAGTAATTTTCCCCTGGGAGAGAGAGGATGGAAGTAAAATTCTTTAACCGCCCATCATGACGGAACAACTTAATGAATTCGAATGGAACTCGGCATAATTTGAGTTCATACTACGAGGAAAGATACATTTTATCCCAGAATTTAGTAAGGTTCCCCTGGGAGAAGGGATGAAAGTAAAATTCCTTCACTGCGCATCACGCCGAAACTACTGAATGAGTTGGACTGAATTGGTACGATTTGAGTTCAAGGAAGGACATGGGATACATTTTATCCTGGAATTCAGTAAGGTTCCCCTGGGAGAGAGGATGAAAATAAAATTCTTTAACCGCGCATCACGACGGAACTACTTAATGAATTCGAATGCAACTCGGCGTGATTTTAGTTCGTACTATGAGGAAAGATACATTTTATCCCGGAATTCAGTAAGGCTGCCCTGGCAGAGGGGATGAAAGTTAAATTCCTTCACCGCTCATCACGCCGAAACTACATAGGTAATGAGTTGGAATGTAACCTTGCACGTTTTGAGTTCATACTACAAGAAAGGACATGTAAGGACACATTTTATCCTGAAATTCAGTAAGGTTCCCCTGGGAGAGAGGAAAAAGTAGAATTCTTTAACCGCGCATCACGACGGGTCTACGCGTCGTCCGATTTCATGCATTCTTTTTGTTAGAAACAGTGTTGCAAGATCGAATATGACTAAATCAGTATAAAGTCGAGTAGAAAATCAGTAGATTGATGAAATAATCTGTAGATTGAAGAAAAAAATTAGTAGATAAAGGGTAGGTAAGTTCCTATCTATTTATTTTTCCAAGACGCACCCATTAGTTAGGTTCCTACCTAGGTGGGTCTTGGAAAAATAAGTTAGGTTCCTGCCTTACATGATATATGGTGGTTTAGCTGGTCCAGTTAACAGTACTACCGATGTTTGGTGGGAGTCTTCCTCCAACCAAACTTCGGAAGTACAATTAAATTACTTAATTATTGTGGTCCATTTAAACTAACTGGACCGCAGAAAAATATTTTTTATTGTGGTACACAGCCAACTGTACCTACCTACTAACGAAAAAAAATGACGGTGGTCCAGTCAAATGAATCAGGAGCCCAATTCTGCAAAACAATTGCTTCAGTATGACAATGGAATCGTCGCAGAATCATCACGTAGAATCCTTAGATTAATAAAACTCCAGATAGTGCGCGCGAGATAAATTAATATGTAGTTTCAAACTTGACGCGCGTCTCTCCATCTGCATTCATCATAATTTCTTTCATCCAAGGTGGAATACCAAAACGTGTCATTCTGTGACGATAGCCCTGTCATAGTGAAGCGATTAGTATAGCAGAATAGGGCCCCAGCTGTGAGTAAGTCAAACGAGTAGGACACTTCTTAACACTGACGCTGGCCGAGTCGTAGCTAAAAGTCGTGTGGATAAAGAATGGGATTGAAGATGACAATATGCTATCCCCCGTAGACCCTACACGATTTTTTGCACGGCGGCGTTTCATAACGTTTCATAATATGAGAGACTATGGTTAAATGTGAACTTAATTAGTCGGCAGGTAAGGCAATCGCGAACGAAGTCGCGGGTACAGCTAGTAATAAGATAAAATAGGTGGTGGCGCTGATTTGGGTCGGGTATGCGCCTTAAGTACTTTCCCTACGTTCAGACGGAATACAGTAAGTTAAAAATATGTCATAAAATAAAGGAGTCTCACTCAACAAAAAGTTTGCAAACCAAAGCAAACAAAGACTACCTAACTGTGCTTGCATTTTTTTATTTTTATTTTTCAGTAATTTTGTGTAGTTATTTTTTAGGAGTAAGTAATTCATGGATGTTTGTAAACAAACTTTTTTTTTAATTTTGTGATCGTTGTCGTCGGTTATGCCTCCTGTCATACAAACTCTTAATTTACCTATAGCAGGCAGCAGCTAAAATAGCAACTGATAGTCGAATTTAGTTCTATTTTCAGTCATCTCCGAAAGGGCTGGACCGATTTTGACACGACTTTCTCTGATAGATAGTTAATTCCTGAATGATCTGATAGCGTATAAACCTAATTATTTTTCTAAAATAAATCAGAACAAGTTGGTTACCTACTCTGGCTACTATTATTTGAGAAAATAATTAGGGTCCCGCAGAAAAAAATCCTATCAAAATCCATGCAGCCGAAGCCGCGGGCACAGCAAGCTTCCTATAAATCTTCGCTAAGTTTAGAGTTTAGAGGATAAATCTGGGTTACCAGCTCAGCAGATAAATCCTTCGCAGAAATATTTTGACAGTTTTACGCTTCATCAAAACTATTTTATGACAACTTAAGGTGTAGTCTCTAAAACATCTCTAGCGCTAAATTCCACGTACCTGCGTATTTAAGTGCGTCAGTAAAATGCTCAATGACAGTTTTATACACGATTTTACACCCTCTTTTACTGTCAGTGTTAAGTAAATTCCTGGGTCGCGACCGCGGTTTAAGAGGCTTTTACACTGTTGTAACATTTTAAACGTGTACTTTACTTGCCTAGTATGTTGAGAGTAGGTACGGTTCTGCTATGCGTGAGAAATTATACATGTCACGGCGTAATTCCTAAAATTCGTCGTAGTCATCAGCACGAAAACTTATTTTTTCTTGAATATTTATTAGAAGCAAACATGAGAGACCATTACGCAATATAGCGACTTGTGACAGTAACACTGAAACGACTGAAAACAATGATGATCACCCTTAAGAATCTTAAGATCCATATGAGTGAAATTTTGCATTATCTTTCGAGAACAACACACAGAATCTCCGGTACACGTACGTGATTTTGCAATAATACTTAATCAAAATAAATCACGTGAGGTTTGGATTGGCAGAAATAAATAATAATGCTGGATAATTCACACAGCATCATCTAGCCCAGCAAGCAGAGCTTGTGTTATGAGTATTAGATTACTGATATACTTAATACATACATAGACATTTTTACTTTTCATAGAAATTATTAAGAACCCGCAACTTATCCTGCGTCGCAGGCGGACCTTCGCCCTCTGCGCCATAGAGGTCGTCAGAAGCAAATTCTTTTCTTTATACTACACCTGCTCAGAAAGTTGTTTATTCCTTTTCCAAACATATGGTAGAAAGTACGTCATTGCAGGCGAATTGTCTTTTACAACCATCCATATTTTTTCGTAAAGATTTAATTTATTTGTTAGCCAGATGGATCCTATGTTTATCAAGATGCTAAGGTGGGATTCCCGAGGGAACCATAAAGTCAGTTGTTTTTAAGAAAGTGCGGTTATTATTTGTGTGTGCTACTGTCTACTGTAGGTCTACTGAGTTTGTTCAGCAGCCCTATTGTCTAACTTGAAGCCCATTACCAGTGAACTTCAAGCCCATTACCAGTTGTCAAGCCAGTCAGAATGTTTTTGGTATTGTGTAAGGTATTCAACTGGTAATCGGTTTCGGAATGAATGATTCTTGTGAATCCAATTCCGCTAGTCTTCGTTCTTTGATACGTTCCGATTATGCAAGTGGAACAACTAGTAGTTCCACTGGTACTATTTGCGATTAAGTTTTTTTACTTGTTGGAAAAATAGTTATGTTGCAAAAGCATAGCCTTTGCATGATTTTTGTCATTATTTGCAATTTTAACACATATTTTGTCAGTTTATGTGGAGATAAATACAAATATAAAAAAACTTTATACCATTAAAGTAGTAGGTAACGAAACGTAAGTTTTCTTTTTGTTACTGTCAAACTCGCTCATGTCACTCACTGTTGGGGTTATCAATGTCAACACTTCGCGGTATATTTTAAAGTTTGTATGGTTTGGTTGCTTTGTGAAAACGAATGTTTTTTCGTGAAAAAGGTTATTTCTTATGTAAGTACATTAAACAAATTTTTACCGATTTAATGCGTTACGAAAGTTATCAAGTGTGTTGTTACAGAACAGTGTAATAATATGATAATATGGCTATTTCAGAATGCCTGCAAGAAAAATTGTTTCCGACCGGCAGTTGCAGATGCTCGTGTCGTACATGGAGGAAAATAGGGGTTTCGCAGTGGGCCGCCTGGCTAATAACGGCCCACTGGCGAAGCAGCAAGCTGACCAAATGTGGGAGCAGTTGGCAGCTAATTTGAATGCTGTTGGGGCTGGCGCCACCAAAACGAGAGCCAAGTGGAGAGATGTAAGTACTTTTTATCTGTAAATTTGAATTGTTGTTTGAAATCGCATCTACTGGTATGATAATATCTTATAATTGTATTGTAACAGTTAAATATTCTTTTACAGAGTCAACGTCGGCCGCCACCGCTCCAGCACTCAACTCAACTCAACTCCACCACCGCAATTGGCCCCTACGCGCAGGCAATCATGTAATTTTTAGTTTTTTTTATTTTTTATTTATTTGGGGTAACAAACAATTACACTCTTAGCATAATTAAATATATACTTATTCTAAGTGTTATTCTATAAGTGCAATCAGCACCGATACCCTCTTATAGGTATAAAAATAAAAATAAAAACAGGGCAGAAATTATTATGGTTTTAAAGGTACCTTCTAATAAGTAAGGAACACAGACAATAGATGTATTCTTCCACTACAATCCCCGCGCGCGGGATAACTGCGTTGGAAATAACAAGCATAAATATGTTATGTTACACACAAATTTAATTACCTACTTGTAGCCTTTTCGGCTATTAATAATTTTTATTTTAGATTTTAGGGTCCCGTCCGTACCACTATTCATGTCACATCACATCAATGGCTAACCAATGAGTGTCCACTGCTGGACAGAGCCTCCTCCAAGCTGTATTTTTATAAATTGTTACAGATACATCACATGCTGCAGATGTGCCTCAGTGGGCAATGAGAATTGAGGAGCGCCATCTAGCAAATGAGGAGAGGGTCTCGCGTTCGCTAGAGGCGATAGCTGCCACCTTGGCAGAGATACAGCGCTCTGTATTGCGTATAGAGCAAAAACTGAAATAAAACAAATAAATATGAATTGCTTTTTAGTTTATTTAAGAGTGTAAATAAATTTATTTCTATAGACTTATAAAATAAGCAATGACAAAGACATGTCAAATTTTACACTATATAAATAGTACTTAATTATTGTCAAATAAGAAATTTTGCAGAAGGTTGCGGGTTCGATTCCCGCCTCGGGACTAATATTTGTACGATCTGCAAATATTCGTTTAGGGTGTTCTGCTGGTCATAACACAAGCTCTGCTTAGCTTGGGGCTAGATAATGCTGTCTGGATTGTCCAGCATTATTTATTTATGTATTAGGTTTGATTCCTCCACAATCTGTCAACAACGGCGTGCCTTTCTCCATCAACTTCCCGCAGTACACCTTCAGGGGGATGATGCAGTCCTGCGGGTTGTTGCGCACGGTCGCGTGTCATCTCTTCTTCATCGACGGAGATGCGTTGTTGGCATAGAAAGCCAAAGCAGCTAATACCTGCAAAGCAGTATAGCACAAAATGACTGCAAGCACGCACACAAGTATGTATTTTATAAAAAAGACAGGTAGGTACATGTGCTTTCAAATTAAGTGAGGAACTCCATATTACCTACCTTTATGTCAGGCCTCACAGCGCTAGAGCGCTGTCGTGCCGGCAAGAGCGGTATAACATCTGCACAAAGCAACTCGAATTGAGACTTGTGCAGACGAAAATGTGCCACAAACTCCTTGTCGGGCAACATTAATGGCTTGCTGGCCTGCCGCAAGACTCTGCGATCTAATCGCAGATGCCTTTTCAGCCGCTCTTCTTCTGCAGCGGCCATCAAAATTGCTCGCGCCATAACGCCTGAAATCAATTAATTATGTGTAACAGAACTAGTGTAGTGTGTATAAGCTCTCAATGAACAGTCATGTAGACATGTAGTAAGTGCCTACACTGCCTAATTCAGGTGAAAAATCTTGTCTCTTTCCCAGTTGGGAAGAAGACATTTGATTGAGAGAATGTTTTGTATTTTTCTTTGACAAAATGAATTTGAACTCAAGTATAATTATAACTTACCTCCGAGATTATTAATTACCAACTTCTTAGCTTCCGAACTTTCAAACACAATGTTTAAGACAATTTTATAAATTGGAAGTACTAAGATTTCACCAAAACTTTTTCCAAAAAGACTCGAATGAGCTCCCTTCTTCATTTGACGTTTCGAATGGGCTTGAATTTGCTACTGAAATTCATTTCGGCGTTACGCAATTCCAAAATTAGCGGGAATACGAAGTTTCATTCATTCACTGGGTTTAAATTTCGCTGGTAATGGTGTTGCATGTGTCAGCTATTTACACAATACGAAAGTGACAGTCGAAGTCCAGGCTAGGTTTCAAATGTCAAAAATGAAGACGATTACGATTACCAGTTTACTTAGACAATAAGGCTGCAGAAATGCGGGACGGAAAACTCTATGGAATTTCATTACTCACGCGTTTAGCGGGAGCGAAAAGTGTACCTATGGAAATCCATTCCTAACGTGTTATTTTTTTAAATTTCTCTAATATCAGCCAGTAGCTGGTTATTTTCATAATAGGTCAAACGACAAAAAGTTTTTACTGTAAATCCGCCTTATGATATGGGCCTCTTCCGTCTTCGGAACAATAATTCAAAAAAAGAACCATGCATGTGTGTCTAAATTGTACGTGAGCGTATTTATTGCTAAATTTGAGTTTACAATTTGAATTTACTAGAGTGATTTTGAAGAATCTAAAACGATGATTTTCCCCGAAGGTGTAGTATAAAGCACTATGTATCACTCGGGAGAAAGTGCGATTCCTACCTCGTGTGTTTTAAGACCCTCGGCTGCTCCTCGGCCCTCAAATGACACATTCTAGGAATTAGGTACTTTCTCGCCTGGGTTGTACAATGTACTATTCTGTCATGACTGGATTGAGAACCTATCACTAGTGTGAGTAAAAAAATTCCGGTAGTAAGTCTAAAATCTTCCTTACAAAATGAACAGAGCAAAGGTACATTGCCTGAGGGGCCAGATGATGCGATTTTTATAGGAGGCGGAGATATACGCCTTTTAGCACCACTTGGCGTAATTGTGTTTGTACCCAATTCCGTGTTACGCTTACTGTTTATGCTTTTTCTTTTATCTGTGGTTTTACATCGACAATCAAGATGGCGGGGTAAGTTTGCGAGGGAAGTTTAGGGGGATTTCACGCCGATTTTGGATATTTGATGTTGTAGTAGTAGGTACCTAGTTATTGGAAATTTTGTGTAGCTCGTACAGCAAGTTTTGTGTTTGGATAGGTATAGGTCTTCTTTGAATACATAATTAATAATAATGTCCTCCTAGCCGAATTTCGACCACGGCGGCCAGTCTCGTCGGAGACTAGCCAGATGCGCAAGACATATTATAATAGTGCACAAGTGTGTTCGCAAACACAGGTGTACTCTCTATTCCCTCACTCTCATAAACCGGCTGGGACAGCAGACCGCCATGACCGGGGAGAGGTCAAGCGCAGGACCAACGGTTTAACGTGCTTTCCTAGGCACGGTGTAACACCGCCAACTTCCTGACTCCGGCCTGCTACTGTGAATTTTTCTTACTAGAAAAACCCCAATAACAACTATTGGCCCGACCCGGGATTTGAATCCAGGACCCTCATAATCAGCGGTTGAACTAGCTGACCGCTAGACCAATGAGGCAGTCATTGAATTGAATTCATAGTTAAGTACGCGTCCTGATAAAAAATCACAGACCGGACTCTGGCAAAAATAAGTTATACAACTAACTTAACTTCTTGAAAATTACTCTGTGTGTGTGGTTATACACAATTCTGCCAATGTCCTGGTTGCAAATTGCGCATAATAAGAACGAAACTTTTTTTTTTTCAGTTGCCAATAAATCGCCATTAACCATGAAGTCAAGACAAGATATTTTCTGCCAAAATAAAACACTGCAAAGACTCTCGCACTCTCGTCTCGCAACGTAATGTCTTCATTAAAATTATTTAAGTTCGGGTTAACAAATGTTCAAAACCTTTTATTAAGTACCAGACGAAGGTAAAAATAAAAACGAAACTAATCTCTCAATCCAACCAATTCTTGCCAATATTAATTATCGTGAAACGAGAATTCTTTATTATGTCTAGACTTAGATGCTTTAGCAAGAATATTTTATCTACCTTATAAAAGAAAACGTCATCAATTAGCTACCACTTAGGTCCAATTTTCCAGGTGCCGCGGCCGGCTTAGAGTTTGAACCACCCCAACTTTTCCCGCAGGTGTCGTGAGAGACGAGTAAGGGATATCCACACTCACCGGGGTGGACATCCCGGGGGCAGGCAGCAGCGCCCCCTGCAGAACAATAGGGTAGTGTCCTGGGTAAATAAAATATTATTCTATTTAGTCCGTCGTCAGTTAGATTATCAGAACATATTGGACACTTTTGATAATCTAACTGACTTATATTACTTAGATTTGATTTACTTAGATTTTTTTACTAGCCTATTCCACCACCAAGCTGCGGCCCCCAACCAGCATGCCTAGCGTGGGGATTATGGGCATTACCCCATCCTACTAATATTATAAACGCGAAAGTTTGTAAGTATGGATGAATGGGTGGATAATTGTTACTCTTTCAAGTAAAAACTACTGAACGGATCTGGATGAAATTTGGCGCAGAGATAGATTATAGTCTGGAATAACACATAGGCTATATGAGTATTATGAGATAATAGTAGTTTATGCAACTGTCATATAATGAAGTTACTATTACACTCGTTACTATTATGAAACTCGCTGCGCTCGTTTCATAAACTCACACTCGTGTTTTAATACCCGTGTTATATGCAGTTGCATACACTACTTTATCTTCACTAATGCAATTAATCAAACAACAAGAGTAAAAGCTGACAATAGTTTATTTATAATAATTGTTCAAATTTTGGATGGTACAAATTTGAAAGTTAATGTTAATTATTGATCCAGCAGCTGTAGCGGCCGCGGGGCAAGCAGTAGAGCTCGTAGACGGAGTCGGAATATTTATAATTACTTCATTCGTCTTGTTTTCTATACTGTTCAAGATCGTATTTGAGACTTGAATTTTATTCATTAAAGACTCATCAATGTAGCTTTCAGCCACAGTAGAAGACTTCCACCCCCCGTGTCGTTTCAGTGCGGTCAAATCACCACCGCTATCTATGAGAAGGGTCGCCGAGGTGCGCCGGAAGCAATGCCCCGTGTACAACGCTGGGTTAGGCAGATTCAAAAGTAGTTTCGACGAAGTTTTCACGTTCCCAACTGTTTTCAAAAGCCAGCCTAATATCAAAATTTTATACAACTTGTATGAGGATTTTGACATAAGGCTCGCCTTGTTAATTGGTCGCGTTTTATTGATGTTATAATGAGATTTTACGATATCGATGTGGATATTATACCATCATGTGAAATTGCTTAAATTGAGTGTTTTGTTATCTGCGCTATAACAGTAGTAATTATAAGTCAAGTATTGGAATCATAAGTAGAATGTTATAACATTAGTGTAGATAAAAGCCATTAAGGCACTTACCAGCGGGAGGCCTGGTCCATTATTGGACCAATAGGTATAGGTAGGCTGTTGAGGTGTGGTAGGTCCAATTTTACCAGTTGCAGCCAAAACTAAGAACTAAACTTCAGCTTGATCGAGTTCAAATTCGTAACACCTATTGTGTGACATCACAGCTCTTGAACTCGGTATAGTGCTAGAACCGGATTAACTTTAAGTCGGTAAAATGCGCTGAACTCGTTTAAAGTTATTCGTTCGGTATCTCGTTATAAGTTTATCTTAAGGGGTAAACCTAGCGGGTTTGTTTGCCAAACTGGGCGTAGATCTCAGTACTCACGGGATCCCGTGGTAAAAAACTCGAATCACATAAAATTGATTATGAAAAGTCGATTGCGAAAAAAAATACGATAAAAAAATCATGAAAGTGCACTTTTCTGCACCTAAGTTGGTCGAGATCTCAGGAAGCAGTATTTAGAAAAGATTTTTGTTATGTTTCGTACTTAGGTTATTCTTTGGTTCCTTGATACAATTTCTTCATAAGTTGTGCAGTTTTCTTGTAAATAAGCAAAAACAAAATTTTTGCACATACGCCGTTCCAAAAACGTATGTTCTGTCCCGCTCCTATGAACGCGAAATCCTATACCTATCCTTTTCACAAAATGGTGCGCAATGCGCCCTTAAACGCGTTCAAAAGCAACGGTGAATATGGACCATAATCGTCAGTCCGTCTCCGTTGGTATTCCTTTTATAGTGTTTCCTGACAAAAATGGTCTGTCCGTCTGGTTTCCGCCTCCCAACCTGTCGTCTCAAGCCGGATGACCGGTGTATAGGGCGTTATGTAACGTGTTACACAGCGAGCGTTCGTGCAGTTAGTACGGGGAAAGAAGGCTCTCGCAACGAGCAACTAGACGGATTTTTGACGTACCATGCTCGCTGCGAATGGGACGTTACACCTCGTAACACTAGTCAGTACCTGGGTTTAGCCTTCATAACCTGTTATACTTAGTACCTGTTGCTTGCCTGTTGCGTTGCTCAAATTTATGTTGAGCAACATGAAGCTGGACCTTTTTGGTTCACATCGTATGAATACTTTTTTTATATTTTAAGGATTTTTTTTTAGTTATCACTTTTATTTTTGTGTGAGCCAATAAATTTATTTTCTTTCTTTCTTTTACCTACCATACTTACTACCTTAGAAATATAGAAGTTAATAAATAATGAATGAATGATTGAATAAACATTACGTAGGCACGCACACTGATATTATAAATGTGAAAGTTTGGATGGATGGATGGATGTTTGTTATCTCTTCACGCCAAAACTACTGAACGGATCGGGCTGAAATTTTGCACGCAGGTAATTCTAATGCTGGAATCAAACATAGGCTACTTTATCCCATATGTATTATTATTATTTATTTTTATCCCATAAATCAGTTCCCATGGGATAGAAATCACCTTTAAACGTTTCTATAGAAACAACAAATAAATAATGCTGGACAATTCCCACAGCATCATCTAGCTCCAAGCTAAGCAGAGCTTGTGTGTCATCTAGTACCCATAACACAAGATCTATGTAATATGTTGTATATACATAATACAACATATTACATAGATAGATTTATTTTTTATTTTTGTAGGAAACACCCAGAATACCTGAACAAATATCTGCAGATCGTACAAATATTTGAACTAAGACGGGAATCGAAATCATTTAAATAATAAAGTGTGTATGGGCGGAATTATCGCCTAAATCGATATCTCTCAGATAACTTTTGGGTGGAATAAGTTAAAAGTATCTTTGTTAAAAAACCAACCACTTCCCCGAAAGACCTACATCCGTGCCAAAATAATAATGTACAATATCTTTAGGATAGGTAAGTATGAAATTAACATACATTTTGATATACCTTCCTGCCTAACCTTCCTATGTATGTATATGTACGATACCTTTTGATTGGAATCGTAAAATTACGGGTGTTTTTTGTACAATGCGGGGGGGTTCGATTCCCGGTTCAGACAGGTGATTATTAAAAAAATTTGCTTTGAATGCAGTTTTAATTGTTTTCAAAATCAAAATGGAGTCTTTTTTCAGTAAAATTTCCTAAACAATATTTAAGATACTTTACCTCCTTGTGGCATAGTCGTGGGACGCCTTGTACGTACATACCTATAGATGACGGATGACGGACAACAGTCCATCCGTCTAATCTAGTCTCTAGCTAGGGCTGTGCTAATAAAATACGAAGGTCTATAACTCTAGGCTAGTACCTAGGGCTGCGTAGAACTAATACGGTGGGATTAGGGATGTCACGTGTGAATTGAACATGCCTCGCTGGCGAGTCATGCGCCTGCCGCCGCCGCCGCGCCGCCGTCATCTGAAGGGTTGCCAGCTGCTACACTGTATATTTTATACTTACAGTGTAGCAGCGTGTGAACAAAAACTACTTTATATTACCTTCGCTGATAGGCTAAGAGAGTACAAAGCTAATCACTGTAATCTCGTCACACAGGCTCTTCAGAGACCTAATGCGAGGGACAGAGCTCTGCTTAGGTAAGTACATCACCATAAAGCCGGAAATATCTTTCACGATAAAATTACTTCCAAGCTAAGTCTAGTCAAGTAGTATTTACCTTAAACTTTTTGATTTGTTGATATGGCATTCATGAGATTTTTTTTGTTTTTGTTTCGAGCTAAAAATTGAGGAAATGTTTACGAGTTTCAACTAATATCGTAAAACTAACTAGATATTTAATTGACTATGCCAATGTTCAATTAAGCGTACGATGAAGTACGCGATCACCACGCTTTTATGTACGCTGTGAGGTGGTTCAAATAAAAAACAATATGACAGAACTCCCCTTGTTTGGGGCAGAAATGTTCAGAAGTGGACGTATGTGCTTGCAGTGAATAATTATTGAATAAAATAGAACTCAGATACGCATTTACCACTTAAAAAAAATGTGGTCTAACCCTGCTGTGCGAATGGCAACCCTAAACAATAATATCGTACCCAATCCGTGCTACAGGAGATCGCTCATTTGCGCGCCAAATCAATTCACACACTCACCCACCGCATTTCTTACTTAATTACCCTCGTGTGGCGAGCGTGGCGTTGACAACCCTGACTTATTTGACATTTATGACGTTGACGTTTCTGGATGACTCACGGAAGCTCGTGCGTAATCGGGTTTAAATTCAAATTTCGAACTCAAAATCGCAACCATTCTATCCTATCCTGCCTACTAATATAAATGCGAAAGTTTGTGATATGTGAATTTTTGTTACATAAGAGCTCAAAAACTACTAAACAGGTATTGATGAAAATTGGCGTACATTTAGAACATAGCTTTGGAAAGATTACATCTAGATATAAAAATAGGGAACTTATCCCGCGGAATCGCCGTTGTTTATATATCATGATATTACATTATTATGATATCATGAAAAACTGTTGTTTAGTACACATCTCTTCGCTAAAGCGCTGTGATGGTCAACGTGGTGGTTGCGACGACGTAAGAATTGACCCTTCGCACTCGAGTCGAATAAGGGAACCTACCTACCAGAGGAAGGGCATCAGCTTCCTTCTGCGTATTTTTAACACCTCCACTGCGATCGCCCAGCCGCCAACCAAGAGTGGTGATGATGGCTACACCCCCCTTGTTAGGAAGAGGTATGTTCAACTGTGGATATCTAAGTTGAGGACCGTTTTGAAGGAAACTGATCGTAAAATATGAAATTACTAGCTTCTGCCCGCGGCTTCGCACGCGTATTTTCGGTATAATAAGTAGCCAATTATATAAGTTAGGCTATGTTCTAAATACACGCCAAATTTCATCTTGATCTGTTAACAGAATAAAATTCACATTTCACGAACTTTCGGCTTTATTATATTAGTAGGATTTACTTTCCTAGGAGCGACAAATATATAAACGTTATTTATTCATGTTTAAAAGTATATTTTGACAGGAGTGATAAACGCAAAGAAAAAAAACCCAACATGATTTGTTACTCAAGCAACTGGTTCCGTGAAATCGCTCCGTGACAGCTGTCATAAGGTTCATTAATTTGACAGATGACGTTTTGAAGTTAGTTAATGATTTACTAATTGGTAAGTTGGTAAGCGTGTAAATTGTTAATGATTTTATAATTCGTGCTGTCTCAATGATTATGTTGTTTGTTTGAAAACGAAGACGTTTACACGTGACATACGAAGCGACAGAAATCAAAAATATCACTTCATGTCAGTGTTTAATTTTATGAATTTGATCTTTTCGAAGTGTATTATAAATAAATAAATAAATAAATAAATAATGCTGGACAATTCACACAGCATTATATAGCCCCAACCAAGCTAAGCAGAGCTTGTGTTATGGGTAGGTACTAGATAACTGATATACATAATACAATACACTACATAGATAGATATTTTTTATTATACATAGAAAAACATCCAGACCAACCTGAACAAATATCTGCAGATCGTACAAACATTTGTCCGGAGGCGGGAATCGAACCCGCAACCTCCTGCGTCGCAGGCGGGCCTTCGCCCGCTGCGCCACAGAGGTATTAACATAATATAATAAATGTTTAAATATATCAGTTATCTAGTACCCATAAGACAAGCTTTGAGTAGCTTACTTTGGGGCTAGATGGTGCTGTGTGGATTGTACAGCATTATTTATTTATTGTGTTTATTGATAAATAGAGATTTTGATTTGATTTGTTTATTTTTCTAAAATCAACAGTAGGTAACTAGGTGAAATGATTGGTATATTATATTAAAAGTCTCAAAGCATTTGACGACCTCCGTGGCGCAGCGGGCGAAGGTCCGCCTGCGACGCAGGAGGTTGCGGGTTCGATTCCCGCCTCGGAACAAATTTGTGTACGATCTGCAGAAATTTGTTCCGTTGGTCTGGGTGTTTTCTATGTATAATAAAAATATCTATCTATGTAGTATATTTTTGCATTATATTATTTAGTTATAATTTATTTTAGGTCTCAGAGGTTCTTTAAATACCTATTGTAAAACCTAGATTAATTTGTTCATTATGTATCTCATTATAAGTAAACCCTGTGTTTGTATGCGAATAAAGTTCTTTAAACCTATGTTTTACATGAGATTTTCTAAATATAAATCAAGTTTTTCAATCCATAAAATAATTTTAACAATTAATATTATACCTTTATTATTTCAAATCCCTGTGAATATTTTGCTCTTTTCTACCCATTGGCATTTTCACAACTGACATCTATCGGTTCAAAAGAACATACCACACACACACAACCTTTTCGTAACCTTACAAATAAGTAGGCCCTATTATGATCCAAACCTTTATCAATTGACATCGTAAAATGTCACTCGAATACTTAGACGTACAGGGTCTGACTCAGGGCACTGTGGGTTGGGGGGGAAAGTCAACAAATTTAGAAATAAACTTATCCTCCACGTCACTAGTCAACTCCAATACACTAGTCACAAGTCTATTACCTATTTAATTGTAATTTTCTTTGTCAATAAAGATTAAAAGTCAACTACAGACAAAATGATGGCATCATTCTGAAAACTAAGCCCTGAGCCGAAAATGGAAGGTTGAGTTAAAGCTGAGGAAACATTCTATATTTGAATATTGTAATTGGTAGTTCACATCACACAAGCACGATTGAGGCTGTCTCGTTGATCAAAAATAAAACGAGCATTCAATCAATAGGAAAGTTGGCACATATTTCCGATGCAACCTACTATTTGTTACGTCTTAAGGTGATTTGCAAAAATAATTTTATGATATCCAACAACAAGGATTGGTGCTGAATTGCGCGTTTCAGTCGAATCAATAAGCTGGAAGCCATGTTTTCAGCCGAGAATAAAGATGTCACGTCTCAGACCCCTGACCAACGCCCTTACTCCGGCCATGGGATCCAGGAGAGCGTAACATAAATCATACTAAAATATCTCGCGAAAATTCACGCACGCCTCCGACTAATTCGAGAATTCACACCGGAATTAGATTTCACATTCTAAACGCGTTATTTTCATGATTTTTTCGTGACAACTCGCTTGTAGATGTTTTTGAGTAATTTTGTTATGATATTTTTTTGAGAGAGAAATCCTTTTAGACCTTTTTTAATTTCATTTGTTCAAAATTATGTAAAAAATGCTTACATATAGGTAAAAATGTTTCTTTCGGCTCGAAATTAAATAAAGGTGATATACCTACTTAATTGTATATCTTTTATTTTTAAATTCCTACTTTTTGGGGTACTATCCTGGTACTTACTCGCTAAATACCGATAGATATTTATTTTCCTCTCTCTAAATACGTCAACAAACTGCAAAAGCCTAGAATTTTTACGCCTACTACGGCTTATATGAGAGTTGGAGACATACGAAAATTAATATTATGGGGGTGCCAACTTATCTCTCAGCCAAAAAAGCGTTTAATAGACAACCTAAGACATCCATAGTAACCTCAAGATGATGAACTACAGTGGTCAACCATCGTACATCAACCAAGACATTGTTTGACAATTTGACATTGTTGTGAGACATTATCAAAACTTGTGTTTGTTGAGACATAGCTGTGAATGTTAATTAGTTGTCTGATAAGGTTTTGGGACCTTTGTCTGTATTGTGTAATCACTAATCACAGAAACATTTTATGTACCTACCTATCCAATTTAGTTATAGTTAATTCATGAAAACCGTAGAGAAAACATGCTTTTTCAGCGTGTTTTTTGTTTTCAGCCGATATTAAGTTAGATTGCTTGTCATGGCTCAAAATATTATGTTGGATAATTCTTTAAATGCCAGTTGGTCGATTTAGATTATATTCGTGTTTTAATCACTCATAGACATTTGACTTGTCTAAGTGCTTATTTTGTAAGGCTTAAGAAACAAAGTTAAAAAAATCAATATCAAAAACTCTTTTTTTCCATAAATACAATAAATGTACACTTATAAAAGGTCAAATTATAAAACTAAACACTGAGACGGATATTTGACGGATTATTGATATCATAATATTTTTGTCGTTCATTGGTTCATTTTCTTATGTTTTTTATTCGTATCTAATCAAAATGCAGCCAATATGCATAGAAAATAGTATGTATGAGTGATACACTGACGAATTGACTAAATGAATTGATCTACTGGCCGTTTTTTGTTGCGATTTCTATGGAATATACCATATCGTATTTGACGATTTCTTGTTTTTTGACGGACCACGGCCACACCACACTATTTTTTCTATAATCAAATATAACTAACTAGTTTCGGCCCGCGGCTTGGCACGTGCTGTTTCTAAGGAAACGATTAAAGCTTATTTCTTTCCCAATGCAACTGATTAATGGGATAGAAAGTAGCCTATGTTTTATTCCAGGCGTAGAACTACCTGTATGCAAATTTAAGCCCAATCCGTTCAGTAGTTTTGGCGTGAAGAGGTAACAAACATCCAAACTTTCCCATTAATAATATTAGTGTCATTACAAAAATTCATATCACTGTCTTCTCGAATCTAACTTTCTTTTTAAAATCACCTAAAAAAGTTCAGTCCTCCCTGGGCCAGTGACATTATAATCTGACAGAAGTCTCAAACAGCATAATAAAGATCAAAGATGATTTTAACCTGGTAAAAGGCACTTACCACCTCGTATAACCAATAAACATGTCAGCTGGCCTCCGGTTAAAAATATCTAAGCTTGAACTGAGTAGCGATGTTCTAATTATATGAAAATAAATATTATTATGTGTTAATAAGCTACTGTTCAGGTTACTTTTGGGTACTTTAATTTGAGTTTTAAGTTTATTTTTACTGCCATTGGAGTTCTTCTTTAAAACAAGTGATTAATGGAAAACTATAAAAAAGCCGCCTTGATCCTTGCTTTTTACTTTTTTCTCCAAATGAAAGAAGTTAAAAAAAATTACTTATATTCATTTAATTTGTATTATGATTTCGCACTCGCACTGGCTTCATGTAGCCCAAAATAGGGAAAAACGGCTTTGGAAGAGGCCTTCACCTGCAAGGAGTTCTTGTAGAAAAAAAATAAGAAAAATTGTAAGTAAATAAAGCTCTACCTACATCTCATACTTTTTCGATTTTTAAGTTATTTTATAAGCATTATTGTGTGCATAGAGAAAAAGGCTTTGTATTAAATTTTTATTTTACCTATTTAGTATCATTTACTTGTTTAAGAAACATTATAGTTACCTACCTGTCTTGAGTATGGCCTACCTACCTATTTGAGAGATGTTTCTGTCAATGGATAATGAAACAACCTGGTCTGATTGGATCCAGATGTAAGCCCCAGGGCCTGGCTAAATACCTGTCTGTCTATACATAGAGTTGAAATTTTTTCCGGCTTTTATATCTGCGTCTAGCGGATTTTTACTAAAAACGAAACTTAGGGAGGTGCGGTCCTAAAGAAGTTTTTCGTCCGTATTATATAAATAGACCTTGTACTTTATATTTAATGCACATTTTACATTTTATCTAGGCTACAAAATAGGTAGCTACACTGCCTTTACTTCTTGCTACCTTACAACGATATTTAACCTACCTAATAAATTCAAGGTTAGCAAATACAAAATCTTTAATTTGCCATAAGGATTAGAAAAACACATGAACACTTATTTATTAATAATACAATATTTCCTATAATTGTACCCATATAAGTAATACCAAACTTGTTGCAATTCACAAAAATTAAAAGAATCTGTTATAAAAATTGTTTTGTTTTGTGTTAGTTTTCTGCGTGACATTTTACCGGCATCTTTAAAATCCCAAGCTGGCATCCCCACTCTAAATCTAACTGCGCATCTTGAGTCCCTCACATGAGTACAAGACACTGGACATCTCGAGAGCAGAATAATTGGAGCATCGCAAGAGGGCGCCACTTGTCTAGAAGCCCGTGTTTCGAAGCAGGTTTAGTGTTCTTAGGTTACTGTGTTTATAGTAATAACCTATTTAGAATGTACAGTTTTGGAAGAAAACATCACACTAATATCACAGCCTACCTATTAATATTATCAAAGATTGTATACCTATATAGTCCTAGGATCTTTGAATATTACAAATGCGAAATTGGGGATGTTTAGATGTAGGTAGGTACATTACATACATATGTATGGATGGATATATGGTTACCTCTTTACGCATCCTGTGGGAATAGCTTCCAGTAATAATTCTTAATAAAGTAATGGCAGACCAGAGACCAGTCGTGCCTTTAATCTCATAAGCACCAACCCAACCCAATGTCTCCACCGACCCTTGACATATCACCCACCTCATCATCAAACCATCACGAAAATTAGACTTGTTATACGGAATTAGAAATTAGGCATTCGTCGTGAAGTCACGTCAGGTCTCGTCTGTCATGCTGCCATGAAATAAGCGATTAACATTTGCATTTTTAGGGTTCCCTTATAGGATCTCTTTGTTGTCCGTCTGTCTGTCTATCCCTCTGTCAACCCCCTTTTCTTGGGGACGCGTGGAGGTATTGAGTTGAAATTAACATCTAATACGCAAGTCCGTAACTTCTTGGAGCCTCGATATAAATAAAACTTCTAAGTCAACGCAATCAAAAGTTACCGCAGTTTACTTCCGAATATTTTTTAATTTCCAATGGAATCACATGCACACAAAACCTATAGGGTACTTCCTGCTGACCTAGCATCATAAAATTTGGCGAGAAACAAGGTCTTTTAGCAAAAAAAATTTTTTGATTCTCACCATGGACCAAAACCTACAGTACAGCAACGCCTACAGGGTACTTCCCGTTGACCCAGAATCATGATATTTGGCAAGAAATAAGGTCTTACAATTATACGGAACCCTTAGTGCGCGAGAGCTATTCGCACTTGACGTTTTATTTTTTCTATGGGTCACCGATGTTTAGACCTTGTACTTGTCTGTAGACAAAGCTTAAAGAATTAGCAAGCTGAAGTGGCAGTGGCCGGTCATTTCTCACGAAGAAACGACCATCGTCGAGGTAAACGAGTTCTTGAGTGGAGACTGCGACTCGGCGAACGTAGTGTAGGACGCCCTGCGTAGTGTAGGTATGATGACGACCTGCGAAAGACAGCAGGCTAGTGCTGAATGCGGCAAGCTGAAGACGCTATGGCCCCAATTAGGCCTATGTCCAGTAGTGGGCTAATATAGGCTGATTCCATCAACGTGATGATGATATCACGTTGATGGAATATGGAATGAATTGAAAGACAAGACAGGTATTTTTAGTATACACAGAAAACACTCAGAAAACCCGGAACAAGAATTGCAGATCGTATAAACATTTGTCCCGAGGCGGGAATCGAACACGCCTCACAGGCGGTTCACCCGCTGCGCCACACCGTCGCTCGCCGTGAGATCAGTGACAAATCCGCCCGTCTCATAGCCATATCCCGCGATTATGCAAACCGCTCATAATTGCGTTTAACGGCGAGGGAACCATTTTCGCTCAAAATGTGTTTGACGTGTAATTTCATTATTTTATTGTGGTACAATTGAATTAGTTGACACTCCGTGGAGCTTCGCCCGCGAATCTGATTACGCGGTAACTTTTTCGCGGCGTTTTTAATTCGGTTTTAGAATCTGGTTGGGTAATTTGAAATTGGAACTAGGTACCCTATCTGTTTTAGGCTTGGCGCAAACCATAGCCACCGGTGGCTGTCGAGCGCTACCGCCACTTTTGCAGCAGTCCCGGAAGCACGCGACCGTCCCTTGACCGGTGTTCGGAAGCGACCACATTAAGTCGAGCTAAGTTGGCAGCACAGTACAAATGCGGAACATTTTAGTTTTGCACTGAATGTTGATTTGTTTTCTATTTGTTTAGTCAACAATATTTTCACTACTCCGCTCTCGGAGGAAGCCCTTAAGATGTTAAAGTTTGTTAAATTAGGAATTAAGCGTAGATACTAAGATTATTAAGTATAATTTCGAGGGTGGCATAATCATGTTGATCAAAACCTCTATGGCAATGCTGATGCGCTGCGCCAGATACTTACCAGCTCTCGGGTCCCGTTTCGCGCGTCGCTTCGTCCAGACGTTCTGATATTTAAAAAAAATCCGAAGACCCTTGGTACTGTCAAACACTATATTTTATTGGTAAACGTTGCAACACTAAACATCTGGCAATAATGATCCCAACATTCAAAAATACCGTACAATAGTTTTTTACAGCGAATTGTTCAAAAAACCACAAATCACACACAACCCCATATTTAAACGCCTGCGCCTTGTAATTTTGTAACCGATAGCCCTCTTAGGCGGCCATTTTACACCTTTCCCGCCATTTGGTGTTTCCTACAGCGAAATACATGTGTGTTATTGTTTAAGAATAAAATATAGAATGTACCTAACGAAATCAAGTGTAACAACAAGTGTACCTACGATGGAAATAAATACAAATACAAATACAAATACAAATTTCTTGTTCCCACAGGAATTCCTTTGTGATCTTAATAAGGTATTACGGCTTAGTGCGAGGTTGGATGGGTTTCGATCTGAAAGGCGTGAGTTCAATTTTACGTAAAGCTTACAAAAAATTTACAAAAAAAACATAATAATTATGTTTATTATAGGGTATTGTACAAAAAATCTACAAAAAAAATGGACTTTGTAACACTTACATTGATGCATTTTTAATGTTTCCAACTCACGAAGTAATACATTGTAGGTAATATCACAGCCTACCTTTATGCACACAGTCGTTCCAAGAAAGCATTTTGACGTGTGGTTTTGACAGGGCGCATCGAGCGGGGGGCAAGGGACGGGACGAGAGAGGGACGCTCCCGAGTTGCATACATCAGCGCCTTAGTACCACGGGAACGTCCACACTATACATATTTGTACTTTTCATGTACCTACTTTATATACACCCTACACCATGTTGCAACGTGCTAGACAAGGACCAACTACTACTTTCAAGCCCTCCCACTCGGCTCGTTTTTCTCTATGAGATGTCAGAAAGAAAAATGAGCCTTAAGATTATGAAATTACAGGGTACTTTCGAATGAATGAAATATGTTCGTGCACGATCCAGTTTACTGTAAAGGTTCATGGTTATGTATATAGTCGTTTCTAGAATCCCAGACATTTTTTTTGGAAACAAAGGTGTTTAAATTAAAACCAATGATTTATCAGTGGAAAATATTTTGCGACATCGGAGCCAATTACTGAAGGTTTCTCATCTGAAAATTACTTCGAATTTTCAGATGTGAAAACTTTCATTCATCATTTCATTTAAGTCGTACGTTTACGAACTCGAATTTGAACCTTTTTCGCTGCGCATGTGCTTTGTGTGGTGCTATTGTTGTGTCTGTGTTTTTGTTTTTTAGTGATTACCTTCCTGCTAGCTTGTTGTTTTCTGTGGGTAAGCGTTGTTACTTAGTTGATATAAAAAAAGGTTGATTTTTATATGCTTTTGTTGACATCAAATATTTTGGAATCTTAAGTATAATTAATTACGTTGTACCTACTTGTTGTTTTTAAGCAATCCTCACTTTGCCGGATATCCGCCTCAAGATTTAAAATACAAAAATACTTTATTGTATACTAACAAAAATACAATACAAGACACATTACATAAGACACAAGTACAATGGGCGGCCTTATCGCCTAGAAGCGATCTCTTCCAGGCAACCTTTGGATGGAAAGAATTATGTGAATTTAAGAAAGGCAGGGGTGTACCTACTACTTGGGATTTAGCTACAATTGAAACATTTGAGCTAACTGCAGACTGTTGCAAACAATCTACAGGTAGCTCAACTGATTTATTAACAATATCTTTAGGTACATTTTCCATGAATTTCATGTAGACTTTCATCGTAAAATTCTAATGTAGGTTAACTTTCCGGTAAAATGTTTTGGCAACAGCATAAGCCGGTAATGGCTTCGTAACATATTTATTACAACATTTAAATATTTAAAATCCAATATGGATTTTCCTACACGCGCGAGTTCTCATACAAAAACAACCCTTGAGGTAAACACTCCTATACAGGATGCTACATTAAATATGAAACTGCGGAAGCGGTGATGTCTTGAGTTTGTTTGGTTTTAATTTTGTAATAATTATTTACATTCAAATTTTGAAAGCAGGCGTAATTTATTTACGATCGTTTTTCCGTCAATATTTTTTGTAAAATGCCTAAAAATCACCAAAAATCCTAATTATCAGCTCGTTATCATCTGAACATACGCCTCCCCCAAACGACGCCACAAAATACTGATATAATAAATTCGGAAGTAACTCTGACTGTCTGTTACCTTTCACGTCTAAACGGCTGAACGGGTCTTACTAAAATTTGGCAGGGAGGTAAACAATATCCCAGGGATGGACACAGGCTACATGAAAAGCGCGTGCGAAGCCGCTGGCAGAAGCTTGCCTATAAGCTTGGAAACCGCAAATAGAAATGCCGGTAAAAGAAGAAAAACGAAACATCTGTCTGTACTACCCGACTGCGAAGAAGGAATAAAAAGAGTTCAAAGAGATAAATTTGTCTAAGTAGGAAAATAAATATAAGTACTTACCTACAAGACTGGAACATCATACGGATGTAAAAAAATATTTTGATTTTTTCAAATCAAACACACCACACGTTTAAACAAACAATAAATTCACCAAAGAGTGTAGTTTACGAGCACCCTAAGCGCAGAATAAATAAACAGTGCCTTAAAACGTATCTCTTTACGACCGCACGTTCGGAACACCCTGTATACGGACTGTATTAAATTTAATGTTAGAAAAAGAATTTGCATCACAAAGGGAATATGAAATTCTGGATGAAGGTTTATGTGCGACGTTTTTGGTTCCTTTGTGGTCATTTGCAAGTTTTTAGCTAATAAGTATACGTACCATGTTACATACGATAAATTAAAATATGTAACGTGGGGAGGTTAGGTTAGTGTAGGTTAAATAGGGTAAATAAAGGTCTGGTCGAAGCGACGCATGAAACGAGAGCTGGTGAGTATCTGGCGCAGCGCATCAGCATTGCCATACAGCGGGGCAAAGCAGCCAGCGTCTTAGGGACGCTTCCGACTGGTATTGATATGCATCAGTTGAGCTACCTGTAGATTGTTTGCAAGAGTCTTCAGTTAACTCAATTGTTTCAATTGTAAATACTAGTTCTAATTGATTTCTATTATTTGATTGTACTTTTCTTTGTTAATAAAGTAGGTATTGTCATTGTTAATACTTTATTACCTCTTAATATATCTAGTTTTGTTAAAAATGAAGGACACTGTTTTAAAAAATCTGATGCTCACCATAAATTATATTGTTTTATTACTGCTTTATCACTTATATTAAATCACGTAAAAATCGTCAAGGTCAGATTTTAATGTGATCCATCAGACCTTGACGATTTTTACGTGATTCAGACGATCAATCGCTTTACTATGACAATGGTATCGTCACAGAATCGTCCATAGATGAAAGGCACTCTAGATAGTGCGTGCGGTGCTATTTGCACGGAGAGATTGATAGAATGGTTTCAACCTTGACACTTTTGACACGAGCCCCTCCATCTGTAGTTTCTTTCATCTACACTACACTAATAATATTATAAAGAGGAAAGATTTATTGTTTGTTTGTTTGTATTGAATAGGCTCCGAAACGACTGGACCGATTTGAAAAATTATTTTACCCTTAGAAGCCCACATTATTCCTGATGAACATAGGCTACTTTTTACCGCGGGAAAATGCTTCATTCCTACGGGAAAACGGGTAATAGGACAACGGGTAGTAAGAATGCAGCTAGTCAAAGGTAAAATGCCAAAATATTGTGTCCTTCTGAGACGATGTCGAGGAAGTTTAATGCGGAGATGCAGAAGCCATCAGACAAGAAGTTCAAGTTTAATGCGTCGAGCAGTCTCTCAGCAAAATATTCGTTTTCATTACCTACATTTTGTTTTGACAACATGATAAATGCACTTCAAGTATCATGTTTATTTGAACAAAATTTAATTTAATATTTTTTTTATTATGGAACTTTTTTTTTCTCTGTTGCCAGATGTAGAAAAATCTGGTAACAGAGAAGTCTGTCATAGCGGAGCATCTTCTGGAGTCTGGTTCAAACCACTGGGTCGAGTTACACAATCCACAAGTAATCTCAACAGAGCGACATTACATATCAAGATTGGTACAGGAGGCCATTGAGATTACCGAGAAGAAGGCTTCCAATTATCCGGAACCTTTTGTGAGAATGTGCAAAAACCGAAGAAGTGATGTACAAACTTAATATATTGGAAAGCTCAAAACTCAAATCATGGTAAATATCCCGTTATATATGACTTTAAATTTTTTATTGTCTGTTATACTAACACATTTTATATTAACTTTAAGTAAATACACCTGAGTATAATTAAAATCTTCCCATACAATTTGGCTAATGGTATTTTTATAACAACATAATTTTAATTAGGTACCATCGCCCGGGGATCTGCCTTTCCAGTTTGAAACTATTTTGCCTTGCGTTGGTTTTGGGTTACAGGTCACGCCTTCTTTTCTTTGTTGTCTAGTTTGACCAATATTAGTACCTACTAAGTACGTGTCCATTGGAAACTTTTATTAAAAATAATAATTGATTTTATTCCAAAACGGAATTAAACTCAGAAAGAAAATCCTACAAATAAAATTATACGAACAGCTTTAAACAAGTTCTCATTACACTGTTTATAAATCTCTTAAATAAACAAACTCAAAGACATCTGTTTCACAAAAGTCTTGACTTCTCTGCCCTAAGGGCTCTTATCGCGGGCACCTGTCAAACCCGTTTGACAGCCGATCCCATTAGTGTCGCGGCAAAGTATAAATATTGGCGACTAGTTAAAGTTCTGGAAACTTGCGAATAGCGACTCCTTGTTTCTTTACATAATGCTACGGCCACATTACAAGACGTAGATTCGTCTTCGCGTTGTCGTGATAAAGCTTCGTGTTTGTGCTACGACGAAGTGTTTGGCCACATTGGAAAAAAAACTTCGCAACGTCGCGTCGTGAAGTCGCGATGATGATTCGCGAAAAGATGAACTTCTTGGCCAGACTTGTCGCAAATTTTCGCGTTTACGCGATAGTGTGGCCGTAGCATGATATAAACGACAAAACAATAGAAAATCATGTGGAAAGCAAGTTTTAATGCATTGCCTGTCCTCTTAATAGAGTGAAAACTTATGAATAATGTGCGTTATTTAGTGGGCAAATAAGTTGTTAATTTACAACTCACAAGAGTATTCTAAAACCAAAATTGAAGGGATGATGATGATGAAATCCTTCTAGCCGAATTTCGGCCACAGCGATCAGTCGCAACGGCCTAGCAATGTGCTCAGGACATATTATAGTGCACAAGAGTGTGCACAAACACAGGTGCACTCTCTATTCCCTCTCTCTCATAATCCGATGGGACGGCAGATCGACACGACCGGGGAGAGGTCAGGCGCTGGACCAACGGCTTAACGTGCTTTCTGAGGCACGGGGGTGTAACACCGCCAACTTCCGGACTTCCGGCTGGTAGTCCTTTCTGTGAAGCTAGAAAAATCCCGAAAACGTGTACCTACTTATAGAGAACAGTTTTCCGTAGTACCGACCGTCCGTACCTACTTCAACTTTTGAACTCTGTAATAATAATTTAGCATGTACTTAATTAAATATAGTGTTTGCTAACTGTTCAGACGGACCGAGCTAGTCCGTCTGAACAGTTAGCTCATCGTTGGAAGAAGACCAATGTTTGGTAATGATAAGGTTCGTAGTTAACCCGCTTCCATCCGTTATGCATTCGTCAAACTACGTTACTTTTTTATATTAAAGCAACGGTTTGTTGTTATGAGTATTTATTTCGACAAAAGTCATGTCGTCTTTTAGCAGGAAGTAAAATGGTTCTGCTGGTATACTATTTTCGCCACTCATTGATTGTATTTTGATTACGATTAAGGCGCTGCCTCCCCTCACACTGCCTCTGTAATTGTTTTATTTTGCTTAGTTTAGGCATTAAAAAAAGCTTATAATAGGTATCACTAACTGGCTTACGTAGTTTTTGGAAATTCTTTTCTTAAACGTAATAATTAGATAAAATAGGTAGCGGCGCTAGTGTGAGGGGAGGCAGCGCCTTAAATAACAAAAGAAAATCTAAATAAGATCATCTGGATCAGAAGTAGGAGTTAGCTCAAGCAAAATTAACTTCGAAACAACCAGTTGCCAACGCTGTCTTTACATAGACACCCAAAAGTAGGTAAATAAGTAAACTTAGCAAGTGGCCAAGTCAATACCAGTATTAATCATACAAACCACTAGGTTTCCCACTTCCACCGCAACATGTGGTTTCGGTCGGTGGCAGCTTCCCCGTGTCTGGAAGTTCAATCCCTGTCTAATCTGGTGATATACATTCCTCCATTGATCTTTATAGCCATTCGTCTATTCGTGCCTCTTTGGACAAGGTCAACGACATTTTATTAATGTGTTATTAAGTAGAAAGCTAATAAAATACAAGAATACGTATAGAGAAACACAAGTCAGGGTAGAGGTCAAAAGCTAGAGGCCGAAACAGGAGTAGGTTACTTAAAAAAGTTTGCATTGTGCAGCTTTTAAATATCGAACTTTTGTTTCATAAAAGTCCTCTGCATTCGGCCATTAACAAAGTTGGGGAGTAAGGAAGTCTATGAAAGAGAAAACAAAAAGAAAGATTATAAATTCGAAACGCAACGGACAGTGGGAAATTAAAAATGAATTTACTTTAAGAATATCTAAAACACTACGAACGATCAGTTTTATTTAACAGAGATAAACAATTTGCCTGAATCTTTAGAAAGGTTATTTAAATTACCATGGAGTCCCGAACCTCCTTACGGAAAAATAGGACGAACGATTTCGAGTGACATTACCTATATCGAAATTCAAATCCAAATTTAAACATGTCCGCCCAAAAAAAAACATGCAATGTAACATTATAATCCCCGTTTTTAGTTTTTAAGCCCCACGCTTCCGTTGGTAGAATAATGACACCATTCCATTAAATTCACTAACGCTAAGCTCCTAAATATAGTCCGTGACAGCTTTCTAAATGTTTATTTGTGGCATTTTTTGTTGAGTGAAAAATACGAGAGGAGTTGATAAAAGTTGAGTGTATCAAACGTTGGACAAAGAGGTTTTGCTTGATACAGCTATTCTGGGTTTACAAAGGTGATTCCACGAAATATTTTATGAGTCATTGATAGACAAAACATTGTGACTTGAGACATATTTGTAAACATGCAAGCATGTAGGTTTATGTGGGCAGGAAGCAATAGGACTAGAGCCGTGTGAACTTGGCACCCGATTTCGGAAAACAAATTTGTTTTTTTGATTCTTAAGATCGTTGGTAAATTGTAGTGAAAAACATTTTTCGTTTGTAGTAGCTAAAATAAAAAGTTAGGCGACTTTGAAAAATGGCTCACCCGAATTTGGAAAACCAATTTCTTTTTATTGTTACTTATTGGACTAGTTAGGTAACTTTATGATTTTATTTGTAGTAGTAGTACTTTACCTACATAACTAAAACACACTGGTGGGACCTGACATGATATTATTATGATGACATGATGACCAAGCTTTTGAAGACGACGTTGAGGCGAGAGCAAAGTGGAGGAAAGCCGACCCCATCACAATGGGATAACTAGATAGGAAGAGAGAGAGAGACGTAGTTACCTACATCTTATTGTCCGCTGCAAAGATGTGGTAGATGGAAGCGGACCTGCAAGAGCTACAAAAGGACTAGCGGGAAACTGCACTGGAGCACAAGCAAGGACTTGTTATAGATCAACTAGTTTCTGCCCGCGGCTTCGCACGCGCTGTTTCTATAGGAATGTTCAATGGTTATTTACAAGTTTACGACCCATGGGAACTGATTTATGGAATAAAAGTAGGCTATGTTTGAATTTTCAATTTCAATTTATTTATTCAACAACTTTACAGGATAAACCACTTAAGTCTATATATATCTAACTCAATTTAACTTAAAACTAAAATTAAAATCTATACTAATACAATATTATTAGGGTAATAATAATTTACCTAAGAAGAAAGGGCAGAATAAACAAGATATGAAAGAAGTAAATTATTTTGGGATATCAATACAATTTCATGTGGTATGCTATGGACCGACTTTGGTTGAATAGGGTTACCCTATCTGCCGAACTAGTTAAGCACTGTATCTCGACAGATAGTGCGCTCCTCCTCGCTCCTCATCTTACATAGATATATGAAGTGCGAAATTTTCTAAAAATGTTTCAATGAAAGAATGACTATCGTAGGTGTTAATAAATTGTGCTTATATTTAAATGCAGGTTGGTCTAATTAGAATTATGTTGTAGATATAATAATTATGGTATAATAAGTACTTTCGCAGAGATCCTAGATTAATAAATAACTAATAACAAAAATAGTAAACAAATAACCCAGAATCCAGATCTAGAGCTACATCATTTTGGACGCTTGCCTAGGGAGAGCAAAATTTCTTAAGCCCAATCTGTTCAGTAGTTTTGGCGTGAATTTACAAACTTCCATCTATCCAACCATCCAAACGTAGTAGTGTACGTACAACCCATCACAATCTAGTGTGATAAACGCTGTCTCTGGTGCTGGTAAAATTCATAAAGAACATGGTTTTATTAACACCAGAGACAAAATCGGTGCCTATGATCAGGGCAGAGAAAAAATGCGACTTCTTATAACGGAGGCCAAGACCATAGATCTAAGTAAAGTAAGATGATCCATGTCATTCAACATGTTCGTCCTTCTCATTGTACTATTCCACCACCTATCCGTGAAAACCTTCAATAAGCTTACTGGTAGGTATTTATCAATTTGTAATTTTGTTAAATTTAAGCCTTTGATTTTCCCTAATTAAAATACTTAAAGTAAAATTCTGTCATAGTGTCATATTCTGTCATAGTGGGTGGACCTAATTTGAGCGTTCCACTTTCGAGAAGCTAATACCCAATCTCCCAAATTTTACTTACATCGATGGCTATGACTCACTTGGGGTCGCTGAGCTATAGGAGTGGTACCTACGTTTAAATTTCTTAATCTTGCAAAGACGAAGTTGTAAGGCAGGAAGTACACTGACATGTCCTGTAAAGTACCTACCACGAGCTATTATATAATTAACACATAACAGCATCAGCTCAGCCATTTTCTTGTCATCAAGCAGCCAAAAATAACATCAACCATAGACAAAGCGCGCGAAATAGAATTAACTTTACAACTTCCGGTCAATAGACGCACTCGCCCGGAAAATGTAAGGAAATACTGACAGCTAAAGCCGGATAAATGCCGGATAGAACAATATTTGAGTGTTTCCGATAGAGTGCGTTGATTGCCGGCGTATTGGAACTTTCTGATGTTGATTTTAGTAATTTTGGAGGGAACATTCGGCCATTTTGTTTTTTGACCAGCAAAGAAATCATTTTCGGCTTTCGAGTGACTCAAACCACAGATCGGACTTAGTGAAGTTGGATCAAAGAAAGAAGTAAGATGATGCTGTACTTAATAATTTAAACTTAACCTAGGATAAACTAAGGATCAGAGCTCAGACTTTCTCAACTGTCTAAGTTCGTTCTAGACCTCATGGAGTAGGTAAGTTAAGTAGGTACTTTAAATATCTAACGGCGAAACCTTGTCATTTCCAGACTAAAGGTACGAGTTGGCAGCGGACGACGTGTCGCAGCGACACTACTGGTTTCTATGTATTTCTATGAAATTCCCTCCGTAGGTAGTTAGCGACACGTCGTTAGCGACACATTTCATAGTAATACATATAAACCAGTAGTGTTGCTGCGACACGACGTCCGTCCGCTGCTGCCTCATGTCGTCCGCTGCCAACTCGTACCTTTAGTAAGTTTCTACTAAGATGTGGCTCATCGAGGTGGCGGCGTACTACAGCTTACGAGGACAAAAAAATGTGATGTCATATTTATTTTAATATAAAAGATTGTTAATTTACTTATTATATTGCTTATTATTTTACTGTTTATTGAATTCAATTTATTTTCCATATTGTTAAACGACAATTTTTATTCAAATAAATTATAATAATTATTATTTTAGTATTAAAAAGCTGAAACGTAGAATAACAAAAGTCACGTGAACGTTGATGTTTTGCAATTTATCGGAAAACGTAAGGAAATTTAAATTTTTTCATTTACCTATAATTTTTTTTTTTTTTTTTTAGTTTTTAAAATTGTTTTTAATTTGTTAGTATGTAAGTACCTCAATATTATTTTATAGACTTGTAAAAATTATTTTACCTATCAAATGACTAAGTATAGTAATATCTGACTACTAAAGATCCCTAGACTAAATTAAAACGGTTTAGAAGTTCGCCATAACCAACCACCATATAGCATCGATAATGATTTAGATCTGTCAATCCATTGCTTACCGAAAAGGATAATAGTTTTCAATATTAATTCGGTTCAGTACACAGAAGCACCAAACGATCTCTCACCGCACCTGGCATGAAATAAAAGCAAAAATCTTAAACTCTACCCCACACAACATAAGGCACATATTAATCAATCTCTAATATCACGAGGGTTGTACCTCGAAGCCATCCATCATTCGGATATAGGTCGAGTTACAGAGCTCTTTTAAAACCCCGCTGACAGGGGATATTGATCTTTATCTGGTATCAGTAGATTTCAATTTTGATTGAGTGTAGGAAGCGCGTCTTACGGTATCGCTGGCCTATGACCCGAAGATAGGAGCAGAACAGATTAGGCATGTTATGGTAGTGATGTGAACCTGTCTGTCTATATTTAGATAACGATAGTCGATAACCTAGAATCATATCATAATAGTACTTCTAGTACCATACGTTTAATCTACTGGTGACCTGTAACTGTAATACAGCAGGCTTAGCACGGGTATAGTTGTCTATGGTAGAATAAATAAATTTAAATTAATAAATAATGCTAGACAATCCACACAGCACCATCTAGCCCCAAAGTAAGCTACTCAAAGCTTGTGTTATGGGTACTAGATAACTGATATATTTATTAATATTTTGTGGCATGACTCCCTATTGTACATTATTTAGTTTAATTTGTTTCTTTTATTGTTTTTTCTTGTGTCTTTTATTATTATAATTTGTGTATTTTTCAAAGGTGGCATGTTCAAATTAAATAAATGATTTAAAAAAAGAACTTTTTCAGGCACCATTCTCTCACAAAGCAGGTTAACATGAGAGTCAGAACATGTCACGATCCTGTAAACAGAACCTTTTGTATAGGTATCTCAATAACCTTTGTGGTAGAAAAATCAATTATTTATTTATTTAAACCAGTCGTCTAGGTTCTAGGCTGAACATGCTTCCCCCAAACAAGGGGTTTGGCCATAATCACCACGCTTGAGACGCGGTTTGGTGATCGCTATGGAGATGTTAAAATACAGAAGCTGCTGCCATTGTAATGATAGATTCCCATAATTAGCTCTTACGACATCCACGGGCTGAGTTGGACAGGGGTCGATTCTTACGTAGAGGATAATTGGTATTAGTTGCGAAGATAAAGATTGGGATTAAATGACCGACTTTTTCATGCTGCGGCTTACATCGAATGTGATACATACCATATAGGTAATATTTTATGGGTTAGTTAATGCTTAAAAGTAATATCTTGAAGTTTGCTGAAAAAAATAGGTTTGAATTATAACATCTACAGAGATGTCTTCCTAATAATGTTATGTGCAGTTCAATGAGTAAGATTTGATTTAGTTCTCTTTAAGTATTCATGTTAATCTAGTTAACAAGTGAAAACTTTCTCACAACGGTTTTGCTAACTCAATTAGCTCGAAAACACAGAATATAGTTCAAGATGGTATCGGAGAACCATCGATAATTCGATAATCAAATTAGTCGAGCGTGTCCCGACACTATCGATGTAAGATAAGGCGTTCCGTTTCTAATAACTTCATGGTACAATGGGTTGTTTGTGAGGTTTATTTCTAGATTTTGTTAGGTCACGCATGTTTAATTAGCAACCATATTTACCTACCAAAGCTACCAACCTTAAATTTGTTTTTAATCCCCAACGCAAAATGAGGGGAATGTTATAATTTTAACGTGTCTGTCTGTGTATCTGTCTGTGGTATCGTAGCTCCCAAACGGATGAACCGATTTTCGTTTAGTTTTATTTTGTGTCATAGATAATTTTATCCCAAGTGTTCTTAGCCATGTTTCATTAAAATCTCTCGGAAGGATTTTAATTTTTTTTAATTTGTTCTTGTTTACCCTAAGTTCTTCTTATTAGACTCAACTTCCCCATGGTCCAGTTTCTATCTTGCCTAAATAGATTGGTCACCAAATCATACAATGAATGTTATAAATGAGGATAAAAAGCTTGGAGTGGGTTTTGTTTTGCTCCAACTCTAAAAATTTCAAAAAACAAGCTAAATATTTCTTCGTCGCTTCTTTACTTTAGTCCGTCTATACCGAAGCGACTGAAATCAAAAAATATCACGTCATCATCATTCCCCTGTCAGTGTATAATTTCATAATTTGACCTTTTCTTAGTGTACTGTATACAGTACATTTGTGGTATTTACGAAAACAAGGAGTTTTTGATTTAATTTGATTTACTTTACCTCACCACTTATGAAGTTCAGTTAAGAGAAACGATGGTTTTCTTCCAACCCAAATAAGGTTCGTAGTAAACCCGCTTACATCCGGTAAATACAAAAATTGTTGAGCATGACAATTGCCGAAAACTCGTACGCATCGTTTGCACATAAAAACGCTTTTGAAAGGTTGACCCTATTCAGTGACTGAACCAAATACTACGAAATGGAACGTAATGTAACGTTCCATTTCTTTTACCGACACAAAAGAGAGATCACGTAACCTGTCCTAAGCTTCGATGTATTAAAGGTCTCCAAACAGGGTCTATAGCGAATAAGTTCCTGATGCTCTGTCAAGGCGAAAGTAAAGAGATCCGAACCGCACAAAAACCTTTCCTTCAGGGCGTTTGATTTACATCGCGAGGGAGATTAAAATTTTTAGCTGTTTATATATTTTTTTTTGCGTTCTACAAGTAAGTAGGTACTTAAGGCGCATGTATGACTCAAACTAGCGCCGCTGCCTTTTCTTTCTTATAATTACGTTAGCCGAATTTTTAAAAGTACATTGTAAAGTTTATGATACCTATCATAAGCTTTATTTTAATCCCTCTGAAATAGTTTAGTTTCGTATAATTTAGATAGAGAAGTGAAAACAGAGTTTGGTGGCCAGGGCCACCAAGAGCAACTTCGCTATCACACTAATAGGTATTATAAATGCGAAAGTTTGGATGGATGTACGGATGGATGGATGTTTGTTACCTCTTCACGCCAACCAAACCACACTACTGAACGGATCAGGCTGAAATTTTGCATACAGGTAAGTCTAACCCTGGAATCAAACATAGGGGACTTTTTATCTCATAAATCAGTACCCATGAGATAGAAATAACCTTAAAACGTTTCCATAGAAACAACGCGTGCGAAGCCGCGGGCAGAAGCTAGTTCTACATAAAGGAAATAAAAGAATAGGTAGTATTTTATGGGCATTAAAATAAAGCTTATGATAGGTATCATAAACTAAACAATAAAAAAATCCTTTGATTAACGTAATTATAAGAAAAAAAAGGTAGCGGCGGCAGTGGAAAAGTAATTTGTCGCAAATCGTAAACTATCTAAGAACCCATGGAAAACTAACTTCAATTTAATGGTAGCATTTGAATTTATTTAGTAGACTTTTAAAAAACAAAATATTCACAAGCTCTGCTTAGCAGAAGGTGCTAGATGATGTTGTGTGATTTGTCCAGAATAATTTATTTTATCCCCAAATGCTCCAAAAGTACCTACCATTGAATCGACGAAGTAGGTAAGGTATGTTACAAAATGATTCCATAGAAAAAAGTTTACGATTTGCTAAAAATTACTTTTCTACTATTTTTATTCCTTGTTGAACGCAGAAAAATATAAAAGCCGCAAAAATAAATCTCCTGCAAACAATTCCCCTTCACGATTAGCTCAGAAAATCACTTACGTTTTCTTTTCCTATCATTGAATTCCTAATCATATTCCTTTAGAATAAAATACCTGCGTGGGTAACATGTCTTACAAAATAATGTTGCCATATGCGTTTATCTTCCCGAGATTAGTGTCCGTAATAATAATAACCATACATAGCCCTTATAAAGTTTCAATTGTACGCTCGTTAAAGTTTAATGCTTGAAATGAATCATAATAAGTTAGTATTCATGTTACCGTCTCACAGTTATGAATAAGGTGACAGTATTATTACATTGTTTTTTCTAAAAATCTGGATTATAAGAAATACTTGATACTAAATGTCTACATTAAAGTCATACTTATCCTAAGTCATAATCATAACATTTTATTGGCGATAATAACATTCTGAACAGTTTTAAGGTACACCACATCATACATCAGTCTCACCAATAAATATACTTCGGCCAAAAATAATACAACTTAAACGATAAGCGATCAAGGTAAACGAGCATAATGTAGTTAATTACTTACAACTTCATAACTCTAATCACCTGAATTTATTGAAGCTGGGTAGGTACAAAATATTACGCACGTTTGTTACAAACTGTTAGCAACAAAGTAAAGTAGGCGACTAATTATATCAAATAAGCAATTTGCTTAGTGCCGAGCTTATTACTTATTAACATAATGACAGCTAAAATTATGAAAAATACGACACATAAATCATGAGACATCCTATTCAGCTTTTAAAATAACAATGTTGACAAGTTTTATGAGACAAAAACCAATATGGCGCCCGACGAAAACCTAAAGTAGATAATTTACGATCAAACTGACAAAAAGGGTTCGATTTTAGAACCAAATAGTTTTTACGCTATAATAAATAAGGCAGAAAATTGCATTCCTTTTCATACATGTTCATTTCACGCGTGTAAAATGTAATAAGCAACATAAATCTAGGGTTGCCATGTTCTGTTGTACAAAAAATGTCTTTGTTTTCTTTTGAATAGTGTTGGTTTTAGGGTGCACATTTCGGAAGGAGATTATGGCAATATTACGAATAGAAACAGCCCCTGGTAGCTGGGGATCGCGAGTTAGCAAATAACATGCTGTACACCAATTGCATACAATATTTATTGCGATTGTAGGGTAGCATTATGAATATTTCTATTATTTATGGCTGCGTCACGCACGTGTCATTGAGTTTTAGATGTCATCCTTTTGACAGAAGCGTAAATATTTAAGTTTCGAACCTCTAATTCTAACAACGGTAAGCTATCGATTCTATTTATGAATTGAAAACTGCAAGTTACGATTTTACTAGACTCATTCTACTTACGGGTTAGATTCGCATATGGTCGTTAATATTATATAATTAGACGTGGGCTGTTATAAGTTTTTAGGTACTTTATGCTCTGGTAGGGCATGCTATTTATTTATAGTGTCCATTCAAAGTGATGTTTAGGAAGGCACGAATACCAGACGAGTTTTTAAACATAGCCAACAAAATTGCGACCATCACGAGACCAAAGAAATGCAGATATAGGAATTTTAATCTACTCCTATTTATTATGAATTGAAAACTATATGTTACAATTTTAATTCTACTTACGGGTTATATTCGTATGGTCGTTTATATTTTGTGTTATGGTTTGGGCTTTCATAAGTTTCTAGGTAGGCACAGGCAGGTAGGTACCTTGTGCTCTGGGAGGGCATTATTTATAGTGACTACCTATTCAAAGTGATGTTTAGGAAGGCACGGATACCTACCAGATGAGCTTTTAAACATTGCCAACAAAATTGCGAACGTTGCAAGATCAAAGAAATGCAGCAATAGAAAATTTAATCTATCTCTCACACAGCCCTCGATAGCCCAAGTTGACACAAAGCAGATGTCGCCGAACACTCTAGTGTAACTTGGATGGAACTCAACAGTGTTGCCAACTCTAAAAGTTCTCTAATTCCGTCGGTTATTGCTTCTTTCCAAGTTGCCAGTTGGATTCTCAAACGGATAGATAGGAAAAGGGGTACACGAAATTGCCCACTCATTTAATCTCGATCATTATAATTCTAAGGGGCCAGGGCGAAAGAATCGTTAACTTCTCGTGCAAGTACTTAGGTACCTAATTCTATAATTCTCTATGGCCGTAATCAAATCACACATTTGACAATTAGACTCGATGCGAGATATTTACCAGTAGATGTGATCTTAGACACTCATTATCGCAGTTTACCCAAAGCGCTAAGGCTTGTTCAGATCAATACGGTATTCGGTACCTAGACCATCAGCAGCAGCGGTAATTTTCGCTTGGATTTCGCTCGGGGTTTCGCGGGGTCCGCGGTATTCTGCCGAGTATTTTGGTGGCAGTACGATTACCGAATACACACTCGGATTTTGCTGGCGCTCTGGTTAGCGAATACCGCGTAAGTCTAAATAGTTAACCTAGAACGAAGAAAATAATACGTAGACCTATACCTGTATAGACCTATACCTATATGACGACCTCTGTGGCGCGGCGCAGGGGGCGAAGGTCTGCCTGCGACGCAAGAGGTAGCGGGTTCGATTCCCGCCTAGGGACAAATGTTTGTACGATCTGCAGACATTAGTCCAGGGCGTTCTGGATGTTTTCTATCTATAATAAAAAATATCTATCTATGTAGTGTATTGTATTATGTATATCAGTTATCTAGTACCCATAACACAAGCTCTGCTTAGCTTGGGGCTAGATAATGTTGTGTGAATTGTCCAGCATTATTTATTTATTCATTTATACCTAACCTACCTGCCACAGGGTGGGCTAACTGTAGGTAGACAAGACAAGGCACCGCTGTGAGCGACACCTGCCCAGCACTCCAATTAGTTTTTAAGTTCCTTGTAATTGAACCGTTCTATGAGTTTTACGTGCTCGAAATAAATGTTTTTATTTAATTTTTAACGTAGAAAACCCCAGAGAAAATTGGTAGGGTACATAATAGAGCTCGAAATAAATGTTTTATAATTTTTATTAACGTGGATAACCTCAGAGAAAAATTAGTAACGAAGATAACCGTCGACAAATAAAGACAAAAATTACTAAATTTAACTCAAAGTGACATACCCAGAAAATTTACCCCGGTACTAAGTACATCTTTTTTGCATGACGTGCCTAGGTACGTCATGCAAAAAAGATGGGGTAAACGTGTTGTTGAGTGGAGACCGCGACTAGGCAAACGTAGTGTAGGACGCCCGTAGTGTAGGAAGACTGCAGGCAGATGCTGGATGCGACAAGCTGACTACAGGGCGCTATGGCGCTGATTAAAGGAGGCATATTATGCCCAGCAGAGGACTGATAATGACTAGGTACGATCGTATTATGCTACTTAGCTCGCATCAGATAAGTCATAAATTCTACAACCTACACTATCAGAGAATGCATTAGACAATCAAGCAGACTAGATATCTAAAACCTTTCTTCAACAAAGTCTATTTTCAAGGCAAAACCCATAGAAAATAATAGATTTCGAGAATCTTGTAAACAAACTGATAAAATACCTACTCGGACGGTAAACAACCCTATTCAAACAGCCCAGTGTCATGTCAAACTTGAGGGCTGGCATGACCACGAATCTATCCTCATACAAAATTATTATTAATATTAAAACACCGCTTTCGTAGCTGCTTCTGGGTTTGATGCCTCAATGAGACTGCGGAACACGTTTTGGTACACTGCACAGCCACAGAGGAGGCCGGCCAGACACAAGACGGGGTTGAAGAGTCTCATTGAGGCATCAAATACTGAGGTCGGAAACATAGGTTTCTGGACGTGCCGCAGTCCCGTACGGCGCGGCAGCGCGGTCTATGTCACCCCCAAATACAAATCATTTATTTGCCATCCCTCGTGTACTCAAATCAAACACCCACAGAAAAGCTGAAACGAAGTCGTCAGTCACCAAAAGTACTGCTCCGGTACTTCAAGGAACTGGGCTGGTTAGGGTCTGTTTAGGCAGGGGGACAATGCACAATCAAAGACGATTTAAATCTTTGTGCACAATAGACTCCCGTGCGAGATGTCCGTGCAGATCTCAGCCACTCAGGGGCAAGGCCGGACCCCCCTTCTTTTAGACAAACATAATATAAAATGATAATTCAAATCCTGCATTTCTACGAAACTGCGCAGTGGTCGTCATGTGGTCTTGGCAAAGATATTTAACCACAAATGTCTTTGGATCGAAATGGGTCCGCTTTCCGTGTACAGCTTGAAAATGAGTGTTTGGGGGTAAAGGTGGATTTCCCCCAAATAGAGAAACAAACAGAGGGAGATCTCCTCTGAACCGGGCCCGACCCATCTGGTCTACTGAGCTCGCTGGTCTTTCGACCGACAGCTGATAGTCGTATATGGTCACTTGTTACTGAATCAAGCGTTTGCGCGGTCTAGGATTGCTTCTCTTTTTGCTTTCCCGTAACTTTTTAACGACATCTAGCGGATGTTTATTGAAGCGCTTATGTTATGACAGATTTTAAATTTTAACGCAGCGCGAGCAAAAGCTTGATTGAACACTGATAAAATAACGCACTACAGTTCCATATAGCTCTGTTAATTAGGTATTACTGTAACATGCAAAACTTTTGTATGAAAACAGCTTCAACCATCTTCACCTCTTCAGATAAAACCGTGTCAATGTAAAAGGATAAAGTAAATGTTTTACTTTTCAAGAAAATAATCTCAAGTTAAGCTTGATGGTTTACGAGAAAACTGTGACAGGTTTTAAGAGCTTAAATTTTCAGAAGGTATTTAAGTACCTTTACCTACTATCACTTTACTTGATTTTTATGAGACATGTCTCTGGTTTGAGCTGAACGCAATTTTCTTCTAGCCGAACATACCGAGAGAGCCGAAAGTCCGAAGGAGGCAAAGAAATGAATTAGAACATGTTTTTAGGGTTTTGATGATCGAAGATCGGTTTCAAAACCCTTATGGTCTCGCTTTGTCTGTCCTTTTTTCCCTCCTTAATAACTCAAAAACTACTGCAGCTATCAACTTGAAATTTAAAATAATAATACATTTCGTGCGCCTGTACAGATTTAGAGAAAAATAAATGAAAATAAATGAAAAATGAAAATGAATATTTTCCATACAAATTGTGATGTCGAAATTTTAAAAGATACCTACAGAGTCATATGGGGTATCAAATGAAAGGTATCATTTTGTACATTTCAAAATATTTTTAGAAATTTTTGTAGGTTTCATACTTTTCAAAATATTTTGAAAAATGTCGAAAAAATACCCATTCCCCCCCCCCTATCTCCGAAGATTGCAGAGCGATCCATGTAAAACGTATGGAGCGTTTATAGACATGGATCTATATTTTACAGGAAAAATATAGAGAAGTTTGAAAAAAGAACACTTTTTGAAAAATGGTCTAAATGAGGGGAAATAATTTTCAAAAGGGGGGGCTACCTCACCGAATGGGGTATCAAATGAAAGGTATCAGTTTGTACGTTTCAAAACAGTTTTTGAAATTTCTGTAGGTTTCATACTTTTTGAAATATTTTGAAAATAGTCAAAAAAATACCCATTCCCCCCCCCCCTATCTCCGAAGTTTGCCGAGCGATCCATTTAAAATGTATGAAGCGTTTGTAGATATGGATCTATATTTAACAGGAAAAATATAGAGAAGTCTGTAATAAGAACACTTTTTGAAAAATTTTCAAAAAGGAATAATTTTCAAAAGGGGGGCTACCCCACCGAGTGGGGTATCAAATGAAAGGTATCGGTTTGGACATTTCAAACCATTTTTTCAAATTTCTGTAACTTTCATACTTTTTGAAATATTTCGAAAAAAGTCGAAAAATTTACCATAACCCACCCACCTTAACCTTAGAGGTATTCGTTAAATTGTGAAGTCTCTAACCGGTACTTTTGGTACATATTTGTTGACAAACGTTCAAAACCCTCGGCGCGCGAGTTACACTCGCACTTGACGGATCTTGTTTGGTGAAGACTTTGGTTGGACCAAAATCTTACCCTGATGGTAAGTAAGTGACGATGCAGCCCACGATGTATCTCGAAGGTCTTGAAGACACCTATTAACTCTTGTCTTGAAGAGACCTCGAATGGTTTATCCGCCTCTGTGCGGACAAGTTAGCGAGGTTTCATAGATAAGTACCTACCTTCCTACAATGAATGCTAAAATTCGATTCTTTAGGCTCCCACGGCCATTTAGTTTTGCTACGTACGGATCGAAACATTTTTACTATAATTTTATGCAGCGCATCTCAATCTAAAATGTAAAACATTTTACTTAGTATTGGTATTATTGAATACCTAACCTTCTTTCTGTTTCTATTTTCTTAAAGTTTTTTTTTGTAAGGACCTATGTGCTGCTATTTTTCCTTTAATAAACAAATAAAATTAATAGTAGGTAACGTAACGTACATTTAACCTACTCCATAAATATAACAAAACATAAAAACAATCTCTCATAGTACAATGGAGGCCGTCATCGCCAATCAATATCTTCCAGGAAATCTTTGGATATAACTTGAATCAACTTGTAACAACATCCTGCACTTAATTCTACCATACATACCTATCGAGCAAAAACAATATCACCAACCGATTAATATTCCACCCAAGAACAGAACCGAACATATCAGCATAATCAGATAATTTCTTACCTATTACAATGATAATTCATCGTGCATTGCATTACTAACCATTTTTACCAGACAAAGACGCCTGTCGCCATGCTTCGAATAAAATTACCAATCGCTGGACGTTGAATAACTCAATGGCACTGTGAATACGTAACACATGATGGCGTAGTACACGGCGAACAGTAGGGTAATCGGCCAACACTACTGCCGCAGAAAACAAAAATAAGCATTGAAATATGGGTTTATTAAACTCAGACTAGTTTTCTGTGCAATACCTTCAATACCCGATGTATGAAATTTTTACGAAAATATAAAATTCGATGACAAGATTTCAATATTTAATTTTATCATCGAATTATCTTCTCGTAAATATTTCACTCGTGCATATAGGTTTTTATAATTTTCAAACAATGACAAATGATTAGTTTGTGTGTTCAGATTGTGTAAATTCATGGGGCCTATATATATTGGGCCAATGCGCTGGGCTAAGGCATTGGGCCAACGTGTAGAGAGAGACCCACTGGGCGTATGATGGTACTACAGACGCCTTCTTGATTGAATGTCATCGAATGGCAATTTGTTTGTCGATACCAAAAATTCATTTTTGAATCCGATGACTGGGACCGCAAACCATGTACCTAACGTGAACTGTACAGTCGTCGTCGTCAGATACAGATCCGAAATAAATACAAACTTAAGTTAAGTATTAATATTATGTTATTTTTGGTCTGTCTAAATATAGTCTATTATGTACTTCCGTCGATACATTCGATATCGTTGTGACGAAGATGCCTATGCAAGAAGTTTTCCTACTGGCTACACTTTACTATGGCACACATGTATGGCTGATTTCCACTGCAGTTAGGTAAATATTTCCCTGAATAAAGTCAGAATGGTGGCATGTTTTTATTTGAGTAAACTAATTAGCTCGTGCCATTCTGAAAACCCACTTTTGGTAGAGGTTTTATTTTCATGCGCATACAAACCTAAAGTTTTCTTTTTTAATTTGAACTTTAGGAGTTAGGTAGAAAAATGAACAATTGCTTAACACACGCTTGTAGCAAAGTTTTGTTTTTATTGTGTCAAGGAGCAGAGAGAAAACCTACTAACTTCAATCAAATTTTATCGAAGCCTACTAATTAAAATGTTAAAATTTTATCATCTACTTATCTTTACATCCATTAAAAAATTTTCAACTACTTACGGAATAATTGAACCAAAACGAACATTTGCTCTAGAACTTCTGCTTCAGCTGTGCCGGCTAGCTGCGTAGTGCCTGCTCAGAATTCACACCATCCCAACTCTTCCCGCGGGTGTCGTAAGAGGCGACTACGGGAGATCCACCGGGGGCGGGCAGCAGCGCCCGCTGCAGAACAAATCTAAACCGAACTGCGATCCCCAACCCGCATGCCAAGAGTGGGCATTATGGGCACTACCCTCCATGTGATAAAAGCCAGTAAGGCGCTTATCACAGGGAGGCCTGCGTCCAGCAGTGGACCATTACAGGCTGTTGAGGAAGGTAGAGGTTGAGGAACTTTTGCTCAACATCTTCAACTAGACTATCTATCATAGAAGCTACATATTGTATTCGAAGCCACCGACAGAACTGGTCAAATTTTGCCAGACTCGGAATAAGTTTTAATACCTGCGGATCCACGCAGTACCTACAAATTCGTACCGCGGCGGAAAACGAACCCGCAAAATTCAGCGTCACAGGCGGACCTTCGCTCACAACACCACACAGGTCACCAAATGTGATATCTTAATCCTTAAATCTCTTTTAGTGTCCGGGGCGATGAATAAAATAAATAATAATAATAAAGCATTTGTTCCTCTCACAATAGGTGCTTATAAAACTAAAAAGAACACTAAAGTACCTAAGTATAAGAACCTAGTTAGGTATAATGCAAGCGTCTTGTAGGATTAAAGTCTACCTGTTTCCTAATTATTGTACTATCAACTATGACCTGTTTTGTGAGAGAACTGGTGCCTGTGATAGGTTTTGGAAAAACCTGTGGTGCAGGTCACCAGGCCCATCACTCCGCTGGTGATAGGAGTTTGTTAACTATTATAAATAAATATTGCTAGACCACATCATCTATCAATACAACATAAATACAGCGGGTCAATGCAGCCAGCGTCTTGGGGACGCTTCCGACTGGTATTGATATGGGTCAGTTGAGCTACCTGTAGATTGGTTCCAACAGTCAGTTAGCTCAATTGTTTCAATAGTAAATACTAGGTAGTTCTAATTTATGTAGTGTATTGTATTAAGTATATCAGTTATCTAGTACCCATAACACAAGCCCTGCTTAGCTTGGGGCTAGATAATGCTGTGTGAATTGTTCAGCATTATTTATTTATTTATTTCCATTATTTTATTGTAATTATCTGTATAAATAAATAATAATAATGCTTGACAATTCACACAGCACTATCTAGCCCCAAAGCAAGCAGAGCTTGTGTTATGGGTACTAGATAACTATATATTTTAATACATTGCATTACATAGGGCAGTTTTTGTTTATCTGGCAAGGTTTTCTTTCATGATCAAGGATTCAGGAAATGAGGAGAGGAGACATCTTCAAGAACCAGGTTAAGGGACAGGAAGGTCTGTATCTGCAACTGATAAACAGTTAAATTAGGGTCAATCAATGGAATCTCATGAATGTCGTGTCGGGACAGAATGCAGTGACCTATTGTAATTGTAGCAATGATTTGACTTATTGCGGTTTAATCAGAATGAACTAACTCTTTCTGATGGGATGGCAGAGCTTATTAATAAAAAAAATTATCAATTCTTATTTTTTTACCCAATTCCAATCATTTATTTTTATGGTAAGTAGTACTAATAATTCAAATAGAATTTTTGCTATCCATAGCAGTACAAGATTATTTCATAGTTTATTTTAGTCAGCCACATATGGAACATTTTAGCGTTAAGGTGTTTTGTTTTGGATGTGATCATGGACTTCCTACCTACACTGTCGATGATGAGGCTCGCACATGGATGATTGGAAGGGAGTGTGGAAGTATACCTATGAGGATGAAATGGTGACTCAATTTAAATATGGTATACTTGGAGACCGACCCTGGAGTCTTGTCTCAGTGACTTGTCTCAGCAGATTATTCTTTAAAATATCAAGTAGAAAAATTCCCTGACCTTCATGGGTGTGTTTATTTTGCTTTTTTAAAGCTCGTTTACAACACCTATATAAAGCATTGAATTAGATGATATTAAAAGTTAAGTATACCTACTTTAAGATTAATAATGTTGCTGTTTATTTATTATTTTACTGAGTTTAGAATAGCTGATGGCTGCTTTTGTAAGTAGCATATTTTCTTTGAGTTAGATAATTTTTTAAATGGCAAATAAATATACATAGGTACCTACCTATTTTATTTACCTCATAATCCTAGCACATGTAAGTACACAGATTAGTTTTTGACAATGTTTGAGTAGAAGTTTATTAAGCTTTATTTTATAAAACTGTGTGACATGACTTCATTAAAATACAAATAAGAGACCACATTTATAAAATCAAATTCATCAGCAGAAATATTAAAAATGTGAGCTAATGTGAAATCTGTTATGTTCAATGAACTACCACAGTGAGAAATATTCAAACAATTATTTTATTTGGTTTGCCCAGTTTGGAAATATGAAATGATTAATTGATGATGATTTTCAGAATATTCAGAAAATAACTACTTACTGAAGTTTAGATTCAAACTGCTCAACTTTTAAAAGTACATTTGTAATTAATATGTTATATGTGTTGTATACCTACCTACTATGTGTAGCATCTATAATGTAACTACTTTAATTACAAATTGTTGTGGCTGCAAACAAATATATTTTATTTTATTTTCAAAATGTTGTATTCCAACCGAAAGTTTTGCCAGTCCCCTACATACCGACCTGACATATTTTGGAGCTAGGTGTTTTACCATCAACTTTAGAAATGCTTATTAAATATAGCAAGAAAAGAACTTACCAAAATTTTATCTATTCCTAAGTACACTATTCAGTACAGTACCTACCAAGATCAAAAGTTCAATGTCCTAATAGCTGAGAAAAAATGGTCTATCATTCTAAATGGTCTAGGCATGAGTGTTAGATGTTATCAATCAATCTAATCTACAATGAATGGTACATGAGAAGTATTTCGTTTGTGAGTTACCTACCTACCAATAAAAAGCTTTTACGAAATGTTAGAAACACGTCGGTTGATTTATTTTCACTCAAGGTTTGAGACATTATTTTACATTATTTTGAGCTTCTATTTTTCCTTCAAATAAACTAAAAACGTTAGCTACGATACAGAGATACCAGTTAAAGTAGGTAGAAAAAAGTTTGAGACAAACTTTTGACGTGTGTAACACGGACATGCGCGTTTCGATGTAAACAAAACTAAGTTTGAAAAGTTACAAAACTATGTGAAACATAAACTTTACCTTGAAAGAAAAATGCAGCAGTCCCGGGATGAAACTCCAGCAACAAAAGCACTATTCCACTTGGATTCACAACATTCCTAAATACACACAACTCAAAACTAGTTGGGCACTCACACTTTATAAAGCACTTTTTCTGTGAAATTTCACACAAAACACTTAAAAAACTAACTGAATAACACTATACGATACATATGAATAACTTTTTAACTTAGTTTTATTCAAAATCAGGCGATTTACCGGATTAAAACTTTATTTTCGTAGTAAACAAACGGAGCTCCGTTCGGCAGTTTCGGCTCGCGACGGCCATCTTCCGCTATTCCGCTTTCGTTAAGTTTGAGGTTATACGCGATAGATGGCGTCAGGCGTCATTTCTGGGGTAAAATTTAATGGAACCATATACCTAACCTACCTACTTTAGCTAGGGGATTTTCAAGGCAGCTACTAGGTATAATTTTGTTAAACCTATTCGGTTCTAGAATATTTTTTGTTAATAAAGGATACAAAATCAAATAAATTTTACTTAATAATGGATAAAAGATTGTTTTGAAATAACGAATAGGTAGGTACGGGGTACCTAACCGATTTAGAATTCCTAGGTAGGTACCTATGTTTTATGTTTTAAAAATACTAAATAAAAAATTGATATAAATAGGTAAGTAAGACATTTTCAACTGTATAATGGTTCCGTTCCGTATCTAAAGGAAAAACGGATCACTTTGTGGTCTGTCTGTCTGTCTGTCCGTCAGTCGACCTTCTTTTATTTATTATGAACGCGTGGAGGTACCTATCGAGTTGAAATTGACATTTTTAATGTTCAACCACATCCAACCACATCACAAAAATAGGAACCGGCGCGGCGGCGCGGCGTCAAGATACCTACCTACCTATGTGTTTTGTCTGTTTATATTCCATTGTGTGCAGGGTTCGCCGACATATCAATCAGCCGATAGGTATCTTGATAAGTACCTATATATTTATATCAAAATCAAAAAATCAAAAACTCTTTATTTCCATAAATACAATAAATGTACACTTAGAAAAGGTCAAATTATAAAACTATACACTGACATATATATATAAATATATACATATCAATTGATTTTTTCTGTCTTCTGAACTAAAAAGTTTGTAGATTAATGTTTACCCTGGCAACACGTAGCGAAGAACTACAATTCAGTTCAGAGTAGGTAATTTAGATGGTTTCCCAAAATGAAAACCTCATTTAAAGTTGGGGAAGATCTTTAACTTACCAGTACGGCTAGATTTTTATTGAAATTCAAACCTTAATTTTATATTTTATAAGGTTTATTTTACGAGGTATTAAAATATGGGGATTCCCTGGTGCTCCTACCGTTAATAATTTTCACTTTCTAGGGAATCCCCGCAAGCGCGACAATCGAAAGATTTATCTCACAAAGAAATTAAGATTTTATATTAATAGATACTTTTTTCTAAGTGTCCATTAAAAATATCTTTCTCAAATAAACACTAATTCTTTTGTATTATTTGTTGATTAAAATAAAAATTGTTGTAATTGGTACTTTTATTATTTAACAAATTCTTTTCACATATTTTAGTGTTTAACACCCTTACATAATGAAATTCGATTCTTTTTCTTAGCCTGGATACATATCCGATATATGTATATCGGATATAAATAAAAAAATCGAGTTTACGATATTTATTCGAACCCTGATTGTGTGTACATTAACGTGTTAATTAAGCTGTACATATATCACTTTGAAATAGTTGATCAAACAACATTTCCAAATAGTATACAGGGGGAGTAATGGCTGTTATTTTGAGGAAGTTTTGGGCACAGATATAATAATACTATACTAATCTTCCAAAAGCTCTTGAAAATTTTTTAAAAAATGTAATCTTTTCTATATCCAAAAATATGTGACATAGCATTTGCCCTAGTAGACTTACCTACATCAAAACCATATAGCAGAACCAAAAATAAGCAATAAAATCAAGCATGGAAGCTCTATATATATTTATAATAAACCCGTTTGAGTCATTCATGATGAACTAAACTTAATTAAGTAACTTAATCATATTCCAAATTTTTCAAATTCGATCATTTTTGCAAGTTAGATAAGAATTACGTAAGATTATAAGAATTTGTTGATTTATATTAAGAATAATAAGTACATAATAAGCAAATGCCCAAAATTTCCTCAGGAATGCTCAAACCAAACGGTAGGGAACCGTTGGGAGCTTTGGGCGCTTTTGACATATTTCGCAAATCCTCTTGTAACTTGAAGATTGATTATAATTTTCTAACAGTTCTTTTTAGTAATTCTAGCCAAATGTATGGTGCAATCAACCTTGGCAATACAATTCAGTTTTTGTAACATTTTTATTAGAATTTATGTTAAAAAGGGCCCAATGGTCCCCTACCTCCCGTACCTACTTATGTGAAGGCACCAAAACAGCATTTGAAAAGTGGATTTAAAATTACCCGCAATACAAAACCTCCATTTCTCCGTGCATCCCTTTAGTCCACTCGAATCGCAAACAGTTGAAAACAAATAACAAGTTCTGCCTGCAATTGGAAAATAGCATTAAAACTGAGATAGACTTGGCGGTTATGGAGTGGTAACTGGCAACCCCACGGGGCCAATGCTATTCCAACTTCAAATTGTATCGTTATCCATTCAGCTATCTCTCTAGGTTTGTGCCTACTTCGTAATAAGGATATATATATATTTATTTTTTTTGAATTTATTCCTTCTTGCAATTTCCGTGGATAACTGCAAACACTCAATTTACGCTACTATGTAGATATAGGTTTAGGTAAGTATTATTGGGAAAAGTGTATTAATGTGTAGTGTATTAATGTATATGTAATTAAGAAATTAAGTAATTAAATTAAGTAATTAAGAATTCAATTGTAAATACTAGTTCTAATTTATTTCTATTATTTGATTGTAGTTTTGTTGTGAATAAAAATTATGAATTTAAACTTACCTCCTTCCTAAACGACCTCAGTGGCGCAGCGGGCGAAGGCGAAGGTCCGCCTGCGACGCAGGAGGTTGCGGGTTCGATTCCCGCCTCGGAACAAATGTTTGTACGATCTGCTGATATTTGTTCAGGGTGTTCTGGATGATTATAAAAAAATGTATAATAATGTATAATGTAATGTATAATATATGTATATTACTATATATGATAAAAAAAATATCTATCTACGTATACTCTAATTCAGAAACTTAGATATTGTATGTAAACAAAGGTGTTACCATTAATTTTTCTTTTGAAATAGAAGTTTATAGAAAATTAAGAACTAAATTTTACTGATTAGGTACCTACTTTTGGTACTATGGTTTATTTACTAATCAATATCCATAGAATGGAAAATATCAGTGGTTTTATGTAGGTTGGTATATAATATGCCTATTATATATTATTTTATTTCATTTGTTTAACAAAGTTATTTAATAGGTAGGTATACCTATGAAGAAATATTAGCAGAAAATATTTTACGACACTGGTATTCTCGGAGTAAAATGGGCGTAAATCACAGAAGTTCGAAACAATTTTCGCATACCTATTGACATTAGACGCCATTTTATTTCGTGTTTGTATTGTATTGTATTGTATTGTAGGTAATTTCATTCGTCTTTCGTCCGCCAAAGTCAAATGTGGTCCTTTTGCGCTGCACGTGTGCAATAGTGCGTTGTTGAGTTTTTCCCCAAAATTTTCCCCACAGTTTTCATTTCCCCAAAAGTTCTCCAAAAATTTTTTTTCCCCCAAAATGGGGAAAAAACTCCCAATCTGGAGACACTGCTGAACAGGTGTAGTGTAGTATAAATGTATACCTATTCTTACGTCTAGCGTCTGTGCTGGCTGCCATCTAACTCCCAAATACCTAGGTAGTACCACAGATATTATAATACTATACGTATTACGTAGTACCTACAAACGCATCTCAACCAAAGAAAAATTTACCTACCTAGGTAGTTGATCGTTGATCTCAGCTCATCAACTTGTCCGAGAGTCCTTGTAACTGATGACGTCTTACAATAAAACGGTACACAAACGGTAGGTACCTACCTAGGTAGGTCGTACATATCAATGGGTACAGGTAGTAGGTACCTACTAGGTAGGTATCACTATTCACTATTATCTATCAATAATGAGATCATAATTACGTAAGCAAGTCTCCAGTCATACCTACCTATTTATAGCGCAAGCCCGAATACCACTCAAACGTAGCATCTAGGTATACCTAGGTACACTAGCCAAACTCGATGTAGATTGTCTGTAAACAAACAGCTCATACTTAAGGGGCGAATCTAGCGGGTTTAGCTTGTCAAACTAGACCTAGATCTCAGTACCTACTCACGGGATTCCAGTGGTAAAAAACTCGAATGAGGTACAGAAAAATATTTTTTTTTTTTTTGGTGAACTAAAATTGAGAACAAGATTGTTAGAATAAATTACGATACGAAAAATCATGAAAGTGCACTGTTTTGCGTCCGGGTCGGATTTTAGTTTTGATTCGCAGGTTCTACCACAATTTTTTTGGTTATTTAATACAGTTTATCTATGAGTTGTGTAGTTTTCTTGTAAGCAAAAACATCATTTGGCGCTTACGCCGCCGTTACAAAAACATAGGTATGCTCTGTCCGCTCCTATGAACGCGAAATCATATGCCTAAACTTTAGGCATATCTACGATTTCGCGTTCATATGCCTAAAATTTACACTGTTACCGCGTCTTTTTAAACGGAATTTACATTACTTGTCGATTTGTGATCGTTCGTTCAATAAATGTTGCTTACAAATAATTGTATCTGGAACTCGACGCCCAGCAAGTGACTTTATTTTTTGTGTCGTGGTTTGCTTACAAACATTCTACATCAAGTTTGACGAGTGTATAACTGTGTCTAGGTGACCTATGTATTTTAGACTGTCAAAAGCCTAATGAGCTAAAACAGCTCTCTACCTAGGAGGTACCTGTTGGAAATACCCACAAAATTGTCAACGACATATAGGTACATTTATTATCTGTGAATTATAGATATCATTGTCGCATCTCTGTAATTTAATTAAATTAAAAACTCTATGGAAATATGTAGTTCCGTTTTCGTTATATAAAAAAAGGACTTCCGATTTGCTCTCCATGTGCTCTGGTGAAATTAATTCTATTATACCATAAACTCAGTGTTTTACAACCAATACCTACCAGCCGGAAACACAGGCCACCGTAACAGTACCTACTTACCAATACCTACCAACCGACGACTCCAAGAAATTTTCTTGAGGATACAGGTAGTTAAGTACTTAAAATGTATCTTGTGGACTCTGGAGATATTCCAAAATGGGAATACTTATATCAATGGGTGGGAAAGGCCAACTTTCGCAAGTTTCAAGGCCATTTTGGGCAATACACCCAAATCCAAGTAACCCATCGAAGTTTTGCTGTACTTTAATACGACAAGTCTAATTTAAACTTTTTCCCGGCCCGTCGGGGCTTGACAGAGAAATTTATTAACTTCACCTTGTTATAACTTTGGCTGCGATCCTTTTTTGAGAATGTGTAAGTATAAGATGCTCTACCTAATGTAAAACACGTTAAGATTGATGTAAACGTAAAAGGAGAATTTTTTTTTTTTTTTTTTTTCATTTATTTATGTTACATAATTATTAACTTATTTTATCTTCAGCTAACATAAACCGTGATTCGGTTTGTCCGTCAGCCTTAGTCTCTAAGGTACATTAAAGTTAATATTATAAATAGTTGGTACTATACAATACATAGTAGGTACATGATGCATGTATCTTCCTACGTAAGTTGGTAGTTTGATATAGTAAACTCGTACACGAATAAAAAAAAAACAAAATAAACACACACCGAAGTTTCACATCAGAAACTAAATGTCAGCCAAGCAAGCAGAAACGTTAGAAATTGTAAACAGTACAGTATTCTTAGGAATAACCTTAGATAGTAAACTTCAATGGGGCCCACACATAGATAAGCTATCGAAGAGACTTAGTTCTGCAGCGTATGCAGTCAAAAAAATCCGTCATCTTACAGACGTTGATACTTCTAGACTAGTCTATTTCAGCTACTTCCATAGTGTTATGTCTTATGGCATACTGCTGTGGGGGAACGCTGCGGATATTAACACCGTATTTGTGCTGCAGAAGAGAGCTGTTCGTGCAATCTATAATATGGGTCCCAGAGAATCCCTGCGTGATAAATTCAAAGAAATAAACATAATGACAGTACCATGTCAATATATTTATGAAAACTTGTTGTACACTCATAGAAATATCAATGTATTCCCTAAAAATAGCGACATACATAATATTAATACTAGAAATAAGGATAAACTCGCTGTGCCCACAACTAGGCTACACAAAATTAATGTATCTTTTAAAGGGCAATGTATACGCTTCTACAACAAAACTCCTAGTGAGTTGCAAAAATTATCAGTAAATAAATTCAAACAAATTATAAAAACCTTGTTGTGCAAAAAGGCTTACTATAAAATATCAGATTATCTAGAAGATACAAAAGCTTGGGACGGGTTTTGCTCCAACTCGAAAATTAACAACTAACAGGCTAAAGGTTTCTTCGTCGCTTCTTTACTTTGGTCTATAGGTATACCGAAGCGACAGAAATCAAAAATATCACTTTATTTCCGTGTCCGTGTTTAGTTTTACAATTTGACCTTTTCTAAGTGTACATTTATTGTATTTATGGAAATAAAGAGTTTTTGATTTTGATTTTGATTTTGAAGAACATTAGGTAGCGAGGAAAATTAAAAAGTTGGCAATTCGAAAATATCATTGGAACTCCTTGATTTTTTTACAATAGCAATCAAATGCCTTGCATTGCTTCGTAACTCAAGTAGGCGCAAACCGTTGGGGATCAAATCTCTTTAATATATTTAATAAATTATGTTCTGTGATCAAATCAGAGCCTCAATTAAATCCCAAATTTATCATTATCGCATTTGTAATCGGTTAACGATTTTCCCCATTGTACTATCATAACTGTATGTTTTCCCCACATGAGCTTGGCCAAAATTTTCAATTTAAAATTTCAGAATTATTTACAAAATGGAAACTATTTAAAATCGAACCCAGACAAAACAGACAGCCAGACAGCACAAAAACCTGAAGTCCTACTCCTAGCTATTCAAATTCCGAATGGTTAAAAAATTCACAGCATGTCGCCCGCGTTTCAATTAAACATGTTACCAACTTCGGCCGCCAGGTTCCGCTAGTTGGTTAGCTTTTATTTGTGTCTGGCGCGAAGTTACTTTTTAATGCAGATATGCTGATAAATTAATGAATTTCGATTTGATTTTTACTGTGGAGAGGATGTTGGAAGAGCCGGCTAAGGGAACCCAGAGGTAGAGCAGCTTCCATCTATGTATTTAAAACACATTGCGATCAGATCACCAATACGCCTACTACTATTACTACACTACTACTAATGAATTACTTTCCGGTCCTTGTGGGGACACGGAGAGGGGCCTCGAGTCTTGGCCTCTTTACCCCCGCATCAACTCCAGAGGTGACGACTGACGACCCCTCGGTCCTTGGGTAACGCAATAAGTGTTTTTTTGCTTGATTTCAATAAATTTTTTTGGCCACACTTGTTTCTTTTTTTTCCTTTTTATTTTTTTCTAAGGGTTTTTATTTTGTGTTTTATTTATTAAATATGTTTTTAGCGAAGCGTGGTAGTGATTATGGTAAAACGCCTGTGTTTAGGGTTTCCCCTATAAGTTCACAATCACAAATGAACTGATGAAGAGTTAATTAACCGACTTAAAAAAAGGAGGTTCTATGTTTGGCTGTGTATGGATGTTTTTTATACAGGATGTTTGGTATTGCGACCATCATAATTTTTTGGGGAGTTAGGGGTCATTGGCTACCGGTAGAAGCAATTTCCATCGGAGATTTTTTTTTTAATTTTTTTTTTAAATCCCTCAAATTCTCGCGTTTAAATCGTCATTGAATATTTTGTTTGTTGGTTGTTTACTTGTGCTGTATTCTTCAATGCTAATTGTAAATAAATTATTTCTTGATACAATTCACTTATAAAATTTTACGAGGTCTCAAAGAATTTCACATCCAAGTTATATTACAGGATAATAACTCAGATAAAGTTGAAATTTGAATCGATGGATAGAAAATTAGTATTTTCAAAACAAACTTATAATTGAAATGATACTTTGTGCAGATTCTAGCGGGATAATCTTCCTAAAACATCAATGCAGAAAGTTCAGGCATAACTTCAGTTTTATATCGTTTATTTGCGAAACTGGGTGAAGTCAAAGGTTTTTACTGATATTTAGGAAAGTTCGTGAAAGCTTTTCGGAGCTTTAAAAATGCAACTTCCAAAATGACATAATTACTGCCATTCCGAATCCAAAGGCGTCCTGTTGGACCATTCAATGTTTGGACACTGCAAAATATACAGGGTTATTGGAAATTAGGCCGGATCCGTTGGATCCGTGATGGGGGAGGCCATTTGCAACTATTTTGACCCCATATTGTTTATGCAAAAGTGAACCATTTTGAGATATTCCCATATGCGTTATTTTTTGGAAAAACTCCATTTTACGTCTTCAATAAATTAATAAAAAAACAGTGATCATCCAATTCAGGTCTTTTTCTTAATAACCACTAACAAAATCTAAACTCCACTATAATAGGTAGGGCAGGTAACTTTTAACAGATTAATCTGTAAAAAGATACCCTACCAATAGTCCTATGACGGTCATTGGTGGAGGCCTATGTCCAGCTGTGGACATTACCTACCTATAGGCTGAAGATGATCCACCATATTTTTCCTAAGTGGCTAGTATAAGTTTGCATCGCCCACTACTAAAACCGAAAAGTTTTCTTTTACTACCGTTGAATTGTCAAAGTTGTAATTTAACTGCCAAACTAAAAAGCAACAAAACTCTCAAAATCATTTGAAAACAAAAATCGAGTGTCCATGAACCTTTTGGATAGCTGGAATCGCTGCTACATGAAAAATACTTTTTCTCAGTGTCCGGTCGGTAGGCTGTCAGTAGCTGCACTGCAAGGAAGTAAAGAAAACGAAAACTTTAATAGTTGTCGTCAACGTTCAAAACTCATCCTTAGGCCTCTATAGCCAACCCAAAAGTATCTTATATTTACTTTAGATAGATAGAAAATACTTTTATTGCACACTTAAAACTAAGAAACAATTAAAAAGAAATAATTATAACCTAAGTGACAATTGGCGGTCTTATCGCTCAAGAGCGATCTCTGCCAGACAACCTGGTATGGATAGGATCGTCGGATATGTACATGGGGTCAGATCTGTGTGCATCTGTTACTAGGTAGTTTGGTTCCTACTCAAAAATAAATAATAACATACTTCAATACAATTACAAAAATACATACATACCTATACCTATAAATATTAATATAAATACTATATTTATACTACATAATATATATATACATATATATACATATTACATACTTACATAATATATAATGGAAACAAATGCTTATTTTATTCAGTGACAGCAGGACAAATAGTGTTCCTTTACCATTTCCTTGAAAATTGGTAGTGACTTTGCACACCTTACAGTGACCGGCAATGCATTCCACAGCTGGACAGCCCGGACAGTAAAAGAGTTGCCGTAGAAGGAAGTAGAGTGGACAGGCATTTGCAGCAAAAGAGTATCTTGTATTTATATAATTTCAAGTCCAATACCAAAAAGTATCTCGTTGCTTCGATATAAAACCGCCAAGTTATTGAGAGCGTTTGACCCGAATGCTGAAGTTCATGCCTGGCTTTGACTAAAAGGAAGGTTTGGGTTCTCAAAACAAGTGGTTACCATTCATTAACTTTAGTAAAAACACTTTATTAATTACTTAAAGTAGGTAAATAAGTATTTTAAGCAAAATGAAATGAATTAACCGTCGCACAGTATTTTATGAGAGCCGATTTTGTGACATTCTTTTTTTAATGCAGATTCCTATAGTATTATTTCGTAACGGTTGAAGTTAGATATTTTCTTATTGCACTAAAATGTGCGCCGTCGATGGTTTTATCTACCATCATTATCGATTTGATTATTATTTTTTAGATTTCAGAAGTTTGGATTTTTTTAGGTATTTATCTGGTAAAACAATAATAATTTTCAAAAATTAATTTCTCAGTAACTATGATTAATAGACACGCGGGAGTTTTACTCTCGCATTTGAATTGATTCAAACTATAGGAATCTGCATTAAAAAAGGGATGTCACAAAATCGGCTCTCATAAAACACTGTGCAATGACAATCCCTACCCGCATGCCCAGCGTGGGGATTATGGGCAGTAACCCCCCATGTGATAAAAGCCAATAAGGCGCTTTATCAGGGGGAGGCCAGCGTCCAGCATTGGACCAATACAGGCTGTTGAGGTTGAGCTTGAGGTAATGAAATAAATAATGCTGGACAATCCACTTAGCATCATCTAGCCACAGAATAAGCGACTTTGTGATATGGGTACTAGATAACTGATATACTTAAGGCGCATACCCGATCCAAATCAGCGCCACCACCTATTTTATCTTATTGTATGATAAACGAAGGAATTAAAAAAAACTATTTTGCAGTTTGTTATACTTATTATAAGCTTATTTTTAATGCCTCTGTAAAAGTTTTATTATGTACTAGCGACCCGCCCCGGCTTCGCAAGGGTGCAATGCTGATACTAAATATACTACAGAATTGCCCCCCCGCCGCGCGCCGCCGCCGCAACCGCTATGTCCCTGCATTTTAAATCATAAGGATTGTTTTTGCTAAATAACATAGTGTCAGAAATAAAAGGAAGACCATGAATTTTAACATTAGATGTAAATTTTGTTCAGAAAAATGAAAAGCTGGCATTGCCGTAAGGTATGTCCTTACGGCAATGCCAGCATTTAATTTTTCTTCAACTGACATTATCATAAGTACCTACCATTACTAATAAATGTACCCACTTGAGAAGTAAGCATCATTTCCCTATTAGAATTTAAGTGCATGATAAAATGATAAAAATATACGTAATTAGTAGGTACCTGGTTGTATGCAACAAATCGAGCCGTGTATCTATCCTGAGCCGAAAGACGCGATTAGAAAGATTAATTTTGTATTAAAAAATGTTAAAATTCATGGTCTTCCTTTTATTTCTGACACTATGTTATTAAGCAAAAAATAATCCATAAGATGAAGCCTTTCGATCGGTATGATAAAGCTACAGGATGATTGTATACCTTCATTCATTAGGTATATCGTAATTTTTAGTATGGATGGAATCAGGATTACCTACTTACAGAGTGTTTCTTTAAGTATGTAGGTATGTATTTATAGTTTATCTGGTTCGTGTTGCGGTGCAAACAGTTATTTGTTCAACAAGAGAGCAAAACGATCTTTTGTTGAAGGAACCGATTTTTTTTGTTGGTAAGTATAAGTAGGTATGTAGGTAATGTACCTAGTCGTGGCTATACTTATTTTCTTTCAACACAACTTTCAACCAAAATTTTTATTTGGTAAAACTTTTGGTAAATAGTAATATTAGATAATGCTGACAATTCACACAGCGTCATCTATCCCCAAACTAAGCAGAGCTTGTGACTTGTGTTATGGGTCCCTACTAGATTGAAACTGATTAATGATTATACGATTATACTTAATACAATAGCTACCTATGTATATTACAGAGAAAGATAATTTTATTATACCGAGAACATCCGGAATAAATATCTGCAGATCGTACAAATATAACTGAGTTGCGTTTTATTAGTTTTGATTAAGTATCCAAGACACGCAAGATAAGTGGGAGTGGTCACACTTATCTTTTTTAATATGTGGGTATTTCTTTTCGTTAGAATTGATGAAGTGCCTACTGAGTTGCCTAGTTTTATTAGTTTTAATTATTTGTAGATAGATAAAAATCTATCTACAAATAAATAAAATTGAAGCATCTTTATGAAAGTATAAACGGTAGGTACCTTCTCATAGCTGCCGTCAAATGTAAAAAGACGTATCTATTTTTTTTTATATTTAGTTAGAGTACATGGTCGGAATTAGTAAAAATAGCACATAGATCAACTAGTAGGTATAAAGTCATTTTTCTACGGCTACCAGAACCCTGTTAGTTTAACCATTGAATAAAACGACGTAGGTAACTACAATGCGACTCTTTTTTAGGCGCTGCTAACGCTGGAGCAAAAATATTTGTATGTTTAAATGGTTTTCTATAAAAAGAGCTTGTGTTAGTGATAATGATAACACTTATTACTTTGACTGTCCAGGTAGCCATAGCCAGTGTACAACCGCAAAAATTGTGTAATTTGTATAACAAAATGTACGAACTTCGACAACCCCCTAAGAAAGTGAGTGTAGGTATTGGGAGCCCCCCTACTGCCCGTTAAAAATACAGGGTACACTTTTGATTTGTAATAAACTACTTGCATTCTAGGTAGGTACCTTACCTATGTACCTAGAAAAATGTGTCAAAAAGTAGGCGAATTTAGGGTCATTGACGCTGCTTTTATTTAATTAAAACCATTTAGGTTTCCCCGCATCTACATAAATTAAAACACATGAATTGTAAATGCTACGCGGGCGAAGCCGCGGGCACAGCTAGTCTGTAATATCTTCGAAAATATTCATTTAAATTACATGCTGTAAGGGGCCATATTGATTTAATTTTATATTAAATGCACAATGTATTTACGGTACTTAATTGGATAAGGATTAATGCTATATTGCTCAAAATCGCTTCGAAAATAAGCCATTATTTCTCGTAAAAATTAAAGGATAAATAATTGTTTTTGTGGGTTATCCCTAAGAGATGGACTTATTACTTACCTTTTTTGAAGACCTTTTTAAGGTGTACAATACTGCAGTACATTATTTTGATCTATCTTGTAGGGTTCAGACAGCGTTTGCATGTAAGCGCTAAAAAATGTGTTTATTTACGACATCACATTAGATACCTCCAAAATTATCAGTGTTTTTCTACTATATTATGCATGTATTATACATATAAACCTTCCTCTATTTAATAAAAAAAATCGCATCAAAATTTTTAAAGATCTAAGCATACATAGGGACAGTCAGACAGACAGCGGGAGCGACTTTGTTTTATACTATGGAAAGATAAAGATAGTCTAGGCAGAGATGCGAAGTTGCTTTTTTTGCTCACCATCGTGACCATAAGCAGTTAAGAAAAGAAACCAGAATTCGTCAAAGCCTTGATGTTAGTTTTACAAAAGGATAAATTTGTAAGAAAACCAAACATATCGTAGTAAGTTTAACAAGAGAATAACAGGTGTAATAATGTTTTATCAATCATCTCAGTATTTAAATATTCTTAATTCAAATTTTGGCGCCAATCACTCGTACTTATTCGAATCGATTCAAGCAGCGTGCTCTTTCGTTATGTTTCTATTTTGAATTGCCACCAATGAGTGGCCTCGGCCCATACGATTGACCAATCAGAAGATCATAGATGGAGCCACATTCTAAACAACTTTAGAAAAAACCCCGACCCGACTGCAGTTATTGTTTCAATTGTAAATACTAGTTCTAATTTATTTCTATTAAGTATCTGATTGTAATTTTCATTGTGAATAAAGATATTATTTTTTATTATTTAGAAATTCTTAACCTTGACTCAATATCATAGTAACTTCATATTCAATTCATGCACCGCATTTTCATTCAGTTTAATCAAAACCTGTTCAGCATTCGTCTTTACACCTTTCATTTCATCTTCAATGTCTTGCAGTGTCCGATTTTTAGTTTCGGGTACCGAAAAGTACATAGCAACCAAAGTCGCGGCCAAGCATATTCCATAAGTCCCATAAGTCCCTCCAAGTCCAATATCACTTAACATAATAGGAGTTGCTTTGAGCACTATAGCATAACACAGACAAAACAAAACACCTGACAAAGAACTTCCTATACCCCTGTATTCTAAAGGAAAAACCTCGCCTGCCAAACAATAACATATTGGTATCAGACCTACATTGATAACAAAATTTTGCAATAACAACAATGCTGGCGTCAACCATGTAACACCTGAAAAAAACATTTGGTTCTTCAAATATAAAACAAGAGTAATCGTCAACATAATTGCAACATTCAAGAACCCAAAAACAAATAATACGGTGCGTCTTTTCATATATCTCACTACGAAACAAGAAATAACTAGAGACAAAATTATAATACAATCTACTGCTATAGAATAACACACTGCATGCTCTTTCCCAACCACTTCCACCATAATCTGTACTATGTACGCAACTACAAAATACCTTCCACAAGTATCCAATGCCAGTGTTACCAGAAAAGCCAACAACAGCGCCTTTTGAAAGTCTCGTTCCAAAAACGTCTTCAAAAATGCCTTCGGTCTACTATAATTCCTTCTTGCTTTAAACTTGGATACGTCCATCTGAGCTGCTATCAATTCCGCCAGCTCTTTCCTCCTTTCCATCGACGATCCATGGAGCCAAGAAAACGCCTTCGAGCAGTCCTCAAACCTGCCTTTGTAGGCATAGAATGACGGACTTTCAGGCCACCATATCGCGAAGAACAATGATAACAAACAAGAAACAGTTGCTGCTGCTGCAGGCTCTCTCCAAGACCAGGAAGACAAGCAATGGCAAATCAAAGACCCTATCGCCATAGTGACTTTCATGATCGTCGATAAGTAGCCCCTAGTTTCAGGGCTAGTGTATTCACTGATGATGATGCTGTAGATATAGATGACGCCAAAGGGAATGCCTTGGACGATGCGGCCGATGTAAAGCCAGGTCATGCTGGAGGCGAAGTAGATTATAATCCAGGATATGAGAAGGATTGAGCAGATGCAGCAGTGGGTGAGCCTGCGGCCGTAGGTGTCGAATATTGTAGAGAAGAAGCATAGTCCGATGGCTCCGATAATGCCCAGGGTTGAAGCTGAAATAAAAAAAATGGTAAGTGTTACAAATTAAAGTCGCTGTAGTATAAGGATTGATTTTAATATTGTCATTAGCGGTGCTCTCCTGAATTGCTGACAAGGTACTTGGTCTATAAGATTTTGTTAACCACTTTATTCTGCCAAACCTATCAATCACTTATTTCATACTAAACACAGTTGTTTTGGAAAACAATTCTAAATTGTATACTGTCGTGTTTGATCTTGGCATGTGATGGTTTACACAATAAATAATTGTTGTAAGAATCAATTAAGTAAATCACTAAGATAGTTTTTATATGTAGGAAATCATGGTAAATATCCTTTAAGATATTTACCATGATTTATCCTATAAAATCTTAATTTAACGAATTCATTTTTATTGTAAGCGTTGCTACGAACATGGTTTGTGTTGGAATAACACCAACGTTTCATTCATCAACGGGGGACTTCATCCAATCGCACCCACCGTGAGTGCGTTTCTAGTCGCTCGACGTTCCGGATCGCCGAGTGCATTTACAAGGTTCGTCGTTAAACCGCTTACATTCATATTGAAATATTTGTACAGTTTCAATTTAATAGAATTTATTTTAGAAATATCAATCTATTCCCTAAAAATAGCGACATACATAATATAAATACTAGAAATAAGGATAAACTCGCTGTGCCCACAACTAGGCTACACAAGATAAATGTATCTTTTAAAGGGCAATGTATACGCTTCTACAACAAAACTCCAAGTGAGTTGCAAAAATTATCAATAAATAAATTCAAACAAATTGTCAAACATATCCTTTGTAAAAAGGCTTACTACAAAATATCAGATTATCTAGAGGATAAAAAAGCTTGGGACGAGTTTTGCTCCAGCTCGAAAAATAACAACTAACAGGCTAAAGGTTTCTTCGTCGCTTCTTTACTTTAGTCTACATGACGACCTCCGTGGCGCAGCGGGCGAAGGTCCGCCTGCGACGCAGGAGTTTGCGGGTTCGATTCCCGCCTCGGAACAAATTTGTGTACGATCTGCAGAAATTTGTTCCGTTGGTCTGGGTGTTTTCTATGTATAATAAAAAATATCTATCTATGTCGTGTATTGTATTAAGTATATCAGTTATCTAGTACCCATAACACAAGCTCTGCTTACCTTGGGGCTAGATAATGCTGTGTGAATTGTCCAGCATTATTTATTATTTATTTATTTACATACCGAAGCGACAGAAATCAAAAATATCACTTTATTTCCGTGTCAGTGTTTAGTTTTATGATTTGACCTTTTCTAAGTGTACATTTATTGTATTTATGGAAATAAAGAGTTTTTGATTTGATTTGATTTGATTACCAAGCTCAAAACTGCACAAAGTAGGCGGTGTAAAAGTGAGAAATTAAAATAACCTTTAAAAGTAAGGTACTTACTCATTCGTCCATCATTATCTATCCATAATTACTTAATTCTTAACAGGTAAGAATTACTCAGAGGGAAATTGTGGGACATAAAACTAAAGTAGTACCACGCAATATTAAACCCGATGATGACCCATACATATTGTGTTATGTATGTGGGACTTGACTAAATATGTCTGGGTCTGGTCTAAATAACCCAATATTATTTCATATCAACATAATTATGAACATATTAACATTAATATATGAAACAATTTTTGTTATTTTAGAAACGGTGTCTCAGATATGCCACTGGGTGACAATTTTGAGCACGTAAATGAAGAAAAAAAGAAATCGGAAAAGACTTGTCATACCTAATGGACTTAACATAGGTACTTTACTTCTGGGGTACCTACCTACAGAAAGGAACTTACCAAGCCATGATGCATTATCGTTAGAAATTACTACTCCAGTAGCCTCGTTATATTTGCTGTTCAGAACAGATGGGAACGCCAACATTATACCAACTGTGATCCCTTGGAAATATACCCCCATCATTACGAGAACCTGGAATATCATGAAATTATTCATCAGTGGCATTATTTCATGATTCTAGGAGAGTGGGGTAAAACCATGGTACTTACTAAAAGTTCTTGGGGTCTCGCGTCTTTGACCAAACTAAAGTAAACAAAACTACTGAAACGGCATTTTTTTTGTTTCGTCCCACTGCTGAATAAATGCCTAGAACGGAATATTGATAAATAAATAAATAATGCTGGACAATCCACACAGCACCATCTAGCCCCAAAGTAAGCTACTCAAAGCTTGTGTTATGGGTACTAGATAACTGATATATTTAATACATTCTATACATAGATATATATTTTTTATTGTAAGTACATAGAAAACACCCAGACCAACGGAACAAATTTCTGCAGATCGTACACAAATTTGTTCCGAGACGGGAATCGAACCAGCAACCTCCTGCGTCGCAGGCGGACCTTCGCCCGCTGCGCCACGGAGGTCGTCGTGGTGGAAAGGCATAAAACAAATAATTTGATGCTTACAAAAATTAAAACCGACTTCAAATTTCCGAATATTTACACTTTTTACTGGTTTCTGGTATAAATACTAATTCTTCGGAAATAAAATTAATATGGGACCACCTTGTGATGATTCTGTAGTCTCTACATAAAAGCAAAAGACTCATCCAAATCGGACAACAATTTGAAAAGATAACAAGTGACATACACACATAAAAAACATTCAGCCGAATAGACAAACTCAGCCTTTTGTTTTTCGTCGGTTGAAAATAATCCTTTCAGCGATTTCAGTCGGGTATTGTGTCAAGGTCGCTTGCTTCAACAGACTTTACAAGTCCACTGCTTGACGTAGGCGTCCTCTGATAAGCACCTTGGTTGCTCCTTATCTTTTGGAGGTCATGCCTTAGTCCCCACGCTGGACATGCGAGTTGATATTGCAGTTCGGTGGTGGATCTATTCTGCAGGGGGCGCTGGCCTGCTGCCCGCCCCCGGTGGATATCCTTTCGTTGCCTCTTACGACACACGAAGGAGTTGGGGAAGACACTAACACACTCCACTCTAAAAATTCTCACACGGCACAAGTCACTTACCTGTCTCCAATAATATTTGTCGCCAAAATCCATCATGGTAATTAAATTAAAGTGGAAATAACAAAGTTTATTTAAAAGTACATTTTTGTTACATATCTAAAGGCGACCAACGAATTTCGAACTTGTTTGTTCACTGTTAATTTCAAGTGGCAAAGTAGGTAGGTACCTAATCCGGTAGTTAGGTATATTCATAATGCGTTACATGTATTACTAGCGACCCGCCCCGGCTTCGCACGGGTGCAATGCTGATACTAAATATACTACAGAATCGGTCCCCCGGCCGGTACCGCCGCAACTGCTATGTCCCTGAATTTTAAATCTGTGATATCTTCGAAAATATTCATTTAAATTACATGCTGTAAAGGGCCATATTGATCTATATTTAATGCACAATCTATTTAAGGTACTGATTTGGATAAGGATTAATGCTGTATTGCTTAAAATCGCTTCGTAAATAAGTCATCATTTCTCGTAAAAAAATAAGGGATTATAAATGGTTATAGTGGGATATCCCTAAGAGATAGACATATACCAATAGTGGACTTTTTGGTTGACCTTCTTAAGGTGTATAATACTGTGGTATATTATTTTGATCTATCTTGTAGGCCAGCAATGTAAGCGCAAAAAAATTGTGTATATTTATGACATCACATTAGAAATCTCTAAAATATCAGTGTTTCTCTCCTATATTATGCATGTATTATACATATAAACCTTCTTCTTGAATCACTCTATCTATTTTAAAAAAACCGTATTAAAATCCGTTGCGTAGTTTTAAAGATCTAAGCATACATAGGGACAGACAGACAGGAAGCTACTTTGTTTTATACTATGTAGTGATGAACTATATTTCAATATTTTTGAAAATAAACTAATAAAGCACTAATTAGTGAGACGGACACACTTTTAAGAATCACGGCAACCAATTCACATTTAAAAGAATTAATTATGGTTGCTATTTAATCTAAAATTATTTTGGGGGCATGACTATAGATTTATGTAAAATTCTGCATATGGTACGGTCTTCCAGCGCTAGATCAATATGGTCTGTGTTGTCTTAGAACTAAATGCAAAGACACTCTTTTACAATCTTTTGCAATATACCAACCTAATGAACAACAGAGATGGAAAGATGTACCTAGACCGAAGTGCGACCGAGACAACAACACGCACGTAAAACACGAACGCCGCCGCGCGCCGGTCCGACTATGATTGAGGTGAGTGGATCTAATTTGAGCGTTCCACTATACACAAGCTATTACCCAATCTCCCGCATATTACTTACAACGATGGGCTCGGCATGACTAAATAATGATTGTATTGAAAAAACTAAAAACTGACTGCAAATTCATTAACATTTTCACTGTTTTTCTAAGTTTTGAGGGACAATATAATAAAATAAAATACCCCTCGGTAATAACATTTTTATGGGACCGTTTCAGAATCATTATGTATAATGTACAAGCTGCTTAAGCTCCTCCTTTTTTGAACTCGGTTAAAAAAAAGAAAAGCCATGCTCACTCTGCTCAGCTGTCGCCGACCAAGTCGCCAACATCCAACCCGCTGGGATGTGTCGCCAGCGTTGGCGACTTTGATAAGATAAAATATACTTTATTCGTCTGGGGGACGCTTCCGACTTGTATTGATATAGATCAGTTGAGCTACCAGTAGTTTGTTTGCAACAGTCTGCAGTTAACTCAATTGTTTCAATTCTAATACTAGTTCTAATTTATTTCTATTATTTTATTGTGATTTTCTTTGTAAATAAAGGCTTCTGCTACTTTATTTGTAGCTAAAAACTATAACATCAATATGTAAATACTTAGGTATACTAATTAAATCAAATATCAAAGAGCTTTATTTCCTTTAGACCTAATAAATAGGACTCTTGGACACGTCATAAAAATTCAAATTACAAAAAAGTAAAACTAGGAAATAAAGTGATCATTTTGATTTTCTGTTCACTTCATTAAAATTCAAATAAATTACCAACACCATATAAACCATAATACATAAACAGTACCTATATTATTTTGTGTGTAGTGTAGACTACTAAAGTTATTTGATATCCTCGGAACAAAAAGAAAGTTTTATCTCGAAATCGTCTGTTTTTTTTAGTTTTTAATAGAACTTCAATATTTCAGCATACATGGAACTTGCTTTCGAAACCAGTTTTTCAGGAATCTGACTAAGTAAACAGGAAACGCGTCAGCTGTATCTACATGTTCCAATATCTCCTTTTTCGTTTCCCGTTCCATTTTGTATGCGTGTATATAAGAACTGGGTTAATAATGACACACACAAAACCTATAGGGTATCCCTTTACTTACCTACTTACTTACCTACTTATCCCTTTACTTACCTATAAACCATAAAATTTGACAAGAATCAAGGTTTTATAATGTGCTAATGACCTTGATTCTTGCCTAATTTTATGGTTTAATTATAGGTAAGTAAAAGGATAAACCTGAAAACCATAAGTTTGTGGTTTATACTTATGCTACGGCTCCACCTGCATTAGCGTTGACGTTAGTGTTTATGTCCACTAACGCGTTAATTAAGGCGCTAAAAATCACCATGGGTACTAGTAGCTAAGGTGCATTTTTAGTGTCGTCAATAAATGAACACCTTAAAACCTTGGCCAAATCTGTGTGACGCCCAAATTAGCGCGTTAGGACGCGTAGCAATACACAAAAAAAATCTCGCCATGGACCAAAAGAGGGGACGCCAGTCGGGCCGCGGAGGTTTTAAATGTTCCCGTGGTTCGGCGAAAATGGCGAGAGAGGGACACCGGAGAGGTTTTAGTGGGTATTATGTTTTTTTCAGAACGTCGAGTCCCACATAATTCTGGTCCACCCCAGACCAGTTTATTCGTAAATGAATTTCCTCGCCGAATAAAAAAAATAAATAAAAAAAGTACTAGGTACTTTCCGTTGACCTACTAGAGTCAACGGAATCCAGGCTCGAGTCTCGTCAATGGCTCACGTCTGGTCGACACAATTCTGCCTATGTCCGTAATGCTAAGTGTCGGAAACCTATCCGAGTTTATAAAAAATCCAAAAGATTACAGAAAATAAGGATACCAGAATGATCTGAGGGCGGTTTTAAGTTTTTTTTTTCAAAACAATAAAATTATCTTTATGTAATATCTACAGACCCTCGTTTGATCCAATTTCCGACGTTGTAACCGACGGTGTATCACGAAGGTCTAGATGATATCTAATCACTCTTGGCCGATTTCTAAACGGTAAGGTTTCGGTACGACATCAGCACGCGAGGTTTACGCAGTACCGAAACATTACCCAGCGCCTATATTTCTATGGAGCGTTCCTCATTAGGCGGTAACCGATGTGAAATGTTGGGTGATGCGTCCAGTATAGATTCCACACTGCACCGTCTGTGAGTCATCCAACATTTTACCGAGCCGGACGAAACAAATGAAAGTATTTTCATCACTCGAACCTAAGGCCCTTTTCACATGCATACGGTTGCCGTCATAACGGCGCGATGCCGCCGCGCCACCGTACCGTGCAAGCGATTTCACACGTATACGACAAGTGTGAAAGTGCAGGCATCCGAGCGTGCTGATTTTGTACCGAAACCTTACCTACCGGGTAATCAGAAAAGGGCCTTAAGGCTGAACGAGTCGCTCATCTATCTATACAAACGGTAGGTGTCTGATATGATTAGACGCACACATTACATGTGTATGTGATGTATATTTTTCATTATGCATAAAAATGAATTCCAGTTTTCCCCTTAAGGGGGATTTGTCAAGGGGGAAAACTTGAATAACCCCATAGAAAAAACCTAGTACACCCGGAATCTGCAGATCGTACAGATCTTCCCGAGGCGGGAATCGAACCCTCAGGAGGTTGTGGGTTTGCAGACTAGGTACGCTCGCTACGCCATAGAGGTCGTCAAAAGTATCGTAGTGATCATGAACTTGGCAATTAAATTGTTAATGTACCACAGAAGTTTCTTCATAAATCATACAACTGTCAAACTAGGATTGTGATTGAAATTCAATAAAGTTAGCAAATTATTATGCTTTGAATTGATATTTCAAAGTTAGGTAATTAATGACAAAGTTATTGTATTACCTATTCATCAAGGTAAAAACGAAATAAACTAATTTATGCCGAAACTTTACGTACTGTACTGTACCAATATCCCTAATATTATAAAGTCGAAAGTTTGTAAAATCTGAATTTTTGTTACCTCTATCTATCTACCTATTGTTATCTCTCTACCTATTGTTCTATCACGAGAGATCTGGGTCTTGGTCTTCCATCTGCATTGACATCAGACCATACTTTCCATATGGAAAGACCCAGATCTCTGGCGACCTTTCGAGTACTGGTAGTGGGATCCTCGTTGAAAGCTTGGAGTATGGCTTCGTCCACACCAACATGCTGCTGCGTTGCACTGACTCGTGGTTCTCGAAGAGTTAAGTTTCCCGTTTCTCGAAGTCGCCGAAAGGTATTAGAAAATGTGCTATGGTGTGGCACACGTCTATTGGGATGCAACTCTCTGTACAGTCTCTGTGCTGCGCGTGTATTTCCATCGCATCGACCGTACGCATAAATAATATCAGCGTATTCTTCAATGCTGAATTCCGCCATTGTGACAAAAACAACGATAACAAAACAACACAACAAACAGTTTATCAAAACATAACAAACCAACCAAAATAAGAACGAAATTTAACGATTACAAATATTGATTCAAATTCGAAATTCTGATTTCGAATTTCGAATTTTCGAATTAGTCGGATACCTAGGTATGATAAAAAAAGTTTTTTTTAATTAATTTAGCTTTCCTACCTTTGTATTAGAAATAGGGAAGTGATATTGAACCAAAATTGTTTTAATACAATGTTTTATTCTTAGCGTTTTTACTCCATTTTCCATATAAGTGCTAATTTTTGACAAGTTTATAGACTTTTCGGCTACATGTGGTATACCGTTGTAATAAGCGATGTTTAGATAAATTTTTAAAAGCATTTGAACTTCTCGATCGCTATTAATTTTTTTTTAAAACGATGCAAAGGTGTCCTTCTTGATTATTTTTTTTACTTTTTTTAACTTTGAGAGTTTATAACTAATTATTTACACGTTCTTTCAAATAAATAATGCCTTCAAAAGATGAAGGATACATCTGAGACCAAAAGCAAGTAAATAGTTCACTAGAAAACACGTTCCAAAAAAAAGTTCTAGGGGTAGAGAGGTACAATTTCGGAAAATCTTAAAAAAATACAAAAAACAGGATAAAAAAAAATTGAAAACAGTTAGGGTCTTTTCCTTCAAACTGTTTTTCACAAATAGGTCCACCTACACACCTACCGAGTTTGTCTAACCCTCCACCAAACACCCTGTATATAAAAGAGAAGAGAAAACTGACTCATCAAGAGATCTCTGAAACTACAACAGCTACGAAACTGAAATTTTGCATAGAGATTTCTAATAAGACGTAGGCATAGGTACCCGTTAAAAACGGATTTTTGGAAATTCGTATTTTAAGGGGGTCAAAGGTCATTTTTATAATAACTTTTAGAAAGTAGGTACTCGCTAAGAATGGGTTTTGGAAATTCGTATTCTAAAATTCTAACACAACTGGCGGATCTCTGTAGAACCTTGTCACAATAAGAAAACCAATGCCAAACACAGTAACAATTGGCGTTTGTTACTTTAAACAAGCATTCTTATAAAGATGAAATGGGATGTACAAATGTACATACTCGTATAGGTTTTCTCATAATAACTTTAAAATTGTAAAGGACTGGTTGTAAAACTTTGGCGTTGCTATCAAAATTTTACAACCAATCCATTGGTTTCCATGTAAACTGTAAACTATCTATACCTATAGTTTACATGGAAACCAACATACTTGTATTAATATTACTAAAGTCCACGCGAATGAAATCGCAGCGGCTCAGCTAGTATAATATAAACAAGTACCTAGACAAATAACACCTGTGACCTAAGTTTGAGCTTTAACACTTTCAGTGCCCGGTGGCAATGGAAGTAAGTGTCCGTTGACGGATGGAACTTCCACTTCAGAGGCATGACAGTGGATGCGTTGAAGCTAAATCTTTACTGCTGCCAAATTCTATGTGAACTGTTTGAAAACAACTCTCCTATACCTAACCTAAAATTATATCGGGTTGTCGTGTAATTTTTACGGAATTGACTTTTCTTGTCGATTTGAGACCTCTCCTCCAATAAATATAGATAAAAATTGAATCTAAAAGGCGATGCTAAGCACGTGTGTTCTCGATATTTTGGTGTGGTTGACAAAAATTTCTCGTTGAATATGGATGGAGTATAGGTACTGTATACATTTGTGAGATGTATGAATGAAGTCACAGAAAGGTAAAAGTCTGTCACATCCTAATAAAAAAAAACCCACACGTGGGATAGACACAAAACACCTATACACGCCGCATTTTCATTCAAAAAGCACACAAAAAGCCTTAGGTACTTTTTGAATGAAAATTAAAAAGTAAGGCTTTTAGTTACTTTTAAAGTCTTACTTTCGCATTTATAAAAATAAAAAAATATTTTAATCAGACCCACATCCCTCTACATATACCTACATAACTACACAAAATTAGAGAAAAAAATAAAAAATAAAATAGAAGCACGATTTAGAGTTTCGCAGTCATTCAACAGAGCCCCAAGGAGTCTAAAAAGTGTGAACTTTGATGAAAAAAATGCACAAAAAACCTAAATTCATATTTATCTCAATTATTCTACAAAAAAGTTGCAATAACTCTACGTCGCGTCCAAACTTGCAATAACTTGGAAATTAAGCTCCCCAGTCGTTCCACAAACGAATAGTCCATTAAATTAAGTTACAGCAGTATTTCATAACTTAAGTTTTTAAATTATTAAGTCGGTCGGTCGGTCTGGTGCAGTGATTTTCAGTAATTTTACAATTCATTTTAAAATTAATTTTATCAATAATGCAGCGTCGCTTTGGAAGTGTTCTTAAAAAATTAATATTATAAGTAATTATTTTATTGTCTATTTTTCGCGTACCTTTTGTTATTATTTTAAGTAAATATTAAAGAAGTTTTTTTTAGCTTACAGTTGCAAGTGGCAAGTTGTGACGTTTCAGTATGAAGGTGTTAGCAACTTATTAACTGCAGACTGTTGCAAACAATCTACAGGTAGATCAACTGATCTATATCAATACCAGTCGGAAGCGTCCCCAAGACGCTGGCTGCATTGCCCCGCCCCGCTGTATGGCAATGCTGATGCGCTGTGCCTACTGTCTACCTCTTACGGTTCATGAGATAGAGCCCTCTGACAGACGAACGGACGGATGGACAGCGGAGGCCCGTAGTACAGTTCCGTTAGCACCCTTCGGGTACGGAACCCTAAAAAGTAAAAGTAAGGGTGTCATGTACAAGATTATATGCGTCTCAAGTGTGACATTCCCCTTACAACCACCGCAAATTCCCTCCAAATTATCCTCACCTAGAATTGTTTTTGTCACGCCTGTCATGTCCACAGACTGATAAATGATCCGAGGTGAAAAAATAACATTTGTTATACCCAAGCTCAGCACGCTCACCTGCTGGAGATAAGAGTTATTGATCGACAACGCCGTTAGAGCATTAAGTGGACTTAACTGGAGTCTTTAAACAAATATAATATAAAAAAAAAACTTATTTGTAAAGTAATATTAATTATAGAGAAATAACGGAGACAATAAGTACAATAAGCTAAGACAATTATGTACAATAAGTCTTATCGTCGTAAATTAGTCAGTGAATTTTTGGTAGAAAAACTCCATTAAAAAGTGGTTTTTCAGGAAAATACATGTTGTTTAAATGAATTTAAACCATTCTTAAAGGAGATGAGGGTTCATTTCCTTTAAGAATGGTCTAAAATCATGAACAAAATAAGCTCTACCATTTAAATATATTATTTAATTTGGAATCCCTGAAAAACCTCACTTCGTCAGTAAAGTGTTAATAAAAAGTATTTAAGACCAGCTGTATTCTTACTACCCGTTGTCCTATTACACGTTGTCCTATTACCCGTTTTCCCGTAGGAATGAAGCATTTTCCCGCGGTAAAAAGTAGCCTATGTTCATCAGGAATAATGTGGGCTTCTAATGGTAAAGTAATTTTTCAAATCGGTCCAGTAGTTTCGGAGCCTATTCAATAAAAACAAACAAACAATCAAATCTTTCCTCTTTAGTATAGATAGTATAGATTATTATTAGTATAGATAGTATAGACAAAAAAAAATAAAAAAAAATTAAAAATTAGAACTAGTATTTACAATTGAGCTAACTGGAAACTGTTGCAAAGAATCTACAAGTAGCTCAACTGATCGATATACCAGTCTTCGCGTCCTCAAGACGCTGGGTGCTCTTCCCCGCTGTAGGTATGGCAATGCTGATGCGCTGCGCCAGATGCTCACCAGCTCTCGGGTCACGCGTCACCTCACCTCACATCACCTCAACAGCTTATATAGGTCCACTGCAGGCCTACCCCCGATAAGCGCTTTGTTGGCTTTTATCTGATGAGGGGTAAATGCTTTTATGGGCATTCATTATGCCGTGCATGCGGGTCGGGGATCGCAGTTCGGTGGAAGAATTGTTCTGCAGAGGGCGCTGCTGCCCGCCCCCGGTGGATATCCCTTAGTCGCCTCTTACGACACCCGCGAGAAGAGTTGGGGTGGTGCAAATTCTAAGCCGGCACCAAAAATCAATCAATACCCTGTATACCTACAGATTTCTTATTAAATCTATACAGGCTACGTTTTGTGCAGTCCAGAACCACATAAACGAAGCTAGGGGCTTAAGCTAGTCATGAGCTAAATATGAATTAAATACGACTTTGCGACCAAACGTCGGTGTATAGCCAATAAATAGTCACCGGAAGTCAGAGGAATAATTGAACGCCCCACCGGAAGTGGAAATGGACGGAAATCGACGCCGCTTCCTGTCTCGTGAAAATTTAAGCGGTTCGATTTGGTCGGTTTGACGGAACTATATTATTAAACTAGCAACCCGCCCCTGACTTTGCTCGGGTAACAGAGTAGTTAAAAGCTAGATCTTTTATACTACACCTGCTCAGAAAGTTGCTTATTCCTTCTTAAACATATGGTAGCAAGTACGTCATCGCAGGCGTACTAAAATGCGGGACGGAAAACTCTATGGAATTTCATTTTTCACGTGCTTTGCGGGGAGTAAAGTGTATGGAAATCCATTTCTAACGAGTTACTTTTTTAATTTTCTGAAATATCAGCCGGTAGCTATGGTTATTTTCATAATAGGTCAAACGACAAAAAGTTTTTACTTCGAACCCGCCATATAATAAAATTCAGCTTTTACACTATGACATGACGTGAACCCTACATTTTTTGAAAGTTTGAGGCGTCAAGCAGGCTGAAGCCACTATGGAAATCGTCTGGCAGTGTAAGTACTCGATTTCTAATAGTATCCCGAATAACATATCAAAAAATAGACCATTATATTATAACGAATTTTTAGCGACGCGTGACCCGAGAGCTGGTCAGTATCTGGCACAGCGCATCAGCATTGCCATACAGCGGGGCAATGCAGCCAGCGTCTTGGGGACGCTTCCGAATGATATTGATATGGATCAGTTGGGCTACCTGTAGATTGTTTGCAACAATCTGCATTTAACTCAATTGTTGCAATTAATTTGTAAATTACGAGTTCTAATTTATTTCTATTATTTTATTGTAATTTTCGGTCCTAATTCAGCAACTTTGCACGTCGATATCTGCCAAACCCACTACGACCTAAACTTCATAATCGGTGATCATTCCTACCTGTGTGGGGACTATACGCAGACAATCTTAGCCTTTATAAAATGACGAATGGCTGCCGGTCGCAGGCTCTAAGGCTTACTTATTAAAAATGAAAATAAAATGAAATAGATTATTTGACACGACACATTACAAAAACTAAACATTTGTGGAAAATAAAATTAACTAGGAATGCATTCATCAGTAAGATAAGTGAAGTGTAAAACGGTTAGCTGCTTATTGTAATTGTAAACAAAATCACCAGATTGTTGGAAGACTTAAAATTACAATACCTAGGTAGGTAAGTACTAGGTAGTAACTTCCGCAACCTGCTTGGCAAACCACCGAGTGTCGAGTCAAAAAGGTATCACCTCAGCATTGCTGAGTAGATAAGTCAAAATTATCTTCTCAGCGTTGGTGTTATGTTGACCTTTGTGAGGGGAGATACATCACCACCAGCGACAGTGACAAACCTCTACGCACACTGCTTAATATAATATATGTTTATCATAAAGTGAGTGAGTTTAAGTAATTTTTGTAAAATATATAAAACAAAAAATTTGCAATATTATCTAGATCTATGCACACATGCCTACCATATAGCCTAAGTAATGTTATGGACAACAACAACAAAAATGAATATTATAAAATAAATTAGAATACTTATTTGCCTACCTAAAATGAACATGATGAACATGTCTGAATTTTCAGTACTTACCTATGTACGAGAGAACTTAGAGAAGTTAGTGCCTCATCTCCTTTTTTTCTGCGATCAATGGGGCACAGTTAATGCGAGGCTTCGCAGGTGTGACAATTTCAAGTCTTTTCAGTCCCACCAATGTCCAATGTTATTTTTATCATGAACTAGTTTTCCGCTGCTTCGCGCGCGATGTTTGTATTGAAACGTTTTCTATTCCATGGGAACTTCTCTACATACCATAAAACAAAGTCGCTTCCCGCTGTCTGTCCCTATTGTATGCTTAGATCTATAAAACTACGCAATGGATTTTATTTTGATATCGACCGGCATAGCACCCGTGCGAAGCCGGAGCGGGTCGCTAGTATGGGATAAAAAGTCTATGTTTGATTCCAGGATTAGAATTACCTGTATGCAAAATTTCAGCCCGATCCGTTCAGTATCTTTACCATGAAGAGGTAACACACATCCATAGGTACATCAAAACATCAAAAATTTCTCATTAAAAATAGTATGTGATACTTAGTATCACAAAACAAATCCGTAGGTAGACATTTTAAAATAATGTACAGTTCATTACGCTCAACATATCAAAATGATGAATGGCCTTGCAAAAACAGTGGAAAACAACAAAAAATATAGTTTTCAGCCCCGGGTTGCTTGGAACATAACTCTCTGTCGTCGGTGACAGACGGACAGACACCTGATGGAGGTGAACAGGGTTGTAAGGTATTCTTGTAAAAATGTAATGGTTTATGTGTACACAGGGTTATTGGTATTTCACTGACACCGCGTAAACTGCAGGTTCTGCCCATAATCATGAACACGTTAGTGCAGACGCCAGGTCTTAATTTTTTTATAAATCACATACAAAATAATGCCCGAAACCTACTAAATACCGATCTCTCACTCCTATTTAAATCTACATCATCCTTATTTGCTTGTTTTACATCTACGCAAGATGATATAAGTGGCATTAGCCTGGCGGGAGACAGCCGAACACCCACACCCACTGATAATTCAGGACAGAGCCGTTTTTAGGTTTAGTTTCATAGAAAACCCCTATAATGTACGATTTTTGAATGGAGGGGGGTACATACTAATATTATTCCCTTTCCACCAATTTTGAGAATTGAGTCTTCGCGGACGTGTTAATGGTGGTGGACAGAACCTGCAGTTAACATAGTGTCAGTGAATGACCAATAACCCTGTATATACAAAGCTTTACCAACCGGGTCGATAGATTTAATGTATTCCTATTACTGTAACGTAGACAATAATGTCCTCCTAGAGTCTTCTTATCTTTGGCCTCGGCCAGTCTCAACGGAGACTAGCCAGGTGAGCAGGTTAAATATTAAGCACAAGTGTGTGCGCAAACACAGGTGCGGCAGACCAACACGACCGGGGAGAGGTCAGGCGCAGGACCAACTTAGGCAATGACGTACCTTTGAGGGGCGAACCTAACGGGTTTGTTTGTCAAACTAGGCCCAGATCAGCGTACTCACGGGATCCCCGTGGTAAAAAACTAGAATTACATAACTTTTTATTTCTTAGAAAACAATTGCGAAAAAAAAATTACAGAAAAAAAATCATGAAAGTGCACTGTTTTGCACCTAATTTGGTCGAGATCTCAGGAACCCTGCAGTCTTTAGAAATGATTTTTGTTTTGATTCGTAGGTATTACTTATTATTTGGTTCCTTAATAAACTTTCTTCTTAAGTCGTGTAGTTTTCTTGTAACTAAGCAAAAACATAATTTTTGCGCTTACGCCGCGCCGCCGTTCCAAAAACATATGCTCTGTTTATCTTAGTGTCTAGTTTTAGTTAGTTGTAATTAACAACGAATGTATGTATTTGTGATGATTTTTATGGGACGGTGTGGTCGCAAAGCGACAAAGTCCTTTGTTAAAATAAAAAAAAAAATATATATATGCTCTGTCCCGCTCCAATGAACGCGAAATAATACCCTTGTCTCAAAATGGCGCGCAATGCGCCCTCTTAAATAGTTAATAGGTTTATTTTGAATCTTTGAATCGTAGGTTTATTTTGAATCTTATTAACCGGCTTCTTCAACAGCACGCATTATGTCCACTGATGAACATGCCTATCAAAACAAGAGGGGCTTAGCCATAATCAACGCTCAGCAGGCGGATTAGTGCTCGCAGTGGGGGTGCACATCAACACAGAATCTGACACAAATTCGCGGGAAATTCAAATATTTTCACGGTTTTTAATATTTTCTGCGTTCAGCAAAGAACTTAACTACCAGGAAAGTAAAATTTTTGTTTTTATAGTGCGTGAGCCACTCTGGCTTATTTCTAAGAAATCAAATAATAGTGTAAGTTGGTTAGCACATTCCGGTACTGACGGAAGAATGCGGGTTTAAGTAAAAAAATTTGCGACATTTTTTATTTCTTAGATACCAGAAAAGTAGTTTTCCACAAATCGTAGGTTGACCAGACTATTTTCTATGAAGACACTTTACAATAAAGTTTGATAGCTAAAAATGTAGCTTTTGGTAATATTATCTGTGTTCATTTTTAGTAATAGAGCTCTTGTATTATTTTATTAATTGCTCCAAAAGTAGCACTAAATCGAATTTTTTAAAACATAGGTTCATAGAAAATAGTTTATTATTTATGGAAAACTACTTTTTTGGTAGTTTAATTCCTTGCAGAACTCATAAAATATTAAAAACCGCTAAAATATTTGAATTTCCCGCGAATATGTGTCGCATTCCGTATCGATGACTCGGTAGCGGAGATGAATAGCCCCGCTGGGTTCCTATCCTATAGTCGGCACTTACGACATCCTCGGGCTGAGTCGGAGGGGTCAATTAGAACGCAGCGACTGCCCCCGCGCTGTTACGAACACAAGCGCACAAATTTCCAAAAACGTGTAATATCTGTTATCATCTAGTCCGTACTCATTCATAAATAACACAAGTATTGCTTAATTTTCACTACTAATAATTTTGAGACCATAGGAAAATTCATGATAAATCCATTCCAGTTTTTGAAATCTTGACAGATGCAGTAGTTTTTTTGCATTCCAGGAGTTAGTCGTTTTAAATTTTCATCATCCGCCATTTTCCGCGCAAGCGCCTGAGGTAATTTGACGTCTCCTTTAAAATGGGATTTCCTTCAACATCAAATTATACACACCGAAGTTCAATCTGTTGCCCATACTCTTAAGAGAATGGTGCCCGCCCTCAGAGAACCTCAACGTTTGCACTAACAAATACACACTTACACACGCATGCATGCACACAAACACACACGAGCGCGCGCGCTTCCTTTATTTTCTTCTTTTTGCATGTTTATCAAAATTGTTCTGTATAAATTAATAATCTTATCTCGAAAAAGAGAAAATATAATTTGTAATAAAATGTAATGATTTTAGTAGTAATTTCAAATATATTTAATAATAACAAAACTCTGTAAGTAATCAGGAATTCTAAATTTTCTAAATATTTTTTTTGTTTCTTATGAAATCAGTGTCACTGTAATGTAATGAGGGATGGCATAGATGTCTATAACACAGGCTTTACAAGCCTATCTAAGGCTAGCCAATACAATCAACGCAAACATAGATTTAAAGTACATAAATATTAGTTATTTTTAGAAAAATATTGTTTTCTGTAGTTTTGTCTGTGTTTTTTATGCAATCAATTACTATTTAGTTCTTAGTATTAGTTCCCTGTCCGCACTATAGTAGAGGCGCTGTACCAAATTGTATGGAAAAAGGAGACGTCACGATAACCTCACGTTATTAACGTCAAATAGACCCTCTCTTTGGAACAGGAGTTTCTGTGTTATTATTTTCCCATCAGACAGGTTCAAAAATTAGAGCCACGGTAGATAAATCCCTTTTAAAATGTTATTTCGCATCATTAGGTACAAAGAGGTACTTTAAAATTGTATTTTCTGTTAAAGGTGCTAATCCACTGCGGCGCACGGAACGTTTCTGTTCATAGTTCGACATACGCAGCCATGTTGGCCACTCCACACCTGTTGAAGCCACGGCGAATTCTGAAAGACAAGTTAATTGGATAATAACAGCTTGACAAAGGCACACTAATATTATAAATGCGAAAGTATGGATGTCTTGATGTTTGTTACCTCGTAATGTCAGTGACATCCGATCCGTCGAATAGTTTTGGTCGGACCGGGATGAAATTTTTCACAATGTAGTTCTACTTTTCATCCGCGGCACAACGCGTGCAAGGCCGCGGGCAGAAGCTGGTATTTTATAATGACTACCTTTGCTAATGAAAATATCTCGGGCATGTCGACTAGATGCGTCGGCAAGGAAGATCTTCATACGCATTGTGAGAAACCATTTTCTACCATCAGCAGCGTGCCCACCAAAATACCACGTTTCTTAATTCAAAATAAATAAAAGTTTGTCTCTCTTACCTCATATAACCATCTTCTCCCCATCCTTTTCCCCACCAGTTCAACAGGATCCAGTATTCCCGAGTATACCCCACCAGCAGCATGGCATGGTTGAGTTGCCATGGCAGACAGAACGGGTCGTCGTAGATACCGCTCCTGGAAACCAGTCAATCACCAGGTCAGGAGAACAAAAGGTTGCGTTTTCAGTGAGAGCGGAAGCCGATTTTTGACAGGTCTTGACTTCATTACGAATGTAAACGGATTAACTACGAGCCATGATGGAAGAACACCAACGTTCGAGTGAGCGCAGAGATGCGGAAGGTTTGTGATGCGAACCGCTCTCACCCTGATGAAGTTAAGGGCGGTAGGCCGACTTTATACTTTGTTGGAACGTTCCATTCCAACAAAGTATAAAGTCGGCCTACCGCGCGTAATACTTTTACGAAAAATTACTTTTTTTTGCCCCAAATTTATCAACTAAGCTTACTTGCATGAAATGAATTAGTAAAATATACATTCATTTATTAGGTTATAGGCTTTGATAAAAAGTAATACGGCAACTACAAAATTACTAACGGGTCGGATTTTTTGTTGACGACAGTTGCTGTTCAGCTGTTAGAAAATTGCGTAAACTTTGCCAATTGAAAAAACACACCTGTAGAGTTGGAAGGTGAAGGGAGCAGCATTGACGCCGACCGCCAGCGGGCCTATGGAGGCCAGGGCACGCTCCATAGCGGCCTCGTCTCCGGCGGGCAGCATCGCCCAGCGTGTAGGACGGACGGCGACTAGACTGCTGCTGTACTTGCAGTGGCCCTTCTGTAATGAGAATAGGAATAGAGAAGATGTCATGAAAAAAAAAATGTAGAATATAGGTTATCTTTGGCTTTGTTCACAGGTGCACCCGGATAAAACGTAGTAGGTATTTATTCAGAGACAATAAAAGATATATATTGTATACATAGATAGTTTTTTTTTATTTTACATAGAAAACACCCAGACCAACGCAACAAATTTCTGCAGATGTACACAAATTAGCTCCGAGGCGGGAATCGAACCCGCAACCTCTTACGTCGCAGGTGGACCTTTGCCCGCCACGCCACGGAGGTCGTCATTATGCATACAATGCATAAGCACGACAAATTACAATTTTCAATTTCAAATACTTTATTGCAAGTTATTATTAATTGCAATTATTTACTTATTTATTTACAAACTGTAGTTAAATAAGTACCTACGTGTTATTATTTTTTATCCTTGGTGTACCTATCTATTTTAACATAGTGGATAATGTTACCCACCTATGCAAAGCTATTATATTTAAATGCAGACTAGTTCTGACATGGCTCTGTATCCTCTCACGCTTCACTTCTCAAGGGCCCTGCCTGAAACCAGCGCAGTATTGGGCAAATAGATAGATTTATTTATTGTTTCAAAGTTGTTACAATTTACGAAAGCTACAGCTATTTTGTTTAGTGTACTCAAAAGTGTACTAAATAGCACACTTTCTGATAGTCTTCCAGTAAAAAAGAAAAATCCAAAAAGATGCAAAATTCACCATGGTCCTTAAACATGTTATAACTACCTACTATCTTACGATAGGTACAGCTTTTTAGCTTGTTGTACTAAATAGTACATTTCCAGATAGTCGTTTTGTTTAAAAAAAACTTCCAAAAATACGCAAAATGCACCGTGGTCCGTACAGAACGACACGTTTCATACGGACCAACTTAAATTTAATATAACTCCAAAATTGCGCTATGCACAATTATTTTACTTGGTGTGTACATTTATGTACATTTATTTGAAATAAAATTTAATCAAAAATAACTTATGGTCCGTACGCAACGTATCACACAAGAGAACAAATACAGCTTATTTAGTTTAACACTTTTATGGCCCAAGAAACAGATGTACTTCTTCACTCCCGTGAAGCGGCGGGCGGGTCGCACCGGCGGCGAGGCTGGGCAGTGAGTGCGCTAATTTAATGTGCCTAGCTCCAGGCCCTTTTGTCATTTAGACATTTCAGATAATCCCTAGCACATTAGTAGCTTTTAAGCACAAGTACCTATGTAAGCTTTTGTATAGAATACATTTAACAAAACTTGGATTGATTTAGTATTATGTCCGGTGTAGTTTGGAAATTTTACTTATACCTATAAATGACTAATTAGTAATGCAAAAATACCCCTTTTGGCTAACTTAATGTAATTTTCCTATCTTAACATTATTTTATTGTACATAAGCCATAGCCATATGAGGCAGAATTATTAAATCCTGGCGACGTAGGTAAGGTACACAGGTATTATGCAACTTTTTAGTACCTAATGAAAAACCACGCGTATGGTAGTAAGTAAGTTTCCTCAGGGCAGAAACTAGTGCAATCATTAATTGTTATTTCGGATTTCGAAATTTAATTGTGTGACGTTCCAAAAATTCCATTCATATAAATGATTCGCATGCTTCAAGGCGCGTTTCCAATAGTACAGTGCTATGACAATAAAGCTAATGTTTGTGCCGTCGTCGTCAGCCGCGTCGTTCGTAAATAGCTACCTTTTTACGTAGGTTTAACGTCCGCCGCAGTTGACAGTAAAATTAATTCTATTCCTGTGCCAGTTATTACCGACTCGTCAAAACGTAGCACAATCAAATGCATCAGACAGTCACCGGGAAAAGCCATTTAGATTTATATCCGGATGTCAGTTCCCTATGCAAGTTAGGAGGGCACAGAAATAACCGGTTATTGCAGATATTGAGTTTGACATTTGACGGGAATTATATTCCCGATGTTGGATATTCGACAATTATTATCTCGACAATTATCTCGTCGACGAAATGTTTTATTTTTAACTGATTTCGAGAAATTGAGAGGTTCTATGTTCAAGCAGCTGGAAAACCCACACATCAACTTGCCCCAAAGTACGCAGAGCTTGTGTTATGGGTTCTAGCTAGACAACTGAGAAATTTAAGACATTGCTTACATAGATGCCGTGTGGTGCCGGCTTAGAATTTGCAACCCGACTCTTCCCGCGGGTCGGCGACTAAGGGATATCCACCGGGGGCGGGCAGCAGCGCCCCCTGCAGAACAATACTACCACCGAACTGCAATCACCAACCCGCATGCCCAGCGTGGGGATTATTGAGATAACAAGCATAAGGCGCTTATCAGGGGGAGGCCTCCGTCCAGCAGTGGATCAATATAGGCTGTTGAGGTTACATAGAAGTATATTTTTTTATTATGCATAGAAAACACCCGGAAGAATTTACAGATCGTACAAACACCTGTCTAAAAGAGGTCCAATCCTGCGTTCTGGATCTGGGCTCCTACTCCTAAAAACTAAATCGAAGTATAGTAAAATATTATGAACTCTATGAGACTTTAACCATAAACTCATGGACGGTAGGATCTCATAAAACACAGTTATCGTATAAACTTTATGTACTGAAATACTTTACAATACAATTTAGGAGATGATTTCACTTTAATTTCTTACAATGGAATTTACATAAAGAACAGTTATGAAACTAACGAACTTCTTACAAGCACTAAATGAAAAATGGTAATGATATATCGAGAAACAAAGTGGCAACGTTCGTCTAGCTCTGTGGTTTGCGTGAGAATATACTTCAATGCACTATAGTGCATGGCTCCGTTTATCTACAACAAAATCCCTTTGTCGATACGCTCCGAGAGTAATTTGAACAAATTTAAAAACAAACTAAGCAAGATATTGGAGGAAAAAGTTTACTATAACATTGATGAATTTCTGAATGACAAATTTTAATATCCCTTATTTACCTAAACATCGAATATTTACTTTTTTCAGTTTTCAAATTTAAATTTTATATTTTGACATACATCTATTGTAATTTTATTCTAAACTGACTCTATATTGTCATACTTGGAACATGAGTGATAAAAATTTATTATTGTTATTTGATTTCTTATAACTATTTTCTCCACAACAATCTTGTAAGCCGGACTATGGAAGACTAGAGATACAAATATAATATGATATAGGACCAATGCAATGTTACCACCTATGTATACAACAATAAATTCCTCCAGACGACCTCAGTGGCGTAGCGGGCGAGAGTCCGCCTGCGACGCAAGAGGTTGCAGGTTCGATTCCCGCCTCGGAACAAATTTGTGTACAGTGGCGTAGCGGGCGAGAGTCCGCCTGCGACGCAAGAGGTTGCAGGTTCGATTCCCGCCTCGGAACAAATTTGTGTACGATCTGCAGTAATTTGTTCCGTTGGTCTGGGTGTTTTCTATGTATGATAAAAAATATCTATCTTTGTATATAATGTATTAAATATATCAGTTATCTTATCTAGTACCCATAACACAAGCTTTGAGTAGCTTACTTTGGGGCTTTTATAAAATAAAAAAAGTCGCTTATCATTTATCAAGAAGTTTTTGATTCGTTTTCGTACAAACGCTAGTCTTATGCAAGCGACATAAGACTTGGTTTTGCACGACAACGTAAACGAAACTTCAATTTTCGTTTTCCGAGTAGGTGTGGACCTTCGTCCGCTTCGCCACAGAGATCGTCAATGAATCCTACTAATATTATAAACGCTAAAGTTTGTAAGTATGGATGGATGGATGTTTGTTACTCTATCACGTAAAATCTACTGAATGGATTATAATGAAACTTTACAATTATAGCTGCCAAATATGTAATGTAATGTATGAGGGAAATGTTTATCACACTATCACACTAATATTATAAATGCAAAAGTTTGGATGGATGTATGGATGGATGTTTGTAACCTCTTCACGCCAAAACTACTGAACGGATCGGGCTGAAATTTTTCATACAGGTAAGTCTTACCCTGGAATCAAACATAGGCTACTTTTTATCCCATAAGACAGTTCCCATGGGATAGAAATAACCTTTGAATGTTTCATAGAAACAACGCGTGCGAAGCCGCGGACAGAAACTAGTAGCGAATACTAAAATAATGAATAATAAAAGTTGAAGGTAGATAAAAGCATAATTGAATTAAATGCTTAAGTTGTATTGTTTGAATGCTCAATGTGGAGTGGTATGGTGGTATAAGATAAAAGTTCAAGCGTTCAATTTATTAAAACAAGATCCGTCAAGTGCGAGTGTAACTCGCGCGCCGAGGGTTTCGAACGTTTTTCAACAAGTAGGTTTGTACTAAAGGCGAATACCTAAAAAAATTGTCGGTACCAACCTACATTTCAGATTGATCTCTCTGCATGCTTAGGGGGTAACGGTAAATTTTTCGTCTTTTTTCCAGATATAAAAAAAAGTATGTATTTTACAGAAATTTTAAAAACTGTTTTGAAATGTACCTTTCATTTAATACCCTACTCAGCGGGGTAGGTCCCCCTTTTTTGGACATTTTTCGAAGGGTGTTCTTTTTACAGACTTCTCTATATTTTTCCTGTAACATATAGATTCATATTTACAAACGCTCCATACATTTCAAATGGATCGCTCTGCGAACTTCGGAGATAGGGGGGGAATGGTACAGATATGATGAATTTTTTTCTTAATTTCTGTACAGGCGCACGAAATGTATTATTATTTTAAATTTCAAGTTAATAGCTGCGGTAGTTGCTGAGATATTATAGGGAAAAAAGGACAGACAAAACGAGACCATAAGGGAGATCGAAACCGATCTCCGATCTTGAAACTCTAAAAAATAAAGAGCCAGAATATGACTGGCAAGAAGATTCAGTGTTACCAACCTTGCCTTTATAAGGATAGAGCTGTTCATCTATCAGGCCTCTCCTGGCGACATATCTGAAGGCTGCTCGGATGGATCCGCCGTGACACCCCATGTTACCGTCGTTGTGGCTGCAGTCGACTATCTGTTGGGGGCTGAAGAAGAAGGTTTTAAAGCCAAACGTATCTAAAAGATAATATAGTCGGCCATGGCGAATGGCGATAGAAATTTTAATGTTGGTTTAGGATTGATTTTTCTTTTCTTCCACACGTGGACAAAAGGATGAAGTGATTTAATATTTTATAATAATTTAGTTTAGAATCTTACCTGCCTATGAGCTTATTTTGTAAGTCTAAAGAAATAAAAGATTTTGGTTGTTGAAGTTGGAAGAGGTTTTTACTTAAATGTCTGGCAGAATTCTTGTGTCCGGTGCTTCTTCGTTACAAGCTTTTAGACTCTCCACCAATTCCAACGCTAAGATGCAAAAGTAATAAGTACGTATAAGTCATACATTTTAATTTTTCTGTAGAAATATGCTTGTTTCCATGATTTGAGTGTTACTAATAGCTATTATTCGTATTATTTAACGCGTATTTATCACGTTTATTTACGCGTTTATTATACTGATAAAAATGTGTTCAGATCGCGTAAGTTTGAAAATTTATTATTGATAGCTAATAAAATAACGTATGATCTCAGATTATATCAGTTAATGATAATTTTAAGTCTCTATATCGTTTATCGTTTAAACGGTTTTTGCTACTTCAAAATAAATCGTACGCAGTGGTACTTTTGCTGGGTTATTCCAGTTTTCCCCCTTGAAATCCCCCTTAAGGGGGAAAACTTGAATACCTAAGTAATCTAAGTATTTATACATAAATAGGTAATGAGTCACTTTTACAGACTAGGAATTCCTCGTAGCTGTAAAAGCTGTCAGTGAGCCAGTGAGCTTGCTCTTAACTGATGCCAGGCTTGTTGCGTTCGTTACAATTTTAGGAAGACTGTTGTACACTATTAGTTTGATTACCTCAACTCCCCCCACACCCGGTGTCGTCTATAAAGCTGAGCCTGCAATGCGTGAGTCACTGCGAACGCGTAGCAAGCACCGCATGCCGACTGCTCCTCACGACGAGGTTTGAAGCCCTTGGCACGCCAGTCCACCTGTAGAACAGTGAGCTTAGACCTTTATATCTCCTTTGGTACACTAAAGATATTAACAACGGAATATTTACCATGATTTGAGTTTTGAGCTTTCCAATATTTCGGCACAGTTACATGCGCCATGATCACGGAATTACTGTTAACAGTTTTATCGTTTCGTACAGTCGCTGCCTGCCTTCAAGAGCAACGAAGACGAAGTATCATAAATGCAGGTATTTTATGCGGGACCTCATCATCATCAGCCCGTATACGTTCACTGCTGAACGTAGGCCTCCTCCAAACGACGCCACAAATAGCGGTCGAGCCGCCTCCATCCATCTACTCCCTGCGACCGCTGCAATGTCGTCGGTTCATCGAGTGGGAGGTCTTCCTACACTCCGTTTCGCATTGCATCGCAGTCGCCACTCGAGAACCTTTACTCCGCAACGGGGTTTACTACCCAATCAGTTCTGCGATTTTAAGGAGTTAACAATACAATCTAATGGCCCCAATGCCGCCGACAGAGCCCAGCGGGTTGGATGTTGGCAGCTTTGTCGGCGACATGTTGTCGACTTCACATCTAGAGTCAACACACCAAAGCCGGGTTATGTCGCCGGGTTGGTTGCGACCCACTGTCGAACATGTCGAACTGGTGAACTTTGTCGGCGGAAAGCAATCTTTCAGAGACTGGTGTGTGGTCTCCAAAATATTTTTATGACTATTTGTCTGATTTAGTTTTAATTCGTTCATCATCAGTCTGTATCCACTGCTGAACTTGCCTTTCCCAAACATGGTTTGACATTTACCACCACGCTTGGCAGGCGGATTGTGATCGCAGTGAAGATGTTAAAAAACACAAAAGGAAGCTTTTAACACTTTTATAGCCCATGACGCACATGTCCAGTATCGTCAGCGTGTAGCTGCGGCGCTCCTTCGGGTCGCACCGCAGAAGCTGGGCAGTGAATGCGATATCCTTCCTCTGATAAATTCGCTTAATTAACTTTTTCGGCAGGGCTTGAGTTGGAGGGTTCGATTCTTACGCCCCGCCGCATCACCACGGCTACGTATTATGTATAGTAAGTATTATTTTCTAAATCTTGTTCGCTTAATTCTTATTTTACCTTCTCAGGAATATGTTTCTTCAAGCTTTTACGGTAAGCAGTCTTGTGAATGTCTTCAGCGGGGTCGAACAGGGGTATCGTTTGAAAGAGCTTTAGTATTTTACTGAAGTAATCGGTGGCACTCTGAAAGAAGTTTTTCACATTTAATTATGGATTAAATTATCAATCATTGTGAAAAGAGATAAGCAGGCAAAGAAAAGGTAGGTAACTGTCCAGTGTGTTGTGTATGCTAGGATGCTTTTCTCGAATGAAATCCCGTAGCAATTCGTAGACTTCGATTCTTAGTAATGCATAATTCACTAAATTCATTCGGTCGCACTACCTATGGCCTGAGAATATTATATCGTCGGTTGCAGGTTCAATTGGCGTAACCGACAATCCACGTAAAAATAGTTGATTATTCAGTTTTTCTTAGTTTTTTCTGCTCTTTCGAATGGTATTGTAGGTCATTTATTGTTAAAAAAATGTATTGCAGGAAGGATGTCAATTTAAATTCGTGTTTAAAAATCAACAACGAGACCGTTAATTTAAAGTTGATATAGATTGTTTCGTGGTGGCGGGAGTTTTTTTTCTGCATTCTACAAGGAATAAAACGAACGGAAAAGTAACTTGCCGGAAATCGTAAACCATTTTCTATGAACCTATGATAAAACCATAGTACCTATATTATTAAACCATGGATAAACCCATCTTCGATAACATTTTATTTTGGGAGCATTTGGAAACATGTTCTTTAGTTGTAAGGTAAAACAAGCTCTGCTTGCTTAGCTTGGGGCTAAATAATGCTGCGTGAATTGTCACACATTATATACCTATTTATTTTAACTAAATCCAACAGTGGCAAATGTACCATGACCTGTGATAATGATGATGACCCCCAGATGGGTCAATTACCTATGGTCTATTTGCCTATGGTCTATGGTGGCTAATTGCTCTAATAATCAAGCCAGGTAACCGAGAGACTGTAATTAGCTGCTAAATCTGCGTTCAATGGATTGCTGACATAATGGCAATAAGCAAATATGCTAGATAGAGGGACAGCTACTTCATTCATTGGCTCCAGAAGAATTCTTCTCGAAAGCCTCGTATAATACTCTTGCCCCGCTGTATGGCAATGCTGATGCGCTGTGCCAGATACTGACCAGCTCTCGGGTCACGCGTCGCTTCGACCAGACGCTCAGATAATTTTTAAAAACCCGAGCCAAATAAAAAAATTAAATGAGAGCTAAATTAGGTAAAACATTTAAAAATTTTGCAACTCCCTTACAGGGTTCATGTAGATTCTACCTCAAAATTGCAACACCTTTGTACCTAATAACATAAATAATTCAATTTTATAAGATTGAAGTAAACTAAAAATTATAGTGATCACTTTATTTCTTAGTTTTACTTTCGTAATTTAAATTTTGTGACGCGCCGTAGGTCTTTCCGTCTTTGTTGTTCATTAGGTAGGTAGGTATAGCAAAAGTTTGGAATTAATGTGTCTTTGCGTTTAGTTGTTACGCAATACGGGCTATTTGTTGAGTTAGCGCTGGGAGAAGGTACCTACCATAACTACAGAATTTTACAAAAGTATAAAATATGGTTTTGAGGCTATCAAAACACTGCCACGCACCACGTGCACCACTGCATGTTGCGTGTCGACGCACATACTCGCGTACTTGCGGGAGTGCAGATCTGCATCATCGGGCGGGTTTTTTACGCACTCATGGGCGTAGTTGCGTTTTGTGGATTCACGGCACTCACTCATTTCATTCCAAAATCACGCACGGCAATGCGGGACTCGGTGTGCCATACCTTGCGTATCGCTCGCACCTACGCGCGGGGATACAATGTATCCCAGATCGCGCTCAGGCGCGGAGAAACATGTCAAATTTCTCCGCGCTGATCTACATGTACGCGCGTGGATGCATTTTCTGTGTGTTGGACTGTGCGTGTTTTCTATACAAACGGAGATACTTACAAGCAACGTTAGAACACGCATTCACGTAAGATGCAGCGTGGTGCGTGGCAGTGTATTGATCGCCTGAGTCATGCATGAGATTTCCGAGAGCCGGAGTGAGCTTGCTGCTCCGGCGAGATCAGCTAATTATGTCTATAATGAGAAACCTAGTGCCATACATAGGTAATCATATGGGTTAATTGGCATCCGTCAATTCTATGCTTAATATAATAAGGCTTTAATGCACCATACTTGTCATCGTTATCATAATCTTCAGCCTAAGTTAGTCCACAGCTGGACATAGGTAGATGCGGGAATATAGAGAAAATGTTTGGCAAGCTGAAAACAGAAAAATATAGCACCTATTGAGGGGGAGGGGGCAAGGGGGGAGGCCTAGTCTATGCTTGCCCATCTTGTGGGTTCTACTAAGCAAAGTAGACAAAATAGCTTGCCGCAACTAGCATCTGCCTGCAGTTTTTCGCAAGTCATCATACCACCTGATCGGAAGGCGTCACACTACGTTTGCCGAGTCGCGGTCTTCACTCTAGACTCGAAAATTTTTACCCGCGCGTTTGTTGGTTTTGTGGTTTATATGGTCGGCCCACACGGAAAAAATAATATCGACGGTGAATTGACAGAATGTCATAAATGTCATGTTTTCGTTTTAGTTTCACCACCAACTCAATGCAAGTTTTTAGGACCTACCTACTGTAGGTACTGGGTGCTTCAATTAAAATATAAGGTTATCTTAAAATCTACTAAACAACACTTTAATAAGTTTTACTGACTTTACCGAATTTGATCTATTTTGTTAACAATATTTCGTACCTAACTGTGAGTAAGTCTCGAGCTAGACACAAAATACTTAGGTAGGTACCTGCTATTTCCTTTGATATACCTATGTATTTTTTGCTTAAATGTGAAATAGCGTCCTCTTGTGTTAACTAACAGAACTAAATTGACACGACTAACAAAGACTGGTAGCTCTACGTCATCTCGGAGTTCGTGAAAGTTCAACCTTTTGAGTTCTAAAAATAACAACTAGATGGCGCTTTTTGTTTAGTTTAGTTTTATAACAACAGTAACAACGAATAAAAAAAGACTTACCAAATCAGCAAGATGATTTAAATGTAAAGAATATGAAATCTCTCCCGATAAATATTGCCTGTTGTGTTCAGCGACTATTTTCAGGTTATTTCGCCATTTTGAAAGAGCTGACATCTCGTGGTGAATCGAGGAATATAGCTTTTTGTGAGCCGCCTGGAATGATAGTGAAAGTTGGAATTTTATATAAACGAAGGGCGTAACTATACACTAGCCAAAGTTGATGTAGTATGTTTGTAAACAAACCACCCATACCAAATTTATATTACTGGTCGATTTCAGATCCTTCTTTCAATAAATATTTCTTACAATTGGGTTTATCTGAAACTGGACGCCAGTGTGTTTTGGATAATTGTGTCGTGGTTGTTTACAAACGTTCTACATAGAGTTTGGCCTGGTTTCGGTTAATTGATATCTTTTTAGTTGGATATTTTAGTAGTTCTCTCTAATATAATAAATATTTTTTTATTAATTTACAAGCTACATTTTTTATTTAACATTTTTATTTTTACCCTAGGTCCGTTAGGTACTGCATCGGTACTTCGGGTTTTTAAAAAATTACCTATCTGAGCGTCTGGTCGAAGCGACGCGTGACCCGAGAGCTGGTCAGTATCGGGCACAGTGCATCAGCATTGCCATACAGCGGGGCAATGCAGCCAGCGTCTTGGGGACGCTTCCGACTGGTATTGATATGGATCAGTTGAGCTACCTGTAGATTGTTTGCAACAGTCTGCAGTTAGCTCAATTGTTTCAATTGTAAATTAATTATTAATAAATTGTTCTTATTTATTTCTATTATTTTATTGTAATTTTCTTTGTGAATAAGGGCTTCTACCATAGTAAAAAAATTACAAGGTTAAAATATTGTGTATAAAATTAACTTTACCACAGATATTATAATACTATACTAGTAGCTTTACCTTAAATTCTTGCCAATGCCTGTCAGGCAGACCACCATGCACCAAAAAGCCTTTTAGAATATGCTCATTTGTATAAGTTTCGCTATTTTCACTATCACATTCACTTACATTCCTATACCTTAATAAATCGCCAAATCTTTCAGTTTTATCAAAAAAAGTTAAGGTTTTTCCGACGAAATTATTGACTTTATCCCTTTTCAAACATCTTTGGTATCTAGAACACTTCGAACTGTTTTTGTATTCGTTGAGAATTAATTTTATTTTGTTTGTTGTGTCTGTAAAATTAAAATGACATGTTATTAATGCGAAATAACCAAATAAAATTAACAAATGCATCGTTATATTTTACTGAACTGCAACTGCAAGACACTTGATCATGCACAGTGATTTGTGCTGATTTTGTAAGTTAAGCTTATAATTATGTTGAAATACTGCTGAGCATAAAAATACCTACTAGGTATACTTCAAATTTTGACATTGCGTCGGTAGTTCGTGTTTTGTACGTAACTGCAAATTATATGACAACAAAGACAACATGACAGGAACCATAGGTACATTTAAGTAAAATTCTGTAGATACGGTATCGTTCTCCCAGCGTTAATTTAACAAATGGCCGGTGTTGAGTTACAATTGCAAACCACCCACTTGTAACATTTTGTACCTACAAACATTGATATAAATCTATGCCTACAAATAATGCTTATCTTTTTTCAGTTTTTTTTGTTAGCCAAGCCTAGTTTATGTTTGGGCCCTATGTGAGCTCGAAATACGATTATATAAAACTACTAGCAGCGTCTCGCGGTTTCACCTACGTAATTCCCGTTCCCGTGGGAATTTCGGGATAAAATATAGCCTATGTGTTATTTCAGAGAATAATGTATCTCTGTGCCAAATTTCATCCAGATCCGTTCAGTAGTTTTTACGTGAAAGAGTAACAATCATAAAACATCCACCCATTACACTTTCGTGTTTATAATTTTTAGTAGGATTTCAACGCTTGTAGGTAGGTACTTATAAATATATATTGTTATTGAACACGTTCGTGAAGACGCAGTATTATTTTGTAAAAAAAAAATTGTTAACCACATAAATTACTAAAGACTAATTTCTTACTCCCACGCCCTTATTAAATGCAGGGACCTACTAATACCAAGTTTAAGAATTAAGGCTGCACGACTCGTCCGGTCCAACTCAATCAGTGGGCGCGGCCTAAATGTATGTCATCTCACCTGACATTCTCGCGCGCTTGAAAGGCAAATAAATTTATTCGTAAAACGGCCGCGTAAAAAAATGGGAAAAGACTTTTAGCACAAGGGTTATAATTATAGAAAAACTATTGAGAGTATCATTTCAAAATTTATTTCAACTTTTGAATACCTAATTATACTATGTCTGTACGGGGTTTTTTAGAGGTTTCTTTCTCCGTATGTTATCTATTTTCGCCCAAAGTTGGGCTAAAATCGGTGTTAAAATACGAAAGTTTAGAAGCTTGTATTTTTTTTATTAATTCTTTTTTTACGGTTTCGGTTGCATACATACATACTATAATGGCGAGATAAATTAATATTATCCTTAGTTTTGGATGATCACAATGAAACAGCGTTGTAGTTACCCTTCCACGTTTGTATGGAGAGATGAGCGACTCGTTCAGCCTTAACACCTGGCGTCTTCACAAATACGTTCGTGATGATGGTCAGAACGTGCCGTTTACGCAGTGTCAGTGAATTACCAATAACCCTATATATGACTTCTTTTCTCTTATCATTATCAATATTGGCAGATTTTAATTCGTCATTTAAAGCTTGAAAGAAAACAACACATAAATTCATGATTCATTTATTTGTCAAATACTAACTACTCAATGGCATCACAATGTCAAGTATAAAGCCACCACAAGTCGAATGTGGTAGGTCAACAACTCAAGAAAATGATAAATAAAATTAAAAAAAAAACCTAGGAACAAATTGCTACTCATAGAACGCGATAATACAAACAATATCACAACAAGCTTTTCGGAGGCAATACAATACATTTTTTCGTTAAAATACTAATAGGTACGATCGATACATTCTAAATTATTATCCATGTATTTTCTATCAGATTCAAATTAGAAAATATTGAGATAAATACTTTTGTTTCTAAAGACAATACTGTAATGTCCTCACGATACACAATAATGAATTAAAAACAAATCATTTAATTATATAAAATTGTCTAAATATAAAATAATGATGCACAATGTCCTTTAAATTGATGTCATGAGTACATTTGGCTAAATTATTTACAAACCTACATGAGATTGAAGTCATAAATACTTAATTTATGACCTCTTACCTATTTTTACTACTCCGGTGACCAGCGCCGAAGATTTTACGTCTTTGCTATAGCAAAGAAATGATAAAGTGCAATATTGACAAAACAATCGACATTAAAAAAATGGTTATTTATCTAAGACCTAGTTTTTGTTGGCAACATTCGAAAATAATAAATTTTCTAGAAAGTCGCAATATTTATGTTGATCTATTTAGAAAAGAACATCGATATTAGATCTTGTTATCTCACACACACATTTTTTTCTACTTAAAAAAAATATTATTATACTGCCTACACTTTTCTACATGAATAAATCGCTAAGTTGGAAGAAGGGTGTAACCCAAATTATATTTTAAACACTAATGAAACTGACATGAAATTTTGTCAGTATTCTCAAGTCGCACAGATACAAATATAAATGCAAAAACTATTTTTACTGGATGTACCATGACCACTCGAAATATTGCATTGCTTCATATGAATAGTCATAATAAAGATTTACGTGATTGTAAGAAATAGTAACATAAGCTGAAACTCATTATTTATTGCACGAAAAATGCTAGTCATGTCACGGTACGAGTAGCATAGAAGTAAATGATTTTCTCATGCAAAATAATGACCGGAAAATTAGTTTAATATACCTACTTACACTAAATTAATCTAACACACTAATAATACTCTGTAATACGATGTTTATATCTATAAAAACGAGTGTGACTGTAATATTGCGTTATTATGTCGTGGAAAGAGTTATATACCTTTTTGACTAAGTGGATAAAACTATCGTTTTACGCAATGAAAATTTTTGACTAAGGTGACAGAAGATAACAGAGGACATAACTAAACACTGTTTAAGTTGAGAATACTGACTTCAAGACACAAAATGTATACAGATATTGCTTCATAGAAGTTATTTGAGCTTCCACACGTAACAACACATTCAATAATTAATTATTTAACAAAAATACAATTACTTAATCAAGTAAAATAAATTATATTGTAACAGTTTAACTATTTTGGGATAGATTTCGATGAGGTTATATGTTTCAATAATATTTTACAACGAATACATTCACTATAAAAATAAATTGTTGCTACATTTAATGTTATTTAATATTCACAGCACATCAAGAACTGGGAAATCGATTCTTCATTTGTACAAGTCATTTAGGTCTCGAAAATAAAAACCGACATTTAAAATTAACTTTTACATACAAGTTTTAAAACTCTTGAGTTTCATACGATTATCAAAACCCTTGGATTTAAATTTTATATCATTTAGTATGGAAGCATTCCATCTAATGGTCTAGATTCTAGAATTCTTCCACATAATCAGTTCAATTCACTTTACCGCATTTTCTGGCCAGATTGTCCGTTGAAGCTCTTGAGTTCAGTATAAGGTTTAGATAGCAGTTTTACTTCATCAGAACCGCCAGAAGAAAGAGATTGGTAGCCTTTTCTGTTCTTGTACACCATGAGCCTGGAATGGATAAATCACTTTAAGTTATATTGTCAAGAGTTGGAATACCATTATAATTTTGAAAATTGGAGGCCCATACAACGCAAACAAAATATTACACTGGAAAATTATCAATGAGTAATGTAATGAATCAAAATCAATTTGATTACTCTAAACTTAATTATTTTTATAACTAAGTATTAAACATTAAGCTGTTTATGATCATAATATATCGATTGCAAATTGTCGATAAATGTAGGATTACTATTAATCTTGCAATCAATACAGGGTGTAACAAAAATAAGTAACCAAACTTTCAGGTGGGGTGTAGAATCGAACACTGAATTCAGGAAAAATATTGAAAAAAAATCCCGCCCTTTAGTTTTCGAAAAATTTAATAAATAGGTACGAAATTTTCACAACATTAGGCAATAGACTATAATACATGTGTCTATTTGGAATTTTAAAAAAATGGCCTAAGTACCTGTATTCATCTCTTTTATAAGCCCATAACACCTAAACGGTGCCCTAATGAGCGGCCACCGCGGTCATCGACCCGCGACATCATTGCAGCGGAAGCGAACAGGCTGCACGGCGTGCTTAGATATGGAGCCTACGTACAACAAATACATTCCAATTTTCCTCTAGGAATAAAAAAATAAATTAATTATTTTAAGTCTTTACACACGTTCTATCGCGAAAATGCATAGTTAGTAGGTACATTCATAAAGCATGCACCTTCCTACTAAAAGATATTCACTACTAGCTTTTATTTTTTCATATCGTTGACTACCTAAATACCTACCTTCACATTGACCTTTAAAAACACGGTGAGTAACTTACAATGAACCCCACAAAAGGTTGTTACAATTTGCATTTCCGAAGCACCAGATTGAGACAAGAAAAGGCACAAACTTTTAGCGCGCGAGAGCGAGATAGGTATACAAACTTAGTTCATCCGAATGTTCACCCAATGCTAGGCTTATTGTTAGTTTTGTCAAACTGTCATACCACAGAAATGTTATCATAGGGTCAATGGCCGTTTAGCTGCATCATTGCAAGCGCAAGGTGAAGGTCGCGGCGGCGCTTATCGGTTTTTTGTGCGTAAAAATGGCTCGTATGCGTTATTCAGATATTGAATACCACGAGATGAAAATTGAAATGGGAAAATTGGAATGCATTGGCTAGCTTCCTACATAACTACAACACGTGCAGCCCGCCGCCGCGCGCGCTGCTGCGATATCGCGTGTCCGGTCGTGGGTGCCCCCCGTAAAAAGATGTTTATCTGCTAAAAAGGTGTACACAAGGTACATAGACCTTTTAATCATATTTTAATGTCAAATAAACACGTGCATCAGTCGTTTGCGTAATGTAGCGAAAATTCCGTTTTTTTTTTTTTTTCGAAAACTAAAGGGCGGGATTTTTTTTTTATATTTTTCCTGAATTCAGTGTTCGATTCTACACCCCACCTGAAAGTTTGGTTACTTATTTTTGTTACACCCTGTATATCAATAAGTTATTCAATCATCTTTGGTTCACACAGGACAGTTTTACCTAAACTTATTTACTTAATCAAATACACAAAAATACACTTTAACTAGCGGTGCTAGATAATGCTGAGCGAATTGTCCAGCATTATTTATTTATTTGTTTACCTTATACCGTAATGGTTTAATAAAATTTATACTTTAATATTTAATTTCATTCAACAACAGAAACATTTATGTTACCTATCAGCAATTTTTCAATTCAATTCATTTATTCATTTGTGATACACAGGCATTACAGGGATGTTCAGACATATAAATAAGAGCACTGTGATCTGCCATTAGGCGTACAAATTTTACAGAATTCATCAATATCGAAAAATAATATTAATAATAGTGAAGCTTACATGGAAAAGTATGAAGAATAAAAAAATAATAATGCGTTTACTAAATTGCAACGAGTATCAACCGCTCTGAACTCTACATTTACTTAATACTAAACTGCGTCAAAAAGTTCATGCAAATCGTAAAATGTCTTACTTATTAAATAACTAAAAAGGTTAGATTTAAATATTATGATGTCATTACACTTCCTAATGTCAATTGGTTTTAAATTACCCGTGGTGCCAATGGTTAAAACAGCACCCCTACGTCCCCTCTGAACGTACCTTACCCACCAAAAACCCTCTCAAGGGGGGTTTTGTCATCATCAACATGCTTGGCAGTCGGCTTGGTGATCGCAGATGTGTTAACGTATACAGAAGGAATCTGCAGCGGTTCCTCTGGTTCCTTAACCACCTCTTACGACTCACAGGCTGAGTTCGGAAGGGGTCGATTCTTAGGGCACGATCGCCACGGCATGCGGCATCACAGAGTCACACATCATCGGGAAGAAGCATTTATATACGCCGTTTACATTACTTGTCGATTTGAGATCCTTCCTTCAATAAATATTGCTTACAATTGTATTTCAAACGCCAAGCGAGTTTTAGTTTTTCGTGTTGTGGTATGTTTACATCATTCTACATCGAGTTTGGCTAGTGTATAAGTACAACATCTTAAACATTTATAAATTGAACTGAAACGTTACAAAGAATTCCAGATAACAACAGCTTTAGAACTCTCGTTTACACTGGAAATTATCTCTCAAACATTTACGTACAAATATTTGGATGACATCACCGAGTTGCAAAACAAATTTGCTACTTTACAATGATAATTAGGTGATACACAATATTATTGCAGATTGGAACTGAGGTATAGTATAATATTTTTAAAATCTTTATTGACAAAGCAAATCACAATAACAGAATTGAAACAAATTAGAACTAGTATTTATTATTTCTTTACGATTGAAACAGTTGAGCTAACTGCAGACCTTTGTAAACAATCTAGAGGTAGCTCAACTGATCCATATAAATAAATAAATAAATAGTGTTTGACAATTCACACAACATTATCTAGCCCCGAGCTAAGCAGAGCTTTTGTTATGGGTACTAGATAGCTGATATACCTACTTAATACAATGCACTACATAGATAGATAATTATTATACATAGAAAACATCCAGAACAGCCTCAACAATTATCTGTAGATCTTACGAAAATTTGTCCCGAGGCGGGAATCGAACCCGCAACATCCTGCGTCGTAGGCGGACCTTCGTCCGCCGCGCCACTGAGGTCGTCGGCCCCAAGACGCTTGCTGCATTGCCCCGCTGTAAGGCAATGCTGATGCGCTGTGTCTCGGGTCACGCGGCCTTTCGACCAAGTTTTGAAAAATCTTTGAGATGTCAGTAGATTGATAAAACTTCATGATTAACAAATTAATTCAAGCGATTTACCATATATATACATTCTCAAAATTTATTACTAGTTCCAATTTTTTTCTATTCCTTAGTTGTATTTCTTGTTGATAAAAACATCCCAACTATATATCATGGAAATAATGTAGGTAGAAAACCTAGGTCCTAACACGTTTGTTTACATGTCAGCAGATGCTCTGCAAATGTCAGTGATTGTGTACTAGTTTACCTGTCAAGTACGCACCGTGCACGACTTTATGATTTCCGTTCTATGTTTATCATGTTCTTTTTTTTACAGCGCTTCTTTTTGTCATATAGTTTTTTTAATTAATAAATCATTTATTGTCATTTTCACACACTGAGCTTACATTTAAAACTAGAAAGCACATGATTCTGTTAAATATAATTATATAATTTTGTTTTCATTATTACTTTTGTGTACGTTGGTCCTTAGTCAAATGGTAAAATTAGTAGAACCTAAAATAATTAAAATTGTGGGTATTGTTCTGAATCGCGGTCGAACTTTCGAGGTTTCTTTGAAAACTTAAAAAAAATATTACTTGTATTTCATAATGTGCATTAAAAACCTCTTAATTATTATTATGAGATTTACAGTAGAGGGTATTGTGTTCAACAAACTGATTGTTTGCAACAGTCTGCAGTTAGCTAATAGTTTCAATTATTTCTATTATTTGATTGTAATTTTCTTTGAGAATAAAGATACAAAATGAATCAGTATGTGAAATTGGTCTAAAATGTTAATTTGGGAATTCTGAACTAAACTCTCAACTCAATAATTCACAGCTAAAATCAAAAAACATCGCTTATAATCAAATCAAGGATGCACAAAAGCATCACCCTGTGCTCGATACAATCAAATGATTACCTTGCGCGCGCGCAGGTCGCCTCGTCGCTGCAATCGCAGTGACGAAGCGGCCTTCGTGCAGTGTTCACGTGAGATCTACCTTTTGCTCTTAGTCGGATAAAGTTGCCGCGTAAAGACGGTGCTATAAAATATCAGACATTATAAAAATTTAATAAAATGAACGTCGTTAGGCATAGTGTCGTCTCAAAAACTAGGTTTTGTTCCGCTAAATATTCAGTGCGTATGGATGGCTACGATTATTTTTGATAACTTTACCAAAGGGACAAAATGTTTGCTGGGCTAAATAATCAGTTTGCGCATAAACAGGGTTTCAATATTTTTGATAGCTTTACCAAAGGGACAAAAATTTTGTTGCGCTAAAAATTCATTTTGCCTGTATACAGGTTTCCGATTATTTTTGACAGACCTTTTGCTAAAGTGATAAAAATTTTTGAAGTATTTCAAACCGAATTTGATTACTTTTTTAATTTTTACTAATGTCGACTAACATCTCTCACATAGAAAAGTGACTGTTCTTAATCTACAGCGTGACAAATAATATTATCAAAATATTACTTTGGCTACTAAAATAATTGATGTGCCAAATTTTAGTGTTTATTTTATTTATTATTAATATTTATACTTTATAATATTTTGTGTGTAAATATTTTACACAAAATATTTCTGCAATAAGTGACATATTTTTTCTTTTTACAGGTACTTTCTAATTTACACAGAAAAATTGTAAGTACAAACATTATTTTGCATTTTTAATAAACATTCAACTTGTTTTGAGTTTCATTTAAACATTCCATAAAACCATGAACAAAATATGTTACAACAATACAATAAACAATGATAATTACGTAAGCCGATTCACACAGGAGCTTATCATTGTAAATCAGTTTTGATGAACATAAAAGGATTCTAATAATGGCTATTACTGTAGGATGATGCATTTATTTATACAGAAGAGAAGTATATAATCATGGTTACAAAACAATTTATACCTACTCTAGTCAAATTTGATGTAGAATGATTATAAACAAACCACTACACAAATAGCTAAAACTCACTTGCTTGGCGTCGAGTTTCAGATATAAAGCAATATTTATTGTAGGAAGGATCTCAAATAATGTAAATTGCGTTTAAAAAAGCAGAGTGAATTTTAGTTTAAGTATGGGCGGCTGGTTTACCAACATTCTAGGTACATCGGGTTTGGCTAGTGCATAGGAACTACCTTCATGGCCGAATGTATCGCCGGCTAAATTTCCGCATTAAATTTATATTATTTCCAAGACACTGACGACGAAACAATAAAAAAAAGACGGGTTGCACTCCGGGAGTGCCGGCAGAAGTGAAAACTTGATTATTAACGTTGAGCATGTTTGATATTTTGGAATGGTTAGGGAATAATTTTGCACCAATTGCTTTATCAGTATAAAAGTACTATCATTTATGTGGTAGAATACAATATTCATTTATTGCGCTATCGTACACAAACATGACAATTTATATTACATTAAAAATTTAACACTTTAAAACTATTACAATTATTTTACATTAAAAAGTTTATCTCTCCGAAAAATCAACTTTCATCCATAATTTCAACGACTTTTTCACGATCATCATTACCAGAACTATCATCGCCAATCTCTAAAACTGATACGATAGGTTTATGGTAGCTGAAGTAAGAAACGAACAGTTTTGATTCGAACCTATTTAAATGTCTAATAAAGACCGCATCAATAGTAGTTTTGTATTTCGTTGTGCTAAGATTGCGATCATTCGACATAGTTAAACCAAATTCATTATTTAAAAATTCAATTAATAGTTGATTTTTATCGTCTGCGAAGTTTATGTTAAAATCTCCACTCAAAATCATTGGCAATTTTTTCGCCGCGCCGCGCGCCGTAGAGAGGGGATAGCTGTCTACTCTCCATCCGTCTTACGCTTTTTCGATCAGGTCACGTGTCCTGACGCGAGTTTAAGATTTTATACCCATTACAGAAAAAGTGCTCAACGCCGCTAAATAAGTTTTCACTTCAAAAATCTGTTTTTTGCGTAATCGCCGCGTGTCACTAGCTTATGGAGGTGTTCCTTTAACAATTGAACTAATTGCAAACGCTGTGTGGTAATAACCAGCGTTATTTTTTATTAACTAGCTCCTTCCCGCGACTTCGCACGCGTTTTACCGGAACAAAAAGCAGCCTATATAACATCTTCTAGTTAGTGTAAAACTATTGACGTGCTTTATTTCCTACGGCCCGCGTTAATCCAGGTCTAAAACCAAGTCTATGCAAAATTTCAGTCCGATCCGAATTGAGTATTTTTCGTACGTAACAAACTAAATATCCCAACTATTTGTTGTTTTCGAAATATCCTAACTTTTGTAATATTAGTGTGATTTGTTTTTCTTTTTCGTTCCGACATCAATCTATTATATAAATTTCAATAATGAATACATCCTGTATAGAACTTTCCACAGGAAATCAGTTATAAATCAGTGTACCTATTCACAGTACAACACAACATAGATTTCTGTAGTAACTACCTATCATTAGCAACCATTTGCTGTACACTGCAACATAATTAGGTGTCATTATGTATTAAGTATCTAGTTGACTGAGTTAACTACACGATTTAAGCCTCCATCACACTGCCGTGATATTGAAGCGCGTCTTGTGTCGCGTGATTTGTTTGCAGAACATTTTGTACTAAGTAAGACGCATACGATCTTACACACTGCGATTTCGCATTTGGCGCGCGGCGTCTAGAAATCGCGCTTAGAAAAACGCAGCGGAATCGCGTTACAAAATCGCAGCAAATCGCGGCTGTGGGGTGGTGGCTTTACTGGCCTCGAAATTAGTATTTCGAATGTTGTTATATTTTATTGCGAGTGGCTGCGCAGTAGCTTATTTTAAGGGGTCAGAGGGACGTGGAAGGGTGCGCGGGCGAGGTACCATAAGTACTCAATCATAAAGATTTGCGCAAACCTAAACATAAATGTACATGTTTCTACATTTAAGTCGACGTATTTAATGTTAAAACAAAAAAAAGGGTGCAATTCGGTGGGGGGGGGGGGGGCAGAATTGGTTGGGGGGGGGCGAATTATGTGGGACTTGACGCCCTGAGAAGGACGTAAAAAACCCGCATCCTTCCGTCATTGCCGGAATGTGCTAACCAACTACACCACGAGGTCAAGTGACGTGGGAGTCGAAAATCTCTTCGCGAGTTCCTACGGCGCTACATTCCGTAGGAAGTCGCAGAGATTTTTTTAAATTTCTAGGTGCTTTCGGAAGAAGAAAATCGCTACCGGACTGTAAAGACGAGTCTTACGTCATTCCTTGAAGCATACACGTGTTTCACGTGCGAGTTTAAACTGTAACCATGACTGATTGATTCAAAACAGCGTTACTGATTACAAGAATTAGGCATGGCTCTAATAATCGAGACTAAATAGTTTGTAGTGGAAGAATAGGTAGCTTTACAGAGTACCACGAAACATGTGTAGTAAGCCGAAGTTGATTCTGCACCCCGAGGGGATCAAACTCATATTCAAAGATTTTTTGAATTTCGATTTTTTTTCACATTTTTGAGAAATGCTGTTTTCCTCATATTCGTGTTACTAAGCCTAAAGAGAAATTCTGCACCACGAAGGGATCAACTTTTGTTCGATGAATATTTATTTTTTCGTGTTCTTTTATGTGTATTCTTACGTTCTTATTATTGTTTTGACATTTCAAAGGATTTACATATTTTTAGTAATCATTTCATAACATAACGCTTTTTTTTTAAACTCGAATAGGAAGGGAAAATAACGAAATCAAAACAAAATAATATATATGTTTGAAAAAAAAAAAAAAAAAAACATAAATTGACCCCCTCGGGATCCAGAATCACCCCCTTTCGGCCTAGTACACATGTTACGTGGCACCCTATATATACAATCCCAGAGTCTTCAAATCCAGAGAACTAAGTTATTTTTGGAAAAGCGTGCTCCGTCTTAGGCCACATTCACCAACTCAAATTCTCAAAGTGTGACGTGGTGGTTAATTCTTTACCATCCTCAATAAAAAAGACTAACTTCCTTCCTAACTATAAAACGCACAAAAATTACAAAGTACAAACGGGTTATTCCAGTTTTACCCCTTGACAAACCGTTTAAGGAAAACTGGAATTAAAAAAAGAAATCAAGTTTTCCCTATTCAGAAAATTTTGCAAGGAGGAAAACGCGTGTAGGAAATTTTCTAGTGGAATAAACCTATACGTAGTGAGTAAATATTTTCTTATGTAGGTATATCCATAACAACCATTTAGCAGCTTGGATTATTTACTCATATTAGTTACTAGGTAAACGCATTCACTGCCTAGCCTCGCAGCACCAGGGAAGTGAACTATGCCATGTATGCTTGGGCAAGAAAAGTGTTAACCCGTAGTTTCCGAGAGAAACAGTAGTCTTTAGTTGATCACTTTAAATCTATCGCTTACAGAACAACTGCGCTGCTAGAAAACCTTTTGGAGGGTTTGTTCGTGGTGATCTCGGAAAAAGGGAAAATTGAACTGATGAAGCTGGTATTTGTATGACACAGGATAAATCTAGCGATGGTCAAATAAAGGACAGTTCCTACGCTTCGTACAATCAAGGGACAGAAATAGGCCCCACAACGGTCTCGTGACGTGGAATTGTCGAGAGCTCTGTAGCTAATTTTAGACATCCTGTAATATATCTACATGAACGGCAAGATTTGACATTGATCTTGGAAGAACATGGGGGACCAGGTTTGACATTGACCATAGGGTAATCGACCAAGCTCGTATTTCAGAACAATCTAGAACATGCTGGTAGATTCAGATGTATAGTAGTATTTAATCTAATTACTATTTTCGGCGCTCATTGGTTCATTTGCTATTGATTGTTAAGATAAAAATTGAATTTTACTATTTAATTAACAATAATAAATAATGCTGGACCATTCACACAGCATTAGCTAGCTAAGCAGAGCTTGTGTTATGGGTACTAGATAGATAACTGATATACTTAATACAATACACTACATAGAAAGATATTTTTTTATCATACATAGAAAACACCCAGACCAACGGAACAAATTTCTGCAGATCGTACACAAATTTGTTCCGAGGCGGGAATCGAACCCGCAACCTCCTGCGTCGCAGGCGGACCTTCGCCCGCTGCGCCACGGAGGTCGTCAACAATATATTAGCATATTCACACTCTGTTCAAAATGGAGTCGTAAAGATAAGATCGCCGTGTCAAATGAATTGTTTTAATAAGTTGTTGTAAGCCTATATCCCACATAGAACAATAGAACAACATGGCTCATATAATAATAGCTGAATAGTAAACTCTGTTCTGGTTTTAGGAAATTTATTTAATCAGCAGACAAAAGGTAGATATTCGTAATTAAAACGCAGCCAATGAACAGAAAATAAGATGAGTGATACCTACACTCACGAATACATCCTAATTGACCAGCTGGATCAAAAAGCTGACGGCTACGCTTTACTGACCCTATATAAAATTGAGATTAAATTACCTACTCTATGTTCTAGTTTGTCTACTCTATGTTAGCTGTGTGGTGCTTAGAATTTGCACTGCCCCCTACAGAACAACTCCTGCGATACCCAACCCGCATGCCATGGGGATTATGAGCATTACTACCCATGAGATAAAAGCCAATAAGACGCTTATCAGGGGGAGGCCAGCGTCCAGTATAGGATGTTGAGGTAAGGAGGAGGTGTAATTGTTTTACGTTTGTAGTTTTATTATGGAACAAAAGTATGCAGGAGGAGCTCGGGGCGAAAGCCATCACAGATTGGACTCCAAAAGAACGTGGACCACGTGGAAGGCGAAGGTGTAGATGAAGAACGAACTGGACGAGTACCAAATCAAATTACAAAGTGCTTTAATTCCTTTAGACTTACAGGACACTTGGAAAGTCAGAAAATTAATACTACAGTACCTCAAAGAGTGATCAGAATTGACCATAGAAATCTAAATAACAAGTTCTATGGAATTGACAAACTATCGAGAGAAATGGAAAGACGAATGACGATGCAGTGGGCTGCATGGCAAAGGCCTCTCTTTCGTCTTATAGAGGGCGTATAGAGTCCCAACTCTATGGGCGCTTAGTAAAACGTCGGACAAGTACGATCTAAGGAAGGCCCTTGATTGAAATCGGGGTTGACAATTTGAAGGAAGAAGCAAGGGGCCCACCTAATGTTAGTTAGCAACCATAGTCTTAACGCCTTTTATTATCACTTTAAGGTATTGACCGGCGCGTTACGGAGCGTAATGTAACGGCCCGTTCACACGGAGTCGTGTCTTAATCTGTCGAATTTGATTTTTTGTAGGATCCGGGCCAGTGGCAACAGTATTTCAATGCTAGAGTTCACACGAGCATTTGGTTTTAAGATCCGACTAAAAACCCTAATCTCACTCAAGTTGACATCCGATTTGGCGGCTTGAACCGGACCGACAATGTAAGATCCGGTTTAAGCGACATAGTATTTCTAATACATGCGTTTACACGGTGTAAGTTCAGTCGATTCGGTTTTTTGTCGGATCTTACAATCAAATACATCTCGCGCCAGGCGGTGCAGCGCAAAATCGAATCGTGCGTTCACACAGGCACCGAAGACACCCGGATTCGGGACAGTCTGACACTACAGCGCCGTGTGAACACAACGTTCGGCTTTTTCAGATCACACAGAAATAAGACCCGACAAAACTTACCTCCGTGTGAACGCAGCGCGCGTTATAAAGCGAGCGTTCGTGTAGTCAGTACGGAGAAAGAAGGCGCTTGCAACAAGCAACAGAACGACAGATTTTAGCACACGGCGTAACTTATCATGCTCGCTGCGAATGGTAAATGACGGCCCGTAACACCAGTCCGTACCCACGTTTACGGGGCGCCAATTCGCAAGTACGCTAGACTTGTGTGTGACGTATGATTGATGATGATTGACATATGATACTCGTAGCTCATAATAATTTGGATGCTTGATGCTATGATCAATTATAAAGATTTTATGAATGCAAATTAGTAGACCGGTTAACTGTAAAACTGAAAGAAAAATGTCTATCTATGATCTATGGCCTAACCATCAAGCATGAAGAGAAAACAAGAACAAAATTTAAAACCCCCCTACAGATTTTCATGAAACATGGCTAAGAACACTCGGGATAAAATTATCTATGACACAAAAAAAAAACAAAACGAACATCTGTTCATCCGTTTGGGATAGCTACAATACCACAAACAGATACACAGACAGACACGTTAAACACCCCTCTCTTTTTGCGTCGGGGGTTAGTGAGAAGACACAAGGGACACATCTCAAGGTCACAGTAAACTATGAATCAAGTCATAGCACGCAACGCCCGGATGTCTACAAGACTACTAGGATATTCCTACGTGGGTTTTTTCCGTGATTCATAGTTTTTTCTAGTTCAAAAGGAAGTATGATTATGAGAAAATAGCTTGGCGTGAGAAGGGATATAGTGTTAAAGAGATAATTTCAAATTATGGCTCCAGGATGTCAAGAAGTGGAACCAAAGCTTGAGTGAAAACAATTTTATACAAATAAATAATGTATATTTTGAAATATAAATTATTTATTTAAAGAGACATTTAAAGTTTTTGTTATTATTTCCTAGAAACTTTATTCTTATTTCTTTAATTTCTGATCAAAAAGTATTTATATTAAATTAATTATGATGTTATAGAGATACATATGCACGTCATTTACTAAATAAAAAAACATTCCAATGTGTTGACGTAAAACGAGCCTTTTTCAGTTACCAGCTTAATAAGTCGGTAGTATTAAAATATACCAATTAAAATTAAAGCTAGACGCATTTTACATTAAAATTCTGTTATTAAAACTTTATTCAGTCGAAAAATAAACGAAGTTTATAAATAAAAGTTGAATCTGCACAGAGAACATAAGAGTAAACGTATGAAGGTCAGAGATAATGTGTTAACAATCTGCTGCAATTATAGTACAATTCCTTTTGTACACTAAGTACATACAAGGTTATAGATACGAGAAGAGAGCTTGTAAAATCTCAGTCACTAAAGGCCATTTATCAAAATAACTGTATAATTTGCAAATTTGAAACCGCACTGCGCTGGCTTTTGATTTTTTCTCCGGGAGTATTTTCTATCTATAGTAATGTATTGTATTGTATTAAGTATTAGCTGTGCCCGCGGCTTCGCCCGCGTAATCTTTATTTTTTTGCATGGAACCCTAATTTTTTATGAGACAAATCTTACAAGTCAAAGATAAAATTAAATTCGGTCCAGTCGTTCTTAAGTTATGTACCTATAAATGGTGTAATGAACTCGACTTTGTTTTATAGATATAGATATCAGTTATCTAGTACCCATAACACAATCTCTGCTAAGCTTGGGGCTAGATGATGCTGTGAGGATGGTGCAGCATTATTTCTATATTTAAAGTTTAGATGAAGATCTTTTCAATTTACATTAATTGGTCATCCGGTGTGAATTTCATTCAGTTGTTGCATTTAAGGTATCTTTTTGATAAGGATCAGTTGAGCTACCTGTAGATTTTTTGTAACAGTCTGCAGTTAGCTCAATTCTTTCAACTGTAAACACTAGTTGTAATTTATTTCTATTATTTGATTGTAATTTTCTTTGAGACTAAAGATGTTTTACTATCTAATTTTTATTATTAAAAGACTGAATGTCAACTTGAATTCAGATTTTTTTCTATATTTTTAATGTTCTTATAAGAGTAAATTTAATTGATAAATAGAAAAACAAAATGTGTTTGTGATTTTTTATCATTTTATGATTATCCTAATTACTACAGATAGGATGGAATGTAAGTGGTTTATGCCACATTTTATAATAATTAGCAAATTAAAGATAAGTACTTATAATTATAATAATAAATAGCACAATTTTAATTTCTTATACTCGTATGCTTACTAACTAAACACAATATGTATCAAATACAAATAAAATAATGTTTCAATACTGGCGATTTTTCATTATCACATTGCATTTTTCTGCAAAATTTCTTAATGGCTACCTTATAAGCTAAAAATAGTTATTTATTTTAAATTCGAGCATTAAGTCCGACGGATATAAACATAAAATATATACTTAATGATTAATCAAGCTAAAATGTTCATACGTTAGCTGCTTTATAATTCTACTTAATGCCATCATACATAATAACATCTTCTTTGTAAATATTAGCAACCTGATCTATTATTAGAATGATCTTCAAATATTTTAATAAATAAAAATAAGCTATTTTGTACTCAAACGACTTAATTTTAAGGAATTAGTGTGTTTTATAACTAGAATAAAATGGAATGGTCTTACTTTTATGGGCCTCAGGTAAAACGGGATAGTCCAAAATAAATGTATATCTGAAACAATCAAAACATATTTAGGTGATATTTGAAAAAACCTTAGCTTATTATATTGGCCAAAAGAGCATTGCCATTGTATACCAGTATTCTTCGAAAGATTATTTAGTATTGAAGTTTACTAGATAAATAAATTTTTTGAAAATAGAAATATAATAAGGAAGTTGGTCGTGCCTTGGAAAACACGCCGTTGGTCCTGCGTCTGACTTTTCCCGGTCGTATCGGTTTACCATCCGTATTATTTCTGCGTTTCTTGTTTCCATGATCTTAGGTCACATTATGCCTTTAAATTTGAATTGACCTTTAAAGTGTATAAAATAATTTTTTGATATGATTTTGAAAGTCATGCGCGGGACCAAAGCCAGCATAAAAGTTACTTTAAGAGTATTTCAAAGCGAGCGCTAAAGTGGCGGTCTCATCCTGGTGTGCACAGCATGACTTTTCATAAAACTGTATAATACCTACAACCACTTATTTACTGTTGTTCTTTTCATAATACTGTGGGAGATACTCACCTCACCCCAACGCCCCGGCGGCCACAGAAGCCATGACCACCAGCACCGCCGTCGCGACGCCGCCAGCGCCGACCGCCGCGCCGTAGACAGCGCCGTCGCCGGTGCCGAACGCCTCAGCTGCAGACAACGCGTCTGTTGAACAAGCCCAATGTAAGCGTGCGAACGCTCATGGGCTCATCGAGACTACAATGGTTTTGGGGCGTCCAATTTTGTGTGAAGAGACTGACTTTTATGAAATTGATTGGTTTTATTTGAAGATTTACAAGACGTTAACAAATATAGTTTAAATTCTTTTGAAATTATTTTTGAGAATTAATCCTTATTAAAATTACAGACGATGGATTATTACGTGTTCAAAAACTGAGGGAACTAAAGCTTCTATATGTACTTCATAAGAGAGGGGGCCAAAGGGACATGGAATTCGGATGTCTTCTGGTTATGCTTATTTTACATAAAAAAACATTAGGTAACTAAGACAAAAATACTCTTCTTAAGTACTATTTTACAGCTACGATTACCAACTAGAAGAAAAGTGCATTTTACTAATAGTTATGTGTTTTACTTACAAAATAGATAAATAATAAGATTAATGCCAAAACCAAAGTTAGTCTGAGAGCCCAACATGCAAAATCAAGAAAATAAATAGAATTTAATCTGAAATAAAAATTATAAATTAGTATAATTGCTAACTAGGTAATCTAATCACCTAAATGCCAGATACTTAATACAGAAAGCGAGATTATAAATAAATAATTATAAATAAATAATAGTAACACACCACTAGTAACTTATTTCTGTAACTCAATAAATAGCAGAGGTGTACATATTATGTTTACATTTATTTCGAACTACTTCAAGAATAATTTTAAAAAGTTTAATAAACATTACTTAAATACATAATTACAATATACCATTTCAATAATGTTAAACAAGCTAATATACCGTTCCCTTTCTAAAGGTTTTAAACATCTAGGCATTACATGAAACGTCTACTTTCATTCTACGACTACAACATCGATACAGACAGAAAATGGATATTTTGATGACATACCTAGCCCGACGACTGTTTGGGTGAAAAAAAAAACAATAAATTAGTTAATATCAAGCAGCAACTTAAACTATGTTATTAACTTATACAGGATTCCACGTAACATATGTACTAAACCGAAAGGGGTTGATTCTGAACCCCGAGGAGATCAACTTTGATTCTACGATTTTTTCGGATTTCGAATTTTTTTATTTGTTTATTAACTTTTTTTCTTCGTGTCCGTGTTCCCTTTCGGCTTTGTTCACATCTTTCTTGGCACCATGTAGATAAGTTTTAGTGGTTTTCGGCAAGTTATCGGTGTTTGTAAAAAACCATTACCAAAATTATGTGAATGGTGAATGATTTAAACTTAGTAATGTAGTAGGTAGTGTTAGTTATACTTTTTATCACTAGTGAGTGAAAAATTGAATTTTGGTGGCCTCCTTTCCACATGTGGCTTCCATACAAAGGCAATTACTTCATCAGCATATAACGCCCACTTCTGAACATCATCATCATCCTATATTAGTCCACAGCTGGACATAGTCCAACCCTAATGCGCGCCATAGCGCCCTGTCTCCAGCTTGCCGCTTCCAGCATCTGCCTGCAGTCTTTCGCAGATCGTCATCTCACCTAGCCGGATGGCGTTCTACACTACGTTTACCGAGTCGCGGTCTCCACTCAAGAACACGTTTAACCCAGCGGTTTTCAGTTCTTCGTGAGATATGGCCGGCCCACTGCCACTTTAGCTTGCTTATTCTTAGAGCTATGTCAATAACTTTGGTTCTCTGTCGGATGTATTCGTTACGAATCCTATCCTTCAGAGAATCAAAGCATAGCTCTTTCCATTGGTCGCTGAGCGCACTGGTGAGCGAACATTACTCCCCTGAGGGTTTTGTACAATAACCACGCTTGGCAGGCGCATTGGTGACCCGGTAGGGGTTCATTACGGATGTTAGCGGGTTAACTACGAACCTTATTTGTGTTGGAAGAACACCAACATTTCATCCCTTAACGAGGGACATGTTGAGGGTAAGTGCGGTTCTAGACGCGCGCGTTCCGCATCTCTCCGAGCGTGAGCGCCGGGGGCAGGGTTGGTAGTGGTGCGCTGCGTTGGGTGTTGATGTCTTCCTTCCATGGCCGAATTTCGGCCATGGCGGCCAGTCTCAACGAAGACTAGCCAGGTGTGCGCGTAAACACAGATGCACTCTCTATTCCCTCTCTCATAATCCGATGGGACGGCAGACGGACACGACCGGGGAGAGGTTAGGCGTAGGATCAACAGCTTAACATGCTTTGCGAGGCACGGGGGTGTAACACCGCCAACTTCGTGACTGCGGGCTGCTACTGTGAATATTTCTTGCTAGAAAAGTCCCAATAATACTAATCTTGGCCCGACCCGGTATTTGAACCCGGGACCTCATTATCAGCGGTTGAACACGCCACTAGACCAACGAGTCAGTCTTCTAGGTGCATACGGAACTAACAGTATCTACACCCGGCACTATAGATTCTGCTATCGACTCCTCATGGAGACACGGCTTCCAGGCGGGTGGTAGGTTCCAACCTCTGTCTCTGTTTAAGTTGAGCCATCGTTCTACGTCTATCACCTCGCGTATCTTGCGGGAACAAAGATTTTTTTCCCTAAACACGGGCTTTGTCGATAACCCTCTTCCATCCGTAATGAAATCATCAAATTACGATGGTTTTTAAAGTAAAATCGCAGTAGGGATGTTAAAAATACACAGAATGAAGATGTGTAAATACCTCCATATTGGTTGAGCATGGCCATTATGACTCCGTTGGTCCATCCGAAGCCAGTTTGCACGACGTATTCCCCACCGCCGCCGAGACCGCCGAATATTGTCGCGTCGTACTGAAGGAATATTAATGGTTTACAGCGGGGCAATGCAGCCAGCGTCTTGGGGACGCTTCTTACTGGTATTGATATGGATGAGCTAACTGTAGATTGCTTGCAACGGTCTGCAGTTAGCTCAATTGTTTCAATTGTATATACTAGTTCTAATTTATATATTATATCATTTGATTGTAATTATCATGGTTTACGTAACCTTTTCTTTACTTTTAAGAATTTAATTTTTTTTAAGTTTACATCTACCGTATTAAAGGGCGAACCTAACGGGTTCGGTTGTCAAACTAGGCCTAGATTTCTGTACTCACGGGATCGTAAAAAATTCGTATTACATAACATTCAACATTATTTCTTTAGTTCCTTTAATGTGGAAACAAGACAGAAAAAAATACGATAAAAAAAATCATGAAAGTGCAGTGTTTTGCACACAATTGGATACAGATTTCAGGAACCCTGCGATGTATTGAAATTACCTATGTTTTGTTTCTAAGGTTTTTACTAATTATTTGGTTCCTTGAACCAGTTTATTCATAAATTAGTTTTCTTGCTAATATGCAAAAACTTGATTTTTGCAATTACGCCGTTCCAAAAACGTATGCTTTGTCCCGCTTCTATTAACACGAAATCCTACACCTATCTTTTTCACAAAATGGCGCACCCTCTTAAATGATTTTGGTGTGAATACCTTTTCCAGCATTGCTGTTTTTGCTTTCCACACCTCGAAGTTAGATCGCACCCATTTCGTTGCCATCTCGCTTGCATACCTCATGGCTTCTGGCTGACCTGTGAAGTTAAAGCAAAATTATAGTAATTATTAAGTTGTTGCAGGTTTGATTCCTCGTAGCCGGACCAAGAGATAAAACCACGCCGATACCTACCACGTGGATTGTTGTCTAGGATTGAATAGAGAAAAATTACGTCACATCGTTATCGAATGCGTAATATGTTTGAAACTCATTCCTTCAACTTCAATAATTTACGCAATGTATGACAATGCGATGTCATTGTTCTCTATTCTACCATAGACAACTATCACCGTGCTAGGCCGGACAAAATTTTGTATTGGGTCTGGAGGCCAATTCTGCGTTTCACATGATATTTTATCGAGTGATATTTGTCTACATTATATCTAACACGGGATAAAAAAATCATGTGATATTACAAATTTATAAAAAGATGCATTCTCGTGCGACGTATCGAAGAAAAGCTCTCGATAAATATCGAATTGGAGATTTTGTAATACGCATGTTTGCTACGAAGCAATCGATATTTTGATAGTTCTTATCTATTTACTATAAAAACGTTGGTGTTCTACCAACACAAACTAGGTTCGTAGTTAACTAAGCGGGTTACCATTCATAATGAGTTCTTGCCATATGTAATGTTTGCAGGTAGTTTCCTACCAAATACTAGTTACCCAATAGTTGTGGGTAGATTCTCTCTTCTTCTTGTGTGCCAGACTGGGAATAAACGATAGCCAAGCAACGTGTCCTTTGATATTTTCCTCCCCCTTTTCCAGTAAATAGTAGTAAATACCTCACCGTATTTATCGTGTAGAAATAATATATTGTCAGTATTGCCCTCCTGGTTGTTTTTAACCCCAAAAAGAAAAATTAGGGGGTTATAAATCAAACGTGTGCATCTGTGACTATGTGGCATAGTATTTCTAAAACGGGTGATCCGATTTAGAATCCGTTTTTTGTTGGGTGACTTCATTTACGTTTGATAAAAATGGTACAGCTAATCTCATGTTATGAAAGTTCGTAGAGAAATCGTCGCCGGGCGCATTAGAACGTTTGTGAAATTAGCTTCGTACAGATTATAAACTGAATCTATCAGCAGGAACAGGAAAATCTTAGATACGACACAAGTGTTCTTTAGAAATCACACTAATATTATAAACCCGAAAGTTAGGAAGAATGGATGGATAGATGGATGTTTGTTACCTCTTCTGTGTGGTGTCTTTTAACAAATAAATTTATATTCTATTCTATTCAGTATTTTTTTATGGTCATACATCCTTTCCTGATTTTAGTGAACTCTAAAATAGATACGGTGATCTTACCTGTGCTAGCAAGTCCAGTGACGACGATGTATTGCAGCGGGGGCCAGGCGTTGGGATAGTCCCATTGCTCTCCAGAATGTTCCATTGTTGTCGGTATACCGCCTTCGAATATATCCACCTGAAAAAAACAAAGTTTTTGTATTGTGAGCTATACGCATACTAAACCTCTCATTATTCTTTAATTTACTTTCGAAAGACTTTGGCGTGTGTGGATTGGTGGGCTCGCCGGCCGTGTATAGGAGGAAGCGGGGACGCCAGTCGAGCCGCGGTACGTTTTAAATGTTCCCGTGGTTCGGCGTAAATGGCGAGAGAGGGACACCGGCGAGGTTTTTAGTGGGTATTACGTCCTTCTCAGAGCGTCGAGTACCACATAATTCTGGTCCCCAAGACCACTTTATTCGTAAACGAATTTACCCGCCGAATGAAAAAAAGGACCTATATCTAAATAAATAAATAATGCTGGACAATTCACACAGCATTATCTAGCCCCAAGCTAAGCAAAGCTTGTGTAATGGGTACTAGATAACTGATATACTTAATACAATACACTACATAGATGGATATTTTTATTATACATAGAAAACACCCAGACCAACGGAACAAATGTCTGCAGATCGTACACAAAGTCCATTCTGAACACGTTATTTCGTCATTACTGTTCCTTACCTTAACTTTATCCAGGTAATTGATGACCCTGCTAACGTAATAATCCTTCCGTCCCTTGTCGTAGCTGCCGGTCCAGAGCGGCGCCAGGTTGGACGGGTAGAAGTAGTCTCGACGCCTGCGAGACTCGAGGCTGTAGTCTAACCAGACTCCGACGTCTTCGTGCCAGAGGACCTAAGAGAAGTTTAAGACCTTAAATTAGTATGTATATCCATGCAAAGTACAGCTTTCTAGTAATAATAGTTTCTGAGTTAAGCCGCGGACGGACAGACGGACATGGCGAAACTATTAGGGGTCCTTGTTAACTATACTACGGAACCCTAAAAACAAAGACAATTTGTTTTTTAAACAAGCTCTGAACATGGAACGGTAGAGTTGTGCTGCAATATTTTCAAGAAAAATAATATTTTTTGTGGGACAACATTTTGACTAAGTTTGGTGTTGTGTGATTGTAAGATATCACAAAAGCATAAAGCCAAGAATGGTCTCGGTTTTAGCACTTTCAGTGCCCACGCTGCTAATGCTGCCACAAACCCTTTGTAGCTGCGGCTAGCGCCACACAGCTGGATAAGACAGTGGACGCTTTCACGTGATGCCAACATGGCCCCAGTTCAGCATCCTCAACAGCCTGTATTCGTCCACTACTGGACGCATGCCTCCCCCTGATAAGCGCCTTATGGGCTTTTATCATATGGTAATACCTATAATTCGCACGCTGGGCATGCAGGTTGGGGATCGCAGTTCGATGGTAGAATTGTTCTGCAGGGGGCGCTGCTGCCCGCCCCCGGTGGATATCCCTTAGTCGCCTCTTAAGACACCCGCGGGAAGAGTTGGGGTGGTGCAAATTCTAAGCCGGCACCACACAGCGAAGTTCAGTTCATCGCTGGCACCTAATGTGCAAAGTGACGATGTGGCCAACGATGTATCACCAGTCTGGATAGCACAAATCAACCAAGTGGTATGACGACCTGTGAGACACTTGCTGGCAGATCCTGGATGCAGCTAGCTGTGTTCATTAGGGGAGGAATATGTTTCGCAGTGGACTAGCGAAGGTCTCTTACCTCGTCGATAGCGTTCATGAAGTCTGCATGCACAGTCCGGTAGTACTCCGCTTTGTCTTTATTGTCGAGGCGCGTGTGAAATTCTTTCATCAGCTCTGCATTCCACGCCATGATGGCGTTCAGGTCTACGGGGATGATGGAGCGGGTCTTCAGGTTTGTTAGGTTGCCTGGAAGAAATAATTACATGAACTACTTTTTTAGAAAAGAATTATTTTACTAGTGTAGTCCCAAATTTTCAAACAAATTAAGAAATAAAAAAGACGGGTTGCACTCCGGGAGTGCCGGCAGAAGTGAAAACTTGATTATTAACGTTGAGCATGTTTGATATTTTGGAATGGTTAGGGAATAATTTTGCACCAATTGCTTTATCAGTATAAAAGTACTATCATTTATGTGGTAGAATACAATATTCATTTATTGCGCTATCGTACACGAACATGACAATTTATATTACATTAAAAATTTAACACTTTAAAACTATTACAATTATTTTACAATATTAAATAATATTACAATTATTTACAGCCGGTTGCGCGCAAACCATTACCCGCTACAAAAATCTGATTATTTTTAAAGTCCAAAAATAAATTCCGTTTCCCAGCAATTATTTTTGCGCAGTGTTACTTACTTTCATGTACAGAATGCTTGGTTGACGGCTTCGTGAAGGGTCTGTTTACACCCGTTAAGCAGTACAATAGACTCGATCGAAACCTAACCTTAATTATAAAATTATATTAATGAATAAATGAAAATTTTTGTCCTTGTCTTTCTTTTCGATTCGTTCGAGAAATTAATTATCTATAGATACATGAGTAGGTAGGTATAAGCGAGCCGGACGCTAGCAACTATTACGTAAGCTAGGGCCTATTGTTGTTGTCGGAAACTAGTACTATTATCTATTCTGTTTACCTAAAAATAATGTTCGATTTTGAACTCTATCTCAAAACAAAACTTCAAGAAATTTCCTAGCTATAATGAAGATCCTGCACAATTTTGAGCTTTATTCCTTCGGCATAAGGTCGTCGTTGCTCCATCCGTCTTACGCTTTTTCGATCAGGTCACGTGTCCTGACGCGAGTTTAAGATTTTATACCCATTACAGAAAAAGTGCTCAACGCCGCTAAAGAAGTTTTCACTTCAAAAATTAGTTGAATTGGTATATTTTTTCAGACCTCACAGGAATCTTAGACACAATATAGCAAAATAATGCTTCGGAACCGTTGATTTTTATGTTCATATTAAATTCGATGCATACAAATGATGTATAACATACCTACTTCAACAATTTTACATAAAACAATATCACTGAATATTGGAGAACAGATAATGCAGAGAAAATAAACAACTAAAATGTCAGTATTTATGAAACGATTACTAATTTTTGCATGAGCGAACGTACTGCGGTGTACCTACTTCTTAGTTTCATGCTAATTCATTTCTCAGTATGTACTGGATGAGTATTATTCATACAACTTTTTACCATTCGCGATTTGTTAACTTAGTTAATAATTTTATCGGGTATTTATCGAGTACCTTTTGTTATACCACAACGTAATGCGCAATATAACGCGGTAGAAACGTAGGGGAAATTATGAATATCCGATAAAATCATTAACTATATTATTATCATTTCCTACGTAAATTCTACAAAATGAAATGCACTTAACATCTATTTTCATGTAACGCAAATGCCGAAGCTTTCTCTGTATGGTCTAGTATGTTCTACAAAATGAGGAACAATTTATTTGTCGATATGTTTCGGTATGCACAAATATTAATGAAGGGTCCACACGACATACCACCGACTTGTTCATATCCCGCGATCGTCAGCAGAACTTGATCTCTGTCCTTTACGTATCGGTAGAATTTGCCTAAATCATAAATAAAAATCAACAGCGATCGTGGCGTAAGAATAGACACCTCTCACTCAGCCCGTGTACGTACTAAGAGCCGACTACAAGAGGAAGAAGGGCATCAGCAAAAATAATTAATTTACGTTATAGTATTACTCAGTGAGCGACTAACTGCGAGTAACGAGAAATCAACGGAACAGCAACTTCCAAACATTAATTTTAGTTGTTTAAAATACAAAAATAACGACTAAAACAATTCGTTGTTACAAAAAAGGTTCGGAGTTGGGCGGGCTTCGTTAGGAGTAAGCTAATGTTGCCCCCCCCCCCCCGCTTCGCGGGGGTGGGACGTCTACAGGTCGGGTCTTTATCGGCTTACAGCTCAGTCTTTATATCTAGTCGCTCACTTATTTAGTCGCTCAAGTTATTCAAACCAGTATCTCATCATCAGTAAGTATTTTTTTATTAGATTGTTTTATAATTCCCCTTTTCGATATAATTACGGTCAAAAGACCTACTGTTTAAAATACCTACAGATCGTTTCACAGAATTTCGTTTTAACTAATGAACGATATCCCTAAAGGATAAGAATTCACCTTTGGTTTATTAACCTACGGTATGAACAAATACAATTAAGTAACCTAAAGTTGATTGAAATAACGGATGACTCACCTACTGATCTAGAAAAATGTTCTTGAATATAAAGGAGTCCTTGTTTTAACTTGTTCCTACTTGAGTTAATCCGACAAGGGTGTGACTATGTATAATTGCACCCAGAGCCCGAAAATCAGTGCGGCGCGCAATGTTGATAAACCGTAGGCGAGTCGTCCATTAAGTATTTCATACATAGTTCAAACAACCAATATCTTAAAAAAAACATTAGATTGATCGTTCGTTAGTGCGATTAATTTTAGTTTAGCAAAACTCTTTTGACAAATTTTATCCCGGAATTGTCTACATATCCCGAGACACGAACAATTTATTTTCTTTCATCTCACACTTGGACTTTTAGAAAATAAAACTATCAGACCTCAGCTGGTCAATGCAGAATATGCAGATGCATTCGTGAATTTATCATTTATACCATTTTTGCCGGTCATTGATTCATTTACTTTTGTTTTCTATTCGTCACCAAAATGCAGCTTACTAAGTAGGCAGATGCTGGATGCAGCAAGCTGAAAACAGGGCGCTATAGCCATCCTGAAGATGGTAGGTAGTAAGTTTGCTTCGCCCATCATGTAGTCTTTAAACAGGATCCTAACTCTTTAGACCTCTTCTTAAGTTGGGATTCTGTCGAATGGCTGCGCAACTCTTACAACTTTTATAACTTTCTATTTAAATAAAATAAATAAATAGATAATGCTGGACAATTCACACAGCATTATCTAGCCCCAAGCTAAGCAGAGCTTGTGTTATGGGTACTAGATAACTGATATACTTAATACAATACACTACATAGATAGATATTTTTTTATACATAGAAAACACCCAGACCAACGGAACAAATTTCTGCAGATCGCACACTTTGTTCCGAGGCGGGAATCGAACCCGCAACCTCCTGCGTCGCAAACGGACCTTCGCCCGCTGCGCCACGGAGGTTGTCGATTTGTATTTTATGTATCTCTGATTTTTTGCAATGTTATATACCTATCATGTGAAACTTATGGACAAAATTATGTCTGAATAAATAAATTTTTTATTTTTATTTTTATTTATATCCCTCATTAGAGGAAGCCTATGTCCAGGAGTGGACTAATGTAGGCTGATAATGATGATGACACTCACGAATGCATCTGAATTGATCAGCAGAGGAGATTAGGGACGTACAAATTATATCGATAAAAAATTGTTACCTTTGTTGGTTCCATTGAGTATAAACCACCTTGACGAGAAGTCCCACCCGGATTCCGCTGCTGCCTTCAGTTCGGCGTATAATTCCTCTCTCTCTTCGTGCTTGTCGAAATGTCTGAAACATACATATGGTACTGACAGTACTTAGGTTAAAGGACAAATTAATAATCATTACAGTACAATACCTTTATTCACCGAGAAAATTACCATCAAATAATAGAAATGAATTAGAACAAGTATTTACAATTGAAACAATACTAACTTGAAATTTCTGACTGTTGCAAACAAGCTACCTGTAGCTCAATTGATCAATTGATCTGAATTGGTTGCAGGTTCGATTCCCGCCCTGGGACATATGTTTGTACGATCTTCAATTTGTTCCGGGTGTTCTGGGTAATTTCTATTTATAATAAAAAATATCTATGTAAGGTATTGTATTACGTATATCAGTCATTTAGTACCCATAACACAAGCTCTGCTTGGCTTGGGGCTAGATGATTCTGTGTGGATTGTCCCGCATTATTAATTTATTATTTGTTATATTGGCCACTCACGTCTCTACCAGTATTACCAGTTTTTGATTATTTATTTGCTTTATTATTGCTTCCCTTACTTGTACTGACCCGAAACAATAGGCTACTTAACTCATATCAAATTTGGCGCAATAAATATTTTCTGTAGTATTCGACTTAAGAACCCAATATTTATAGATTTAATTATTTTCAAACTTACGCGATCTGAACACATTATTATTAGTATTGTTAAACGGGTATTTATCGCGTTTATTTACCTATTTTTCCCGACGTTTCGACAGGTTTACAATATTTATAGATTTCTGATATTAGAAGTGTAACATTACTCCAAATTTTCGCAATAAATAAATATTTTCTGTAGTATTTGACTTAAAAACCCAATATTCATAGATTTCTGATATTTAAAGTGTAAGAAAACTACATATTTTCAATTTAAAAATTGATTTTAATTTTGAACTCTGAAAACGCTGTCGTCCATGTTGTGACGTCATAGGACTCAGCAAATTTCATTATGCTAGTAAAATTCGCTATCTAGTCTATCGATATATTTACAATGATGACGTTTGCTAATGTCAATAGTTAGTTTTCGAGACGTATGACGTCACAGCACAGATAAATATGGCTGACAGCGTTTTCGTCTGTTTACGAAAAGTAGACTTTTAAAATAAAGTTTTGCGGTTTTCTAGGTCCTAAGAAATCTAGTTATATTTTATTCCCTCTAATTGGACAATAATTAATAATTTAAGACCTACTTTAGAAAAGAGTCAACTTGCCTATTATTTGTACTAACACAATATAACACACGCTTTGAAACTTACTTGGCGACATCAATGTCTTCTTTATAACTCTCTGGTCTGGGTCCTTGAGACATATCATTATATCTAGCTAGTTTGTACCTGAAAAATAAATAAAAAAATTATAAGTTACTTTTATCCATATCATCATCCTATATTAGTCCACTGCTGGACATAGGCCTCCCCTAATGAGCGCCATAGCGCCCTGTCTTCAACTAGCCGCATCCGGCATCTGCCTTCAGTCTTTTGCAGGTCGTCATCACACCTGGCTAGAGGGCGTCCTACACTACGTTTGCCTACCGCGGTCTCCACTCAAGAACACGTTTACCCCATCGGCTGTTGGTTCTTCGCAAGACATGGCCGGCCCACTGCCACTTCAGCTGGCTAATTCTTTGAGCTATGTCGATAATTTTGTTTCTTTGTCGGATGTATTCGTTACGAATCCTATCCTTCAAAGAAACTCCGAGCATAGCTATTTCCATAGGTCGCTGAGCCACTTTAAGTTACTTTACAACCTAAGTTAATGTAATGTAATGGGTGTTTTCTATGTATAATAAAAAATATCTATCTATGTAGTGTATTGTATTAAGTATATCAGTTATCTAGTACGCATAACACAAGCTCTGCTTAGCTTGGGGCTAGATAATGCTGTGTGAATTGTCAAGCATTATTTATTTTATTTTTATTTATTTTTAAGAAATAGTACATTGTTCATCTAGGCGAGAAAGTGTCCAAGTTATAAATATAATAATAAATAAATAATGCTGGACAATTCACACAGCATTATCTAGCCCCAAGCTAAGCAGAGCTTGTGGTATGGGTACTAGATAACTGATATACTTAATACAATATACTGCATAGATAGATATTTTTATTATACATAGAAAACACCCAGACCAACGGAACAAATTTCTGCAGATCGTACACAAATTTGTTCCGAGGCGGGAATCGAACCCGCAACCTCCTGCGTCGCAGGCGGACCTTCGCCCGCTGCGCCACGGAGGTCGTCGTTCTATCGAGTTCTATCGAGTGTGTCATTTGTGCCTTAAAGCACACGAGGTAGGAATAGCACTTTCTCCCGACTGATATACATATAGTGCTTTATACTTAACCTCCAAGGAAAATCGTCATTCTTCAAAAACACTCGAGAAAATTAAAAAAATTAACAGGTAATGGATGGATTTCCATACACTTTTCTCTCCCGCTAAACGCGTGAGTAAATTAAATTCCATAGAGTTTTCCCTCCCGCATTTTAGTAAGCCTGCAATGACGTACTTTCTACCATATGTTTGGAAAAGGAATAAGCAATTTTCTGAGCAGGTGTAGTATAAAATTAATTAACATTAAATCTGTACACACAGTAATGGGATAACAATCTACTAAAGAATGCTGGCATATGCGATGCAGCAAGCTGAAGACAGGGCGCCATGGCGCTCATAGGTTTTAATGAACCTTTTGGTTCATTTCATTCAAATTAAAATCACTAAGAAGTCTTACATCTAAAAAATGTTTATTTAAATTTTGAGGTTGGTACTGACCTGCATTACGGGGTGTAATGTAACGTGTTACACAGCGAGCGTTCGAGCCGTCAGTACGGGGAAGAAGGCGCTCGCAACGAGCAACGAGACAGATTTAAACACACGGCGTAACGTATCATGCTCGCTGCGGATGTTACATTACGTTCCGTAACACCGGTCAGTACATACCTACACAGTCCGTAACACCCGCCATGGTAATCTTCCACAGGGCACTGTACGCGAGGAAGAACCTAGCTGCGTTCGCAAGACTAGGGGATAGCCATAAAAATAATACGCGCAATGCGCAAACCCTGAGTGCTATTTCAGGGCGGCGGCTGGAAAAGACCTCGAGGCTGGTGCACGTGATGGCTCCCTGTATACAACAGACTACCAGAAAAAGTAACAGGTGCCAACTCCACGCAATCTTTCAAAAACAAAATTAAAAATTGGTTAATTGAACAATCACCCTACGACTTTGACCTTGATAAATTAGGAAAAGGATAATTTAATTTGAATGAATTAATTTAATCGATTAATATCATGTATGATTATGGTACTACTATTATTATAATAAACTAAAGACTATGCTATAAGTTTACCTACATTGTAGTTAAGTTTTTATTATTTTGTTACATGTAATTTTTTCTCAATAAATGAGTTATGAGTTAGTTACAGTACCCGGCTTTATAGTTCCAAAATGATTTCAGTCCTAAGTCAATTCATTACGCGTGAAACAAATAAAAATGACTTATCACATCACATAAATAATCATTTGCTTGTTACGTGGGTACATAGAACCATTCAGGCAACGGTTCCTATCCTATATACCACAAATTTATTTTATGGTCATAACTTACTTATGTCCATTATGGTCAATCTCCACAGTATGGTTGGTCATCCAGAAATCAAACTCTCTGTCCAGCGTGTGTATGTGCTGCCGAAGAAAGCCGAGATCGTCGAAATCATCTAGTATTAGCTGCACCATCGGTATTAGAAGTGGGGGTTGTGATCTGGAAGTAAAGACAAGTTTGTATTAGAATACTAGCTTCTACCCGCGGCTTCACACGCGTATTTTCGGTATAATAAGTAGTCTATTAGCTAAGTTAGGCTTTGCTCTAAACGTACGCCAAATTTCATCTTGATCTGTTTAGTAGTTTTGGAGATCCTAGGTAACAAAAAATACAAATTTCACAAACTTTCGCATTTAATATATTAGTAGGATAGTTGAACAATAGAAAAAAAATCGACACTGGAAGTGAGATAGGACGAAACCCCGGTAGAAAGATAGCTAAGTAAATATGCAGCATCGCATCTCTCTTCTGGGTAAAAAGAGCTAAAATCCCAGGCAGAAATATAGCTAGTAATCCTGGGGGAAAGACTACTGGCATCCCTGATAGAAGGACAGCTGGAAAATCTCGTAAACACGTTCAAAGTTTGATTTAGTGGAAAGACAACTGCAATCTACAGCAGAAAGTAACTTACCCCAGTCATACTAAACGCTGGAATCACCGCATACAGATTCTGGATGCGTCAAGCTGAGGACAGGGCGCAATGGCGCTCAATAGGGGAGGCCTTTGCCAGCAGAGGACTAATATGGACTGATGATGATGATGAAGAGACTCACCTCATGGCATAGTAGATCCTGCCTCCATTAGGTATAAACCCTATCCGCTCCACCACGTCCAGGAAGTTCCGCACCATGCCGCGCGCCGTGGCTCGCATCTCCGACAGCAGGAGGCCTTTGATGATCCAATACGAGATCCAGTAGAAGACAGAGGTGTCAAGGGTACATATTGTAGGACAACAGACCGAAATGGCCATTCAGTAGACCAAAGTCAGCAAGGGAGAATGTTGTTAAATATTCCGTGATACTTTTAGTCTTAAGTGGAAATACAGCTGATATCCCGGGTGTAAAGGCAGCTAGTGTTCCTGGTCTAAATCCATAGGTGTTTCCAGTTGTATTTACACCAGGAATTCCAGCTGATCGAATGATAGCTGGGATCGCTGGTGGAAAGTAGCTAGATATGCCGAGTCTTTCGAGAAAATACAGCTGGCAACAAGACAGCTAGAATGTCTGCAGAAAGACAGCTGGAATCCCTGGTGGAAGGTTGCTAGATTCGTTGCATTTAAACTCATCTTTGGAAGAATCAAGTGCATCTAGCCTCTGATAGAAAGCTTACCTCATGGCATAGTAGATCCTGCCTCCATTAGGTATAAATCCTATCCGCTCTACCACGTCCAGGAAGTTCCGCACCATGCCGCGCGCCGTAGCTCGCATCTCCGACAGCAGGAGGCCTTTGATGATCCAGTACGAGTCCCAGTAGTAGAACTCTCGGAAACGACCACCTGGGAAAAATTACACCTGTGAAATTTTCATATTACAACTGGCCCGCAACGTCCCCAATTTGGGTAAAGGTCACCCTGAACCCTCCGTGCGTCTTTCAGCTATACTCCAACCAAATTCGTGTTGTATGTGAAAGTATGTGAAAGTTTCTAAGCAAACCACAATAAAAAATCACGGGCTTGACGTCGAGTTTCAGATATATGTATTTCTTATACATAAATCAATATTTATTGAAGTTAAGATCTCAAATCGATAAGGAATGTAAATTGCGTATTCAAATACACGCAATAAAGTGAATGAACACAGAAGGAAAAGCTTGTAGAAAATAACTTTGAGAAATACGAACTGCTCCTTGTATTTATTTATTAAAAAAGGTTTACCAACTACATACGTATCAATCACTTACAACAAACTTTAAATAAGGTTCTGTTCTGATACGTATGTTACTCTACGTAAACACGACATTTGTAGGAATGACCTTTACAAATCTACTTTATAAATAATACTAGCTTCTGCCCGCGGCTTCGCCCGCGTATTTTCGATTTAATAAGTAGTTTATTATCTAAGTTAGGCTTTGCTCTAATTGTAAGCCAAATTTCATCTTGAGTAACAAAAATTCAGATTTCACAAACTTTCGGTTTTATTATATTAGTAGGATAAACTAACGCATTATGAAAAACTTCAGGTTCAAATCGAAAACCCACAACTAAGTATTCAAACAGAGGTATAAAACTCACCAGGCACTATCACAGGGTTATCCACATAAATGATGGAGTACAAATCTTGATTTTGCTTGACTTCTTCTTTCATCTTCCGGCCGAGCTGCAGCCAGAGCCGGTTCAGCTCTGCCGCCCACTTGTGTAGGTATGGGTCCTTTATCCTTTGCAGGAATGCTGGAAGAATGAAGATCTTATTTAATGACTTGGAGACGGGATAAGTAGCTGGTCCTCCCATTCTACCTGATGGTAGGTGGCAGTTATCGCCTGATTGTTATTGGGAGCTACCTCTAAACTATTCCAATAGCTTTTTATCATTGCAATGTCATATTGAGGTAGACGGAGGCCCCAAGCTCAACATAGTGAATACCTACCTCGGTAAGAACAAAGGCCTCCGACTACCTCAATATAAAATTGCAATGATGATAATATTTAATCGGTAATATTTATGGAATATAATTATATAATTTAATATAATTTATGAAGGATAAAATTCGTAACGAATACATCCGACAGAGAACCAAAGTTATCGACATAGCTCTAAGAATAAGCAAGCTGAAGTGGCAGTGGGCCGGCCATATCTCGCGAAGAACCGACAACCGCTGGGGTAAACGTGTTCTTGAGTGGAGACCACGACTCGGTAAACGTAGTGTAGGACGCCCTCCGGCCAGGTGGGATGACGATCTGCGAAAGACTGCAGGCAGATGCTGGATGCGGCAAGCTGAAGACAGGGCGCTATGGCGCTCATTAGGGGAGGCCTATGTCCAACAGTGGCCTAATATGGGCTGATGATGATGATGATGAATATTTATGAGGTAATTCATTGAACGCTTCTTTATAACTTTTACGCAGCCGGGTTGTAGTTTTTCTCTTCATTTTATTAACTGGTTTAGTTACGTTGCAAATTAGTGCTCTTTTTACGGCTACTGCAAGCCAAATACAGCGATTGTTGCGTAGGGTAGAATAGAGGAAAATTATGTCGTATTGTCATCGAATGCGTAAAATTTTACAAATTCATCTCTTCAACTTCACTTAATTTACGCAATGTATGACGATGCAATGTCATTTTTGGCTATTCTAACCCTAGACCCCTGTGCTTGGCCTAAAGCATATACGGACTGTTTCAAAGGGGTATTTAAAGTCTTAGAACACTGGCGATTTGGGTGCGATTTCAAAGCGATGTGAGTGTGTAGCGAGCACGCCGCGGGCACGCAGCGAGCTCGACGCGATTAGCGATCGCAGCGAGCTTTGCGCTGTGCACTCGCCTTGTTCCTTGCTAACGTGTGTGTGGGGAGTATCATAAAGAGCTAGCTATTCAACTGCTGGACTGATGGACTGGCCTCCCCTGATAAGGTCTTTAACACTTTCATGACCCAAGACGCAGACGTGCTTGTCGATCCCCGTGTCGCGGCGACGCGCGCCTGCAGGGCTGGGCAGTGAATGCGTTAATGTCACTTATCTTTAAGGGGTAATGCCATAATCCCCAGCTTCTAAGCATGGGGGTGAGGCTCGCAGTTCCGTGGAGGACTGTTCTGCAGGGGGCGTTGTTGCATCCTGGTGGATATCCTTTAGTCGCGTCCTTCGACACCAGCGGGAAGAGTTGGGGTGGTGCAAATTCTAAGCCGGCACCACACGTCGCTATTCAACAGTGGATGGTAAATCCTCACCAGGATTATCCTTCCAGTCCGTAGGCCGCCACTCTTCGAACTCGGAGCCTTCTGGATCGAAGTTCTGGTTCACGAACTCCTGGATATCAGCCTTCGTCGGGTGCGAGTCTGTCCTGGATATAAATGGATCATTAAATTATGATTGGCTACCTGACGTCTACTTCTTCTGGTAGAGACCGCAGATTGTTACATATTTTGAAATTGTTTATTTTGTAATACAAACTTTAGTCAAGCTAACTCGAATAGTTAGAATTAGCTGTAAATTACGTCTACAAATCCAACCAACAAAAAATAATATCAGATGCATGGTCTAGGTAAAGTGAAGAAAGTATCTCAAATCGATAAATAGGTAATACTTGAAATTGTGATTAAAATAAACAACAAAAAAGTTAATTTTAGATTGAGTACTGTATTGTTCATCTTTTTGCAGATAATAAATAAATTGGGTATAGACCCTAATACTTACCTGTTCATCATCTGAAAGAAGTGGTCCAAGGTGATGTTGGCAGACCACTTGATCTTCATATCGACGAATGTCTTGGAGTCGTTGTACAGGCCTGCCATCTGGACCGTGTCTAGGAGTGGTCCGTGGCAGTATATTATACTGGAATTAAGGAAACAATACTTCATTAAAGTGGAGATGGTTAGTAAAACGGTATACCAGAGTGCTAGCAGATTATCTGCTAGATATAGATCGACTATGTTAAGAAGACCTGAGCCCCGAATTCGGTTACTCAGGTTACCTACTCAACATAATTATATGCAAATTTGCAGGTCTCGACAGAGTCTACACATTTGCTCCCCTTGGAGTCGAGACCCGTGGGGTACCGAGGCTATACTATACAATACAATACAAATATACTTTATTGCACACCAAGAAATCAAAAATCACAGAAAAAAAAACATATACAAATAATGTACAATTCTTATTATACATTACACAATACATTTCTCTCTTCCAGGCAACCTTAGGATGTAAGCTGCATCTGGCTATCTGGGTAATTAAAGAAAATCGAATCGTCTGGTCGAAGCGACGCCTGACCCGAGAGCTGGTGAGTATCTGGCGCAGCGCATCGGCATGCCATACAGCGGGGCAACGCAGTCAGCGTCAACGCCTAATTGGACCAAATTTGAGCGTTCCACTTTCGAGAAGCTAGTAGGCACCCAATCTCCCGAATTCTACTTACATCGATGGCTACAAATTAAGATTTTCTTTGTGTTATTAAATTTTTAACCCTCGACGCAAAAAGAGAGGGGTGTTATAAGTTTAACGTGTCTGTCTGTGGTATCGTAGCTCCCACCAAACGGATGAACCGATTTTCGTTTAGTTTTTTTTTTTGTGTCATAGTTAATTTTATCCCGTGTGTTCTTAGCCATGTTTCATGAAAATCTGTCAAGGGGTTTTTCAAATTTTTAATTTTGTTCTTGTTGTACTAACTTTAAAGGCGGGTACAATTCGAAGCCCACATTTTACGAAAAGCTTTAAATTTTATTTCGATCATCGCACCCATTAAATTCACTGGGCTTTCTAGAATTTTTTTAAATACTTATTTCTAGAATTTTTCGTTTATTTTCTACCACAATAACCTACATACAAGCTTATCTAATCGCAGCATCTTGCATAATTACCCACTGGTAATTGTTACCGTTGACATTTACCTACGTACAAGGTCACAGCGCTTCCGGCACTCACATCGTCGCAGGCGCAGCTATGATCTACCTTATCGAGGGACAAGATTTATTTGAGACTAGTTTGTGCCCGCGGCTTCGCACGCGTTGTTTCTATGGAAACGTTTGTTGGTTCATTCTATCCCATGGGAACTGATTTATGGGATTAAAAGTAGTATATATGTTTTATTCCGGGCCTAAAACTACCTGTATGCAATTTCAGGCCGATCCGTTCAGTAGTTTTGGCGTGAAGAGGTAACAATCATCCATCCATCCATGTAATCGATTATTTAGATTATTAATCACGACGCTCTGACTTTCGTGATACGTAGGGAATACTTTTCGTGAGACGTTGGGAATATTTTTAGTGAGACGTTGGGAATGAGCACGTCTCACGTGAGACGTTGCAATACTTATCTCGTGTAAACTCATCTGACGACTCCATTGTATTGTGCTACACTAGTTTTTAATGAGGCTAATTTTATTCTAGCTCTTTATTGCGTAGGACAATAAATTATATTCTATTCTAGACGAAAGTCTAGGCAATTTTTTTTTCCGGAAAAGCTGAAAAGGTGTCCCGGGAAGAGTCTGTCTCTTTGCCAAATTTTACGTGAAAAATTGAAAAAGTGTTTGAATTGGTGTTTATATTTTACATCTTTATTGAAAATTTAAATTTCAATCAAATAATACAAATAAATTAGAACTAGTATTTACAATTGAGCTAACTGCAGACTGTTGCAGATAGCTCAACTGATATACCGGTCGTCGCGTCCCCAAGACGCTGGCTGCATTGCCCGCTGTATGGCAATACTGCGCCATATACTCACCACCTCTCGGGTCACGCGTCGCTTCGACCAGACGCTCAGATTATTCTTTAAAACCCGGAGAGCCTCGGTACCCCACGGACCTAGGGTCTCGACTATAAGAGGAGCAAATGTGTGGGCAAATTGGTGTTTTTCTAACTAGGTTTATAAGTTAACCCGCTTACATTCACAATGATTTCTTCAAACTACGAAAATTTTATTAGTAAAATTGGTTACAGAGAGAAAGTCAGACAGAGCTTCGCACTTTAATATTAGTATAGAAGCAAGTAAGTATAGGATATAATATTTTATAACGATCTTGAACTTAGCGTTTGTTTTATAATAACATTCTAGATAGACTAGAAAAGTTGCTAGAGCACAATCTAAATTACACCACGTATGACGACCTCTGTGGCGCAGCGGGCGAAGGTCCGCCTGCGACGCAGGAGGTTGCGGGTTCGATTCCCGCCTCGGGACAAATGTTTGTATGATCTGCATATATTTGTTCAGGGTGTTCTGGATGTTTTCTATGTATAATAAAAAATATCTATCTATGTAGTGTATCATCTTAAGTATATCAGTTATCTAGTACCCATAACACAAGCTCTGCTTAGCTTGGGGCTGGATAACGCTGTGTGAATTGACCTGCATTATTTATTTATTACGTACCTAACCTACCTAGGTACTAAGTTGTAGTTAGCTAGGCTTTGCTCGATCCGAATAAGAAGATAAGAAGGATATAAGAGAAGAGAAATTAATGACCAGCCCCGCCGATACCAAACTACATATAAACACAACCTGGTGAAGCCTGAATCAAAATTGAAAATCCATCAATGCAACCTTAACTCGACGGCGGTAAAAATTTATAATAAAATCCCAGATAACATGAAATCTCTCCAAAAAATAACATCAGTTTCAGTTCAGAAAGAGATGCTCATAAAAAATGTTTTTACGAACGTGACGACTTCTTCAACGATTCTGTTAGCGACTCGCAAATTAAATTATAAATTAGTATAGGTACCACATAGTTCACTTTTAGTAGAAAGGCACGATACCTGCCAGTTTTCCCTTGCAACACCCTAAATGGGTACTACTGTGATCAGGGTCCGGCGACGGATGAATTTCCCATACAAAGGTAGTACCAAAATGATTTGTTATTTGAGAATATTTTCACCATGGTTTGCTATTATTTGTATTAGAACAGTATTTATTTAGGGTCCTGTCACAAGCTTTTTTCAAAATACTTATCTACAAAAGTACTAAGAAAACATTCATTTTAATGTGAAAATGCGATTCGCTTTAATTTTATTTCAGAAAGTTATTTTGAAAAAAAATTGTGGCAGGAACCTAGATAAACACTATTTTAATACAAATAATAGCAGACCATGGTGAAAATATGCTCAAATTACAAATAATTTTGGTATTACGTTTGTATAGGAAATTCATCCGTCGCCGGACCCCCTAATCAATAAGACTTGCTGATTGTATGAATGCAATAAATAAAATACTGAATACTGAGAAATACAGGTGAAAGCTGGTGCAATTGTCTTTTATTTTTTCATGCAATTATACACGATGACGTCACAAATCCAGGCCTCCAGTATACGAAAAATAAAGAGGGATTTCGCCAGTTTTTAAAAATGAATCTATACCAAAGAAAAGATGGATGTATTGTGTGAAAGAATACATGGGTAAAAGAGATGTGGGGTCATCTCCGTGATGACCACTGATAGAGGAGAGTAGAAGAAAAAAAACACGATGTGCATCGACCACACCTAGAGTGGGTGACAGGAAAATGTTGAGCTATGTTTGTTACGTGAAGGATACAGATGCAAATCTGGATAAACGGTTCTTAATATCAGAATGAGTGCTCTGAAAATCGTGACGATTCACGATGATTGTAAGGATCATTGTAATTGGCATCAATACAAAATGATGACAAGCACTTTTTGTGTAGATTAAGTACCTATGTGACTAAGAGTTATTTTTAGCTTAACCATCATCTATCTGGGCCTGAAGCCGAAGCTATCAAACTGAAAAAAAATCACGCACAAGTGCGCGAGGTGTCATATGATTTAAGAAATCATCATATCGATATGAATCGTTATAAGGAATATGAGAATTGATTCACTCGTCACTTTTGCGAGCTTAACACAGACAAGAAGAGGTTACCAGATTTATTTAGTACATTTATATCTAGAAAATTCTACACTTACCTATCACAAGTTGGAGGAAGAGTCCTCCTGTCCGCTGCTACAGCCACCGCCAACATAACACCAAGCAAACACCACATCTTATCCATTATCCTTACTAATAAACAACAAAACACTATCAATAATGGCACAGCACCAGACACTTAACACTAATATCACTGATAATAAATTAAAGGAACTAATTTCGAGTTTATTTGGTTTGAGATTGTTTGACACTTCACGTGTTAAGGAAGACGCTGAGGATTTTGAATGGTTTCCTTCTGAAAGGTGGGCTGGTCATCTTGGGTGGTATGGCTACAGTAGTGGAAGCCTAGATCATGGCACTCGCTGTGCCAGGTCAATCTGTAACAAAGAAAAATAGGTTAGTTTTTCTTGAGTTTGTCAAAGGCGTTTAATCACATTGCATTGAAAACTTAACATGATAATCCCTTGACTACTTTTGGTAGTAGCATAGGAACATGACCATTATTATATGCCATAGATCAGGTACTTCAAAATGCTTTAATCCATAAAGCAAAAACGAAACCTTTTTACAGAAAAGTTAACAACTTAAAAATTGGTTCATTCAAGGATCATTTCTTTGTCCCTAATTTTAAATTACATCTAAGAGCCCTTAGAAACTAAACACCCGAAAAACCCGACACGGTTGTCGAGTTTAATTTTAGCATGTAGAGGATGAATGACAGAGTGATGGGCACAATGTCATTGTTATAAGTAACCACAGCTACCAAGTTTGTTCAGCTGACCGGGGCGCTAGTGGTGAGTATTATTTAGAATCACATAGTAGTTTTGCAGTAACAGATGTAGTTCCAATTTTATGCACCGGCATGAATATGTTGGTTTTTAACACAATTCCGCGGTGTGCCGTGAGACTTAGTCATGACGGTAATTCTGTTAACATTGTATAGAGATTCTCGTGAATGAGTATTTTATAGCGTATAACGATGTTTGAAGTACTATTTAGACCGTTTATTGAGTATGTAGGTAGTGTTAATACTGTTAATACTTTGGTTAAAAGGGGAAGCTTAGACTGAACGATCAACGGAATAGAAGACTGATGGTTCCCTTTACCCGGTTATGGACAGCCCGGGATTTGAATGATGATGTTTTGGTGATAAATGATAAATTGATAACGCAAAGTAGCAATTTGAATAAAAATTAGGTAGATAAGTTTATAATTAGAAAGATTGCACCCTAGACTGTAATACAAACAATATCAAAACTTGATTATCTTATCAAGTCAACAAGTCTGACCAAATATACCGGGAGCCACGGAACATGTGTACTAAGCCGAAAGGGGGTGATCCCGAGGCGATCAACTTTCCTTCCGATTTTTAGTTTTTTTGATATAAATTATAGTATATTTTTCTTCATATTTGTGTTCTTTTTTGCGTGTATTCTTATATTATTATTATTGTTTTGAAATATCAAGAAGATTTATATATTTTTTGTAATAATTTTATGACAAAACACTGGTTTTACCGTAAAACCAAGCAAAAACATTTGTAAAATATTGTATGATCTTAAATAATGCAGGAGTGCGTGTAAAAGAACACGAAGAAGATAAAACAAAACATAATTAAAAAATATATAAGTACCTATATATATTCGGAATTCATAAAATCATTAATCACAAGTTGATTCCCGCGGGGTCCAGAATCACCCCCTTTCGGATTAGTACACATGTTACGTAGCACCCTGTATAATAATATCGATGAAATAAGTAACAAAACATGTCCTATCCAACTTATTCCAACAACCTATGTCCAGCAGTGGACTAATATAGGTTGATGATGATGATGATGAGATGACGATGATGAACCTCAGTGACAAGTTATTGAAGTTCCAATAATCAACCTTGACGGTATTGACATAGGTCGGGTAGTAGATAAGGAGTAGTAAAACTGTCCCTTATTATCGTGGGGTCGAAAGGTAAACAAACAAATAATTGAGCAAAATTTTCCAACATGACTGTACAAATGGAACTTTCTGAGAATGTAGTTTAAGTGGAAAAATACCACCAGGAAGGATGACCTCCACAGTTATACGACGGATATATGTATACGGTTATTGGTAAATTCACTGACACTACGTGAACTGCAGATCTGCCATTCATCACGACCACGTTCGTGAAGACGACAATGCTACCTAATATTTTTTGTAAAACACATCGGCTAAAAAATAACGTTTTTTTCCGGACCTCAATGAATTACTAAATACCAATTTTCCACTCTCACACCCACTGTTAATTCAGGGCAGAGCCGTTTTTAAGTTTAGTTTCAGGAGATGCCTCTCTAAATAACGATTAGGTATTCAATGGAGGAGGTACTGCCAATATCAAGTTGTATATTATATAAGTTTAAGAATTAAGACTTGGCGTCTTCACAAAATGGGCAGAATTTGCATTTCACACAGTGTCTGGGAATTACCAATAACCAGAAATATATACATATAAACGCTAGAGACAAGGAAAAAAAAAGGAGCACGCAATTGATAACTCGTTTTCGTCAACGATTATGAACAGAGGGGTTCCCTTTATCATATCCTTTCCAAGCTAGATTATAAAGTTAGCGACAAAATAAATATTTGTAAGAACAAAGGATTGGAAAGAATACCTGAGTCAATAAATTTATTTAATCGATAGAGATCAATAAAATTGCTCGTAGGAAATTTGCAATCAGACTAGCGAGGAAAACCAGCAAAGACAAAACTTAATTTCAATCAAGCCTTTGACCATTTAATAGTTCCTGTTTGCGATCGCTTGCATCAAGTCGATTCAGAATTCAGATATAGTAATGATGCAATTTCCTCCACTTTTCTCTACAATATATATATTGCATTGCATATATACAATGTTTCAACCGACGAAAACGGAGGAGGTTCTCAAGTCGATGCATATTTTTTTTTATGTATTTTACGCATAACTTTTTACAGAGTAGTCCGATTATGATAATTCTTTTTTTATTGGATAGGGTATACCTCGATGTGTCATCAAGCTAAATTAGACTCGAATTTTAACTAGATGTCGCCACTAGAAGAATTTGAAGTCGGTTTATCGTTTTTTAAGACACGCCAAATTATTACTTCCTTATACGACATGACAGCGACTTTCTCCTTAATCTGACTCATATAGCTAATTCTAGGTCTTCCTTCTTCTACTTTCTCTTTCTATGATGTATTTTATTTCATAACACCTATTGTTGAGGTCAAAAATTGCAAGAACTTATATAACTGAACACAATCAACCGTAATCTAATAAAATGACGTCATAGGTCACAGACAATTCGTCCAATAAGCGAAATTGTTATTGAGTGTGCGAAGTCGAAGACGAGACATTACAGACAAGGCTTACCAGCCTTGTCTTGTTGTAATGAAATTTAAAGTAACTCTCACTTAGTACCTGGAGATACGGTACCTATATTAAAATGGTATTTATTTAACAGACATTTGTGGAATGTCAGATAAAATACAGCAATAATAAAATAAATAAACAATGCTGGGCAATCCACACTGCATCATCTAGCCCCAAGCTAAGCAGAATTTAATATGTTATAATATGATATATATGAACGTAGAATTTTAATTCGGAACCAAATCTGATTGGAAAATGTTAGAATTACCACAAGTCTCCCACCACAGTAATATTAATACGAAAGTTTGGATGTTTGTTATAGGAGAAAATTCTTCAGGAGAAAACTAATAAATCAAATCAAATCAAAAACTCTTTATTTCCTCTTTATTACATACAGTAAATGTACACTTAGAAAAGGTCAAATCATAAAACTAAACACTGACACGGAAATAAAGTGATATTTTTGATTTCTGTCGCTTCCGTATGTAGACTAAAGTAAAGAAGCGACGAAGAAATCTTTAGCCTGTTAGTTGTTATTTTTCGAGTTGGAGCAAAACCCGTCCCAAGCTTTTTTTATCCTCTAGAGATAGTCGGATATTTTTTATAGTAAGTCTTTTTGCACAGCAAGTTTTTGACAATTTGTTTGAATTGATTTAATGATAATTTTTGCAACTCACTTGGAGTTTTGTTGTAGAAGCGTATACATTGCCCTTTAAAAGATACATTTATCTTGTGTAGCCTAGTTGTGGGTTAAACGGATAGGTACTGAAATCTTGCACAGAGGATTAACGTATCGACTACGCTTATCCCGGAAAAAAGCCGCAAAAGCGGGCAGAAGCTAGTAAAGAAATAAGTTACGGTCATTTGGAAACAAATATTTTATCTTGAACTTTTTTAACGGGATGTTTATCATAATACTCTGATTTTCAGGGACCCGATATTCCCGCATGGTATATTATTTATTATGATCACAGAATAAATAGGTACAAGAACAAAATAAAAATTTTAACCCCCGACAGATTTTCATGAAGCATGGCTCGGGATAAAATTATCTATGACACAAAAAAACTAAACGTAAATCGGTTCAGCCGTTTGGGAGCTACGATACCACAGACAGATACATAGAGACACGCCAACCTTATAACACCCCTCTCTTTTTGCGTCGGGGGTTAAAATGGAATAATCCGTAAAAGCTACAGTGTTTCTACAGTACTGTTCTGCCTGCGGCTTCGCACGCGTTGTTTATATGGAAACGTTTAATGGTTATTTATATCCTAGGGGAACAGATTTATGGGATAAGATGTATACTTTATTGCAGTCCTAAAACTACATCTATGCAAAATTTCAGCCCGATCCGTTCAGATGTTTTTACGTGATGAAGTAACTAACATCCTTTCATGCATCTAAACATCCAAATTTTCGCATTTATAATATTAGTGCGATAGTTTCAAATTGAGATTATCGAATAACAATCCTAACAGAAAAGGTAATACCAAAATCTTCCAAAATTTCCAAATTTTCCAAGCAAAATAGACGAGAACGTTCTGTCCCAAGGTTGGACGAAGGTAAGCCAATCTTCCAATTTGCAGGAGCCAATTGATTGAATCAACACAGGAAGATCGCAGTTTGCTGCTCCGCGCATGATTTCTGCGTGTTTGTAAATATCACTAGAGATTTTCTGCAACCGATTGGAAGAAATTTATAAAAAATTTTAAAAGTTCAATTTTAAAATGCTTTTGTAATAAATATGAAATAGGTTACTATTGTTATAGAATTCAGCACAAATTTTTGTAAATCTTAGTACAAATCACACTATCACACTAATATTATCACACTAATATTATAAATGCGAAAGTTTGAATGGATGGATGGATGGATGTTTGTTATCTCTTCACGCCAAAACTACTGAACAGATCGGGCTGAAATTTTGCATACAGGTAATTCTAATCCTGGAATCAAACATAGGCTACTTTCTATCCCATAAATCAGATCCCATGGGATATAAATTACGTTTAAACGTTTCCATAGAAACAACGCGTGCGAAGCCGCGGGCATAAACTAGTTTCTAATAAATATGAAAAAGGGTTACTATTGTTTTAGAATTCAGCACAAATTTTTGTTAATCTTAGTACAAATATGTAATAAATTGCCAGAGTCTGTGTGCAAAATGTTCATAAAAATTTAACACAAAGTTTTTGCAACTCGGTCCACTTGCCGGCAACATATTTTTTTTTACTTTCTAGGTCTCATAGCTGGACCACCAGTTCTAAATGAACACAATTATGTTTGCCCTAGGCTAAAATGTTTGGATATTTTTATAGATGTCAGGCTTTTTGTGAGGATTTTTCAGTGAGGCATCTGGTAACCCTAATTATTCATAATATTCGGTCCTTAAATGTAATGCTTTAAACGTATGTACTTCTCACTTAAAGTTTCCGAATTTTCTCGAAAGTTACAATTGATACAATTTTTTTACACCGGCTTTTACTAATAGCGTTTTATAATGTCTCTAAGACCGGGCCATCCGCTACGATCCTGCCGCACGCCCCGAAACGTGAGACAAATACATTTTAAGAACGCAATATCTTCTATGGTCATCGACCGACTTCGCAATCTGTCAGTCACTTATGCAAAATATGGCTACATGACAAACCATGAAATTACTCTCCAAGTAGTACAAACACCTGACATGTTCATATTACCGCCATGTCCATTCGAACGGAGGACATTCGTAAATAATTCGCTCGACTGTTCTGGCACACTTTCCTGGCTCGGAATCTTCTGATAGTCTTATACCATTTGGTTAGCTGTTCGATTTTCAGATTATTGTCGTCAAGGTGGTATTTCTAGTTTTATAAACCGAGTTTTTGGTTTATAATTACGAGTATAATTACTAATTATGGGCTGTCTATGTAATTAAACAAAAACTCTGTTTATAAGTAGGTATGTAGTGTCTAGACAAGATTAGAGAAAGACGCGGTCGCAGGATTGAAGAGGCAGAACATCAAATTATTCATCAGATAGAGGCAGATGCTGATTACGGTAAGATGAATACTATATAGGCGAGGCCTATGTCCATAAGATCAGGTTCACATTAGGTCGGACCGACGGTTTTACCGGAACGACAAAGGTGTCGGATGTATTAATATGTACTTCAATAAATCTTTTCACATTAGGGCGACCCGAAAAAACTTTTATGCCATTTATAGATTGTGCAAAGCGGGACATGACAGCCTTTAGTATTAATCAGTCAGCTCTTACAGAGAACAGACCAAAATGGAGGAAAAGCTTAAGTGAGGGTCTAGAACTCCATATATCTGGTTTATTTTTCTTGCTGACAAAAGAGCGAGACGACACGCAAACTCAAATCTGTCGAGCACCGCTGCATTAAATCGTGCTATAAGGAAGGATTAAAAAAATATCAGCAATACCAAATAATGTACACTAAGCCAAAACACAGACATTATCGTCAAAACAAGGCCGAAGATGCTGTCCTGAAGTGGACAAATATAAGCTATGATAAAATCATTACGAATGTACCTATAACGTTTGTAAAAGTCAATCAACATAGCAAAACCAATTCCAATTACATCGCTGGATTCCATTACGTTCACGTGACCCTCCTACACTTTACCTACGTATTAACAACGTGATGCAGCCCACGTGCGCTTTGCAATGCCAACTGTCATGGTCACACCCCTAAACTGACGTAGATTACAGGTTATTTATATCATCATAAGTACAATGATCACACCACACCTCTCAAGTTCTACTAAGGTATGTGTGAAGTGGTCCAAAATTAAATAAAACCGGCTTATTTTGCAAAAATGAAAATATGTAATAGTGTGTGTCACTCAGGGTGATGCAAGGACCCTAACAATACTCATACTCCCAAATCGGTTCTGGCATTTCAAATTTATGGTGGAATAAAAGACTCATCATTACACAAATTGCTTGGGTAGAGGAGCTGGCCAGGACATGAACTAACTACGACAGCCGACACCAGCCGACCGGCGCCGAACGAGCCAAGGATCCGCCCGCGCCAACGAAACATTTACTTTCGGCCACCGACTGATATACAAGCATTTCTCTTGTCTACGAATACAGCCACCTTCTTCATAAAGTTCACATTTACCTCAAAAATTACACGAAACAGAAGTGTCGGACGTTTAGCGGCAGCACAGGACCGTAGGGAGTGGTTGCAGCACCAGTGTGGAGGCCTATACCCAGCTGAAGGTTCACCCTCAATCGTCATCAGATGGTTGCCGAAAATAAAACAACAATTATCTCTCCGTTTCTATCGGTTGCAATCACCTGCACTGCTAAGAGAAGAGTTCGTTTGGCCGGAGCTATTAGAGCGACGCCGACGCTCTTCCGTTTACATATATCTAAACGTAACTTTAAAGTAACGACAAACGTAGTGTAGGAGTCACTCCAGCCGGGTGGGATTACAACCTGCGAAAGACTGCGGGCAGATGCTGGATGCGGCAAGCTGAAGACAGGGCGCTATGGCGCTCATTATGGGAGATCTCTGTCCAGGAGTGATGATGATGAACTTTAAAGTGATTAGTGTTATGGTATGGATCTCTCTTCAGTATCCAATGAAATTTTAAAGTAACTTGTAATTAAACTCATTGATATAATATATTTAATAAATATATTTTTAAGCACCTACTACTGTCACACCATGGTCACACCTCAGAATATAAATAGTGATTTGTGGGTGTTGTCTTGCGTAGAATCGCATGTCTGTCAATGTGCTATTGATAGAATGGACAATGAAATCAGGTGATGCATGACATGTTTTGATGTAATTCATATGTAAGATGCTGCAGGTAAATATGCAGGATGCATCACGAAAATCATTATTCAATACGATTTTTATTCATAGAATATATGTATATGCAGCCGTGGCCGTCACGGCGCATAACCCGCGTTTCGAACTCCTTCCGCGGATGCCGTAAGATTTGAATGGTGTTCAAAGATTTTTGTATGGAGGGTGGCCCTAACATTTGTTTTTTTTTTTTAATCGCAGTGCACTATAAAAGCATATATTTCGATAGAGGGCACTAAATGGAGTAAAAAGTTCTGTAACATAATGTACTAACTAAAGCGTCAGGTTTCTGAGATACATATGAAGAGAAAATAAAGTATTTTCATCAAAATAAGCACATACTAGTGACCGATGTTAGAGCCAAAAGTTTCAAAACCTTCCCTAAGTAAGAGTTACTACTCTTACTAAGGGAAGAATCCCAAATACTGCTGCCTTTCTTCTGGTAGATAGCCTGCTCTTTGCAAAAGCATCTTCCTGTATATTTTTAACACCTTCACTGCGATCACTACCGATAACATCCGGTCCACCTGCCTAGCGGGGTGATTAAAGCATTAGAATATTAAAGAAATGACATCAGGACCGTTAAAAACACCATGGTTCACACCGGCAATCTTTCGAGCGTGAGTTTTCTAGACCTCGACAAATTCTTCGAATTCGCCACGAGCCTATAGTCTATAGAGGTGGTCCCAAAAGTGGCAGGCAGCCAGAACTACAAAATTATGTGTAATTTTAGCATAATTTGGCAATTGAGTGGGTCGACGACTTTCTGAAGGTCAGAACATCGTATTTGGAAACGAAAAGTCTAAAGCCTAAGCAAATCTTTAAGAGAATTAATACTGAAGCGATACTGGTGTTTTGTTGAACATTTATATTTGTATTTATTTATTCCATCGTAATAAGATGTTACACTTGATGTCGTAACATTCTATATTTAAGTAACTAATTATAACAATAACACACATAGGTACTTCGTTGTAAGAAACACAATAAGGTAAAAAGGTAAATAAGCAGCGATTCGAACTTAAGAAGTACATGAACAAAATTTAAAATTTAAAATGAATAAATTAATTAATTAAATTAATTTAATTTAAATTTTTTAGAGGTTGCGGGTTCGATTCCCGCCTCGGAACAAATTTCTGTACGATCTGCAGAAATTTGTTCCGTTGGTCTGGGTGTTTTCTATGTATAATAAAATATATCTATCTATGTAATGTATTGTATTAAGTATATCAGTTATCTAGTACCCATAACACAAGCTCTGCTTAGCTTGGGGCTAGCTAATGCTGTGTTAATTGTCCAGCATTATTATTATTATTATTAAAAAAAAAACCCCACAGATTTTCATGAAACATGGCTAAGAACACTCGGGATAAAATTATCCATTACACAAAAAAAAACTAAACGAAATTCGGTCCATCCGTTTGGGAGCTACGATACCACAGACAGATACACAGACAGACACGTTAAATTTATAATACCCCTCTCTTTTTGCGTCGTGGGTTAAAAAACAGACAGACATGACTATAGAAGACCAGCAGGGCCATTCAGACTCACCCCCGCGCCACCGAGTCGTCGACACGGAATGCGACACAGATTCGCGCGAAATTCAAATATTTTAGAGGTTTTTAATATTTTTTGAGTTCTGTAAGGAACTTAACACCCAGAAAAGTAGTTTATCACAAATCGTAGGCAATTTTTTATGAACCTATGTTACAATAAAGTATGATGTAATGTTTTTTTCGGTATTATGTTGCTTTTAAGTACTAAAACTCTAATATTTTTAATTGCTCCAAAAGTAGCACTAAATCCGAATTTCTTAAAAAATGGGTTCATAGAAAATGTTTTATGATTTATGGAAAACTACTTTTCTGCTAGTTTAATTACTTGCAGAATGCAGAAAATATTAAAAACCGCTAAAATATTTGAATTTCGCGCTGTGTCACATTCCGTGTCGATGACTCGATAGCAAAGAGTCTATTCAGACTCTTCAAGGGCTATTCAGCCCTGCAGATGAAAGGGGGTTTTTTAGTGTATGTACTGCGATTTTTCTTTGCTTAGAACTTAGAGATGATTTAGATCACAAATTCAGAGCATTTTAAAGAAAATTAATTTCGGAAAAACCGAATTAAATAAGTGTTTGATAAGCTGTAGGTACTTGGTGGGAGGCTGCTGGTGACCGCAAGATGTGGATGGAGGTGATAGAGACCATTGTCCAGTGATGGGACATAGTATCCATCCATATTAATATCATAAATTCGAAAGTTACTTTGTCTGTCTGTCTGTTACGTTGTCACGCCTAAACGGCTGAACAGATCTCAATGAAATTTGGCAGGGGCCAGGGAGGTAAATAGTATCTCATGCACGATTTCGCACGCTCTTTTCCGGGATAAAAAGTAACCTATGCCCATAGGTTACTTTTTATCCCGGAAAAGAGCGTGCGAAACCGCAGGCAGCAGCTAGTACGTTATAAAAAGTCTGTATCTATTTACATATTTAAATTCTGTAGGCCCCGCTGTGCAAAAAACCCGAAGAGCCTCGGTAACCCACGGACCTAGGGTCTCGACTCCAAGGGGAGCAAAAGTGTAGGCTCTGTCGAGTCCTGCATATGTATTTGCGCCTCTTGAGATCTTCGGCCAAATCTGCCGCCGCGCCGCACCCGCCCTCACGGATGTCCTCGGAAATTTGGAAGGCGCAAGTGTAATTCTGTAGGTATATAAGTACCAAAAGATAGAGTCGGTGCTATGATAGCATAACTGTCTAATAAAGAATTCTGTTACCTATTTGCTATGTCGCAATCGCTCATATTCGCTGAATAAAAATATATTCAGTTTATTTATAGTTTGGCATTGAATGCAGTATTTTTATAACGCAAAAAATCATGCAATATTTACTCTACATTAGTTTCAAGGTAATCAGAAAATCTATCTTGATACGAACAGATAACTTCCTATGTTCTTAGATACCTACCTCATGATTGAAGTCAAAACATTTATTGTTATTTATATTAGCAAAACGGGATCTAAGTAAGTCAACGATATGTATGTTTCTTCCACAAATTCACCTGAACTACCAAACTTACAGAATTACCTCTCAAGTTTTAGGATGGTCGCATCCAAATGTGAAGGATCCTTGTTCCGATATCAAATTCCGGTATCAAAATATCAGTTGCATAAAACTGATTAGATTTATAATTATCAGTAGGTAAAGTATGTACATATTATTTAAGCATCAGCAATGCCATACAGCGGGGCAATGCAGCCAGCGTCTTGAGGACGCTTTCGACAGGCATAGTTATGGATTTTCCGAATAGGCCCTATGGTTCTGCGATTTTTCGGTACAGCAGTTATGTGCTTTTCATGTTTTTGGACCATTTTCAAGAAGATTAGCTCTCGGAAAACGTGATGTAAAACCGGCTGTAATTACCAACAAAGCGCAGAATACAATATAGCGTGGTCATTAAAATAGCAAATCGAAAGGCATTTGACACTGTAACCTTCGGTAGACCGACGAGGTCGGTCCAGGTTCGCGTTCCGCAATCGTGAAGAGAACTAACAAATGTAGTTACTATATTCTTTAACGCATTTATTTTCTTTGACTGAATGAAATAATCGGTCGTGGTGGGCCGTGTGTCGCCACTGTCGCCAGCTTATAATTTCCACCACCCCAACTCTTCCCGCGGGTGTCGTAAGAGGCGACTAAGGGATATCCACCGGGTCACGTCATTACGACGACGATTTGACGACCTTTGTGGCGCAGCGGGCGAAGGTCCGCCTGCGACGCAGGAGGTTGCGGGTTCGATTCCCCCCTCGGTACAAATGTTTGTACGACCTGCAAATATTTGTCCAGGGTGTTCTGGATATTTTCTATGTATAATAAAAAAATATCTATCTATGTAGTGTATTGTATTAAGTATATCAGTTATCAATGTATGTATTAAGTATATACCCAATTAAATAAATAAATAATAAATAAATAATGCTAGACAATCCACACAGCACCATCTAGCCCCAAAGTAAGCTATTCAAAGCTTGTGTTATGGGTACTAGATAACTGATATACTTAATACAATACACTACATAGATAGATATTTTTTATTATACATAGAAAACACCCAGACCAACGGAACAAATTTCTATTACCCATAACACAAGCTCTGCTTAGCTTGGGGCTAGATAATGCTGTGTGGATTGTCCAGCATTAAGTATTTATATTTATTACGGATGTATGCGGGTTAACTACGAACTTTATTTGTGTTGGAAGAACACCAACGTTTCATCATATCAAACGTTACATCAAATCATTGACAGCGGTTTGTTTAATCTCTGGAACTACCGATCCAATTTGAAAAATTCTTCAAGCAGAATCAAGTCGAGTAAAAGACCTGTAAAGGTGAGTGTAGACTAAAACTTTTACTACTAACAGAACACCTCGCTGTTTTTAAATTTACTCGAACCACACTATGAACATGAAGCTCGATGTTTTATTACAATCTGATTTAAAAAATTAACGAGCGTTTAGGTGTAACATTTTGTCGTGAGCGCGGGTGACAGGGGACGGCGGGAAATGAGGGAAAATGTACGCAAGATAAATAAATGTTACTTACAGGTAAATTTTATTAATTTAATTTAGGTTAGTAAGTAGCTAATTATGTTTTGTCATTTATTATGTAATTGTAATGTAATCATGAAATAATTATTGTTTTGTACATCTAATTTAATCATTATTATTATTTAAGTTACGATTTTATGTAAGTTGATTTTATTGTGAACTTTTATATGTTGTGTCTATGGATTATTACCTATCTGAAATAAATGAGTTAATAATAATAATAATAATTAATGCTCACTCACCGTGAGCATGAATAGGAATACAGTGTCGAGCATTCGCAAGAACGTTACATTACATGGGAATGCTCTAGCTGTGGCTATGGCTGTGTCGTGCTGGCTTAGAATTTGCACCACCCCAACTCTTCCCGCGGGTGTCGTAAGAGGCGACTAAGGTATATCCACCGGGGGCGAGCAGCAGCGCCCCCTGCAGAACAATTCTACCACCGAACTGCGATCCCCAACCCGCATGCCCAGCGTTGGAATTATGGGTATTACCCCCATGTGATAAAAGTCAATAAGGCGCTCATTAGGTGGAGGCCTGCGTCCAGCAGTGGACCAATACAGGCTGTTGAGGTTGAGGTTGAGGCTCTAGCTAGTCTATACTCGCTTTAAAGATGACATTTAATAATGTCTAGTGCTAATCAATAACCTTACACGTGTGGAACATCAGGTAATTTACAATTTTGTAGTATCAACACTCCTACCAGCTGTCTAGCAGGTATAGTATATCGTCTGCAATGTTCTACTAGAAGACTAGCTTCTGCTCGCAACTTAATTCGCCAATTCGAATTCAAAGGGGTTTGAAGATTTTGGCCGTAACATCGGCTACTAGATTGTTTTTTTGTTTGCAACAGTCTGCAGTTAGCTCAATTGATTCAATTGTAAATACTAGTGCTAATTTATTTCTATTATTTTGTTGTAATTTTTTTTGCGAATAAATTAACATCTATTAACTCTTAAGAGATCCAATGTTGTAAAATTTAATTAAATCCCGTATTTGAACGAATTCAAGACGGGTTTACATTTATCACATTTACAACATTCCACCTAAACCCATGTTTACGTCAATTGCATTAAATAGGGCGAAACTACATATACGAGTGTATGATTGAATGAAATTGATGCTTCTCGAATTTTTTTTTATCAGCCCAATAATCCAGTCCACTCAGTCTAATGGCGTGAAAAAGTACTCAAATTCATATAGAAACAAACTTAAGCATAATATTAAGCCTTCACCAGCAGTCACGATTTTGAAGCGCGTCTTGTCCCCCCCCCCGTAATAAACTGTCTCCGCCCGCCCTCCGCAAAATCGCAAAACGCAAGACGAGGTTTAAAATCACGGCAATAGTGTGGAGGCTTTACAGTGATAATGACGTAAGCTCATATCGAGGGGAAGTTCAACGACTCGTTATAGATACAGCCAGTCTGCGATTGTGTCAGGCTCATGGTTTAAGTTTAAGGCTGCCACTCTCTAATTTATTAGCTTAGCTGTCTTTAAAACTAGATATCATATTTTAAAACGGATACAAAATCTTTTATACTACACCTGCTCGGAAAGTTGCTTTTATATCTCGTCCCAAGCTTTTTTATCCTCTAGCTCTAGATAATGTGATATTTTGTAGTAAGCGTTTTTACAAAGGATATGTTTGACAATTTGTTTGAACTTATTTAATGACTAGCTGCATTCTTACTACCCGTTGTCATATTACCCGTTTTCCCGTAGGAATAAAGCATTTTCCCTCGGTAAAAAGTAGCCTATGTTCATCAGGGGTCATGTGGACTTATAATGGTAAAAGAATTTTCCAAATCGTTCCAGTAGTTTCTGAGCCTATTCAATACAAACAAACAATAAAATCTTTCCTCTTTATATATTATAATATTATCTTTTATAATATTAGTATAGATAATTTTTGCAACTCACTTGGAGTTTTGCTGTAGAAACGTATACCTACATTCAACGTAGATCAAATTTTGTTCTACGACTTGACCCTGTATTGCTTCCTAACTTCTTGCCTTGTCATGTCAGCACATCTTCCTACTAATATTATAATCCTACTAATACTAATTTTGTAAAAACTTTTTAAACTTTCGATTTGTTAATGGTTTAATCGGGTATTTATCGCGTACCTTTTGTTATTATTTCCCCTACGTTTCTACCGCGTTACAGCGATCGTCACGGGGCGACTCAAAAAATGAAAATGAATAACAAAAGGTACGCGATAAATACCCGATTTTATTCTTTTTTTCTTTAACTATAATATTCTAAAGGCGAAAGTTTGTGATATGTGAAATTTATTTTTACCTAGGATCTCCAAAACTACTGAACAGATCAAAATGAAAATTGGCGTACATTTAAAACATAGCCTAACATAGATAATAGGCTACTTATTATACCGAAAATATGCGTGCCAAGCCGCGGGCGGAAGCTAGTTGAATATAAATAAGACCGTTCCCTTAGGAGACAACACAAATAATCATACATCCTCAAAGCCATTTGTAAGACAATTGAAGACGAAGACTATAATAGGATAGACGTAGGCGTCCTGTAACAAGTAAATTAGATCAAATTACCCGCTACTTAGCGAGATCACGCTTATAACAAAATGAAGCCGGCGAAGTGCGAGTCGACTCGCGCGGCGGGTTCCATAATAGTTTTGTACGTTGGTTGGTAGAAAACTATTTCGCAAAAGGAACCCTTAAAACGGATTTTAAAAGAAACCGAAAAAAGAAAACGCCAACATGCGGTCTAGGTATCCTAAGTACTGGCCGCGCCTCTATGCGATCAATACTCAACGTGATCAATACTCAACATCAATACTCATTTGCTATTTTTTTAATTTTATTACGTATGTTTTTCGTTATAGCCATAATAGTAATACAAACCTGTCTCGGTTCAAGAGATACGTCCATGACAAACGTAGAGCAAAAATAGCCAAAAATAGTATTTTGTATGGAAAAATATAAAGAGGGCTTCCCTTTAATAATGATAATATTAATTTTATTTTTAGTATTTGTTGTTATAGCGGTAAGCGAAAGACACATTCTGTGGAAATTTCAACGGTCTACCTTTTACGGCTAATCAGATACAGCGGAGGCTGAATAATAGGGTCCCGCTTTGACCCTTCGGGTACGGAACCCGAAAAATTCAGGTATTTTGAGCTATACTGACTACAGGAAGACATTTTGTAAGAAACAAGGCGTAAAAATACGAACACGGAGATAATAGAAAATTGGTTAAGTCTTTTCGTTACGACATTTTGTTACGAACTAGTCCTAACTCCGACACATTAATAATTAAAAAAGAAATGCAATGAAATTCCTGCACGAGTTTGGGAGTAATCTTTGCCCAGCTGTGGGAAACCATAGGTTAAATAGAAAAAAATGAATTCCAAATTCGAAAGTAAATATGAAAATAATCGTTAAGGTGCCGCCATAAGAGTATGAATTTGCAGTTTTATGAAATAACTAATAGTATAGACAAAAGAATACTATAAACAAAAAAAGTATGTGAAAAAAACGGTCTGCAAAGAAGGAATCTTTTCTTCTTTAAGAAAGTATCCTATACCGTGTGTCAATTTGAAGTTTTACAAAAAAAATGCATAAATAAGAGTTTGACCGAGATTCAGAATAACCGAAAATTTTTATACCTACATGTACTTATAGGAGATTATCCCCTTTAAAAAAAAAGTTTGACGCCATTTTGACACAATAATCATAGTGCAAGTGCGAATTTGCAGTTTTATATTTCAAAGTTTTAAACAAAACGGTTGCTAGGTATGTTAGGTAGATATCATTTTCCAGTTTCAATCTGACACCACCGACCGGTTTGGACTGGTTTAGAAGATCAAGGTTAGCATAAGGTATATAAGATGCGTTTTTGCTTATAAATTATGCTTCAAAAATATATCCTACTATTATATTTCACAGCTTCATTCGACGCGATCTCTTCTTTCACATATTGTAGCCGAGTCCTAGACATTGGCTTCGAACACATTTTTAAAGACAAGGATAGGTAAAACTCATACACCGATGTGGCAACATTAGGGTACTTTGCCTCCTATTTCTCACTCGGCGGAATGTCATTCTGTGTTCTGTGTGCAAAGGCTTCGCACATCCCTAGTGTTCCTTTCCTATTTTGAACAAACATGAGCAAGAGAAAAGGAGAAACGCTTCAAGCAGTTCGTCGAAAGATACGGATTTTATCTTCATCGTCGTCCGAGGATGAATTATCCAACCGTGAGTTCTAAAATTTTATGGCTAACCTACAACAACGTGCTAAGATTTACACGAATCTGGTGATGCGAGATACCATCGGGGTTACCTCTGTCACGTATTCACGTTAGGTACATACATGCCATTAAAAGAACAAAACATGTGATGCGATTCAACCAGCGGGGTTGTTTTCGTCACGCTTTATTGCGCACAGTTCAGCGGGAACTCTGTCTACCCTCATCATTATAAAATAACGAATATCTAGATTTTTACGGAAGTAATGCGAACAACTAGCAGGGTTGATTCCGTTACGATTTATTGCGCACAATTCATCGGGAATTGTGTTTACCTACCTTCAATTTATGCCGTTTTTATTATTCTGGGTAATGTAACTTTTCAGGTCCCAATGACCTTGAATACTTGTCCGGCTCCCAAATGCCGATGATGAATGTGGACGTTCCACCTACCTCTTCCTCAAGGAATGAAGAAGAGGAATCCTGTTTGGATGACGACGTCCTAGCCTTGCTAGGCGATGCACCCAAGAGTGATGCTATTCTAGGAAAACCTGTTCATAAAGATATTTCAGAAAGGTGGCGAGAGATTTTATCCAAAGGTTTGGAGAAAGAAACAAAAGAAAATCTTCTCAGAGAATATCTCATACCTTCCAACTGTGAAATGTTATTGGCGCCAAAATTGAACGCCGAGACGAAAGCGGCTGTGGCTGAAAATATCGTGAAACGTGATTATGCATTGGAGGCTAAGCAACACCAAATTGGTATCGCGCTAGCGGCGCTTTCCACGGCTATTGACAGTGTTGTCAAGAAAGATTTTACCCCCCAAAAATTGCTAAAGCCCATCAGCGATGCGTGCCGCATCTTATGTGATAGCCACTTCAACGAGACAAAAACACGAAGACACTTCATACTTTCATCAATAAACTCCGAGATGAAAGACACTCTGTTAGAAACCGTCAGAGATAAATACTTGTTTGGTGAAAATATCGCCGATAAACTAAGATCGGCAAAAATCATTAAGAAATCTGGAATCGATTTAAAGCCGACCACGACAGCCTCGTACAACCGCCAGAAATTCAACAAAAATAATTTCATTAAAAATCGCTATCAAGGCCAGTCAAACTGGAGGCCCCTGCAACGGAGAACGGGCAAAGCCGATGCAGGGTCACGTGCAGCCCAGAACCAGCCGCGGTCGTACAACACGAGGAGTGGCCCTCAACATCGGGAAGCAGCCCGGTCGCCGCCGCCGCCGCCGCCGCCGCGCCACCAGCAACGCGTTCGCCGGCGTCAGTAGAGGTATGCTTTGCGGGTCGTTTACAACACTTCTTACACAAGTGGCGAGAAATTACCAAAGACTCTGTTGTTTTGTCTTGGATTCAAGGATAGGTACAAAATTCCTTTTGGTTCAGACCCTGTTGATTACATTAAACCAAGATTTAATACAAGAACTCATCAAGAACGTTTAGATTTTGACCATGAAATCAATTTACTTTTGAAAATTAATTCAATATCTATATGTGAGCCTCATGAACAACAGTTTTTGTCATCTTTTTTCTTGGTACCTAAATCAAACGGGACCAATCGCTTCATTTTGAATCTAAGTCGTCTAAATAAGTTTGTAAATTCCCAGCATTTTAAAATGGAGGATTATAGAACTGTCACAAAAATCATAACAAAAGATTGTTACATGGCCACCATCGACATGAAAGACGCATATTTTTTAATACCAGTGGATGATTTACATAGAAAATACCTAAGATTCATGTATAATGACAATTTATTTGAATTTAATTGTGTTCCTTTCGGATTGACTACCTCCCCATACGTGTTCACAAAGATCCTTAAACCCGTAATGGAATACCTGAGGGCACGAAATTTTATTTCAGTTATATACTTAGACGATATATGCTGCATAGGCAGTACTTATGAAGAATGCGCCAATAATGTTAAAATAACATCACAGCTGTTACAAGATCTCGGTTTTATAATTAATTACGACAAAAGCTGTCTTATTCCTAATCAAAGATGCAAATATCTTGGATTCTTATTTGATTCTGCAAAAATGTGCCTAGAGTTACCTGAAATTAAAAAATCAAAAATTAAAGACCAAATAAAAATATTTTTAAATAAAAGATCTTGTAAACTAAGAGACTTTGCGCGTCTCATTGGTCTGTTAGTGTCTGCAGCCCCGGCTGTTCAGTATTCATGGGGCTACACTAAACAACTTGAACGACATAAATACCTAAGCCTACTTCATAATCCTAGTTATAGCAGTATTATAGATATTCCCTATTCTGTAAAAAAATGACTTAAATTGGTGGACACAAAATATTGATACCCGTACCCAGACTTTAACATTTAATGACTATGCACTAGAAATCTTTTCCGATTCTTCCAAAAGTGGCTGGGGCGCTTATTGTAATAAGAACGAAGCCTATGGTTTCTGGAAAATGGATGAATCATTGCTACACATAAATATTTTAGAGCTTAAAGCCAGTTTCTTGGCATTAAAAACATTTGCAGATCATCTCAGAGATTGTAGGATTTTGTTACGCATTGATAACGTAACTGCCATTTCTAGTGTAAATAGGATGGGTTCTATACAGTATCCTCACTTCAACAAGATTGCACGAGATATGTGGGAATGGTGTGAAAAGCGTGGCATAGTAATTTTTGCATCCTACATTAATAGCATTGACAACTTCGAAGCTGATAGTTTATCTCGAAAAAGATTTGAAGATACAGAGTGGGAATTGTGCAACTCAGCATTTAACCGAATCGTTAAACGGTTTGGTGATCCCAAAGTAGACCTATTTGCCAGCCGTTGCAATGCTAAATGTTCTGCCTATGTGTCCTGGAAAAGCGACCCTGACTCGTACGCAATAGATGCCTTCACGATCTCGTGGTCAAACTTATATTTTTACGCTTTTCCTCCCTTCGCGTTAATTCTTAAAATGTTACAAAAAATAATTCGTGATAAGTCGCAAGGTATAGTTGTTGTGCCAGATTGGCCTACACAACCTTGGTTCCCAATTTTAACAAGGCTCATGGATTCGAAACCTTTATATTTTGAGCCAGATGTTAACCTACTAAAATCTCCTTTCAGAGCCCGACACAACCTTCACCGATCGCTCAGATTGATTGCCGTCAGATTGTCCGGCAAGCGCTACAATTAAAATCTTTTTCACAAAACGCTATTGATATCCTGTTATCATCTTTATCAAAAAATACTTATAAACAGTACGATTCTTCTATAAAATTATGGCTTAAATATTGTAAGAAAAATAATATTAATTATTTGAACGATTCTGTATCCGGTATTCTTAATTTTTTAGCTGATTGTTACAAAAAAGGTGCAAAGTATGGGACAATTAATTCTCACAAATCAGCACTACTCTTTCTTTTTCCAAAAACCGCGGATGATCCTGACATAAAAAGATTCATGAAAGGCATATTCAGACTGAGGCCTCCTGCTCCTAGGTATAACGTTACTTGGGATCCCAGCACTGTTCTAGGATACCTAGGTCAACAATGGCCTAATGATCACCTTAGTTTAGAGATTTTAACAAAGAAAACTCTAACATTGTTAGCCCTTGTAACTGCCCATCGCGTACAAACATTTTCTTTAATCAAATTAGACAACATTAACATTCGAAATACTTACATAGTTATTGCGATTCCGGACTTAATAAAGACCTCACGTCTAAATTCCTTACAACCTTTATTAAAATTACCGTTTTATACCGAAAAACCCGAAATATGTCCGGCTAAATGTTTAATTGAATACATAAACAAAACACAATTAATACGTAATAGTAATACTAACCAATTATTTATTTCATTTAGAAAACCACATAAAAAAGTTACATCTCAAACTCTTAGTAATTGGATCAAAGATACACTGTCAAAGAGTGGAGTGGACACGTCGATGTTCACTGCTCACAGTACGCGGCACTCTTCCACCTCGTCCGCGCGCAGGCTTGGCGTCAGTCTGGATGTCATCCGAAAAACTGCTGGCTGGTCACAATCTTCCAAGGTTTTTGCTAAGTTTTACAATAAGGAACTGATTGACGATGATTGTAGTCAGTATGCAAATGCCATTTTAGGTAATAGTCATTAATTATGATACCTTTCTAGTGGTCTTACCTATAATATGGAGAAGCAATTATAGTTAGACTACTAAATATGCCTACATTGTTAGTAATTAATTCTCTTCTACCCCTGTAGAATAGATTATAATTATTATATTTTTTGTTTTAATATTATAATGAATAAATCTACCTAAGGTCTATTATTATTATCTTGCTCTGAACATCCTACAATATGTGAAAGAAGAGATCGCGTCGAATGAAGCTGTGAAATATAATTAATGATCAAAGGAACTTACCCTGTACGTGACGTTCGATCATAATTATATGAACAGCTTCATTCGACGCGATAATAATAACAACCCACCCAAAAATTCCCAAACCCTTGCTAAAAATAGCAATTTTAGGTAGATTAGGAACATTAACAATGCAGGCCGACAGGGATTGCTTTTAACTAGAATGACATTCCGCCGAGTGAGAAATAGGAGGCAAAGTACCCTAATGTTGCCACATCGGTGTATGAGTTTTACCTATCCTTGTCTTTAAAAATGTGTTCGAAGCCAATGTCTAGGACTCGGCTACAATATGTGAAAGAAGAGATCGCGTCGAATGAAGCTGTTCATATAATTATGATCGAACGTCACGTACAGGGTAAGTTCCTTTGATCATTAAATATCCTACTTATTACAAAGCCGAATGTTTGTGAAATGTGAATTTTTGTTACTTAGGATCTCCAAAACTATTGAACAGGGTCACGATGAAATTTGGCGTACATTTATTTAGTACACCGAAAATACGCGAGCGAAGAAGCGGACAGAAACTAGTCTTTAATATATGCTATAAATATCATAATAATAGACAAAGCGGGATAGAGAGAAGATAAACGTGATCAATTCAAAATATACACAATGACAGTACCATGTCAATATATTTATATCAGTTATTTCCGTGTAAGTGTTTAATTTTATAATTTGATCTTGTGTACATTTTATTGTATTTATGGAAATAAAGAGATTTTGAAATGTGTAGCTGGAAGGATTAGCTGGACGGAGAAGGTTACTAATGAGCTGAAAAGAAATCAGGAGAAAAGGTTTTTGATGAACACCATTCAAAACAGAAGAGGTATAATTATTAGACATCTTATACGACATAACAGCTTCATAAGTAACATCATAGAAGGAAAAGTAGAAGGAAGACGAGGAAAGTGAAGACCAAGAATTAAATATATGAGTCAGATCAAGGAGAAAGCAGCTACAATGTCGTATTAAGAAGTATAAGAGACCGCATTGGAAAGAGAAAAGTGGAGGAAATTGCATTATTGCACCGACAAGAGTCTAGGCTCTTTAATTTATAATAATCTTATCTATATGGTAATTTTTGTTTTAGTTTGGGAATGTTCTGTATCTCTTTTCTGTATATGTTTTTTTCTGTATTTTATCGTTGACTAATTTCAATCCCGAAATGTTGGTCTTCATTGGAACAGTTTTGTACTTACCTGATATTGAGGTAGAGTTTAAAAATATCTTTTATTTGGTTTAAAAGCCTTCCAAAGTCCACTCTAAGTTTAATTTTATAGTATTCTTGGGTTATTTCCGTTCTTTATCGTCACGTCGATTTTTATACTGATAGCCGTTAGCAGACACAATACTTGCATTGAATTGATTAGCACACGTATACCGTGGTAATATTTAAATTTCGAACGCGTCACGGTTCTATATTTGAATTTGTTATTTCTTCTAATCATTATTTTCTTTGACTGTTACTAACTTTAAGTTGTTCCAATTACAAAATACAAAGAAAGTGTTTTAGCAAAATACTTTTTTGAAGGAGCAGTTTTAAATTATAAAATAATTTTATTGTTTTGAAAAAACTAAAAAGCGACTTCAAATTCTTTAATAAATATTTACAGTGTTATTTTAAGTTTTGCGGAACAAATACTAATTTATTAATAAATTTTTATGAGACCATTTCAGGATCATTAATGAATAAATCATCAAAATCGGTTTATATTACGAAGAAATAGACGAACATACATAAAAAACTTAATAAAAAACGTAGGTACAGCCGAACGTAGTCGGCTAGAAAAAACTTATGCAAAAAGATAACTACACGAGTACTAAATTATTAATAAACTAGTTTATGCCCGCGGCTTCGCACATGTGGTTTCTTGTAAACGTTTAAAGGTGATTTCTATCCCACGGGAACTGATTTATGGGATAAAAAGTAGTCTATGTTTGATTCCAGGATAAGAATTACCTGTATGCAAAATTTTGCAGCCCGATCCGTTCAGTAGTTTTGGAGTGTTGAGGTAACAAACATCCATCCATCCATCCATCCAAACTTTCGCATTTATAATATTAGTGTGATGATTATTATGGGACTATTTCGGGATCATCATATAAACCGATTTTGATGATTCGTTGTATAGACAACGAATCATCAAAATCGTTTTATATTAACGAAGAAATCGACGAAAAAACATAAAAAGTTAAAATAAACGTACAGCAACATAAAGTACCCTTGGTTAGAACCTTGGTTAGAAGTCGGTTAGTAAAACTTATGCAAAAAGATAACTAAACACGAATAGTTGGATTCGCCAAATTTCTCGGTTGTTCTATTTACTATAGATAAGGCGACATATTCTACAATAAAATTGCCAACGGAATGTTGTACGATGTATATCTACATACATGTGTTTATTGAATTAGTAGTTAAGTGCAATGTACTTACAACAATAAGAAAAATGACAGTATTGTATAGTAAGTATGTATAACATAATAACGTAAGTTATAGGTACAGGTGTAGTAAGTCAATCTTACATACTACATACGTAGATTTAATATTATTGTTTCAATTGTGAATAATAGTTCTAATTTATTTATATTATTTGATTGTAATTTTCATTGTAAATACATATTGTATAGGTCTTTGAAATTGAAAAGCGCCCAAGTACATGGGTACTTAAAGAATCTTTACATAGAATATGTTGTAGTACTGATAGAGGTAATTTTAGTTTTTTTTTACATACATTATTATTCGCATTGTTTGAGTTAAGCCCTTTTACAGCATCTCTAGTAATTAATCTTATAATTATTCTGTTTAATTTGATTATTGACAATGACCATTTACAGCAGATACCTATGAATATTACTTTTTTTGTTTTGTGTTACTTTATTTATGCATTTTATCTTATTAGTTATTTCTATTATAATGTAAAATGTTGACTTAACCAAGTGTGCCTTGTGCTCCTACGGCGGATAAATATATGAGTATGAGTATTTTCTGGGGGTTTTCTATGTATACTAAAATATCTATCTATGTAGTGTATTGTATTAAGTTTATCAGTTATCTAGTACCCATAACACAAGCTCTGCTTAGCTTGGGGCTAGATAATGCTGTGTGAATTGTCCAGCATTATTTATTTATTTATTTATTATTTATTTATTATTAAGCACTATAGAAGCCTTGGTCCGAACTGACTGCTCTGCTGGCCACGCTATGATGGTTTCAAGCTAACCTTACTACGGTCTTGGCCTTCAAGCTTGGCCATCATTGCAGCCCTTGCTGTCCGCGCTGTAACGGCTTAGGCCTTCAGTCACGACCTTCATTTCAGCTTATTTATTTAACTTTTTATTTTGTTTTGTTTGGGAAATAAACAGTAAATGATGTTTTGTAGGTATTTACACCTTATTTTTTATTTATTGCTCTGTTCATTTAGCTTTAAATGTTTACTGTATGGAGGAAATTATTTTGGTTTATGTTTGTGTTAAAGAAAAATATATGCTGACCGCGCTGTGATGGCCTGGAGGGCGATTACGGTGTGTTAAGGCACGGCATTACGGCTACAACGTTAGCAGTGAACGCGCGCCGTAACGATTCAACTGCTAACGTTTGAGCCGTAATGCCGTGCCTTACCACACCGTAATCGCCCTCCAGGCCATCACAGCGCGGTCAGCATTACAGCCTTTGATGGACAAGAAAGTATCGAAGCGTAAGCGAAGTATCGTAAAGAAGTTAAATTAAGCGTTGCCAAGGACTCAGTATAATAATTATTAAGTTGTAATAATAGCCTTATATTTTTCTTTAACACAAACATTAACTACACCGTAATCGCCCTCCTGGACCTGCACTACGCTGTGCTGCGCTTTCAGCCATCTCTATGGCGGCCAGCAACCGACCCATTACTGACCTCGTCAGTGATGTACTATTATTTCTACACTGCCTCGTTGGTCTAGCGGTCAGCTTGTTCAACCGCTGATTATGAGGTCCTGGGTTCAAATCCCAGGTCGGGCCAGTAGTTGTTATTGGAATTTTTCTAGCAAGAAAAATTTACAATAGCAGCCCAGAGCCAGGAAGTTGGGGGTGTTACACCCCCGTGCCTCGTAAAGCACGTTAAGCCGCTGGTCCTGTGGTTGACCTCTCCCCGGTCGTGTCGGTCTGCTGTCCCATGGGATTATGAGAGTGAGAGAATAGAGAGTGCACCTGTGTTTGCGCACACACTTGTGCACTACAATATGTCCAGCGCATCAGGCTAGTCTCCGATGAGACTGGCCGCCGTGGTCGAAATTAGGCTAGGAGGACATTTGCTATTAGGCCATAATGTCATCAAGATTCAACTGCTTGCCTTAACTTACCAAGGTAAACCTTGGTAATTTTTTACGATTTGGACTGACCTGAGTATAACCCTTTCACCTCAATGTGTAAGGTCGATTAGCCGAGATCTGCTATTCAGCGCCGTAAAGGGTTAATGTGGATTTAGATTGGACCAAAAAAATAAAGAGAGCTAAGGCTTTTAGAGCTAGAGCCATTAGAGCTAGAACAAGAACGTTCTTTAAATCTTATATCGACTTCTTTTAACAGACTCCGAAAAAATGAGGCGGTTCTATTTGTATTTTTTTGTATTTTATTTATTTTTAAGTTAAATGTGCATCTATACTACTATTATAAAAAGGAAAGATTTGATTGTTTGTTTGTTTGTATTGAACAGACTCCGAAAGTACTGAACCGATTTTAAAAAATTCATTTACCATTAGAAGCCCACATTATTCCTGATAGTGATGAACATAGGCTACTTTTTACCGCGGGAAAATGCTTCATTCCTACGGGAAAACGGGTAATAGGACAACGGGTGGTAAGAATGCAGCTTGTTATGTTATAAAGTTTCTGCCAGTTTGGCACAATAGTTTGTCGCTCTCGTGGAAACCATGTTCGGGTGTATGTTTTTTTATGCATGTTCCTCAAATATGGACCGATTTGGATGATTCTTTTGTATAGAGGATGACCCCGAGGTACCATAATATTTTTATTTTAGAATTAGTATTTATCCCGCAACGCTTAAAAACAGTGTAAAATTAAGGGATTCGAAGAAGGTTTTGAATTTAGTCAATTAATTATAATCAAACATCTCTTTTTAATCTCTACGAACAGAGATAGAACAACGAAATAATGGCTGTCTCTGTTTACACAAAAAGAATTTGACAGTGTGGATAGAATGAGCATTCGCGCGTTTGGTCTTAATTCACCTTTACGCCCGTGTCATGAAGATCCATACAAACGATACAATAATACAGTGTGAGTCTTCATATAAGGCACAAATTAAAATGAGGGGAACTATGCTTAATTTTATCAACGAAATTATTAAGGCCACTTGAGTAATTATAGATTTTGACATGAGTTCCCAAGCACTGTTTGAAAATGGTCTTTACTTCAAACTTTATTTTACTAAAGCATGCATTTTTCTGAAAAATAGAGTTGTGGCTTATTTACACATGCTTTTTTTGTACTTTGTGGCAAATGTACAACAACTCCACTCAAGCATGGCTTGATGACTGAGCAGGCTTTCATAACACGGACCTGTCAAGTAAAATGGATTTCTCAATACATTTCAAAACACATTGGTTTTTTTTCGCTCTTGCACAAACATTAGGATAAACAAGGTCCTGGAGTTACTATAAAACGTTGTCGTCCTGGACGCTGTATAAGCGAGCTATAAAAAACACTTCGTCTCCATGTTTTTGACAGATTTCATGGTCTTCCTTTAATTCAACAAACGATGTTTATTTGACATATTTCAATCTTATGATTGACTCTACCGATCGGTGTAAAAAAATATATTTTTTTAAATTTTATTTTACCGGATAAGTTGAGTTATTTTTCGAAACTCTTGAGACTGCAGTTTAACTTATTTTTAATAACCCTCGTCCTTTGGTAGTCGGTAAAAATAACACCAAAGTTTATATAATTATATTTAATTTTTATGATTGAGTCTACCGATCGGTATAGTAAAAATACAGAATGTTTTTTTTTTAGATTTTAGTGGTTTCGATTACCTACCGAATAAGGCGAGTTATTTTTCGAAACTCTGAGAAAGCAGTTTAACTTATTTCTTAAAACCCTCGTCTGTTGGTAGTCGGGTAAAAATAAAGGAATGTTTCCTTTCAGCAAAACTTCCCACGTTCAATATTTCTGGTAGGTCTTTGCTCTACCTCTATCTACATGTCACACAGCCGTGGTACACCCTGTATATTGCCAGCAACCAATCCTCCACGGCTCAAGCAGCCGCTTTCGGAGAGAACTACTTACATAAATCAGAGATTATTATCATAAACGTAGACGAATGACGTCTGATTTATAACAAAGGATTCGAAAGATGAATCTGAACCATTAGAAGAATCGTCTGGACCATTTTAGAGATTATATATAAAAATTAATAATGCTGGAAAATCCATACTGCATCATCTATCTAAAAGCTAAGCAGAGCTTGTGTTATGGGTTCTATCTAAATGACTGATATACCTACTTAATACAGAGATATATATTTTTATTATACATAGAAAATAACCAGAACAAATATTTGCAGATCGTACAATTATTTGTACCAAGGCGGAAATCGATCCCGCAACCTCCTGCGTCGCCTATGGTAGATAATAATTTATTTATTTATTTATTTTATCTGTCCAATAGAGCCTCCTGCTAGGCATATATCGTAATGGATGGTTGGATAACCAATCCTTCCATGCAATCCGGTCTATAGCGTTATTGGACTATTCGATATTAAATTAAATAAACTACTCCTTGGCTTCACATCGGTAAATGTTTGCCCATGAAACTTTCAGTTTGGATAAGTCTTTACGTATCTAATTTATAATGTACGTCAGTTAACGATACACGTGGAAGGCATGACAATAGTAAACTAAAATCTAAAAAAAAAACAGGACGTGTCATTTAGTCCCAGATAGAATATTATGATATTAGTGGTTAAAATATTGCATATTCAATACTCCAAGGGCGTAACCGCAACGTCTGCCAATTTATTTCTGTACTAGTGTACTCAAGATCATGGTTAGGTAACTCACCAGTTTTAAAATCACAACACAAACGCACAAGCAATAAACTTTACACACACGTCCGCTCGCGTTGACGGCCAGGTATCAACTGACTGAATTGTTCTGTTCATGTTGTTTCGCATTGTGTCGCACGCGCACACACGAGGTAATGGGTCTCACAGATTCACCATACTTATCAACACGAAGTCGGTTCAACTCAACCCAGCAAAAAAAGCTTTTTTTGCTATTTGCTGCCCGTGGCTTAGCACATGCTATTCTGAGATAAACTCCAGTTCCTTAGGAGTAGTTTTGAGACAAAATGGAGACTAATATAACACGCGAACCTATTTACATATGTATGTACCCTACTAACATTCCTACATAGGCTACCATTATACCATTTCCCCAAGTAAACTAAAAGGTAGCATTGAATCGAATTTTGTTGTAACATGGGTTTATAGAAAACGGTTTCCTCCCAGAACAGCATCGAAAATATATTTGAATTTGCGCGAATCTGTGTCAAATTTCGAGTCATCGTCTGTTTCACCAACTGGACATACGTGTGTCCGGTCTCTTGTGTCGACTTAGTGAATAACCCTCTGAAACCTGATTTCGATTAGAATCGAATTAGTAGCCCTGCTGAACTGTCATCTTGGAATATACTTAGGCCCATATTATGTAAGTTTGCTTAGTCATAGAACTATGCTTGAGCGACGCTTTTCTAGGCATAAACTTAGGCTGAGCAATATTTCATAATACAAGCCATAGAGTCTATTGTGTAACCTCACCCTCAAAAGCCTGTATTGGTCCACTTCTGGACGCAGGCCGCCCCCTGATAAGCGCCTTATTGGCTTTTATCACATGGGGGTAATGCCCATAATCCCCACGCTAGGCAAGCGGGTTGGGGATCGCAGTTCGGTGGTAGAATTGTTCTGCAGGGGGCGCTGCTGCCCGCCCCCGGTAGATATACCTCAGTCGCCTCTTACAACACCCGCGGGAAGAGTTTCAGTTGTGCAAATTCTAAGCACCACAAAGCTTGTGTAATATGCTAAGCTAAAAGAGAGGGGGGCATTGGTCGAATTCGCATTGATAAATGTGGTGCGACCCTAAGGTGTTTGATGAAAGAACCGTGTGTGTGTAAATGTATAATAGATAGTAGCGGCTGTGTGCAGTGGACAACAGGCCGCATGACGCTCTACGGATTTTGTTGACGTGTTGCTGATTCGAAAAATTATACAATTATGTAGTTTTGTGACTCGGACGTAGTTTTTTGTTGCCTTTATTATTGCCGGACTGCGAAGTTAAGGGATTAAGTATTTTGCGAATGTAGAGATGGATACTATTAATTAAGGCTTGGTAGGCCAGCAGAGGCCGCACTTTTGTGATTTTTAAAATCATCTCAACTTAGAAAATATGTTTAAAATTCTGAAAAAAAAAAAGATATATATTACTTATGGATCTAGTCTAGTCAAAGTCGCATTCAGTTACAAAATATAATGAACTGCACTCGATAGAAAAACATCCCAAAGTTACCCCTTTTTCTAATGTTTTTTCAATATTATGACTAGCAAACTACTGATATTTTACTTTTTTTTGTACTCAACTAAAGACACTTCATATTTCTAAACAAATTCGCAGAGTTTGAGTTGATGAAATGATTTTCTTAATAATGTTTAAATAACTACAAAAAACACGAGCGCGGCGGCTTGGCATGCGCGCGCTTTCCCTTACGCCTACTGCTGCAGGAATACCTGGCATTAACGCTTTAACTGCCTAGCCTCTGCTGTGCAACCCGGGGTCGCACCGTAGCTTTACGAGCAGGATAATGGACATGTGCGTCATAGTCATGATGGGCAATCAAAGTATTAAATTACTTAGCGAGATCATTTATAAATCTGGTTATACAGAGCAGTATGAAGATGACTGAAACGACGAACTGAGACAAGTTTTAAGGAAAAAGATAACATTTTTTAACCAAGACTAGATACTTCCTTCAGCTTCGTTCAAGTGACACCTGTGTTGTCTGAACTGTACCAAGCATTAAGAAAAATCAAAGAATCAAGAATCAAAACTCTATATTTCCACAAATACAATAAAATAAAATAAGGAAGCGACGAAGAAACCTTTAGCTTGTCAGTTGTTAATTTTCTAGTTGGAGAAATGATGTAGTTTGAGATTGAGACTTTCGACGTAGTTTTTGTTTGTCTTTATTTTTAACTTATGTTTTTTTGTGAAGTGTGTGTATAAATGTTGTGAAAGCCTGTTAGAAGTATACATTCTATACCAAGAAGATTCTTTACTTTATAATTGTGTTTATTAATAACGTCTTATTATGCGTTTTGTTGGCATTGCCTTATTAATAAAAAAGTAAGAGTCCTGTTAGGCCTAAAGGAAATAAAGCACTAAGATGTTCCAATGATACCTGTGTTGTCTGAACTATAGCAAGCACTCTAGGAACTTTGACATTTTGATAAAAGTCCATATAAAAACATTGCCTTCGCCAATTATTATAATATTTTTAAAATCGGTCCAGCAGTTCTGTTTAAATAAACTAACAGGTTTTACCAATTTATTTATATGTAACTTTATAGATAAAAAGGGGTCCAGCATCAACAGATTCTGTGCAGAGCTTAGCCACAGGCTTAGCTTCATAATAGTAGACTCAGAATAAATTATGATGAATTAATTAAGTTGAATAGGTATTTTAAAAATTCAAGGCCAGCAGAGTCAGCAATATAGATTAGTATTCATATTTTAAGTTGACATTTTAAATAAGTAGGTGCTTTTTTTTGAAGTCAATAAAAAAGTTACATTATTTGCATTTTTTTAGGGTTGGGTAAAAGGAAAAATGGAACCCTTATAGGAATATGATGAAAATGGAACCCTTATAGGAAATGGTTGGTTGGTAAAAGGAAAAATGGAACCCTTATAGGATCAGTTTGTTGTCTGTCTGTATGTCCGTATGTCAACCTCCTTTTCTCAGGAACGCATAGACGTATAGAGTTGAAATTAACGTCAAATACTCAAGACCGTGACCTCTTGAAGCCGCGACATAAATAAAACTTCGAAGTCAACGCACTAAAAAGTTACAGCAGTTTATGTCCGAATATTTCGAAATTTTCAAGGGAATCAAATGCACACAAAACCGATAGGGTAGGTACTTCCCGTTGACCTAGAATCATGAAATTTGTCTAGAAGAAAGGTCTCACAGCACAAGTAAAGAAAATAATCCGAAAACCGCAAAATTTATAGTTGGTTTATTTACAAAAAAATATACTTTTGATTCTCGCCTTGGACCAAAACCATAGGGTACTTCTCGTTGACCTAAAATCATGCTAGTTGTCAAGAAACAAGGCCTTACAATATACATAAGGTAACCTTAGTGCGCGAGTTCGACTTGCACTTGACATTTATTTTATAGTCAATAGACCATCGTTTGTCCATCTCACCTGATGGAAAGTGACGATGTTCCCGACGGTGTATCACGAAGATCTAGAAGACACATAACATTCAGCACCTAGGACACAGCACTACCCGGTATAAGATTAGAAAACACATCACCTGTGTTACCCAAACATTGCATAACTTTTTATATTTATACGCGGTGGCAATCCGTCAAGTGTAGCCAACGTTGAGTCACCTTGTCTGCTTGTTTGTTACAGTGATGCATGACTAACGTGACCATACGTCCCGCTTTGGGCGAGACAGTCCCGCTTTCAGGATGACCGTCCCGCTGTCCCTAGCGAAGGCATAGAAGTCCCACTTTCACAATCTGACCAAATGATAATTTAATGTACAATTATTTAGTACGTCACAACGCGTGGCGTAGCGCGGCGAGCGCGATAGGTGAGGTGGGGGCGGCGCTGTAATGCATTAAGTAGTTGAATGGGTAAATTTAACGAAAAAACCTACATGAGAAGAGGTAGGTACAGGGTGTCATGGATTTATGTATCACGCGAGAATTTATTTGTAAGAATCAGGACACCAAAGTTTTCGACGAGTTTTCTGGTTTTTTGTGTACTGAGGTCTATTCGTACCTAAAAACAAACCAGAGGTTTTAAAAAGATTTGTTCAGCAGAAAAATATAAAATACTTTCCGTGCTACTGCATCGTGATCACGTCGACATGCCTCCGATTTTATCAAAACAGGCTAATATCGCGTTAATTGCGGCAACTATTGTAGTTACTACCTGTCGAAAAAAAGAGAAAAGAAAGAAAAGAATGGGCAAAATTCTATTTAAAAACAGAGAATCGTACAGTCATATGCGACCTTATAAGAGACCTTGACGATGAAGATTTTCGTATATATCTTCGCATGAGTTCCGATTCATTTGCTGAATTGTTGGAAATTGTGCGGAGGTTCGGCCATACGAGCGAACTTGGTGCGGACCGCACCAAATCCAGTGGAAATACCATCGAACCGAGCCCACCGTCAATAACAATAATTATGTGTGGCGGACCGCTGAACACACTATCGAATATAGTTCGGAGCGCACCACGGTTGCGGTTCGAAGCGCACCATATTCGATCGTCTATTAATGCTTTAAATCTAACTCTATACTAATACAAACAAACAATCAAATCTTTCCTCTTTTTAATACTAATATTATAAAGAGGAAAGATTTGATTGTTTGTTTGTTTGTATTTGAATAGGCTCCGAAACTATTGGACCGATTTGAAAAATTCTTTTACCATTAGAAGCCCACATTATTCCTGACGAACATACTTTTTACCGCGGGAAAATGCTTCATTCCTACAGGAAAACGAGTAATAGGACAACTGGTAGTAAGAATGCAGCTAGTAAGTAATAAATTTGTGGGAGGGGAAGTGAGCACGCGAATTGCATTTTGTTGAATTTTATCAGAGGTTTTCCGCGGAATTGTTACTTGATAATATTAAAATAAACAACAGTAGCAAAATCCACCAACATTGTTCTTCCAACACAAATAAGGTTCGTAGTTAACCCACTTACATCCGTAATTAATTCGCCAAACTACGACAGTTTTTATAGTAAATTAGCAAAATTTATATGAATATTTCTTATCTTACTTCAGTGCATGGGTATTAAATAATGATGTGTCACGTTTCATAATAAATGAACACGTGCATCAGTTATTACGTAATTATGGCTATACATATATATGGCTCAGGTTTTTTATAATACTATAAGTTAGTATCTTACAGGCAGTATACATTTATTATCTACTAAATTATTAACTTATTAGCTTCGGGTCAGAGCTTCGCCCGAGTTGTTTCTATGGAAACGTTTATATGTGATTTCTATCCCACGGGAATATTTATGGGATAAAAAGTAGCCTATGTTTTATTTCAGGCCTAGAACTACCTGTGTGCAAAATTTCAGCCCGATCCGTTCAGTAGTATTGGTGTGAAGAAGTAACAAACATCCATCCATCTTAACATCCAAACTATCGCATTTATATTATTAGTGACCTCAGAAGCCATCCACACTTGCTTGATTATGATTACTGATTACTGAATTGATTGCTTGCAACCTTCGATCAAATATTCCGCGACCTTAGATACCTAGAACCTTACAAAAATTATACTCAAAATTGTCTACGACTTGTTTTGACGCAGTCACTTTGCGTGTGCTTTGCGCAGAGCCTGACAAGTTTTGTGCATACGGAACTAGAGATTAGTGGAGTCGGATTTATTTTATTTTGTAAGTAGGTAGGTACTTACATACCTGAAAATAATATACACTGTTTATTTTTATAAGGATTATTATATCAACAGAATTCAATGAAAGAGAATCATTAGTTGTTAAAATTATAAACATCAATGTATAAAATTTTGCACACCTGAATGGGTAGATTGTAAATGGACATATTTAATTTTAAGAACTTTTGTACATACACGCTGAGTAGTTAAAAATAGTGTTTTTGTCAATAAACCTCTCTGGTATTATTCTTACCTTTTATTATCCAATTATACAGCACGAACTTTTGTGAAAAATTTCTTAAAGAGATACATGAATACGCGAAATGAGATAGCTCGCTCATTTGGATGATTCCAAATAAGCGATCCATCTACATATTTTCGCTTGGCAAACAACACGGCGCAGTCTCACTACGGAAAGGGCCTATTTAAATCTCGACTTAGTTGCCTGAGGGTTCCATTCTTACGCCTCGACTTTAAAATTGAAACCAGACGTGTTCATTTCGATCTCATCTATTTATATAAAATATTACACGCAATCATTGATTCCTCCAAGCTGTTATCAGAGATATCTTTTAATACACGATTTAGTGCGCGTAGGTCCAACACAACCAACCTCTTTGCTTTGTTGGCTTATAAAAAAAATATCTCATTTTACAACCCCCTAACCCGAATGGCCCGCCAATACAATAATTTAGCTCATCAGGATAACATTATACTTGACGTTTTTGTTCCCAAATAGAGCCAATTTACCCGAATTTTAAAATCAATTAAATTAAATTAAACTCCTAATACTAAACATACAATGGTCTAATTGTTGGTAGGTGTGCTCAAACACTTACTTATAACTAGCCTATGGTATCCCTTTATTGTTTTATATATATATAATTTTTTTTTTATATTGCGAATTTTTTGCTCTACATGTTTTGCTCGTATGATTCTCTGTATGCACATAATTTGTGAAATAATCAAGTTCTCAACCAATTTTATTCAAGTTTTGTATATTTTGTGATTATTTTATGTTCTGTGCGTCTAAATAAATAAATAAAAAAAAATTAACACGTTAGGGAGAATTTTCCTGTTTATTATTATTATGACATCAGTCTCAACATAAATCAGTGGAATAACAATTCATCATTATCACATGATATTTATGACTATAATGATATACATGACAAACACAATTTAAGTATGTACCTGGTGGTCTATCTTTTCATACGCTATCGCTCATACTTAAATATTTGCTGATTATAAGAATTTGTTTACATTGCAATCATTTATAGACGTTTATGGAATATGGATTGACCCGTGCCTCGATAAGCACGTCAATCCGTTGGCCCTGCGCTTGACGTCTTCCCGTTTGTATCGGTCTGCTGTCCCATCGGATTATGAGAGTGAGGGCTGAGTGCACCTGTGTTTGCGCACACACTTATTTACTATATGTCATCGCATCTCGCTAGTCTCCGATGAGACTGGCCGCCGTGGTCGAAATTTGGCTACTTCTTAAGGGTTAATAGTAGGTTAGACGATATGCAATGGCATCGAAGACATCTGTAGCAAGAGAAAAGAAAAGACACGCACCGGATAAGGGTTCCACAGGAACTGCATGCAGTAGGTACTAGGTATAATGTGGATGTGACCACGGCGGTCCGGCGTAAGAATCGACCCCTGCAACTCAGCCCGTGGATGTCGTAAGAGCCGACTAAGGGAACCTATTTTAGGAAGGGCAGGAGCTTGCTTCTGTGTATTTTTAACACTTCGACTGCGGTCACCAATCCGCTTGACAAGTGTGGTGATCATGGCACAACACACTTTGTTTGGGGGATGCAAGTTCAATATTTTTTTTTTATAGTGAACAAAAAATCAAAGTGATCACTTTATTTCCTAGTTTTACTTACTTACCTATGTAATTTGAATTATCGTGACGTGTCCAAGAGTCCTATAAGGTCTTAAGGAAATAAAGCAATTTGATATTTAGCAATGGACGTTCGTGTGCTGTTGATGATGAAGTTGATGATCTCTTTGCAGATAACTGTTGTTAATCTACATTGAGCTACCTCATTTTCATCAACAGGCAAGGTTGACATGAGCCTCCTTCAAAACTAGAAGTTTCTGCAATTGATATTGATAAATTCCTCATGGCATTCAAGGAAAACGCACACCAACAAAAATGGCGGCCATTAATGACGAGCCTCTCAAACGTCGGCCGCTGATTGGCTGAGAGAAACGCGCCTTTCTACGTCATCGACTCCAGCGCAGGTTTATCGGAGGCTATAGATAAGCGAGCGGTTTTAGGTATAGTACTTATAGCCAATAGGTACAGCAAGCAAAAAATATTGATGAAGTCACGTTTTGAAAGGTCAGCATTTGAAAGGATTCTAGAAATATCTTCTTGCTTACAATGCTATTTAAACTACAATTTCTGAGAAAAATTTGCAGATGAATAATGAAGTAAAATGGCAAGAGCAAAAATAATCGCGCATTAAAGAGACATGGTACCTAACAATAGATTTGGATTCCTTGACATTTATCAAAGATCAATACATCAACTAATAAACCTGAACAAGACAAGCCCGCTCGCTAAGCCACTGTACACAAGCCCGGTTAGAAAGTAATCGACCTTACGCCTGGTGCAACACGCCACATAAATTGCAGGCTGGCTTGTAAGTACGAAACACACCCACAATCAGCATAATCTGAACTAAATTAGTACGATAAATAACGTAGAATGCGGAAATTGGCATAAGAGGCTTTCCTAAGATATTATTGTTTACTGTATAACTTGAAACTTCTAGTCTAGGTGAAGAGTTTTATATGCAAGTATGCATATAAAACTCTTCACCTAGACTAGAAAGAAAACCAATATTGTTCAAAAAGATAAAGATAGGAAAATCTTTATTTAACCTATGTAAGCAATGAATAAAATAGGAACATGCCTTGAGCGATCCTTTTAAAAATTCCCGATTTATGACATGGCATTTAAGAAAGGGTTGCTTAAATCCAAAATTATTGACGAGTGGAAGGAAGCATGGTAAGACTCGCTAGTTCTTTGCCCAACAACGGGTAATGTATTATTCATATCTTAACATTCACAAAAGATGGTTAAGTGTAGTACAGAAATAAAGTTAAAATAAAAATCTGATCGTTGGTCGGCACGTACGCTGTCGTTTCCGTATAGGCCTTCAAAGCTAATAGTGTTATGGTAATAGTTGTTGTATTAGCATTTTTTTTTATCTACAAGTAGGTCGTCTACGAGACTCTAGCCCGGAACAAATTAAGACGTCCTAGATACACCAAGTGACGTACGTCACTACGGACTACTTAGCGATATTGCACATCAAATCATCTGCAATGAGTGTAAAATCCGCGTGGGTGTTGCGCAATTGCATATTTTGACGCATGCCCTACTTATAGCAAGTTTTCGTTTTCAGTCAGGTTGTTACGGTTTTTAACTAGCTATGTCTGGTTAGGATGAGTCGATTTAGATTATTGGGCACTTGTTTTTGCCCGCAGAACCTAGATAAAAAGTATCCTTGAATTAGCTTAGCTATTCATTGGTATATGCATTACTTAATACTTATATTTTAAACAAACGCCCTATGCCCTTGTTTCGAAATATTTATTCAATAAATATTTTCGTACATTAGCAATAAACAAACTTAACTAATCAATATGAGGATACTGTAGATTAGAGAGATGAGTCAAAATCCCATCATTGGCAAAACATCACTTTCAGGTAAAGAACTCCTGAAATTCTCAACCTCAAAAACCTAGCGACTAGCGAGTAACTGTTGTTAGAGGTACTGGAAAAGTTAAGCGTAACAAACTAGAGAAATTAATAAACGTAACTGTAACTAATTTCAAATAAACTGTAACAAATTTTGACTGGTTTGGAAAGCTGCATCAGACTGACTGAGCAATCCCGGTCACGCAGTCGCAAACTCATTTTGAATGTATCTTGTTTACACCATGAGATGTGAGGACTCTCACGTAGGTAGAATGTTTGCTTAGGATAATGTATTTTGGGATGAGTTTATGGCAAATAACTTAAAACATTATGTACATATAACGTCCGCAATAAAATGTAGATGATTAGGGTACCAATCTGAAAAAATCTGATTTGATTTGAGCACAACTTTACACCCAATCAGAAATTTCCACCGATTCTTTACGAAAACTATTTTAATAAAAGTATAGGTAATAAACCTGTTGCAACACCTAGTGCATGCCTAATAAATAATTGAAGAAGAAACTCCATTCGGAGTTTCTTCTTCAATGTCCTTTAACAGTGACGGACACGTTTAACATTGGTAAAAGGACATGAATATGATGAAATTTCCGATGCCTTCTATTGGAGAGATCAAACAATCGAGTGTTATACTCCTGGAGTCTACCTACGACTTAAATTATTTTGCGAAGATACTACAGCGCTGATATCCGGAAAATGAAATGTTGAAATGTCTACGAAATAGAAGCTAACAATTAAGCAAACAAAATTAAAAGAAATAAAGGAAAGTTTTGATAGAGCAACAGATGCGATCGATCATGTACACAGCGGTAGTTTCCAACGAACGTGTCTCAAGTACACTGCAATATGTCAACACCCCGTTAATGATGAAAAGTAATTGATAAACAAACTGGGCACGAACAAGAGACTTGCAAGATACTTTATTGAGGATTAGCTATTGAACACCTACTGATACCTCATAGGGTAAAGGGGGAATATTCTTACTTATTTCTTAAACAGATGCAAATAAATATTTAATACAACTTTTTATATTTTATTTGTCGCGATATCATGCATGTAGTTCCTTTGAAAGAGCGTTTTGAATTAACTGAACCCACATTGAACACGATGGAAGAAAAAGTCAGCTAGCATCATCTACGCAAGTTTCAGTTCAGCCTGATCCGTTGAAGAATAAAAAACTAAGTTAGAAAAAACTTTCGCGTAAGGACTATTATAAACGCCTGAGGACGCTTGATTCAGACCTTTCTGATCTATAGTTATTCAGGTCCTGAATCGAATGTTTTGTTTCATTGTACATCATAAAACTTTATCTTGTGGCAAATTGTCAACAGCAATATTAATAGATAATACCAATCGCATGATCTTTAAATTCTGTCTCGCGCTTACTCCCACACACATACCTCCTCCAGATTTTTACCAAACACTTTATCAAAGTCTAATACTAGCGTGACTGATAAAATATTAAGACATCTACAATTATTTACTCAAACAATATTAACAATATTGGCGGTTGCAATACTCAATTCGAAATCCCAACTCAGTTTTCCTAAACCGTATTCAGATATACAATTGTTTTTGGAAGCAAACTTTAGTAGATTCAATACTACAAATTATTAACATTTTGTTTTTTTTACATTATCACTAGCAATTCAACAAATCACGGGATTCTGACGTCAATTCTAAAATTACTAGCCAAGCCCCCACTTGCGAATTAAAACAATTGGATGTGACGTCAATAGCATCCCGCAATCTCAACTCTGCTCCCCCACTATAAGCATTAATATCCTGCGCTGCATTATCCGACGCAGTATCATCATTGCTACCAGGAACTTCAAATGGTACTAGGTCTTCTATTTGCGACTCTTTTTCTTCGTCATAAGTATCAAAGTCTTCTGTAACTGACGCGGTAGGGTCAGCAATGTTATTCCTGTCTAATTTGTTTATATCATCAATAACCGGGTTGGAACATGATACTCTTTTAGGATCATAAATATCAATTTCTAAATTGGCCTCGGCCTTGATTGCCTGTTTTGGTTTCTGTAAGTGATAATAATTGAAAATAATCACCTCTTTTTTTCTTACTAATGGATAGAACAAGCAGAATCACACTAATGATTATAAATGCGAATGTTGTTGTTCCCTCTTCACGTCGAAACTACTGGACGGATCGGGCTGAAATTTAGCGTAGATGTAAGTAGTAAAGATCCAGAATAAAATAAAAGTTACAGAACCTAAGGGTCAAAGCACATTGGAACGGAATAAAAGACAATTTTCAAGATTTTGATAGAATATTAAATTTTATCACCACAGCACACTTCTAAGATAAAAAAAATTCGATCGCGCGTGTTGAACGCATTTTTTTTATTATTTAAAACTTCATTGCACCGAGGTTCAAAGAGTGGGCTTAATGCCGAGGCATTTTTTATCTTTTTAGAATGGTAAAATAAATTTGTGCCAAGTATTGTCGCGATAGGGTTCAATATAATTATTATGAAAATTTTCTAAAAATCCTTCGATTCGCCGGCCAAGATCCACTTCCGATCACGACAGGCAGGTAAGGTTGGTAAGTATGAGTATCTTTACATAGTATAAAAAAAACCGCTCTCGCTGTCTGTCTGTCTGTCCCTAAGTATGCTTAAATCTTTAAAACTACGCAACGGATTTTGATGCGGTTTTTTTATTAGATAGAGTGATTCAAGAGGAAGGTTTATATGTATAATACATGCATAATATACTAGAGAAACACTGATATTTTAGAGGTTTCTAATGTGATGTCGTAAATAAACACATTTTGCGCTTATATTGCAAACGCTGGCTAAACCCTACGAGATAGATTAAAATAATGTACTACAGTATTGTACAACGTAAAAGGTTTACAAAAAAGTGCGCGAGAGTATACGTCTATCTCTTAGGGATAACCCGCAATAACAATTTTTTATCCTTAACTTTTTACGAGAAATAATGGCTTATTTACGAAGCGATTTTAAGCAATAGATACAGCATTAATCCTTATCCAATTGAATTGTAAGTAAGTAGGTACCTTAAATACAATGTGCATTGCATTTAATATAGATCAATATGGCCCTTTACAGCATGTAATTTATATGAATATTTTCGAAGATATCACAGATTTAAATAAATAAATAAATAAATAAATAAATAATGCTGGACAATTCACACAGCATTATCTAGCCCCAAGCTAAGCAGGGACATAGCGGTTACGTGTAGCGGTACCGACCGGGGGGCCGATTCTGTAGTGTATTTAGTATCAGCATTGCACCCGTGCGAAGCCAGGTCGGGTCTAGTATACATATATGGGTATGACTATCTACGTGACGTATACATATGACTGTCTCGTTGGTCTAGCGGTCAGCTTGTTCAACCGCTGATTATAAAGTCCTGGGTTCAAATCCCGGGTCGGGCCAATAGTTGTTATTGGGGTTTTGTCTAGTAAGATAAATGCAATCGCAGCTCGGAGTCAGGTAGTTGGCGGTGTTACACTCCCGTGCCTCGGAACGGAAAGCATGTTAAGCAGTTGGTCCTGGCTTGGCCTCTCCCCGGTAGTGTTGGTCTGCCGTCCCACCGGATTATGAGAGTGAGGGGATAGAGCGTGCACTTGTGTTTGCGCACACACTTGTACACTATAATATGGCTAGTCTGAGACTGGCCACCGTGGTCGAATTTCGGCTAGGAGAACATTACTATCTACGTGGTATCTATCTACCAGTCTGGCTAAGCGTCAGTCGAGCTCATTCGTGCGTGGCTCAAAAGAGCTATTTGGAAGTTGCAGCATCGGCCGCATTTGGTAGGTAGGTAACATGTTAAGCTACTAAAAAAATGTTGCTACTAAAAAATGTTATTATACACTTATTGAATTTTTTTATGATAATTCTTTAACAATGTGACAGTAATTAATTGAATGTTAACTTTAGTACACATCTTCTCAATTTGCTACACCCTGACTGGGTACATAATTATAAGATCTACCAACTAAGAGTGTTAGAATAGTGAAATATTCATGTACCTACCTATAATTATGGACGCAATAAATGAAACATGAAATATGAAATAAGGTTCCCAGAATTCTAAGTATTTAAAGGTTAACGGGCCCATCGAGCCTGCAAGACATGCGCAAGCGCACGTGACGTGGGCCACGCGCGGCCAATCGCGATGCAAGCCGCAGAGGCGCGGTTATGACGGGATATTGGCTGACGCAATATCAGTGCAATTGTGAAATAAATCTTTAAATTTCCTTAAAAATCTTAACTCAAAACAGTTGGCCTATTGGCTTTCGGGTACCGAAACTTTGTAAATACATAAATATTTATCTTTCCTTAGGTCGACTAGGGAATATACACCGCGGGGCGGGCAGTGCCACTTACCGACCGACCACCAAACTGTGATCCTGGTGGCAACCCCCGATCCCCCCAAATATTGAACTTTGGGGGAGGCCTTTGTCCAGTGGTATGTGCAGTGGTCGTCTTACCTAGTCTATCGGCCGAGATGTAACTATAACCATGATAGTTTCCAGAATTCAAACTTTCTAAGGAAGTAAATATCAATGTCTATGAAGGATAGGATTCGTAACGAATACATCCGACAGAGAACCAAAGTTATCGACATAGCCTAAGGAATTAGCAAGCTCAAGTGGCAGTGGGCCGGCCATATCTCGCGAAGATCCGACAACCAATCATGATGAGGGAGATGAAAGTCAGTGGCTGTGACGGTCGCGGTGTAAGAATCGACCCTTATACAAGTCAGCCCTAAGGGAACCTATCAGAAAGAGGAAGGGCAGCAGCTTTCTACTGTGCATTTTTAACACCTCTACTGCCATTATCGATCGGCGTGCCAAGCATGGTGATTTGATTATAGCAAAATCCAACTTTTTAGGGTTTCGAAACCCTTATGGTCTCGCTTTGTCTGTCCTTTTTTCCCTCCTTAATAACTCAGCAACTACTGCAGCTATCAACTTGAAATCTATATATATAAAAGAAAGTCGTGTTAGTTACACTATTTATAACTCAAGAACGGCTGAACCGATTTGGCTGAAAATTGGTGGGGAGGCAGCTTAGAACCAGGAGACGGACATAGGCTATGTTTTATCCCGGAATTACCACGGGAACGGGAACTACGCAGGCGAAGCCGCGGGCAGCAGCTAGTTTAAAATAATACCTAATACATTTCGTGCGCCTGTCCAGATTTAAAGAAAAATAAATGAAAAATTAAAATGAATATTTTCCATACAAATTTTGATGCCGAAATTTTAAAAGATACCTACAGGGTCATGTGGGGTATCAAATGAAAGGTATCAGTTTGTACCAATGTAAGTTTCATACTTTTTGAAATATTTTGAAAAAAGTCGAAAAATTTACCATTACCCACTTTAACTGAAGCATGCCGAGAGATCCATCTGAAATGTAGGTTGGTATTGGTACCTATTATTCTTAGGTATTCGTTAAATTGCGAAGTCTCTAACCGGTACTTTTGGTACATATTTGTTGACAAACGTTCGAAACCTTCGGCGCGCGAGTTACACTCGCACTTGACGGATCTTGTTTGGGAAGACATGTTCCGCAGGGGACGTTTATGTGCTGAAGAGGTACAGGTTAGCAGGCCTTTCGAACCCCCGGCAGACATGCGCAAGCACACGTGACGTGAGCCACGTGCGGCCAATCGCGATGCAGGCCGCAGAGGCGCGGTTATGACGGGATTGGCTGACGCAATACTACAGCATTTTGTGAAATAAATCACTATCTTTCATAGAAGTTGCTATCTTGATTTCAATCTTCGTCTTTCTACATCCTGGTGCTATGCAGCGATACATGCATGAGTTGGCTATAAAATATGGAGTAAATAAATAATACATTTATTTATTTATATTTTAAAAATAGACTGTCCCATACCATCACAAAACAGGGAAAACTGAAAGGTAGGCTGCCGAAGGCCTTATACACCTTTCAACGTGATACAGATTGCAGAGAATTTTAAAAGATCTTTATTTTTAGTCAGTACCTACCTAATACATTGTTCACAATATTGCTGGTCAATCCACACATTATCATCTAACCTCAAGTTAAGAATGCTTGTGTTATGGGTACTAGATGACTGATATATGCAGGGTGGATTTTTGAGAAGGGTGGTGATGGCCAAGTCCGAAACCACGAGAGTTAGAGAAAAGTTGTGAAAGGAGTCATGCCCTCGATTTATAAGAAAACAATAACTGCATATTTAGTTTTCTTTTCAACCTTTTACTTTTGCGAGACATCAAAACGAATGATTTTTTTAAAAAAGGACACCTGCATTATTTAACCAATCAATTTTGTTGCTGATAAAGATCAATCTTTGCAAAGAAATGTATTACTAAAAATAAAAGATGCATGACTGTCTCGTGTTCTGCCATCCCATCGGATTATGAGAGTGAGGGGATAGAGAGTGCACCTGTGTTTGCGCATACACTTGTACACTATAATATGGCTAGTCTCCAATGAGACTGGCTGCAGTGGTCGAATTTCGGCTAGGAGAACATTACTATCTACTTAGAAAAAAATTAGAAGGAATTAGTATTTACAATTGAAACAATTGATCTAACTGCAGATTGTTAAGACTGTTATAAAAAATTAATTGAAGCATCCCCAAGACGCTGGCTGTATTGCCCCGCTGTATGGCAATGCTGATAAGCACTGTATGGCAATGCTGATACGCACTGTATGGCAATGCTGAAGCGATTGTTATGGGTAATATTTGTGTGTGATCAAATATCAGACCCATAGTTTGTGTGTGTTTCCAAAGAACCTAGTGCTGCAACCATGAAAATCCTTCATTTTATGGCTTTCATTTTACCTTTCTGACAACATTATTTCTAAGTTTCACATATGAAGCTGCGGGCAAAAACTAGTTATGAATAAACTTAATGGTCAGCGCAAAAACCAATGAGGTGTAAATATTTTAAAATTAATACTTAGTATTTGGTTATGGTGACACTTTTTATGGAAGTATTTAGTTTAAATTCAAAAAACTAGTCCATTTAAATTAGAGCTTGTTATTTTACGTAGGCGAACATGGGATACTTAATAAATACGTAGGTAGTAAACCTTTTTAGTCAGAAAATGAAGAAAATACAAGCCACTTACCTGCAAAAAACAGCTGAGCGAAGTTTCCGGATTCGAAGTTCAAACAAGGTGACAGAAAAGTGATTTTTGCAGAATTAGTTGAAGAACTTTACACTTGTTCCTACTTTTCTACGGTTTAGGTAACACTTTATTCGCAGTAAAAATGGTAAATTCGTAAATTAAGTAATTTGTGTCCGGCACCAAACGAAGATTGACTTGTAAGAATGTTATCTTCACGACTTCACGTTATCTTGATTCTTGAGTTCGACTTAACAGAGCATGACAATGGCAGTGACAGTGACAGACCGTAGACTGTAGACTTTTTGTTTCAAAGTCACAAAGTTGACTTTGATTGATTATTGATTGAAGACTTGAATGAGGGATTTTCACGTAGAAAGAGAATGTCATAGAACTGCGCATATGCCATCGCATTCACTCTAATGAGAGAGAGAACGACTTATGCCTAAAGCCTAAGAACAAATGAGATAGAACGACTAGCTCTCTATCTCATCGAGAGTGCCAGTCTTTTCATTGTTTAGCACATCTAGACATCTATGTACCTACCAAACATGACATCGACGGAGCTCGACACAAGCATGTTGTTGTTGACCAGAGAGTTGTAAGTAGTACGCTAGTAATAGTATTTCAATGTTGTTGAGTTAAATAAATAAATAAATAAATAATGCTGGACAATTCACACAACATTATCTAGCCCCAAGCTAAGCAGAGCTTGTGTTCTGGGTACTAGATAACTGATATACTTAATACATTATATTACATAGATAGATATTTTTATTATAAATAGAAAACACCCAGACCGACGGAACAAACTTCTGCAGATCGTACACAAATTTGTTCCAAGGCGGGGATCGAACCCGCAACCTCCTGCGTAGCAGGCGGACCTTCGCCCACTGCACCACGGAGGTCGTCACTTAAAATTTTGTTTTCTGTATGTAAATGAGATTATAGTATTTCTGTGGATATTCCCGCACATAATAAATAACGATACAAACCAGAAGCAACGGTGGTGGTGCGGTGCAGTGTTTTCGGATGTTTATGTGACAGTAAAGCAAAAGTGCTGAAATTATCATTCCACTCGTGAGTACAAGTTCTTTTGAATTTATAAAGGTTCAACATTACATTTTCTTAGATTTCAATACAGAAAAGGCTCAAAAATTATGTTTTACGTTCATTTTAATTATGCTGTCGGCGACCGATATACTTAGGTGTAGATTAATTCGCATAAGCTAGTTTTAAGATTTTATTTCCACGCATTGTCAGTCGAACATTCTAGAGCTTTCGAGAGACGTGAAGAACCGCGTAGAAAGCTTTGGAAAGTCATAGAATATTCCAGAACATTCGGGAACTTTCTAGAAACTTCTGGAAACCTGTGGAACGTTATAGAAGTCTGTAGAACTTTCTAGAAATCCATGGAAGGATTTAGAACCTTGTAGAATTTTCTAGAATCCAGACCTACGGCTAGGTGTATGTCAAAAGTTCTAGAATAAAACGAAAGAAAAGACAAGGACCGCAAAAATGTTCTCGAGTTAAGAACGAGATAGATATAGTGACATCTAATATTGTATGTATCTTGTATTTGTCAACTGTTGCCGTAGATTATGTTTATTTCTAATTGTTAAGTATATTTTTGATTGTTAAGTGAGTTATGTGTTATTTTAAGTATATTTTTGATTGTTAAGTAAGTTATGTGTTATCTTCCGTGACGTCACCAAACGGCTCTGTCGGAAGACCAGCGTTGGTTGTAACGTGTTTACGACTAGCTCATGCTGAGACAGAGACCGTTTTGTGACTCTAATCAACTGAACCTGTACGCTTTTACTTTATTTTTAAATCGTGTTTGTTGATTGAGTTACAAATAAAATATTCTATTCTATTCTATTCTATTATAGCTTCCAGAAAACCGTGGAAATGTTAGAGAAGGACGGCTGACAATACGTAGGATGAGTGAGTGAGACAGAGCTAGTTCACTAGTTATTACGAGAATATTCTAGTATGTAGGTATTCAAAGGCCGACGGAGATATAAAAATCCGAGCTTGTCCGTCGGTAAGTGAGTTCTATTTTAGCAGTCAATCTGAAGTGATCTAAGAGAAAGAAGTGAACAAGTTCTGATCTGCTCTTAAGGCCCGAGCCTGAGAAAAAGTGTTCCTAATCTTGTGTTAATTCCTGAAAGTTTCAGTAGTGTTTCAGTGCTTATTAGTGTTTAGTGTTTGTAATTGTGTTAAGTGCTGTAAGAAGTCCGATAGACTAAGCGCTTTAGTGCCAAGTGTTTGTGTGTGTGGAAATAAACGCATATCATTGGAAGGTCGGACTTTCACTGCATCATCAGGGATTCCTTCTAGTATACGCCGGTAGCTAGGTTCCCATTCCACTACAGCGTTGGGTGGCTGGTTAAACAGCTGCTTGTAAGTCATCTACTTCACGCCCCTTGACCGCGTCACCGGACAGCAGACGCAGACCGGGTTTGCCGAGTGCCACGTGTAGAGCACCGAGTTGAAGCTTTGAGCTCGCACTCTGCGAAGCTTGGCATTGCCTGCACTGACCCTTGGCCTGGCGATTGAGTGCAGAAGCTGGTATCTTGAACCGATTGCCCTCGCCGCAACAGCTGGTCCTTCGAGCCGGATTTGCATCACTGTATACTAGTGACAGGAAGAGGTGGTTGCTGTTAGTAACTACCGGTACTAGAAGATACGAGAAAGTGCGTTACTGCAGAGAAGAGCAGTCTAACTGATTGGTGGACAGTGGAAAAATGCCTACAACAAGAAGTGGAAAAGAGACGTCATGTCGTGTAACTGAGGAGGAGCCCTCTGGCTCAGAAGCCAAGAGGAACCCGGTGGCAACTGACCCGTCATCTGGTCCCGCAGGTGCAACGACAAGCGGCATCATGGATACCACCATATCTATCGAAACGCACACGGAAGGAACAACGGTGAAGGAGCGGGCAGCCCGTTCATCATCAGTATGCTCGTCGATATCGAGAGCTAAACGAGAAAGAAAACAGCGTGAGTTGGAACTTCGCATGATTATCAGCCAAGAAAAAATGGCTTATCACAAAGAAAAAATGGCTCAAGCTGAGATACAGAATGAAATTCTCCAATTGAAAGAAATAGAGGAAGAAGACGAAGCTGAAAGTTCTGTTGAAGACGAGCCTGAGGGAAGAGAGGACGATGTCAGAAAATGGGTAAAATTTCAGGTGAGCAGCATGTCCAGTGAAGGACATTCAAGGCTAGAGGGGCCGTCCACAAAGGGGCGACTACTGGAAGAACTTTTCCCGGGAAAACACAAACCTCTAGACCCGTCTGCAGAGATTAAGAATGATATCAACTCTAGGGCAGACGCAAAGGGTAGTGGCATGGATGCCCTAGCCATGGCAATCCTGAAGGCAATTAACTCAGCACAGAGACCGAGCGTAACACTTCCGCCGCCGGCATTCATGTATGAACTCCCAGAATTCGACGGCAGTTGTGAGAAATGGCTAGCGTTCAAGACAGTTTACGAAGATACGCAGGCGCTCTTCAGCAGCATTCAGAACATGGCACGACTAAGGAAAGCGCTTAGAGGAACTGCCGAAGAAGCTGTCAAGAGCGTCTTATATTCTGAATGTCAGCCAGAAGAAGTTATGAAATCGCTTCAACGAAGATTTGGTAGACCAGAGATTTTGGTGTCGGCTGAATTGCAGAAATTGAGAAACCTACCAAAGGCTACAGAAAACCCTCAGGACGTATGTGTGTTTGCTAGTACAATTAACAACACATGCCTCTTTTATTTTGACAAAAATATCCACAACATTATCGAAGATGCTCAAAAAGACCTTAACACCCTCAATGAATGGTTCAAATACAATTTGTTAACAATTAATACGTCAAAAACCTCGTTCATGATTTTTCATGCAAAAAACAAGCCGGTACCGGACTTTACGCCACTATCGATAAACAATGACCTAATTAAACAATCGCAGCTAGAAAAATACTTAGGATTATGGGTCGACAATAAACTGTCGTGGAAGTCACACATTGAAGAAGTAAAAACCAAACTTACGTCATTACTAGGAGCATTGCGCAAAGTCGCAAAATGCATTCCTGCTAAAGTCAGAAATACAATATACAATTCTTTAGCAAAATCCCACTTAGAGTACCTTATTGAAATATGGGGATCGGCTGCTGAAACACATATACAACCCCTTCAAAGAGTCCAGAACAAAATAATTAAGGTTTTATATCACTATTCATATCATACCCCCACCAAAGAATTATATAAAAATACTAAAATACTAAATTTAAAGCAACTATATATTTTTAAAACATGCCTTCTAATAAAAAACATTACTTCAAAGTCCATACAATCAAATCTAAGCCTACAATTAAAAAAAAGTAAATATAGTTTTAGGAACAAAATTAAACTAAAATTGCCCAATACACGTACAAACTACGGAAAAAAGACGATTCTTTCAGAAGGAGCACGTATTTTTAATAATTTACCAAATATAATAAAAGAATGTGATGGCATTCATAAGTACAAAAATATGTTGAAAGCACATGTCTACTCGATAGAATAATATAACTACATAAATAGAACACTATTAGATAACATAATTAGTTATGATTAGTAATTTAAGTTAAGTCTCAAATCCCAGGAGCTGTTTACCTACTTAAAGTTAGTTTTAGTACACAGTTACTGTATAAATTTATCTCATTTTAAGTGAACTGTAATGTTTTTATGAGAAAATAAAGTTCTTTAAACCTAACACCGTCGCAGCAATAAGAGGATTAAAGAAGGCGCACTATCTGAACTCACCGGAGATGATACGAGTGATCATTGAGAAGTTGCCTATGATCATTGGATATCGCTGGTTTGACTTCGCCGCGGACTACGAAGATCCAGACCTGGCACTCATGGCCATGTTTCTGAACCGAGAAGCAGATCGATGTGGGCCTTACGCGACACTAGAGTCTACAGACGCTGGCAAGAAGGCAAACCGCCAAGCCACGCACGCTACTGTAGAAGCGGATGAACAAGAAAAACGTACCTGTCCGCATTGTGAAAGGAACCACTACATTGAAGACTGCAAGGAATTTCAGGCGGTATCAGTATCAGAGAGGTGGGACATCGCCAAGAAAGCTAAAATCTGCTTCAAGTGTCTCCGAAGTACACATAGAAGGGAGTCTTGCCGCAAGCCATCGTGCAAGAAATGTCATAAAGGGCATCATCAACTCTTGCACGATGAAAGTGAGAAAGAGTCACAAAAATCGGTAGACGGTTCAGAAAGAAATGAGGTAGCGAACAATTGCCATCTGAAGAACCAAAGGAGGGCCTACCTTAAGATGGTCCCAGTCGAGATCTACGGTCCTAAAGGAAAAGTGCAGATCTTAGCTCTCCTAGGTGAAGGATCAACGGTCACCCTTATGGACCATGATGTGGCAGATAGGGTAGGACTCAATGGACCTAGGGAACCATTGTCCCTAGAAACTGTCGGCGGAAGAGTCATCAAGAATAACAACTCTATGAGGATCAATCTGAAGTTGAAAGGCCTACACTCAAGTCAGAAACGACAGATCAGCGGGGCAAGAACGATCGAGGCTTTACAACTAACGCCTCAGAGGATTGACAAGGCAAGGTTGAAGGAATATGGGCATTTGCAGAAGATTGTGGATAAGCTGCTGTACGAGGAGCAGTCCCCGAAGTTACTGATTGGGCAAGATAATTGGGAGCTAATAGTTTCGAGGACGACGCGCAAAGGCAAGAAAGGCCAACCGGCCGCTTCCCTGACCCACTTGGGGTGGGTACTACATGGAACAAATGGAGAGGGAACTCATAATGTGAGCTACGTTACATGCGCACACGTCAACGCAAGCGACCAAGCGATGAGTAATATCAAAAAGGAGCGCTTAGTAACCGACTCGACGAGTAAACAGCCTTACCAATCGATGACGGACGCGGAAGAGCATGCCGCGAAATTCTTGAAGAAGGATACTCGAAGAAGGGAAAATGAACGTTTCGTGAAGGAAATAGAAGCACTTCGGATATCTCGGGAAAGTGATGCCGTCAACGAGGAAACGAAGCGGGCACCCAAGACAGAGAAAGTCCAGAATGGACTCAGCCAGAACGAGACGCATCTACAAGAAACAAATAAAATCATCACGGAAAAGCGAGTACTAGGGTGCATCCAGTCTAACACCAAGGGGGAGATGCACGTGCATATATCCACAGCACTAGGAGGAGAGTGCACAAAGAAGAATTTCGATTCGGTACTCGCACGGACGTTGTTTGTGACACGTAGACGAGCGAAGAGAACGAACTTGTTAAAGCTCGAGCAATGGCGCTGGATAACACAGAAAAACCCAACAGACGACACCACCCGGGAAATCCAACAAGACATGGACAAAGGCCATCAGAGCAAAAAGAGACCGGAATATCCTGATGGAAAAGAAGATAAGTGGCTTAAGGCGCGGTCAACGAGATACAGGATGACTGGAGAAGAACAGCAGGCAGCTGCAGCAGCCCAAATGACAGAATATGGAACTACAGAACCCAGCAAATTCTCTCAAGGGCCACAAAGAAAAGTCTTCGACTTTGGCAGCAAGAAGCTGGCGGACAAAATTGATAAGCATCCTTAGAGCCCCATGTTCCAAGGTGGAACTCCTAGTTCCTGGTAGCAACAGAGGAGGAACAGAACGTCGTGACGATAGAAAGACACTCAACGAGGTTTGCGTACCTAAAGTCGGCATAACTGCGTTCCTCATCAAAGAGGAGAGGCAGAGCTACGGGATACGTGACAATGCTTCACAGCAAGTCTCCATCCACGACACAGGAGTCGCCGAGACAAGGGAGTGTGTTAGAACACAAGGGGGAGGATGTCGGCGACCGATATACTTAGGTGTAGATTAATTCGCTTAAGGTGAAGTGAGTCCCAAAACCCACGTTTTGACTGCACGGAAAATCAATTTTAAGGCAATAAAACATCAATTTTCTTATTGGTTTTTGATGACAATCAAAAGTTTAGGATTCTAGTTAGTAAGTTATGGGAGCCGAAACATGATTGACTAAACTTGACTCGATAGAAAAAAATCGCAAAGTTTCCTCTAATTCGTCATTTTTACAGTGATACTGCTACGGAAAAATCAGTTTTATTTGCTGGTTATTTAACATACTTCAATGAAATTTCGTCTACGTATTCCCTAATAAATACTTTAGACGATTATGGTTTTAGTTTTTTGCGAAATAATATTATTTTGTAGCAAAAAATACATTTCTAAATAAAGAACAGTGAAACTGCGCGCGGGCCGGCCATTGCGCGGCTGTCGCCTTCCATCAGTCGGCCGCAGCGCCTCGTCGAGAGCACCCGTGTACAACTTTTTCGCGCCCTCTCCGCTGCCGCGTACGTAAACGCATATTGAACGAGAAATTCATTACAAGCAAAAATGGTGAATAAATATAACAAAACAAAAAAATATTCGCGATTGAAGAATTGAATTGAAGAACGAAAAGTGATGAACTTGAACAGGTAAGGTTTTTATTGATTATTTTACCACCAATAGATACCTAGGTATATCTACCTATTGTGCTACCCATCGATCTAAATATTTACCTACGTAATCGTTTGAAACTTTGAACCAACCTTTTTCTCTCGATAGTTATCTACCTATACCCTCCTATAATAATATTACAGGTAACTTTAGGTAGGTAGCTATAATAATTAGGTGATACCTACCTATTGTATTGTAATCCATATTACTGCTATAACCTACCCCTATTAGATAGGTACCTACCTAAATATAAATGTCTGTTAGTCTGTTCCGAGTAAGATATCGACTGTCCCTAAGAAGGCCCGCTGTCTAAGATGGCCCGCTGCCTAAGATGGCCCACTTTCAAAAAACGTGTTTCCACTAGGGCTTGCAAATATTCGAAAGTTTTGATATTCGAATACTTTCTATTTTTTTTTTACTGTTTATACTATTATTTTGGTACTATTCGAATAATTTGAATATGATTCGAATTTATAGAAAAACCTTTATGTTTATTATATGAGAATAAAAAAAGATGTGATTTTAACACACATGTGATAATAACACATATTATTTAATTATTCGTGTATGACTAGTGTGATTAGAATAGTAATTCTGTACTAAGTCAATAAATAAATAAATAAATAAATTAAATATGTGTTATTTGCAGAAACAAATTTAAAATATCAACTTAGCAAAAGGTTATTACGAGACATTGGGAATTTACACGCACATTACCCACGAATTATTAGTAAAAACAGTCTTCTAAATCTAGGTGAGCGAATACACTTCGCAGTCGCACGCGGCAGTCCTGAGAACTTTGTCTGTTTGTTAACCCGAACGACGTAAGCTTTTATTGTCTTGTATGGACATGTCTCGCGAACTTGGCTTTTTATGCACGTCGGAGTTCTGTCTGAGATTAGTGATATTCATTTTAGTCGAATATTCGAATATTGCAATTTCAGTATTCGAAAATTCGTATGCAAGCCCTAGTTTCCACTGATTCAAAATAATTAAAATTTCGCGGAAATGTGTGAACGCAACATCTTAGGAACTTTACTTCTTCAGTTAGTCTGGTACCCGGACATTGCACGCACACTTTATCACTACCTACATGCGTATTTGCTTTCAATATTACATGTGCTTCTTCTCTTGATTGTTTCAGTACCTCAGAAAACCTACTACATACTGAAGGAATTACTGAAAAAACATCACCACAAGTGCAAGAAATGTCTAAAGATGCACTAGAAAACCTTCAATTAGTGTCAGACACACCTCAGCCTTGTGAATCTGAGTAAGTAAAATCATAGCACTTTACTACTATAATAAAAGAGTACCTATCCAAGTTTCAGTTTATCATTCTATGAATCCGCATATTCCTATCCAGGAAATGCAACATTTTAAGTATTTCATAATAGCTAAAAGTAGGTATTGTTTCTGTCGCAAAACCGTATTTAGTCATCAATATAACATCGTTTATCTCAATTGTTTCAGCGACTCAGAAGACCTGCCTTACATAGTGGAAGAAGAGTATGTGACAAACACGATCAAAGAAATCAACGGTCGCAGAATTGTTGACATAACATATTTTTTTAACCAATTGCAACAGCTAAATCACGACTCTCTTTTTCAGTGTGATTTTAGCTGCTTGGTTTTAGAAACGGAAAAGCGCTCTGGACTGGTTTCACATTTTAATTGAATTGATGATTTTAATGCCATTGAGAGGTTCCCCCGCTTAGAATTAGAATTAGAATGTACGTACTTATGTATAGTACGAAGGTAATAATAAATATAATCACATTTAAAATACCTATCTGTTTTCTTCAATTTAATCAAATCTTGGCCAGCTCTTTATATTTACCTACGCATAGAATATTTTTTTTTATAAAAACAACAATCTATGAAACAGAAATCACGGAAAAAGTTTTTTCTGAAAGTGGGCCATCTATGGCACCGGGCCATATTAGGGCCGGATAGGTACCTAATAGGTATACCTACCTAGGGATGACAAAAACCAACGTTTACATTAGGTATAATATGTCCAACCGTGTATCCGACTAACAAAAAGTGTAGGTAGGTACCTTACTTTTCAAATTCTCTATACGGACTTATCACTAAAAGCGTTTTCTTCCAAGCCACCTTTGAATATAGCAGAGAACTGATCCAAATGGATATTGGGTTTTCTATAAAGGTAATACCTACCTACATAAATATATAAAATAAACCAATTATAAAAATACCTACTTAGGTAAAACAAGCGAACGGAGAAACTATTCCTTTCTTCAAATCCGTTTATAACTTTACGTACCTACCCATCTACGTTACTCACACATCTTACCTACCTAACCTACCTGGCTCATTATATTTACCTACGCATAGAATTTTTTTTTATAAAAACAACAATTCATGAAACAGAAATCACGGTAAAAGGTTTTTCTGAAAGTGGGCCATCTATGGCACCGGACCATATTAGGGCCGGGTAGGTACCTAATAGGTATACCTACCTAGGGATGACAAAAACCAACGTTTACATTAGGTATAATATGTCCGACCGTGTATCCGACTACCAAAAAGTGTAGGTAGGTACCTTACTTTTCAAATTCTCTATACCGACTTATCACTAAAAGCGTTTTCTTCCAAGCCACCTTTGAATATAGCAGAGAACTGATCCAAATGGATATTGGGTTTTCTATAAAGGTAATACCTACCTACATAAATATATAAAATAAACCAATTATAAAATAAATAAATAAATAAATAATACTGGACAATTCACACAGCATAATCTAGCCCCAAGCTAAGCAGAGCTTGTGTTATGGGTGCTAGATAACTGATATATTTAATACAATACACTACATAGATAGATATTTTTTTATTATACATAGAAAACACCCAGACCAACGGAACAAATTTCTGCAGATCGTACACAAATTTGTTCCGAGGCGGGATTCGAACCCGCAACCTCCTGCGTCGCAGGCGAAAAATACCTACTTAGGTAAAACCAGCGAACGGAGAAACTATTCCTTTCTTCAAATCCGTTTATAACTTTACGTACCTACCCATCTACGTTACTCACACATCTTACCTACCTAACCTACCTAGCTCTTTATGTTTACCTACGCATAGAATTTTTTTTTTATAAAAACAACAATCCATGAAACAAAAATCACGGAAAAAGTTTTTTCTGAAAGTGGGCCATCTATGGCACCGGGCCATATTAGGGCCGGGTAGGTACCTAATAGGTATACCTACCTAGGGATGACAAAAACCAACGTTTACATAATATGTCCGACCGTGTATCCGACTAACAAAAAGTGTAGGTAGGTACCTTACTTTTCAAATTCTCTATACGGACTTATCACTAAAAGCGTTTTCTTCCAAGCCACCTTTGAATATACCTAGCAGAGAACTGATCCAAATGGATATTGGGTTTTCTATAAAGGTAATACCTACCTACATAAATGTATAAAATAAACCAATTATAAAAATACCTACTTAGGTAATACAAGCGAACGGAGAAACTATTCCTTTCTTCAAATCCGTTTATAACTTTACGTACCTACCCATCTACGTTACTCACACATCTTACCTACCTAACCTACCTACATTCTCAATAAAAAAACGGTATATATAACTACAAAATATTTGTATTAGGTAGGTATAGGTAAGCAGGCATAGGTATCTATAAATAAATACAATCAATAGAATAAATCCTCGTGCTATCGAATATACATTATAGATACCATAGAGATGCCTACCTGCCTATTTAGTTCGTAGTAGCTAGTTGGGAGTGCGCGGGGAAGGGCGGACCCCGCGCGGGGAAGGGTGGACCCCGCGCGGCGATCGCTCGTCAAATACCTACGCAACCACGATCCCACTTCGCCTTAAGCTAGTTTTAAGATTTTATTTCCACGCATTGTCAGTCGAACATTCTAGAGCTTTCGAGAGACGTGAAGAACCGCGTAGAAAGCTTTGGAAAGTCATAGAATATTCCAGAACATTCGGGAACTTTCTAGAAACTTCTGGAAACCTGTGGAACGTTATAGAAGTCTGTAGAACTTTCTAGAAATCCATGGAAGGATTTAGAACCTTGTAGAATGTTCTAGAATCCAGACCTACGGCTAGGTGTATGTCAAAAGTTCTAGAATAAAACGAAAGAAAAGACAAGGACCGCAAAAATGTTCTCGAGTTAAGAACGAGATAGATATAGCTTCCAGAAAACCGTGGAAATGTTAGACAAGGACGGCTGACAATACGTAGGATGAGTGAGTGAGACAGAGCTAGTTCACTAGTTATTACGAGAATATTCTAGTATGTAGGTATTCAAAGGCCGACGGAGATATAAAAATCCGAGCTTGTCCGTCGGTAAGTGAGTTCTATTTTAGCAGTCAATCTGAAGTGATCTAAGAGAAAGAAGTGAACAAGTTCTGATCTGCTCTTAAGGCCCGAGCCTGAGAAAAAGTGTTCCTAATCTTGTGTTAATTCCTGAAAGTTTCAGTAGTGTTTCAGTGCTTATTAGTGTTTAGTGTTTGTAATTGTGTTAAGTGCTGTAAGAAGTCCGATAGACTAAGAGCTTTAGTGCTAAGTGTTTGTGTGTGTGGAAATAAACGCATATCATTGGAAGGTCGGACTTTCACTGCATCATCAGGGATTCCTTCTAGTATACGCCGGTAGCTAGGTTCCCATTCCACTACAGCGTTGGGTGGCTGGTTAAACAGCTGCTTGTAAGTCATCTACTTCACGCCCCTTGACCGCGTCACCGGACAGCAGACGCAGACCGGGTTTGCCGAGTGCCACGTGTAGAGCACCGAGTTGAAGCTTTGAGCTCGCACTCTGCGAAGCTTGGCATTGCCTGCACTGACCCTTGGCCTGGCGATTGAGTGCAGAAGCTGGTATCTTGAACCGATTGCACTTGCCGCAACATATTATGCTAAGCTAACCTAAAAATTACGAAAATTTTGGGTTCCCTGCACTCGACAATAAAATTCCCCAAATGGCACACTGAAATATTTTTTAATATTTAAACCTACAAAATCAGCTACCTACCTACATATCATAAAATGATGTTATTTGTTACAGATTTCCCGAAAACAACGATTTACATGTGCTTTGGATAGCGGATTGCGACGCCACAGGCGAATAAAACCAAATTAAAAATGCCGTCTTGCATGTTAAAAACCTGTAAAACTGAATCAACTGCGAAGAAAATAGATTGTGGCTTGACTTATCATCGGTTAGTAAACAGAATAACAACTAAAACCAACCAAAATTAATTTTTGTATAGTATTTTCTATTGTACCTGACATTTTGTTTGAAAATCATAAATAAGAAAAGTGATTCGTACAGATGGGATGCGTAGGTACCTACCTAATAAGGGTTGGTGACAAAGGTATAACTGATTATTATTTTTAACTCTTATTACTCACCCTATGCCGTCTGTCTGATCAGTGATCAGTAACAGTAATTACCTACTGTAGGTACCTATCTTTTGCAATCGTCATTATAAACTAAAGCTGTATTATACCTAGGTAGGTAGGTAAGGTATATTGTCGTCTGAACAAATATCTTAAGCCTGCAATACAGTCATGTTGGCCCAACGTTGCCGAGTGAGGGCCAATACCAACGTGTAGACGGCATTTTTGCCTTGCCTTGCCATCGCTCGGTGTCGCTCGCCTAGCTGGCCGAGTGAATACAAGCGCCAACGTGTATAGAGGTCATTTGCAGTGACTTGTCACTAGACATGTGCGCCGACGTTAAAATCATCGGCGGCGGGCGCCGGCCTGAAATCGGCGGCGGCGGCGTGATTTCGGCGTGAACTCGGCGCGTAGGTATGAGTAATAAATAAATAATGCTGGACAATTCACACAGCATTATTCAGCCTCAAGCTAAGCAGAGCTTGTGTTATGGGTACTAGATAACTGATATACATAATAATATACGAAATTACGAATACATTAGGGGGTGAATTTCGAAACTTCGAAGTTTCGTAAATTCGAAGTTCATAGTCTTTATTGGCCATTTTTCAAGTTCGAATGCGGTGGCCACGAATTCGATTTTTTTAGTTTCTATTATTTACCTACGCATATAAGGCACCTTACGCAGTCGCGTAACGCACACGTACTATGAAAGAGTAAGTGCGAGCTTTTATTTCGGACTCTTGTGTAGACAAAAACAAAATCATTGGAAAATTCAATAGTTTTGCCTAGGTATACGCAAAATATAAAATGTAGCCCTACAAGCGATCTTGTCTTCTGTCTACAGCACCAGTTCTTTAGTAAAAAAAGTTCTAAGGACATCTCGTTTGGTCCCACCTGAAATGTCAATAAAAATTTAATTTTAAACGAAGCTCGAACGGCTTGGCACAGTGCTTGCCCCGATGCTGCTCCCCCAAAATCACTTTTGTCCCAACGGCAATGGGACGAGCCCTGTGTCAGTTGACACGGAATTGTTTGTTACAAAAGTGCTCCAGCACTGCGGATCGTTCCCACCTCGTGGCCGTTTCTAAATAGGAGTCAGGACATTGGTTGCAAGCATTTCCTTCATAATTAAAACACTGGTACTTTATTGGATCCCGTAACTTTCCGTATCGCAACATGTCATCGGTTGGGTGCAAGGTGTTGCGCGCCTCATCAATGCCAATGCCAGTGCGATACTGCTGTCGAACAGCTTGATCATCACGGATTATCGTGTACTAGGGCCGCCAGTCGGATATCTCGCCATGCCAACTGGCGACATCATTCGGCGGGCCTTTTTCATTGCTAACGTACCAGCTATTCTCAAACCGAATGGTCTGTTGCGTGACGATGGTAAGAGGCCCGACGGTATGACACTAATCCCATAGGAGTTGGGGAGGCCTAGGGATTGCAAAATCCGGATAATTTCCTTATCCGGATAATTCACATTCCAACATTCATATTATCCGGATAATCCGGATAATTCGAATAATTCGAATAGAACGACAAATTAAAAATAACATATCTTAACTAGCTTTTGTTTGCGGTTTCGCACGCAATTTTCCAAGATAAAATAATGCTTCGTGTTATTCCAGGTTTTAAACAACAAAAATACAATGTTTTTATAACGTATCATTATAATTGAGAATTTAGTTTTTATTTTGGCAGAATAATATAACACTGAATGTCATGAACTCGTTCACACATCCATTAGTTTTGGTTTGATAAAAACATTGGGTGCCACGAAACATGTGTATGTGTACTAAGTCGAAAAGGGGTGATTCTGGACGGGCCGGAGATCAATATTTGTTAAACGATTTTTTAATTACGAACAAAAATTAAATTGTTTTGAATAAAACTTTAGCTTTTTTTTAATATTCATGTTAGTTTACGTGTATTCTTACATTATTGCTATTGTTTAGAAATTTTAAAGGAGTTTCATCATTTTTTTGTAATAATTTCATGACAAAACACTGGTTTTGCAAAAAAAACTAGTTAGAACATTTGTGAAATATTTTATTACTTTAAATAATGCAAGAGTGCGTGTGAAAGAACACAAATAGGAAGATAAGTTTTAATAAAAAAAACTAAATATATTCGGAATTAAAAAAATCGTAAATCACATGTTGATCCTCGGGTGATGCCTCGGGGTACAAATTAACACCCATTTGGCTTAGTATACATGCTATGTGGCACCCTGTATAAGTGGTCATCATTAGCTTATGCTAGTCTACTGCTTGATACATGCCGCTCTTTATGAGCGCCAAGGCACCTTGTCTTCAGCTGGCCTCCTCCAGCATCTGCCAACAGTCTGACAGATCGTCATCCCACTTTAAGAGAGCCTTGGTCTCCACCTAAATACACGCTTAAACCCAACGGTTATCAGTTCTTCGTCAGATATGGCACGCCCACCCACTGCTACTCAGTTCCATGAAGTAGCGTTTGAACCGTGTCGTGTCGTTGTGAACCCACCGAAAACTCATTGAACGACTACATGAACAGATAAGTGCGCAGGAGGCATTAAGCATAAAGACAATGCGACGTATGTACGACGCCGTGCAAGCTATAAATTAGCATATAAGCTATAAGTATAAGCTATAAATTATAATAAATTTAAAATTAAAATTCAATTATGATCATGAGCCAAATTATGTTTGACTAAAAATTTATTCGAATTATCCGGATTGCGATCCAAATTATCCGGATAAATAAAAATGGAAAATTATCCGGATTATCCGGATAATTCGAATAACGGATAATCCGGATTGCAATCTCTAGGGAGGCCTATTGTGTGGGACGCTACATGAGTCGACACACTTGCGCCTTCCCATGTTCCAAGGACATACGTGAAGTCAGGTGCGGGGGAAGATTTCAGGTGCAAAATGTGCAGGTCTCGACAGAGCCTACACATTTGCTCCCCTTGGAGTCGAGACCACTGGTTCTTCGGGTTTCTTAAAAATTATCTGAGCGTTGAGTCGAAGCGACACGTGACCCGAGAGCTGGTGAGTATATGGCGCAGCGCATCAACATAGCCATACAGCGGCGCAATGCAGCCAGCGTCTTGGGGACGTTTCCGACTGGTATTGCTATGGATCAGTTGAGCTACTTGTATGCGAAGCACGGATATTATTCTCTAGGGTAGAATAGACATTATCGACATCGCATCGTCATACATTGCGTACATTATAGAAGTAAAAAGAATGACTTTCAAACCATTTATGCAATCGATGACAAAGTGACGTAATTTTTATCTATTCTACCCTAGACAACAATCCCCGTGCTCGCCCTGCTGTAGATTGTTTGCAACAGTCTGTAGTTAGCTCAATTGCTTCTATTGTAATTATCACAGATCATAATCAACGAAAATTATAGAAGTAGGTTAACCAGTTCTCTGCCAGGCTTCAGCGATTCGACCCGGAAAGGCGCTTCGTCGCTGCTATACGTGCAGTGCAAGCGCGTCGGTGACACTTAAGTGGAACGTAATCAAAGTATTTACGTATGTTTTGAATAAGTAAATCACTTTTCCGATTCTAACTCTATCTGTAAAGGGACTCGCAGATCTCGAGAATAAAAGTTATATTTTCTATCTGAACTTCGAACTTTCGAAATTGAGTTTCCGAATTTCGAAAGCCAGATTCGAAATTGAAAAATATATATAAAGCCTGACGTTTCGTACCCATAACAGTGTTCGTGCTTTTGTGGCAACTTTGTAAGTTTTTGAAATTAATTAAATGCAATTAATACTATAAATTTAGTCTGAATCTTTGTAGTGGCATTGTCTTGGTACCTATTTGTTAAAGTTTATATTCGTACGGTGTCATCTTCATTTATAATCGGCACCTGCATCAGTCTGAATCAGCGGCGACTTCTGATACCGTTCGGTTTGGGGTGGTTTTTGACATCGTGGCGCGGCGCGGCGCGGTTCTTCTTTGACTACAACTTGGTTATATATAGGTAGCAGGTGTCGCACAATGTAATAATTAATAAAATTACGGAGTTTTCAAAGCGTCTAAAAGAATACGTTCCACGCCGAATTCACGCCGATTGGCTGATCGGCGGCGGCGGCGTGGAAAATTTGCCGGCGGCGGCGGCGGGTCGGCGCGGCGCACATGTCTACTTGTCACCACTCGTTGTCGCTCGCCGCCACTCGCCTCACTTCGGAGCCGTGTCGGTTTTTCTGCACAAATCAAAGGCGCTTGTCAGCGCTCGGCCAATCGTGTCCACATGTTGTTTCTGTGAATACTGAGCATCCACCACCTTATTTTTTGTCTTTTCTTTTTCACAACTCTCTTCCGGTATACACTGACGTACCTTATAATTATACGTGCTCATCAAATAAATAGCAGCAGCTGCAAGAACTTCTACGTCCATATTGTTCGAACAGGTTCAAATCAAATCAAAATCAATGAGTATACAATAACTATGTACGTAAGAATCAAAATCAAATAAACAAAACATCGGTTGTTCAACTTCAACTTCTTGCTTGATGACCACTTAGTTCGAATGCACAACAAGAACTGACGGCTACCAACGTGTGGGCAGCTTCACAGAAAACTCGTCTACATTGGTCGTTTGCAATAGTTTGCGTAGACTTGCCGAACGTCTGGACGGTAGCACTTAGCTTGCACAGATTTGCCTTCGCTCGCATTGGCCTTAGCTCGGCCAACATGTATTGCAGGCTTTAAGGTTTATAAATTTGTAATAGATCGATTGGTGACCTCTGTGGTGTGGTGGGCGAAGGTCCGCCTGGGACGCAGGAGGTGAGTTCGATTCCCGCCTTGGGACAGATGTGATAACAAGTGGTGTCTAGTTAGTGCAAGTACCTTTGTACGGATGTACCTACTTGTTGGATAAAATACCAATTTATTTTAAAAACAATGATTTAAACGCTCAACAATTCATTTTAATTTACTAACTGTAAATATTTTCATGTTTTAAAATTATTCATAGCTACTGGGTCATTCTTCGGAAAGACATTTTTTGGTTGACTTTCGTGGCACATTTTTTTTGTTGATATAGCACATAATGATGAAATATTCTGAATAAAGATTTAATTTAAAATTTATCGGTAGTGGAGGGAACTCAATTGACTTAATGGTTACGAAGTAATTCAATTTTAAAAATATGGTATCCACGGAAATCAGTATTCATATCACCGAAATCAAATGTATAAAAATATTGAACATTTATACGTTAAAACATACATTTTGTGTGAATTAGCATAAATCAATGTAAGAAGGATATTCGGGTTGGTTTATTAATAAAATAATGTTTTTTCAGTAGGAAGTAGATGGATTTTTTTTTTTTAAATTAAGGAGTAATTATTTTATGTTTGCACTTTTTTTCTAAGAAAGTATAACAAACATTTACACACTCTTAAGTCAATACAGTAAACATTATTTTTTTATATTTTTTTGTGTTTAATTTTAATTATTAGAGGAAAATCTGCTTCTCTCTAGCAGTTCGTTGTTGACGAAGATCTAATTCACTAACTGATTGTATCTTCCCTTCTTTCTTCTTTCGATAATACCGCTGTCTATCTTTTTCTTTCTGCACGGAATAATAGGGTTTAAAGTATAAAATTGCCTTTTTATTGTAATAGGTACTTCGAATTGACATAGAACCTTCATGGTTTGAGATTTTTGATTTTTGAGCGAAACTCTTTTTACATGGTACCTATGAGGTTCTTCTTTTAAAAAACGTGCAACATTCGATTATCGACTTCCAGTTGTATTTTTTTTAGCTTAGACAAGAAAAATGAATACTTCGAAAATTCGAGTGATTTTTGAATACGAGTTCCGACGCGGAACTAACGCGGCAGAAACAGCTCGCAATAACAATGTTGCGTTTGGAGAGGTTACTGCTAATGAACGCATCGTGCGATTTTGGTTTAAACACATTCGTGATGGAACGTTTGATTTGAAGAACGAACCACGTGAAAGACCGGTGAATAAAAATGAATTGAAAGAAATGGTTGAGCTAATCCGAGTCAAACTACCCAGGGATTAGCGGCATGGTTTAACGTTAACTTACCAACAATATTGACTCATTTGCGTCAAATCAATAAAATAAAAAATTAAAAACGGGTGCCTCATGATTTGACTGATTTGCAGAAAGAAACGCGTGTTGAAACTTGTTTTGCCTTGTTGAATCGATACAGAAATGAAGAAATATTGGATCGAATTGTGACTTGTGATGAAAAGTGGATTCTTTACGATAACCGTTCGCGAAAAATGCAATGGGACCCCCAGGTCAAACGCCGCAATAGTGTTCTAAAGCAAAGCTTACCAATAAAAAGGTAATGGGTAACTATTTGGTGGTCTCAGCATGGTGTTATTCACTATAGCTTTCTCCGATCTGGCCAAGCAATAACGGCAGATGTGTAATGTGCCGAACTCCGAACAATGATAGCAAAACTAGCAGTGAAACAGCCCCGACTCATGAATCGATCTTCATCATTATGGCTCCATGATAGCGCGAGACCTCATACAGCACGTGAAACGGCTTTAACTCTACAATAACTGCAATTAGAAACCATTCGTCACCCTCCGTATTCGCCAGACCTCGCTCCAACGGACTTTTTCCTGATTTGGACAATTTTATACGTGATAAAAAAAATCTTCTCAGGAGGCAGTACAACATGCTTTCACACAGTTTGTCGAATCTAGATCACTAGAGTTCTATCGCAAAGGCATAAATGACCTTTCTATTAGATGGCAGCAATGTATAGATAATAAAGGTAATTGTTTTGATTAAATAAAAATGTTATATTAAAAAAAAAAACTAATTACAATTTTTCAATACAAATCGGCAATTTCATACTATATTTCTCTAGATTAAGCTTGATTCGGGCTCTCTTCCGTCTTTCAGCCAATATTTTTGAAACTAAGCGAACTTCTCGTGAGTAGACCATATTCCCAACGTACTCACTGAAAAAACATTATTAAAATTAACAATATAAAAATGTTAATCGACCTGCAGATTAGGTTTTCGTTGTTTTAAATGACATTTCGTGTACTTTTTGTCCACGGAAAACACGAAAATCAATACCACGAAAATCAAAAATATGTACAAAATCGTACATTATTTCCTAAATTGCTGGTATATATTACTTTGGTATCTGCAGTCGAAATTAGGAACCCAAAAGGCATCTGTTATAACAATCATTAAAACAATAGGATTAGTATGAACGAATTTAAATTCTAAATGGTAATCAACACTTGCGGTATACCAAGCCACGGAAAGTGATTACTTACCTTAATAACAGATGGACGCGGAGACATAGAGATGTGTTGTCCTCGCCACTGATGGAGCGCCACTGATAGTTTGTCTCGGTCTAACAACTATTCACGCAATTACTAAAGTACAGTTTATATGATCAAATTAGTGCGCGCCAGGGGTATCAACGCCAAACGTCGGACGCAAAGTTATCTAGTTGTAACTTATCAACTAAAACTTATTTTTGCAAAGTAATAGTGTCAGTTAAGCTAGTAACTATCTGTTTATTTGTGAACCTGTGTGAAATAGTGCTATTATTAATAGGAGATAATATAAAAATTTATTAACACTCGAACATGAGGTCCGGACGCACCACGAAAGTCAATATTTCCAAGGTTTTTATTTATTTTTTCTTAATTAGAATAAGAAAATTAAAAAACTAAAAAAGGCCTCCCCCATTACTTTTGTCTAACCTAACACCTAAAAAAACATCAAAGGGCTAGGGATACTATTTGTATTTTTTTTCGAGCCGGACACGTATTTTTGAGCCTTGTGAGAATTACCCAGATACCAAAGTAATATATACCAGCAATTTAGGAAATAATGTACGATTTTGTACATATTTTTGATTTTCGTGGTATTGATTTTCGTGTTTTCCGTGGACAAAAAGTACACGAAATGTCATTTAAAACAACGAAAACCTAATCTGCAGGTCGATTAACATTTTTATATTGTTAATTTTAATAATGTTTTTTCAGTGAGTACGTTGGGAATATGGTCTACTCACGAGAAGTTCGCTTAGTTTCAAAAATATTGGCTGAAAGACGGAAGAGAGCCCGAATCAAGCTTAATCTAGAGAAATATAGTATGAAATTGCCGATTTGTATTGAAAAATTGTAATTAGTTTTTTTTTTTAATATAACATTTTTATTTAATCAAAACAATTACCTTTATTATCTATACATTGCTGCCATCTAATAGAAAGGTCATTTATGCCTTTGCGATAGAACTCTAGTGATCTAGATTCGACAAACTGTGTGAAAGCATGTTGTACTGCCTCCTGAGAAGATTTTTTTTATCACGTATAAAATTGTCCAAATCAGGAAAAAGTCCGTTGGAGCGAGGTCTGGCGAATACGGAGGGTGACGAATGGTTTCTAATTGCAGTTATTGTAGAGTTAAAGCCGTTTCACGTGCTGTATGAGGTCTCGCGCTATCATGGAGCCATAATGATGAAGATCGATTCATGAGTCGGGGCTGTTTCACTGCTAGTTTTGCTATCATTGTTCGGAGTTCGGCACATTACACATCTGCCGTTATTGCTTGGCCAGATCGGAGAAAGCTATAGTGAATAACACCATGCTGAGACCACCAAATAGTTACCCATTACCTTTTTATTGGTAAGCTTTGCTTTAGAACACTATTGCGGCGTTTGACCTGGGGGTCCCATTGCATTTTTCGCGAACGGTTATCGTAAAGAATCCACTTTTCATCACAAGTCACAATTCGATCCAATATTTCTTCATTTCTGTATCGATTCAACAAGGCAAAACAAGTTTCAACACGCGTTTCTTTCTGCAAATCAGTCAAATCATGAGGCACCCGTTTTTAATTTTTTATTTTATTGATTTGACGCAAATGAGTCAATATTGTTGGTAAGTTAACGTTAAACCATGCCGCTAATCCCTGGGTAGTTTGACTCGGATTAGCTCAACCATTTCTTTCAATTCATTTTTATTCACCGGTCTTTCACGTGGTTCGTTCTTCAAATCAAACGTTCCATCACGAATGTGTTTAAACCAAAATCGCACGATGCGTTCATTAGCAGTAACCTCTCCAAACGCAACATTGTTATTGCGAGCTGTTTCTGCCGCGTTAGTTCCGCGTCGGAACTCGTATTCAAAAATCACTCGAATTTTCGAAGTATTCATTTTTCTTGTCTAAGCTAAAAAAAATACAACTGGAAGTCGATAATCGAATGTTGCACGTTTTTTAAAAGAAGAACCTCATAGGTACCATGTAAAAAGAGTTTCGCTCAAAAATCAAAAATCTCAAACCATGAAGGTTCTATGTCAATTCGAAGTACCTATTACAATAAAAAGGCAATTTTATACTTTAAACCCTATTATTCCGTGCAGAAAGAAAAAGATAGACAGCGGTATTATCGAAAGAAGAAAGAAGGGAAGATACAATCAGTTAGTGAATTAGATCTTCGTCAACAACGAACTGCTAGAGAGAAGCAGATTTTCCTCTAATAATTAAAATTAAACACAAAAAAATATAAAAAAATAATGTTTACTGTATTGACTTAAGAGTGTGTAAATGTTTGTTATACTTTCTTAGAAAAAAAGTGCAAACATAAAATAATTACTCCTTAATTTAAAAAAAAAAAATCCATCTACTTCCTACTGAAAAAACATTATTTTATTAATAAACCAACCCGAATATCCTTCTTACATTGATTTATGCTAATTCACACAAAATGTATGTTTTAACGTATAAATGTTCAATATTTTTATACATTTGATTTCGGTGATATGAATACTGATTTCCGTGGATACCATATTTTTAAAATTGAATTACTTCGTAACCATTAAGTCAATTGAGTTCCCTCCACTACCGATAAATTTTAAATTAAATCTTTATTCAGAATATTTCATCATTATGTGCTATATCAACAAAAAAAATGTGCCACGAAAGTCAACCAAAAAATGTCTTTCCGAAGAATGACCCATCTGCAGTCGAAATTAGGAACCCAAAAGGCATCTGTTATAACAATCATTAAAACAATAGGATTAGTATGAACGAATTTAAATTCTAAATGGTAATCAACACTTGCGGTATACCAAGCCACGGAAAGTGATTACTTACCTTAATAACAGATGGACGCGGAGACATAGAGATGTGTTGTCCTCGCCACTGATGGAGCGCCACTGATAGTTTGTCTCGGTCTAACAACTATTCACGCAATTACTAAAGTACAGTTTATATGATCAAATTAGTGCGCGCCAGGGGTATCAACGCCAAACGTCGGACGCAAAGTTATCTAGTTGTAACTTATCAACTAAAACTTATTTTTGCAAAGTAATAGTGTCAGTTAAGCTAGTAACTATCTGTTTATTTGTGAACCTGTGTGAAATAGTGCTATTATTAATAGGAGATAATATAAAAATTTATTAACACTCGAACATGAGGTCCGGACGCACCACGAAAGTCAATATTTCCAAGGTTTTTATTTATTTTTTCTTAATTAGAATAAGAAAATTAAAAAACTAAAAAAGGCCTCCCCCATTACTTTTGTCTAACCTAACACCTAAAAAAACATCAAAGGGCTAGGGATACTATTTGTATTTTTTTTCGAGCCGGACACGTATTTTTGAGCCTTGTGAGAATTACCCTACTGCATTCAAATTCAGTTTTGTATGCACAATAGCTGTCTGACTGAAGTGTCCCTTCTACGGTGAAAAAATATATAAGAGCGCTGCAGCGAATACTTGTGTGCAGGGGCGAGAGCGCCCCCCCGCGCAGGAATCCCCGCTGTCATAAAGTTGCGTGTCGCAACTTGCGACACATTTTTTGTTTGGTGTAGTTAGCTACTCTAACTACTTACAACTGGTTCCCTCATGCTGTTCAAAGGCTAGTTAGTGAAACAAATATGTACTTATATACATAAAAATATTAGAATTTTTTCCTGAAATAAAAATTTCTTATGTACATAACTTATTTGAAACCTACAAATTGAGATAGGCAGCGCTTGCGTTTAGATTTTTTGGGCGCTATTTTGACTCTCCTTAGCCTAGTAGGTACTGCATAATTTTAGTTCGGGTAACCTCCGTTTGGCGCCACCTGTCGATTACGTCGAGCGAGTCGCTCGCAAAGTTTCTTCAGTTTAGGCACAGTACATAAATATTTATGTAGGTACTGTGGTTTAGGTCTCTACTATCACCATGCAGCCTTTACCTAGGTTTCAAATAAGTAAGGTACGTAAGTAATATTTACTTCAGGAAAATTCTAATATTATGTAGCCTGCATGTAGCCTGTAACTTATTTGAAACCTACAAATTTAGACGTAAATAAGTACCTAGTTAACATAAAGTGTAGGTACCTACCTAAGTATAGGTATCATAATGTACTCATAATCAAACTTATGAAAATAATGTAACTTATTTACAAATAGGTCAATTCAAATCAAGTTTATTTACAGATACCTACTACCTCTACCTACTCATTCTTTACAAAGGTGAAAAATTATAAGCTAGACATGGTGTGTTTGATAACTTTGATCAGATAGGTAAGTACATTGTTTTACAGGACGTTTGTAGAAGTGTGTTGGAAGATGCCCAGTTTCCACGAGCCAATTAATCTTCTAAAGCCATTTCATTAGGTAACCCAATTCAAAGATGCCACCGCTGACCTTATTGAACCAGGTGAGTCTTGGATTTCAGCATCAACCAAGACTGTTTTCACCCAACCAGCGATGATTGTCCGACTTGCAGGCTTGGTCTTTCCTCTTGTTGAGACGGTTATACTGTTTATATTTCCACCCCTCTAACCAGTACATATTGATACTTGATTAATATTGATAGTTAAGTTGAAAATTATACGCGTTTTTTTGTTATTAGTGTTTGAAAACAAGGCTGTGAATTTTTTTCGTCATGGCTGCAAAAAGGTAAGATTTTATTATATTTGTAGGAAGAATTTGAGGATGTTTCACTTGGTATTTGATTTTGGATGTTTAGTAAAATAAATAATACTGGACAATCCACACAGCACCATCTAGCCCCAAAGTAAGCTACTTAAAGCTTGTGTTATGGGTACTAGATAACTGATATATTTAATACATTATATATAGGTACATAAATAGATATTTTTTATTATACATAGAAAACACCCAGACCAACGGAACAAATTTCTGCAGATCGTACACAAATTTGTTCCGAGGCGGGAATCGAACCCGCAACCTCTTGCGTCGCAGGTGGACCTTCGCCCGCCGCGCCACGGAGGTCGTTTTGTTTATAGAATAGGGTCATTATTTCGATTCGTTAGTAAACTTTTTTGATCACTTTTTACAATTGAAGTTGATGGCCTTTTATAGGTAAGTCCTGTTGGTTTTATCAATGCATTTGTGGGTGTTTTCTATGTACCTATAGTAAAAATATCTATCTATGTAATGTATTGTATTAAGTATATCAGTTATCTAGTACCTACCCATAACACAAGCTCTGCTTAGCTTGGGGCTAGATAATGCTGTGTGAATCGTCCAGCATTATTTATTTTTTTGTTGTAGATTGAGACCAGAAAAATCGCTCAATCTCAATGAGATTCTCGAAGAGTTGGGGCGCGGTGATGAAGATAGCTCATTTCCAAGCAATATTTAAAATTTTCAATAAAAATCGTCGTCGATCCCGGAAGCATGGTTCGCTCACACTTTCTCACAACAAACAATTTGGTGTGAGAAAGTGTGATTTTGTAATTTGCTGATGTTCTCCAAGCTTGCAATCCGACGCGACGTTGCCGTTCCAACTGTTCTTCGACAATTATTTTTCCTCTATCCCGCTGTTTCATGAAATTGGTAACAGAGGCCTGAATGCAACTGGTACCATTCGCGAAAACAGGATGTCTAAGTGCCCGCTCCCGACAAACAAGGACTACAAAAAGACTGACAGAGGTAGGAACATATCAGTACAAAACTAGTATATACCTAAACATATACTAGTTTTCAAATGGAATGACAACACTGGCGTTACTGTTGTTTCAAATGCTGGAAACCTTTGCAAAAAGCTAAAAGATTTTCGCAAGAACAAAAGAGATACCTACCTACTTTCATATTGATCAACCAGTTCTGGTCAAATATTATATGGAAAATATGGGAGGGGTTGATAGATCTAACCAAAATATAGGTTTGTATCGAACGGTAAAAGCGATACTTTTCTTTTATCTGTCACAGTCTAGAAATGACTGCACAACGAATTTCAGTTGTACAAACGAGAAGGAGGAGCGTGTGATCACCTTGGTTTTCGTAGAACTTTAGCAAGGGATTTGCTTAAAACCTATAAAAAGGGAGATAGGAAAGGCCCTATTCGTTCGTCTAGATCGAATGGATCATCTGGTCGAATACACGCAGCACCCTAGGCTAAGATGCAAAGTGTGTGGTGTAAAATAAAAAGTTATTTATTTGCATACTTTTACATAGTTTTTTGGCATACCATGTTGAAGATTTAAAAAAGAAACATGTTTATTTGTGTTTCATAATTAAATTCATAGTCGCTTATTTCTATGGGGTCTTTTTCGCTTTGAGAGCTCAAAGAGTAAAACGTGTTTTTATGTTTGATGGTTAGTTTTTTTTTATTTTTTCAGTTTGCTCATTATTCTACTCTATTATTTCACTATCTTGTTATAATAATACTATAAAATTATTAATATAAAATGCAATACATATTACATATACATACGTACATACTGACATATATATTATTTACATTAGACACTCGCAATATATAAATATAATATTTTATATTAATTTTTGATTGCATAGATAGATACTAAAAAAACCGAACAATATAAAACAAATACGATATTAAAACATACTAAACGTTATTCAGGCCGTTTCGTTTGAAAGAATCAGAAAATATAAAGTTAATCTTACGCCAAACACGTCAATGGTACTCTGTATTGCTTCAGCTGAGGTACTCCGGAAACCTGAGGGTTCTGACCCTGTTGGATCTGGTTCCTCCAGGTCTTGAACTGCTGGTCAAGTTTCGGCCTGCAGGTGACCTGTACTGACTGGACCAGGTAGCCTTGTCCACGGCAGTGCGACTGGCAAGCGGGCAAAGGAGTTGTGGTTATGCAGATCTCAGCCTGGGTCTCGTAATACTGCACCTGCTGCTGGATCTGGCAAGCCACCTTCTGCTTCAAGTAGCTCTTTGACCTAAACACGGCTTGGTTACTCCAGTCTTGCTCGTAATCAGACTGCATTTTGGTCTGCCACTCAATGTCAGATCGGAGGATGGCAGTGTACTTGTTCTGGCGGTGATACGCTTGCTGCTTGGCCTGGTTCTGCAGTTCCTGGGTCTTAGGATCACTGTACTCCTCGTTAAGGGCGAAGGAAGCGCCGTACAGCTGGGGCTGGTCGACGATGCCATACGGGGTCTCATAATCATCACGTGGCTCACCTGTCATGCGGCCAGCGATACCCCAAGTGGAGTTACGGTGGTCGTTAGACAGCACGACCAATCTCTGGCCGTCGTAGAGAAGACGGTGTTGGTTCTGGTCGACGGACAAGACCAAGACGCCGTCTTTCTGGGTGTAGTACTGCAGGAGGCTGCTGTCTGCGACTTCGTCCCAGTAGATTTTGAGGTTTCCTTCGGACAGCTTTTGGGCGTTGGTCTTGACTTGCACGTTGAACTTCTGGCCTTCGGGTGTGATCACGATCTCCAGGTCCTTGCCAGTTACGGTCCTGGAAGTGAACATGATAATGTTAATTTAACAGAAAATATAACCATGTTATACTGTTAAAAGTAGGTAGGTAGCAGTTTAGTAGGGCCCCTTGTCAAATGGCTCCTTCAAAGACAAAGGAGGCAAAATCATGGTGGTAGTGCTTACTACCATCATGCTTTTGCCTACCGCTAACCAGCGTAGCTGAGTGCCGCTTTGAAGGGTTTGTTATTCAAGTGATGAAGGTTTACAACTCACTTGTATGAAATGTAGATTTCCATCTGTTCAGGGCTGGGCCTCCTGGCGAGGACGACAAGGTCCTGTTGGTTGCCGAGCTCTTGAGCCTGATCGAGCAGCACAACGTGCCACGCAGGTGATAGCATGTATTCGTAGCTGCGGTTGCTGAAAGTACGGATCCTGGAGCCATCCACAGTGCTGAACGCTGGGGAAAAGGTGGATCATGGTAAAGTGTGGCTTTTATTTTCATGAATGAACCTTTTAAAATTGTCGGATAGCTTTCAGGTATTTAAGGTGAATTGAGGGTGTTCAATCAAAATCTACTCACGTTGATATTGCTGACGGGTGTAGAAGTTGAAGGCACGGTCGTATAATCCCAAAGGCTCGTAGAATGACAAAGCACCAGCACTCCATCTGGGGATGGGCACGTTGTTCATCTGGATGTGGCCGTATTTGGAGGTCATGGACCAGTCGAGGATACCCTGAGTGTAAACAGCGTTCGCCTTGATCTGAACTTTTCCTTCTGGGTTCATCTTCATGGGGTTCACATCGCTGTTCCAGAAGCCAAGGTGCTTCACTATCTGGTAGACCTGATAGGTCATGTTCTTGTAATGCTGATCGACGTTCTTGTAGGTGATGGTGGCTTCAAGGGTGTCGGGAGCGTGCGCCATGACAATCATTTTATGGGAAGCGTGTTGGTATAAGTTGTTGTGAGCGATCTCTTCGGCGCTCTGCTTAGCTGCGGGTAAGGCCTGCAGTTCCTGAGTGTACTTCTCGCTGCGCTGAGCCAGAGCTTGGATCTGAATACGACCAGCCTGTCCGAACTTGATGTCAGATGTGATGGAAGCTTTAAGCTCCTTTTGGAGGGCTTGCAGGAAGTTCAGGGTTGTGGTTTCGGGCTTCTCGATTTTGAAGACAGCGTTAACTTGGTTTTTGCCTTGAGGAGAGTTCACTCCAACGAATACAGCAAATTGGATCTTGGGGTCCACTGGGGATTCAGCTACAGCAGCGGTCAAAATGTACTCGGATTTCTGGGTGCCTTCAAAGATGGCGGAGACGTCTGCGACCTTGACCTGAGCGGTATTTATTCCGGAAGCAGCACGGTTCACGAGCTCTTGGCGGCGTACCGGGCTATTTGGCGATACGTCTTGAACATCTGAAGCTTCACTGATTTCCCCTGCCTGTTGCTGGTTCTGGAAGGAGTCTGAAATGAAAAAAAAACGTCAGCATTTCGTTAAATATAGTCAGGACTGTATCATAACGACATAAATCGTCTACGCAGATATACTTACCAAAGGCAACGTTAAAGGTAACAGCTTTGTTATGAGACTGCTTTCCGAGGTATTTGATGTTGAAGTGGGTCAGCCCAATATCCTTCTGTTGCGTGATGTAGAAAATGTTTGACAGCATATCTTGCGATGGGAAATAACTCTGCACACTTCTGAAATCCTGGGAATAAGAGTATCCTTGATAGTGGAATAGCATGCCAAGTTTCTGACCGACCTTGTAGTCAGCAGCGTAAACTTTCCTTGAGCGCTCGATGATTTTGGTGGTTGGATCTTGGGAAATCGCGACAAGGCTGTCCTTCTTCTGGCTAGCACTGTAGGGCCATACGCTGTAATGGACGAGGTTGGTGTCCATCTCGGGGTGAAGAGGTTGAATGCGGAGTTGGAGGGATTTAGGCTGGAGCTGGATGTTCATCTTCACGGGAACGTTCAATTGCAATTTGTTAACTACACCAACGCTAGCGTACTGGTTCGAAAGTGTGTCCATGAATCCAACACTGCCATCAATGTTGCGTGCGTATGTGAACTGGATTTCCTTATCCAAAGTAGCATGGAAACCGATTGGCTGGCGGATGAAGTCGATACTTCCCTTGGCTTTGCTCTGGATGTGAATGACGACAGGTTCCTTGTATTTGTAAATAAAGGGCATACCAGTGGCCAGAGGGAACATGATGGAAACTTGAGCTTGGTTGAGTACTTTGGTGTAATGCTTGTCGACTCCTTGAGCGACTTCAGCCATGTACTGCTTGATGTCAAGAGGCAGCTGCTGGAGGTCGTGTTCGTCGAAGGTGAACAGCCTCTGCTGGTTGATGAGGTCGATGTAGATGGAAGCTTCGAGGGGTTGTTCAGGATTGCGCTTGATGTTGAGCACCTGGGCGATCTTTTCGGCGGGGTATTTGTGGTTTGCTTGGGAGCGCTGGCCGGCAACAGATTGCGTTAGAAAATCAACCAGCTGCTGAACGCTTGAGAAAGATGTTTGAATCTGAAACTCCAAAAAAGGATCATTAAATTGGTTCCAAGTTATTATGCAGCAACGAAATGCAATAAGTGTTAATAATTTACCTTGTTGTAGTTAAGTCCGCTGTACTTGCTGCTCCAAGAGTAGAACATGGATTTAGGGAATACGCTGTCCTCGCTGCCGATATAAGAAAGAGACCTGAAGAGGTTCATTTCGTAGTCATTGTCGTAGTTGTCGTTCAAGACGTTGAAAGACTGTTGGTATCCGAATTTTTCTTTGGTGAGCATCCATCTGGCGGTTTCAGCGGTCCTGGCCCTGAATTATAAAAGTAATAGTTGTGAGTAAGTTGGTATTAAATATTTCTTAAGATTTATAACTAAAAAGGTAAATAAAAATACACTTACAATTGCATGTAGCGAGGATGCTTCAGTTGAGCAGCAGATTCAATGGCTGATTTCAAGGCAGCACGGACCTGAACGCTAGGGTCATCATGGGTCAGACTAGCCATGGACTGCATCATGGCAGATGTAGGCCTGGCTCTGAAAATCCAGGTAATCGCAGCGATTCTGACTTCGTAAGGCTCAGCAGTGTTTTTCAAGATTGAGTAGAGAACAGCACGCACTTGTTTGTCCCCTTGAGAGGCGAGAACGTTAAGGCCGTTGACTATTTGTACGCGGAGGTAGATGGAAATGGGGATTTTGCCCTCTAGGTAGGGAGCGAATACCCTAAGGATTTCGTTGTGGCCAAGGTTGCCAATAGCACGGATGTACACTTGAGCTTTGCTGCTGTCTCCTAGTTTGACGAATTTCTCCAGCTGTTGAGACAGGTAGGGCAGGATTTCGTCAAGGACGAAGGTGTCGTGCTTGCGAGCTAGACGGCCGTACATATGGGTGGGGTAGTAGGAGTGCGCGGTCTCGTTATTGACTTGGCCCATGTTAATGAACCTGGTGGCGGCAATCAGTGCAGAAGTGTTCAAGAACCTTTGCTGGCTGACTTCTTCGCTAACAGCCATCTTGAAGAACATAGTCATGGCTTCCTTGGTTGGGTAGCGGAGGGTGTTAGCTAGAGTAGCGACTACCTGAGCAGCTTCCTCACCCTGCAGTTTTTTGGTCTGGATCCATGTCTTGATCTGCTGAAGGGCAGGCAGAGTACCGGCCTGCACAACGGCGTCGCGGTAGATCATCCACATGTCAGACTTGATGATATTGTTTGAGGATTTGGCTACTTCGATGCTGCGACTGGTCTGGGCGAGCTGTTCTGTGCTCATGGCGGCGATGATACGGACCAGGATGTTGAATTTGGATAGGAAATCAGCTTTGGGCATGTTATTGGGATTCTGCAGCTGCTGAGCAATGTCTTGCAGGAGTTTTTGAACGTTCATCGTGTTCTGCTTCTTGTCAGCGTGGGGCTGAGGGCTCATGTAGAGGGCGGCGTATGCGGGCTCATTTATCGCGGGAATCTCGTCGTTGACGTAAGCTAATGAGGAGTCGCTGCTGCTGTCGCTGGCGCTGGATGGTCTGCGGTTAGCGATGACCTGGTTCACAGCTACGACTTTCGGGGCAAAACGGCGGACTCGGTTTTTTTGGTCCATATGGCTGTGCTCTAGAGATTCTTCTGAGGAAGATGACGATGATCTGTCATGATACGCGGCCTGTTTGGTAGACATGGAGTACAACAGGCTCTTGATCAGGCGGCTGCCCTCAGGTTTCTGCCATTGAGGTTCACTGTCCTGTTCGACCGACACCAGGTTGAGTAGAACGTTACTGTACACTTCAGCTTTCTGCTTTCCGTAGAGGTGGGGGTGGACGTAGACGGTGCTAGTGGATTCGGCCTTGTAGATCTGTCCTTGTTTGGAAGCGAGAATGCGATACACGGTGTTTCCCCTGATGAACTGGTCCTCACGGGAGTCGTGGGCGGTACCGGTCCATTCTGCACCTTTAGGTACTCCAAAGTGGTAGGCTACTCTGTGGTGGCTATGTCCGTAGTTCTTGGTCTTGGAGATTTCAATGGGATCCTCATCCGAAGCGAAGTTGGGGATCTCGCGGCGCCACTCGGCAGCGACGGGTGAGACGGCGTATAGGGTCTCGCTGTCGCCAGTGACGTCAGTTTCCATCTTCCTGAACAGACCTTGCTGGGATTCCTTGTCATAGTAGTCCTGTAACCCCTGAATGTTTCGGTGAGTGGAGAGATCGACCTGGAGTGCACTGATCAGACCCTTAAGGAGATTCTCGTAGGGGAGAGATAGATCCGCGGGTACGTTGAGTGAGACGACGCGGCCTCCTTCGAGAAGGATCTCGAAAGGCTTGTCGAGGTTGGCTACCGGTTGGTATTTGAGGGTCTCAGGGAGATCCCTATTGTTGGGGAGCTGTTGGTGAACCTGTGCGTGCTGGGGGTTCTCCAGCTTGGCGAGGAGTTGGCTGGGAGCGGGGACGCGGACGATGAAGCGCGCTCGGAAGGCGCTGCCCGTGCTGGCGCCTTCGTGGAGTTTTGCCAGGGTTCTCGCTTCCACGTCATAGCGGTACAGCTTGCCAACCTGCCATGGCGACTGACCTTCGGGCTGCTGGTTTCCGCTGAACTGGGATGTTGAGACAGCGGCTGAAACCACAAATCATTCATTTAAGAAATTTAATGAACTCTTTGCTAAGTTTGGAGGTTTGGACACGTAGAATAGAAAGTTTTGGAAAATTCACTAATTTAGATTATTTCACTCAAATACTAGAATAAAATTGCAAAAGTCAATTTAAAAATCCACACGAAAATATACCATTATTTATTTAGGTACTTTATCTTAAATAAAAAACTCACCGATAATCGCCGTCAGCACCAATAACTTCATCTTGCCTTTGTTATTATCCACCAGTTGTTAGAGAAGCTGACTTCTGCCGTTCCACATCCAGCATCCAGCTTTTATACGCACCTACACGTGGCTTGGACTTGAACCTAGATTATCCTATCTGGGGTTAGACATGTTGCATGCGTTAGAATGTTAGCTGGTCATTCAACTTAAATGGAGATAGTTACTTTGATGTGAACTACCTACAGTTATATTACAGCTAAATATCTTGATAAGCAACTCAAGGAATAGTCTAAGGTCCAACTAATGCTTAGGAAGGTTCTCGACAGTTACCTCTCTTGAGAATCTTGTTACCTTGACCTTATATATAAATATATATTTTTATTTACATGTTGATAAATAGTATTTATTTATTTCCGTCACCAAATTGCCGTCCGTAACTTGAGGTCTTTGGCTGAAAAACAGCGCTGGTCATTAAATGTTCAGAACACGCTGAGCGAACCCCTATTTCCGCGCAGAGACGTGAAGAGCCACCTTATTTATATTACCTTGATGATGATGTCCTCGTTGTGAGCCAGAGTTTCGGCCACGGCGGCCAGTCTCAACCAACGGTCTGGAGACCAGTCAGGACAAATTTTAGTGAGACGGGTTGGACTGAATGATGGTTCAAAAGATGTGTTGTGGTGCGGCTACTGCCGGCTTAGAATTTCCTCCACCCCAACTCTTCCTGCGGGTGTCATAAGAGGCGACTAAGGGATATCCACCGGGGGGCGGGCAGCAGCGCCGCCTGCAGAACAATTTTATCACCGAACTGCGATTCCCAACCCGCATAACGTGGCGAGTTATCCTCACGCTAGCAAATGCTCGTCACGGGCATTTACCCCCAGAAGATAAAAACCATAAAGGTGCTTATCAGGGGGAGGCCTGCGTTTCACAGTGAACCAGGTTGTAGATGTGTTGTAGACGTGTGCGCCGATCGGCGTGGCGTACGCCGCCGATCATTTTAACCACGCCGACTCCGCCGAATTTTTCATCGGCGTCTACAAACAAACAATATTCTACATTAAATAAATCACTTTATTTAACAAATCTATATATATAAAAGAAAGTCGTGTTAGTTACACTATTTATAACTCAAGAACGGCTGAACCGATTTGGCTGAAAATTGGTGGGGAGGCAGCTTAGAACCAGGAGACGGACATAGGCTATGTTTTATCCCGGAATTACCACGGGAACGGGAACTACGCAAGCGAAGCCGCGGGCAGCAGCTAGTTTCTTATATTTTATTTGCAAAAAGTAGTATTTTTTTATTTCGCTATCTAGCAACAGTGTTTGCCTCCAGTTTCGTCGTGACGACGTCGTAGTGATGACCAAGCTGTTCGACAGCAGTACCGCACTGGCATTGATGAGGCGCGCAACACCTTGCACCCAACCGAAGACATGTTGCGATTCTTGAAAGTTATGGGATCCAATAATGTACCAGTGTTATATGAAGGAAATGCTTGCAACCAATGTCCCGACTCCCATTTAGAAACAGCCAGGAGGCGGGCACGATACAATATGTTGATTAATTAATTGTACTTAATATACAATTACGCTTTCAAGCACTATTGCCTTTATTCTCATGCTGACTGTACAAAATCCACGATGGAAGAACCGATGACGAATTTACCCATAAAAATTAAAATTTTATTCATTGGTGACATTTTTACCCTCAAAGTATGGAACTTACAACTAGCACTAAATATGGTCCAGTGACATTTTTACCCCAACCCAAAAGTTTAATAAGGATTAAGGCGTCTTTTACTTAATTTCACATACACGCCGATTACGCCGATGACGCCGCCGCCGCCGACAAATTGGACGCCAGACGCCGCCGCCGGTCAAATGAGCATCGGCGCACATGTCTAATGTGTTGGCAGGTAGCTAAGCTAGATTTAGGTTAATGAAATCCTGGGTACACCGTGCCTTCAATCAGTATGCCAAGCGTGGTGATTATGGCAAAGAGCTACATATTTGGGGGAGGCACCTTCAACAGTGAACGTAGGTAGGTAGGTATGTGTGCTGACAAGTCCTACCTACTTCCAATTCCAACCTTAGGAGTTCAATGACTTTTCATAAAATCAACACGTGTTAATCATAGACCTTCGGTACTGATAATTACTATGTTGTTAATAGGTTTCTTCCTTAGGTTCGTAATAATAAATTAAACACTTAGATACGTCACAGAATATACACAAGTAGGAATCATCATTTCATGAACTGTAGAGTCAAATTTTATGCACGATGCCAAGTTAAATGTGTACCTACCTACAAAAAAGTAAATCTGGCCCCCGAGAGGATCAACGTGGTTCCAATAAATTGGAAATAATCAACTTAATTTTTTATGTTTTCTTTAATCTTTCTTCTAAGTTCTTGTTTTATCTTTCTAGAATTTATGTATTTTATTTTATTTCAAGAGGTTTTCAAAAGTTTTTTTGTTTTACCATAATAGGGCAGAAGCCTTTATCGAAAAAGAAAATTACAATAAAATAATAGAAATAAATTAGAACTAGTATTTACAATTGAAACAATTGAGCTAACTGCAGACTGTTGCAAACAATATACAGGTAGCTCAACTGATCCATATCAATAAATAAAGCCAGATACTGCTCTCGGGTCACGCGGAAAAAAGGTTTTTTAATCACACTAATATTATAAATGCGAAAGTTTGGATGGATGGATGGATGGATGTTTGTTACCTCTTCACGCCAAAACTACTGAACGGATCGGGCTGAAATTTTGCACACAGGTAATTCTGATCCTGGAATCAAACATAGGCTACTTTTTATCCCATAAATCAGTTCCAATGGGGATAGAAATCACCTTTAAACGTTTCCATAGAAACAACGCTTGCGAAGCCGCGGGCATAAACTAGTTGTAATAATCTATAATATAAAAATGAATCGCAAAATGTGTTGGTAAGCGCATAACTCAACAACGCTTGGACCAATTTGGCCAAATCTTTTTTTAAAATGTTCGTTGAAGTTCAAGGATGGTTTTTACGGCGAGAAAAATTAGAATTATTGCTGGAAAAACACTAAAAATAGCCCTTCTTTTTCCCATACAAATGATTTGTAACTAAAACGTAGTCAATTTGAGCTTTATTGCTATGGTATAAAGTTCATATTAAATTACAAGCACTCACTGTTGTCTAAGCAATGTAGGTGTGTTCCTAACGTCAAAGATCATATTTATCAAAACAATGTGCGTGTGTGCGTTGGAGCACAGAATACATAGTTGGAGGCGTTTAATGTCGCGTTCCGAAACTCGCTTTTCTTTTGTATTAGTTTCGGCACGCGAAATAAAATGCATCAATTTCCACGTCATTACATCAGTCAAACAAAAATCGCGTTACCAACAGTGTTTTATTATTTTTAATATCCAAATTTTAAATAAATAAAACAATTCGTACGGTTTAAAAGGATTTGACTTTAAGTCATGTCAAATTAAAAAAAAAATCATCAAACAAAAAACATAGTATACCACAAAGCACTACAATGATAATAATAATATTTATGATTCACATGATTAACAATAAAGCGATTACTTACTTTTAAATCCTTATATATGTTTTATTTAATTATTTTTTATTCACAACGCACTATCACCAGGGTGACGGTTTTGTTCAGGAGAATTTTTTAAAATACGTAGGCACAAAAACTGCCACATTACAAATCTTTTTGACAGGACGAAGTCTGTCGGGTCAGCTAGTTATTAATAGATTTGCTTTTTTTGGTTTAGCGATTTAAAAATAAATCGGTTAATGAATACATATACAATAAAACTTTTGTAATAATTTTATTTCTATAGAGAGATGCATTAAGTGGTGGAAAAAAGCAAAGGGTTCGAAAAAAAAGCATGACATAAAGTTGTTCTTTTTTATTGTTCATTATAATTAATGACAGTAACTGTCATAAAACTAACGTCATAAAATTGTCTAAAGATGTTCAGACATCTTTTAAAAGAATCGATAAAAATAAAAAAAGCAATAAAGAGATCCCATAATGGAAGAAATACTTACAAAATACGAGATTCTTTGGAAAGCATCCATTTTGTACATTGTTAACTTAGATTTAAATAAAAATACCTAGGTACTTCATGAAGATCATGATCCTTTCAATTTCAATAAATGTTGCATTTTATTTTTAAAATAAAAATAGAGCGTTTACCCATTATTTAATTAACAACTAATAATATTTTTTTTACAAAATTGAGCAATTGTAGGTGCAATTGGAAGTTTTCTTAAACTATGTAGTACCTAAAATACCTATCTAAAAACACTGTCTTTTGAAGGAGATCCAATAATGGAAATACTTAAAAATACATAATCAAGTAAAAATGTTATGACATTTAATAACGTAGTTAGTTAACATTAAAATACTTTGGTCTAAGCTGCTGTGTTCAAAACACACTTTTACTAATAACATAATTAATTAAATTTGAGCCAATCGAGTTCTTTCAGTCTTTATTGAGCTTCAATTTACTTACTGCTAGTTTATCCTATAAATACTTACACAAGTACCTAACGTGTTAAAATATTTCTATGACGTTCCTATATAAATATATATATAGATCCTAGCTTCAAAACCATTTCATCATCCTCTTTTTGGGTTACGCAACCACATTACTAAGACAACTTTTCGGTTTTTCAACAAAATTCATTTTAATTTTCAACATTTCAATAACATTTTTTATTTGGATCGGTAGATCATAAAATACCAAGCCAACAATCCAAAAATATAGGATAGGCGTTTCAAACATTTAGCCCCGCACAACGAATTTTGAACGTTTAATCCAAAGATCTTAGACTACGTCCCATACAATATCTTTGGTTTGATCATATTTAAGTTTGACGTATTTTTTGTATGATTTGACAACTCACTAATTATTTATCATATTTTAGCACTTTAGTCACCATTAATACTTCTTTATATTTTAGTCAGTTTTTACAAATGCGTCGTTATGCGATAAAAAACTAGATTATATTGGTCATTATGCGTTAGAAGGAGTTTGATATCCTAGTACAAGCGGACCTTAGACCGTTAGGACTCTTTTTCACACACGATTTTTTCACCGTGAAAATTAACGTTTAATTCGCCGCGTGAAGGCACGGTCGTTAGTTACGTATGGATCATTACATTAAGCAAGTTTGTTGACACACCGGTTTTTACGACGTAAAAATCTACGGTCGATTCGCCGTCTATTTATGCACGGTGCTGTCAACAATTTTCCATTGTGATCCATATAACACGGACAACCGTGCCTAGACACGGCAAATTGACCGTAGAGTTTTACCTACTTCGAAAATAACATTCGCCAGCTAAAAAGCTTTATTACAGGTAGTTACTAACATATACAACACCAACTAACGGAGTTGATGATGAATTTTACACAAATTTTACACCTAGCAATCTTTGGCTTCATTAACCTACATTCTTTGCATCTTCGGCACCGTGAGCTTATCCCTGATGCACCTCAACGTGGCCAGTTTAGCTGGAGAACTGGGTACAGCATGCTCCTCCCTCCTGATAGGCCTGTTGGAGATAAATAAATAAATAATTAGTTTTACTGTCAAAATCAAAACTGTTATTACAAAAATAAATGAATACTCAGAGACTTTCACAACACTGAATTCGATTCTTAGATGTATAACTACTTAATTCCTTCAAATGAAGTTAACAAAATTGGTTTTCGATTAGATTGTAGATAATCGAATCATTTTTCCATGGGACCTAGATGTTTTTGGAACTAAAAATCTATCTCCATTCATCCATAATTTGGATTAGGTATCTACAAAAAAAATCTAAAACCCCTAAATAACACTAATATTCATGGAACATTGGTAAGTAGTAAGAAAAAGTTGCGCAATAGAGAAGCCCCATTGCTTAACTATTCGCAATTGAGCATCGGGACTCGCGAATAAAACTCTTGATAGGGTAAGGTTTAAACAAAAAATTAAAACAAAGGTCAAAAGGATCTTACACACTCTCTTGCTATAAGGTCTGGGGAGTACCTAACCCTAAGTACTATAATAAGTTTAGTAGTTATTCTATGGCCGGGGTTAAAAAATGTATCTCCTGTTTGCGCTTAGAATATAATGCAGTAGGTATTTAAAATTGGTGTTGGAATAAATCTTTGATAACTAAAGTGGGTAACAATAATTTAATATACCCAATATAAAACACCAGTTTTACCCACACGTCAAAAACATATAATCCTGTGTAACTTTGAAGGTGTTTTTTAAGCTTTTTGCAAATAAACTGTATAGTTACATATATTTTTTTTACCTGGTGGGCGGCAGACAGGTCCTGGGTACCGCAGCCATATGGGGGTGGGACTTGACGTGCTTGCGGAGAGAAGAGGGGTCGGTGTAACGCTTGCCGCAGCCGACTGCACCGCAGGCGTAGGGTCTCTGGAAAAGGTGGGTTATCAGCTAAAGAAGTAGGTCAAAATTTTTTCCAAAAAAAAGAGGAAGACTGTAAGGCCTGTAGGAGAGATGATGAACGAAGATTGTTGCTTCGAGAAAGCTTAACATACAGCTAGAGAAAACTGTTAGTTGTGCCAGAGATCATGTTTCAGATATCACCACCTGCGTCCACGTAGGCCTCCTGATAAGAACCTTATCGGCTTTCATCATATGGGGGTAGTACCTTTAATACTCACGGTGGCCATGGGGGCTGGGTTCGGGTCGCAGTTCAGTGGTAGAATTGTTCAGTAGAAGGCGCTGCTGCCCGTTTGTCTGTGGATATCCCTTAGTCGCCTCTTACGACACCCGCGGGAAGAGTTTGGGTCGTGCAAATTCTAAGCCGGCATCACACGGCCGTCAGTCCACAATACCTATCATGGTGGGAATACATCACAGGCAAGGGGCGAAACTAGCTTAGATGTCAGTCCTCACGGGATCCCTCCCGTAGGTATAGGGATCCCCGTGGTAAAAACTCGAATTACTTAAAATTGCCTTAGTGCGAAAAATTTTAACATTATTTACGATTTAAAATCATGAAAGTTTTGCACCTAATTTGGTCGAGATCTGAATCCAATTAATAATTTGGTCTATAGAAACATTTTTGTTGTGATTCGTATGTTGTTAATAATAATAATAAAAGTCATATACATAATATAATGCATGTTTATGTTTACAGAATAGTGATGTGACTAATGTTGTTCCTAATAATGGTTATTAAATTCTTTGGTTCCATAAATACAAACAGTTTCTTCATAAGTTGTGCAGTTAGTTTTCTTGTAAATAAGCAAAATCTTCATTTTTGCGTTTTCGCCGTTCCAAAAAACTAATGCTCTGTCCCGCTCCAATGAACGCGAAATACTATGCATATATAATATCATATCCTATCCTTTTCACAAAATGGCGCGCATTGTGCCCTCAGCCCATCGAGGCCTCTATTCCCAACTACAGTAGTTCACTAAGCGTGTATTGTAGGTTTTTAACTGATAAATATATAGAAAATCTAAACGGAGTTCATAATTTACTTACAGCGTTAAAATGCGTCCGCTGATGCTTAGCTCTGTCCGAGGAGTTGGAGAATGCCTTCCGGCAGTGCGGCGCCGGGCAGGCGTAGGGCCGTTCACCGGTGTGAGAGCGGACGTGGATCTTTAGGTTCTCTAGACGGGAGAAAGCTTTTCCGCATCCTGGATGCTGTAAGGAGTTGAAATAAAATTGATTATGATGAAGCTAAACTTGGATACGATGAACGAATCTTAGTCGATTGGACACAATTATTGAAAACAATTCAGGGTAACTAATTTTTCGAAAGTATTGGCAGTATTCATTTTTCAAGAATTAGCAAGCTGAAGTGGCAGTGGGCAGGCCATATCTCGCGAAGAACTGATAATCGCTGGGGTAAACGTGTTCTTGAGTGTAGACCACGCCCCGGCAAGAAGAACGCCCTCCGGCAAGGTGACGACCTGCGAAAGACTGCAGCGGCTGATGCGGCAGATGCTGGATGCGGCAAGCTGAAGACAGGGCGCTATGGCGCTTATTAGGGGAGGCCTATGTCCAGCTGTGGACTAACATAGGCTGATGATGATTTTTCGTTTGATTTTTCCAACGTTTATCTTTTACACCCCGTGTCCAAGACCAACAAGGAAGGACTAATGATTTTGGAAACAAGAATGCTCGATTTCTATTACAGGTGGAAGGCCAGTTAATTTTGTTGATGACAGGGAAAATGTGAAACTTACATGACAACGGTTAGGTTTGTGCCCGGAATGGACCCTCATGTGGATCAGCAGCTTGTACCTCGCGTTGAACGGACGCCGTGCGCGCGCGCACTCTCGCCAGAGGCAGCTGAATTCATCTCCTGAGGAAAAATAAATAACTGTATAAGTTATTGTAAATAAAATTATTTATTCCAGATTTTATGGAAGCAAAAATGCCAAATTAATAACTTGAGTAGCAGCACGTCAATCTTTGACATTTTATGACCGCCAGACTATTTTCGCTGCTCATTTGATATTTTCCTTGCATTCAAAATGCAGGTTATAAGCAGTGAATTTAGTCGTAAAGTCGAACAGTAGCTATATCGTCACACAGGCTCTACAGAGACCTAGTGCGGTGAGTGGGACAGAGCTCTGCTGAGATACAAACACATAATACACTAATACACAAATATCTTGTACGATAATATTACTTCTAGTTCTATTTCTTGCCTAGTTCTGTCTAGTTAAGTTCTTTTTGAAATATTTTTGTTTGTGGTCATGGCAGTAAACAGATTTATAAATTTCATAAATTGCCTTGCAGAAGATTCCTGTATTATTTTTATTTCAAAATATTGTAGTGATTAGTAGTATGTATTTTACCTTTGTAAGTATTGACGTGAGCTCTTTCAATGTGTTCAACCAAAGTGCTTTGATTCGGATACTTTTCGTAGCACTGTTCCCATTGGCAGACTCGTTCTCCTGTAAACAAAATTCATTATTCTCCAATTTAGTTACCTACCTACTTGATTGTATATATTTAATATTTCTAAGTTAAGTCTAGTTAAGTAGTATGTGCCTAACTTTTAAGATTTTTTATTTTGTTAAATATTTTTTTTTCTTTTTTCTTTTCATTATTTTCATCTACTAACTTTAAATGTTTGTTACCTGGACTTTTGTCTTTATCCACCTTTCTCGTTATTCTTATTTGATTTTCTCCGTCATTGGTGTCATTGTGTTCTTCCATATGAATCCCGAAATCATCAAGATTAACAAATAAATCGTCTTCATCAAATGTTTCAGAATTTTCATCGTAGTACGTAGAGCTTTGAACATCGCTTTCCACTGATTCAGATACGGAAACCTTTCTTGCGCATCTATCAAAGTTAAATTCTGTACAACTTGATGGAGTGTCTGGTAAAATGTATTTGTTATTACTATCCATATTGTACAGTATGTTGTTTGGATAACTGTAGTGGTCTATGGTATTGATTTGTGGGTTTACATCAATGCAGCTTTTCTGACCGTCTTCATAGTTGTAACTGTATCGTTTGTTGAATACTGTGTCGATAGATGGAAGAAGGTTGTTTTCAGTCATGTTTGTGTTTAGGTATTCTTCTTTGAACCCGTCGGGTGTGAGTCTCGATTCTTCTTCTCTGCAGAGCTCGTCTATTAGAGATTCATCGTCGATATAATCGTTGTTTATATAGGGTTCGTTGGTTTGTGGTACTTTGATCGGAGAATCAGTTTTGTAACTCTTTTCTTCAAAATCTATGCTGTCTAGGTCTAGTAGAACTTCTTTTATATTTTGTTCGTTAATGTTAGTATCGATAACTTCATCGATTATTTCAAAATCAGCTCCAGAGTTTTCATTTCCATTCCAACTATCTAAAACTTCGAAATCAAAGCTCTCTTCGACTCCAAATTTGAAATTGTCATTCTTTTTCTTGCTGTTTTCTAGTTCTAGATTGAACTGTGTCATGTAATAAGCGTGAAGATCGGTCGGGTTGTTTTTTCTGTTACTAAATAGTTCTTCATCATCGTAACAAGGTATGATATCATATTCCGCCATATTTCTAAGTTCATTTACCTACTAGAGTTCAGTAATCTTCGAGAGGTGCTTGTAAATGGCATGTGGTGTTTACGCCTTCAAGTTTTGCGCATGTGGCTACTTGCTATTATTATAAAAATAAACTTTCTCTCTAAAGTTTCATCGCGCGCGGCCCAGCATCTGCGAATTATAAATTTAATCGTTTATTTTGTCTTATTATTACGTGACACGTGTTCGAAGCCGTTGCTACCTATTTCCTTTTTTTTACTGAGGAAGTTACTGTACTTTTTGTTGGGACAAGTGTGCTGAAAAATCCAATTGAGAAGTCGTCAACCTCTAATTATTAATTAGATGTAGGTATCTAATCTCACTCCCATCAAATAGTATCTTAGTCTATTTAATTATCTATTCTCTCGCTTCCTACCGTTTAGTTTACATAGACCTACCAAATGAGGTGGATCGGACTATGGGCGTCTATCGGACCTAAAATTATAGGTAGGTATACTAGCTGCATTCTTACTACCCGTTGTCCTATTACCCGTTTTCCCGTAGGAATGAAGGATTTTCCCGCGGTAAAAAGTAGCCTTTGTTCATCAGGAATAATGGGGGCTTCTAATGGTAAAATAATTTTTCAAATGGGTCTAGTAGTTTCGGAGCCTATTCAATACAAACAAACAAACAATCAAATCTTTCTTCTTTATAATATTAGTACCTATAGAAAACGTTTTTGTTTAATATTGCGTTAGTGTAGGTAATTTTCCATAGATGGACACAAGGATTTGTAAAATAGGAATGTAGAGTACCATAGGCCACGTCAGACTAATATTTTAAATATAAAAGTTTGGATGTTTGGATCGATGGATGTTTGTAACCCCTTCACGCCAAAACTACTGAACGGATCGGGCTGAAATTTTGAATACAGGTAGTACGGCAAACGCTACTTTTTAATACTTCAAATCAGTTTCCATAGGATAGAAATAACCATAAAACGTGTCCATAGACACGACGCATGCGAAGCCACGTGCAGAAACTAGTATCAAATAAATTTTTAAAAAACGTCGTCGATATATCTAAAGAAATTTTTAAAGAAAAAATACTTTTAAGTAAATATATTTTAAAGTAAATAAAATTAATGAGATATCCATAATGTCCAAGATTTTCAGAAATCAACGCATTATTAGGTAAATATAATAAAAACCGCGTCACTTTTTTAGAGATTGAATAATTATACTTATTTTACAGTGGAACAAAATAGGCTGAATAAAAATAAAACAAAAAACGAAGTTTACAAAAGTTTTACAAATTCCAGATAGGTATAAGATAAATTAGTACCTTCACTTTTGACATCATTTCCGCTAATTATTTTACAATATCCCGCCTCATATTATTTATCACATGGATATAATGGTTATGATTAAATTCTATAGGTATACTTTTTTCAGGACCAACTTCATATTTTTGGGGAGGCCTATGTCTAGTAATGGACGTGATTAGTTTGAGCTGATATATTATGAGGTAGGTAGGTAGGTAATAAATTATTTACGTTCCTTTACTTATCTATACTAATATCAGACTAATATTATAAAGAGGAAAGATTAAATTGTTTGTTTGTATTGAATAGGCTCCGAAACTACTAGACCGATTTGAAAAATTCTTTTACCATTCTATTACCATTAGTCCACAGTATTCCTGATGAACATAGGCTACTTTTTGCCGCGGGAAAATGCTTCATTCCTACGGGAAAAGGGGTAATAGGACAACGGGTAGTAAGAATGCAGCTAGTTTATAAAATACTCAGACTTGGTAAGTTTAGATATTCTGTTCCTAGTTAACCAAAAAAACAAATAGATTAGTAGGTAAGGTAAATTTTCCAAACGTACCCAAAACAAAATAAAACTCGAAGACAACAAAAAATAAAAACAAACAGAAAACTTTTCACTCACCAGTCAGAAAATTTTCAAACACGGAACGTTTCCACAATAATGGCGGCGGCTGTCAGTTTGACAGCTCAAAGCACGACCTCACACAACCGGGAACATTACGGGAATGGCAGGAATACACCGGGATACGATTATTTCTTTACTAAAACACTTGGTGTATGGTTTAATGGATGTGACAACCAAGGTGAAGAGTTTATGGAACCAATTATGTTTCGTCCACGCATTTATTTTCTTTGACTGAGTTAAAGAATGCAATATTTCGAAGGTCTCGTTAGACCCGATATTATTCGAAATATATAAGTACAATAGATTTGCGACTAATCCACTGAAATATATCTAGACTAGTTTCTGTCCGCGTCTTCGCACGCGTCGTTTCTATGAAAACGTTTAAGGTGATTTCTATCCTATGGAAAAAAGGAGTCTATGTTTGATTCTATAGAATAGTAGTCTATGATTGATTCCAGGATTAGTACTACCTGTAAGCAAAATTTCAGCCAGATCCCTTCAGTAGTTTTTGTGTGAAGAGGTAACAAACATCCATATAGGTATCTAAACATCCAATCTTTCGCATTTATAATATACTAGTTTATGCCCGCGGCTTCGCACGCGTTGTTTCTATAAACAGTTAAAGGTGATTTATATCCCATGGGAACTGATTAATGGGATAAAAGGTAGCCTATGTTTGATTCCAGGATTAGAATTACCTGTATACAAAATTTCAGCCCGATCCGTTGAGTAGTTTTGGCGTGAAGAGGTAACAAACATCCATCCATCTATACATCCATTCAAACTTTCGCATTTATAATAATAAAAAAGTGTGATTGGTCAGAGGTCATTTAAGAGTCAAGTTCTTGTCGGTAGACTTGTAGGTAGTCATAGGCCTCCCTTAATAGAGTCTATATAAGTATGCCTTAATAAGGCCTGCCCTAATAAGTGCCGCTTTTCATTACGGGCTATTATCACTATCCCCACGCAGGGGCATGCAGGTTGGGGATCAAAATAGTGGTGAAAAAAATATACATGGAAGGAAGCTGCTACCAGGATATATGTATATATTCCTCTGGTAACGCGGCCATAGCTCTGCCTCATCCAGAAACTCACACTCCTTGTTTTAACTCCTCTTAACATGTGCTTCTCACATCCATCTTCAGATTTCCACTGTAACTTGCAAATGATCCGTATTCCTATAACAATAAGGTTTGAGATGAACTGATGAACCGAAATGTAGCTTTGTCAAGCTTACCATCTTTTGGCGCCAATTAGTAGGTATTTTATTAAAACACTTGTCAATATTTTTCTAGGTTTTTTGGTAGAAAAGATTTTTGTTGACAGGGATATATGAGGAGCTAGTTAGAAATTAAGAGGCACCTACTTATTTTTGTGCTTAGGAAATACTGAGACCTAGAATAAATAATCCTGGACAATTCACACAGCATCATCTAGCCCCAAGCTAAGCAGAGCTTGTGTTATGGGTACAAATAAAATATATTTGCGGATCATCAACTCAGTTGAGCTACAGTACAGCTAAATATTGTTTACAACAGTCTGCAGTTAGCTCAACTGTTTCCATTGTAAGTAGTAGTTCTAATCTGTTTCTAATATTTAATGGTAATTATCTTTGTAATTAAAGAATGTATTAATAATAGGCACATGTCCCGCATCAGAACCCAAACTCGCAAATCACTGCGTCTCACTTGGCCCTTCTTCAAATTGTTATTGCTTAGATTTCAAATTCAGTGCGCAGCGCACTGGCATTTTGAAAAAGACTACTCCAGAGGTATATAAATTTCGAAAACTACCTATTCTGAAATGAACAAACCGATGCCTTTTATTTGATACCCCACTTGACCTTGTAGGTCTCTTTTAAAATTTCGACCTCACAATTTGTGCTGAAAATTTTCATTCCTATTGAATTTATTTTTCTTCGAATCTGTACAGGCGCATGAATTTATTAGGTATAATTTTAAATATCAAGTTAATAGCTGCGGTAGTTGCTGAGATATTAGAGAGGCAAAAAGGACAGACAAAGCGAGACCATAAGGGTTTCGAAACCGATCTCCAAACTCTAAAAGCAGTGTATAATGTTAAGCATTGTTATTAAGGAATTGTAAGTCGTAGTTTCGAAGAATGAAAAAACTAAAGACCAGTTTTTATTTATCTAGTAACTTTTCTAAGTGTACATTTATTGTATTATGGAAATAAAGATTTTTTTATTTTGATGTTTATTTCAAAACAATCAAATTATTAGTTTTGTCAAGTTAGTTTAGTTTTTGCGACATCCGAATTGACACAATCTCAATATCTGCGCCACAGAGGTTGTCACATAGAAAATTATAAACTTTGCATTCGTAAACAGATGTCAAATCTTGAACTCTGAACCTTCAGATTATTATAATGATAATCAACTTTGTAGGGAGGTAAACAGCATGATAACGTTTCCCTCAAAGATGAAACTATATAGGTACCTAAACAAATTAGAACTACATACAATTAGCTCAATTGTTTCAATTGAGCTAACTGCAGACTGCAGCAAACAATCTAGAGCTCAACTGATCCATATCAATAATAATCGGAAGCATCCCCAAGACGCTGGCTGCATTGTCCCGCTGTTTAGTAATACTGACAGAATGACCTCTTAGAATTTTCATGTTTAATTGCTTCACCCCTGTAGTAGCCATGTATTCTAAGCATGTATCTGTGATGGCGTTTTTTTTTTTTTTTTTTTTTTTTATTGAAAATGGTCAAGCGTTTGGCCACCAACTCACTTAAAGTAAGTGAAAAGTAAGTAGCGTTGTTTCTAGGGAAACGTATAAAGGTGATTTCTATCACATGTGAACTGATTTATGGGACAAAAAGTAGCCTTTGTTTGAGTCGAAGATATATTACCTGTCTGCAAAATTTCAGCCCGATCCGTTCAGAAGTTTTGGTGTGAAGAGGTAACAAACATCCATCCAAAAAGACATACATCCAAACTTTCGCATTTATAATATATTAGGTATTATGTGTGTTTATTAGTTTTTCAAAAGGCCCCCATAAAACTCAGGGATAGTGAGGACAGAAATTTTGTGAAATAAATGTCAAAATCGATCTAGAAGAGTTCCAGAGATTCCTACACACAATCTTAAACAAACAATTTTTGGGCGCAAGAAATGGGTCAGTTGAGCTACCTCAAGATTGTTTGTAACTGCAGTTAGTTAGAATGTTTTAATTGTATATACATACTAGTTCTGTTATTTTTCCATCTTATATACTAACTAATTTTCTCTGTTAATGTGGGTAACTATTTTTACCTCATATAATATTAGTGTAGATGTGTAGTGTAGATTAGCATAGTTTCTTACTAAACGTTTGTGCTCTTTCGCGAAGTTCAGGCTTATGAATATTTTAGTCATACGCAAACAAGTGGAGACGCAGGCATAAGTCTACCATTTCAGTGTCTGCTAAATCCACACGTGTCATCCAAGTGCATTTAAGATAATAAAATGAAACACTAACACGATCATAAAATTTAACATGCGCGTGCAACTTTCTAAATTATTTGTAAACAGTAGTAAAATACACATTAATCCCTTTAAAATTTTCGACTTCGACGGGACTTGATTGAATCCGCAGTCAAAGGGAAAATAGCAGGGAAAAATTGCAGAAACAAATCGCGTCTAAATCTAATAACATAAATTGGGATATTATTAGATTTCTTGAAAATTAAGTACATCGAGTGCGAGGGTGTACGCACTATAATAACAAAAACATTATTCCCTTTGTTGCTCAATTAATTTATCTTATTTAAATATTAATATGACTCCCAAAAAAAGAGTTCGTTTTCAGGGTTCACGTATGTAACTATGTTTATGAGTTTGTTTGTTTGGTTGTCAAATGACATGTGGCTAGAAGTGGCTAAATGTATTCTTTGCTTACTTTAATTTAATGTAACTATTGATAATACTATATATATTATTACTAGACAGGAATAGCGATAGGTGGGTAATTAAAACATTATCAAATTTAAGTTACAAAATGTATTAAAAACTGGTTACAATAAAGTTTGAATCTCTTACCTACTTAACTACTTAAACAAAAAAAGTACTGTTAAATTTTTTGCCAAAAATTATAAATCAATTTGGTCTACAATGTCATTTGGTAACTCAGAAATCACTTCGTCAATAAGTTATGATGATGTAGATGGTGTTTCAATTAAATAATATAATAATAAATAATAAATTGATTCATGCAATTCTTTTTCATTATTTTCAATTGGTTTCTGATCATAATTATGGAACTTAGTGTTAATACACACATTCTGTTTCTTGATTTATTTTTCACTGTGTTAACTTTAAAGAAATCAGGTCACCAACAGTAGTTATCTTAAAACCAGAAGTAGCTAGATTATTTTTTGTGGCTAAAATTTAATATTATTTGGCTAAAACTGTTGAAAATCCGCTAGATCTAACCAAAAAGGTACTTTAAAATCCCGGGGATGTACATAGGCTACCTAAAAAGAGCGTGCGAAGCTGCGGGCAGACGCTAGTCTTACATTTTAGCAAAACAACAGCTATGCCAAATTCTCGAAAAAATCTATTTTCATCAAGGACTTTAGTGACCTAATATAACAGAAACTACCTACTAGTTTAGCTTTAAAGTATTATGTTATGATTAATGAATGTAAAACTTATATTATCTAGGCCATGAGATGTCGAGAAATGCTTACACTTGTTGCGATTAGGTGGTTCTCAAACTTTTCAGGCAAGCGCATTTGGTAAGTATGTAATATCTCATCTATAAATAAATAAAATAAAGTCTCTTTATTTCGGACTAGCTTCATTCTTACTACCCGTTGTCCTATTTATTACCTGTTTTCCCGTAGGAATGAAGCATTTTCCCGCGTAGCAAAGTAGCCTATATTCATCAGGAATAATGTGGGCTTCTAATGGTAAAAGAATTTTTCTAATCGGTCCAGTAGTTTCAGAGCCTATACAATACAAACAAACAATCTTTCCTCTTTATAATATTAGTATAGATAATAATGTATTCATATTTAGTTAGTAGGTACACAAAACATACAAAAAGGAAAGAAAGAGCGTTAGTACTAAAGAGTCGGTAAAATACAAGATGTTGGTTAGAAAAGTTTTCAAAATATTAGTCAGTATTAAAATAAGATGTTATTTTAATACAAAAAAAACATTGTTTATTAAAATGGAGTTCCTGGAATTCTATATTTTAAAAATGATGTCGTCTAAATGTGCTCCGTTAGGATGCTATCACAATTCTAAACAAGATGCAGAGTTTAGGAGAACTGTTTGGCACGTGCTCACCGTGATCGGTGCCATATCTTCTCGGATATTTGGTTTTAATTGATCCAGAGAGTTATTATGATTGTTGCCGTATACCTTTTAATTAAGAAACAAGACAGGAAAATCCATGGGTGTCAAATCAGGGGCATGTGGAGGCCAATTTATCTCACCTCGTCTGGTCTCTGGATATCAATTACCTATAAGAAAAAGTTCACGAACGACCGGTGTAGACACGTTAGACGTATGAGATGTTGCTCCATCCTACTGGGACGTTTTTCGATTGAAACCAACAAAATTTTGTAAAGCTGGAGTGAAAAAGTTGTTAGGTAATCAGCAGTCGACTCTTACGACACCCGCGGGAAGATTTGGAGTGGTGTAAATTCTAAGCCGGCACCACACAGCTTCAGTATTTACTGGAAATTAACAACCGTTTTAAAAGAACTGTTTATTATCTCTTTAACAACTTAAAGATTATTTAGTTAGAGTACAATTGTGCACCTTTACATGAACTGTCTTTAAAATACGCATTAGAAACTTTAGGAGTTTGTGTTATACCAACAATATTCAATTCATTGTGATTTGTATCCCAAATAAAATAAAACATCTTCCGTTAGTAGTAAACAATGAAATAGAGGGTAAAGTGACTTTATACAATTTTAATGATTTTTCTATAAATAGTGAAAGCATCATAAAGTTTGAGATGCAGTGATCATCGCGGTGGTACACCAAATTAACACACCCGTGCTTAGCAAGGCTGGTCAACCGCGGTCCGCGGAAAGATGGAAGCTTTCCCGATAAAACGAAGTTTTTTTAGACAACAATTATAATCTGATCGTAATCTTATTCGTGGTTTTTGTTATTTGTCTGTTTAGTGAGTCATGAAGTCAAAATGCTCTAGTATTTTTGAGCAAAATAAATATCAAAGTTTCGGCTGGGTTTAATTTAATCAATAGAGCGGTTAGAATCTAACTTCCGTTGCGTTGTTCAAGATAAGTGCAAGATGTTTTTGACAAATTGCATAACTCTTATTTATTGGTCTAGTTTTTGAACTTTTACTAATCCATACTAATATTATAAAAGCGAAAGTAATTCTTTCTGTTGGTTGCCTTTTCTCGCCTAAACGGCTGCACAGAAACGGTACCTACCTATCCCGGAAACGGATATAGGCTACTTGACAAGGCGTGCGAAGCTGGGGGAAGAAGCTATAAAAAATAATGGACCCGACTAATACCCAATTTATAAATATGTTTTTGTAATAAATGTAACAAAAAATAAATTATGTAACTAATTTGTACTAGTCGAGTTTTACTTACTCGGTGGTTTTATCTGCGGGCCGCAACTTTACGTCCCTTGAATAGGTACAAAAGCGAAGCACGCGCACATGTTCAGATAAAAAACAGAAATACAATAATGGTAGCGAGTAATTGTGCCACACTCTTCTGGCAGATGTAAAAAACAATTATAAATAAACTTTCATTTCAAATGTTTATTTTTTAAACAAAAAAAACTTAAAAGTAAGTTTTCGAGTTAATTGATGGGTGAGATGTCTTGCATGTTTGTTTTAGAGGTTGTTGACTGTTTTTGGTTTTATGTAGGGTATAAGTACCTAGATAATAGAGTTTACAGATATTTATTCAAAACCTTACATCTATTCTAACACAATTGAGTAGTCAGCAAAATACATTGAATAGGTCTTTGGGGGATAAGGTGGAATTTCCCCCAACTACCTAAGCGCTTCAGAACAATATGCAAAATAATTATGAAAATAATAAATAGAGGCTATAGTTTTTTCACAAGAAAATTACAATCGAATAATGGTGAGTATCTGGCGCATCAGCATTGCCATACAGCGGGGCAATGCAGCCCGCGTCTTGGGGACGCGACGACTGGTATTAATATGGATCAGTTGAGCTACCTGTAGATTGTTTGCAACAGTCTGATTGTAATATATAATTTTCTTTGTGAATAAAGATATCAAATAATAGAAATAAATTAGAACTCTGTATATTACAATTGAAACAATTGAGCTAACTGCAGACTGTTGCGAACAGGATACAGTGTCCTTAACGCGGAATAAGTCTGAAGGGAAGTATTTTCAAAACTACAATATAAACTTGTTTTTTCGGTTATCTAAATCATAGATGAAATAATTTAATATCGCCGTTTGTGAAGAGGAGATATAAAAAATCAATGACTTACTCAGAAAATCGTCGAAAAGTTTAAACTTTGTCAATAATTAGCTGTAGGAGAAATTATGAGACGTAATGGCGCAAAACTTTATAAGAAGAATCAATAAAAAATAAAATACGGAATTCTTATTGTTTTTTGTATTTTTCTTATTTTGGATGGTCAAAGAGGTTAGCAATTTGGTTGTGGATTGCGCTGTACGAATTCGTAGTTCAAACGAAAAACAAATGAAAGCCCGATCTAGCTTACAAGAGCTCTCATTTGGTAGAGATTCGTAAGTAGGATATACGATTTCGTAGGTCTTCCATATATGAATGCACTGAGTGTGCCAACTGTGTGGTGCCGGCTAAGAATTTGCACCACCCCAACTCTTCCCGCGGGTGTCGTAAGAGCCGACTTACACACGCATGTGGGGTTTAAGGGCATTATCCCCAATGGTAAAAAAAACAAATAAGGTGCTTATCAGGGGGAGGCCTGCGTCCAGCAGTGGAACAATATAGGCTGTTGAGGTGAGGAGAGGTGAGTGTGCCGAAATATCTGACTTCGGTACAAATTAAAACTTGGATTATTTTTTAAACTATAGACGCTAGAAAAATATGATAACTATTTTGAAATGTACTCAAGTATACCTTTCATGTGAGACTAAACCAAACTTGATTTAATTGATTGATTTTACTCCTCCTTGGACTCTCTTGTCTCAAAAACTCCTCGACGGATTTGGCCTTACTAAGTTACCAGCATATTTCACATGTCTCATCTATCGACCTACCAAGTTTCACGCATATCGGATCAACGGTTGGACTGTTACGCTTGAAGTGACTATTTTACCATACAGCCAAATTACCAAAGCGGCCACTGAGACCTTCGCTCGTTTCGCTCACTCCGTTCACTAAAAATTTTTTTTTTTTTATTTTACTTTATTTTCAAATAAAATATTATATTAATTAAATTACATAAATGAAAATTACTTGTACTTAACTGAGGGCTATTTATGAAGTTTCCACTGGTAGCAAAAATCATTTTATTTAACATTATTTCAATGTAATGTATGTGTGTGTTTATCTATCTATGTAGGTAAGTAGGTAAGTATATTTATCTAGTACGCATAACACAAGCTCTACTTAGCGTGGGGCTAGATAATGCTGTGTGAATTGTCCAACAATATTTATTCATTTACCTAGCTAAGTGACTTAAAGCTTGTTCATGAGGCGACCACGTCTCTGAATAAAATAATTATGTGATTGCTGAATAAAGCCCCTTTTTGATGTAAATTTGAGGTCTGATTAAGTGTTAGTGTTTTTTGCCAAAGTGTTGTCAGTTCAATGAAATTGACGCAGGTTCCAAAAAAAGATTCTCACGTGTATCTCCCGAAATGATTCCCACATGTACCCATTACTCATCTTCCCGAAAACCGCATTAAAAACTAACAAAAATACTATATTAACCCCTAACTTTCCATTTCGAATCTAAATGACACTTCGTACGACAAAAAAAAAGAAAAAAAAAATGAATCTTTAACCCATTCCTGAACATGTGCGCGTAAAAAGTTAAGAAAAAAGATTTTTTTCTATAGATAGAGTTCAGTAACCAGATCGTTGGGATTAAATAAAGTTATTTTAGAGTTTTTTTTGTCGGTTCAGTGGTTTTGTGGCGTATGAGTTGAGTTATAATTAAGGGCCACATGTCAGTAGCTTAGTGATGTGCTAGATAGACGTAAAAAATATAGATACTACGATAGAGTCAATGCTCTACTCTTGTTTTTTAGGTGTTGCTATTAGTTAGTACTTTTTAATTTTTGGACATGAACTTTGTTATACCTGTGTAACAAAGTTTTATTTCCTTTAAAAGTAAAATATTAAAAAAAACTAAATATGCAGTCATTGTTGTCTTATAAATCGAGGGCATGACTCCTTTCACAACTTTTCTTTAACTCGCGTGGTTTCGGACTTGGCCATCACCGCCTGTGAAGTTCCGAGTAGATTTATGTAATTTGTTTTAGTTATTTTGTGTCTTAGCTATTTGTACAAAGAAAAATTCGAAACCACCAACTTAGAAATTATTTTAATTAGTCTGATTATTAAATTATTATGGCCTGCGTAGAATTACATTTATAAAAAGCGTACTTACGACTTTTTGTGGTATATTTGAATTATATCCATATATATATATACCCTTAGCAATAATCAGTATCAGTGATTGCCACCTGTCGATTTATCGTTACAATTTTACCTAGAGTCCAATATTTATCGATATTTGACATGCCATCCCTAGCATTACACTTGCTGCGACTCATAAATCAACTAGCACACGGTATATCGATCGATATGCCATGCCTTTCCAATTGTTACCCTATTCTCCGTAGGTACCGACTTCTTCATTGGTAATGCTTTCAAGTATTCGACTATTATTCGATTCTAACTCATGTGTAGATGTTATTAAGTTCTTTTTATGTACTTAGGTACCTAGTTAAGTACCTACATACATGCTTAAATTTGTTTCAATTGTGAATACTAGTTCTAATTTATTTCTATTATTTGATTGTAATTTTCATCAGGCGCGGTCCCAGGGGGGGGGGGTCACGGGGGTCGTGACCCCCCCCCCCCCAAATCTTAGTTTAGGTACTTAATCAGTATCAGTGATTGCCACCTGTCGATTTATCGATACTATTTTCACCTAGAGTCCAATATTTATCGATAGATGACATGCCATCTCTATCATTACACTTGCTGCGACTCATAAGTCAACTAGCACACGGTATATCGATATGCCATGCCTTTACAATTGTTACCCTATTCTACGTACCTACTTATTCATTGGTAATGCTTTCAAGTAGGTACCTATTATTCTAACTCTCATGTGTAGAAAATTTGCTATGAAGTTCTTTTTATGTACTTACCTAGTTAAGTAGGTACCTATTATTCTAACTCTCATGTGTAGAAAATTTGCTATGAAGTTCTTTTTATGTACTTACCTAGTTAAGTACCTTAAATTTGTTGTGTCTAGTCGGGTCCATGTTAGGTTACATACTTTGAAACAATCTGCTCAATCGTTTCAATTGTGAATACTAGTTCTAATTTATTTCTATTATTTGATTGTAATTTTCTTTGTATTCTTTATAGCCCCTTGCATACTAGTAGGTATAGCCCGCGTTCTTTCTATGGAAACGTTTTATGGTTATTTCTATCCCATATGGTTGATTTATGAGATAAAAGTAGCCTATGTATGTATTTCAGACCTAAAACTACCTATTTTCAAAATTTCAGCCCGATCTGTTTACTAGTTTTGGCATGAAGAAGTAACAAACATCCATCCATACATCTAAACTTTTCCATTTATAATATTAATGTGATCTTCGCCAATTCTTATCTGTAAAATCGTACTAACGTTATAAAGGCGAATGTTTTCGTTCGCATGAAGATGTTTGGCTAAAGATAACGCAAAAACTACTGAATGGGTAAGGCAGAAATTTTGTACACAAAAAGATCGGAACCTGGAAGATGAAATTATAATTATGCTACTATTTATTTCAAAAACGCGCGCGAAGCCTCATACAGAAGCTATATTAAATACAAGTTATAATCAGGAATTATAAATTGGTGAGCCAAACTTTCCAAGAAGAGAACTTCTGCCATCAATGGTTATCATTTTGACATCACCAGAAATAACAAATGTTTATATTTAGCCTGTAGGTACTTTAGGACATTTGATCGGAATGTCGGTGCATCATCTTGAATCACCCGTCTGCCGTCACATTTGCTAAGCATCCGTGCAGACACTTCCGCAAAAAAAAACTGATAAAAATACCATGTCGTTTTACTTCACACTTGTGTTATAAATGCGAAAGTTTGGATGTTTGGATGGATGGATGTTTGTTACATCCTCAAAAATTAAACTACTAAACGGGTAGGGTAGTTAACTGCAACGATAGATACTGACGCTAAAAGAGTAAAACCGTGTTGCGTTGGGTATTGCCCTCCAAGGATGACCTTCAGTGTTCTTTTATAATTAGGATTTTCAAGAACCAACACTTAGCTATTGCAGCAGCCCTTTTTTGACTTAGCAAGAGCAAGGAACTCATTAGCAAGGACTTAACGCGTAATTTTCACACATCAGGTACAAATTATCTTAAGACTGAATCTGTACCTACTTGTATTTAGAAATGTTGATGTGTTACTTAAGAAATAAACATTTTCACCTTATCTGTTACCTATTTGGTAAACTAGACCTCGTCCTCTTTCTTGTACTAGATATCTCTACCATCCACTGTTCGCTAATGAGTTTCACTATAGCACTCGATCAATAAAAGTAAACCTTCACTTATCTGAAATGTCCCAGGCTACCTAAATTCAAGACAGAAATGTATGCTGCCAACAATCTCAAAACCTTAAATGTTCTGATCACACATTCAGCTCACACTACATAAGTACCTAACATACTTACCTTTAATAGTAATCTTAAGTTGTTTCTATCTAGTTTATAAGTTTTCCTTAGTTTTTTCCTATAGGTATTTTTATTGTGCAACTTTAATATTTTACCACTGAATTCCAATTATTTTGACGTATAAATTTATATTGTACCTAATAGTTGTAGTAATGTTTAGTCGACACATAATTTGCTCACGCTGTGGCACCCTCTATTTAGAAAAACACTAGACCACTTTATTTGTTATTCTGTATGTGATGTGATTTTTCTGTTGGGAGTCCTTAAATAAATAAATAAATCCCATGATAGTCTCATCTAGGTTTGTCCAACAACGTTTTTCTACTTTAGTACTAGCCACCTAGTGAAGTAAAAAATATACACAGATTTTTTTTTCGGAGTTCAAGCAACTATCCCTGAAACTAATGACCAATTAATTAGTGTCATAGATACACATCCGCTGTGACACATCCATACAAGTATGACATGATGATGACGTGTTCCAGTGTTCGAAGATAGGTAATGAGTTGGTGTTTTTTTGCACTGATGCTTGATAATAATGGGGATATTTTCTAATAGATTTAATTACTGAATAATTTTATTTTAAGAAAATGTTTCGGCTAATTTTCATATATAAAAAGTAGCCGAAACATATAATAGACTATGGCTATTTTATGTAGGGACCTTCCTATTCAGTATTTTTATTGCATGAGAAAAACATTAGAGAGTTTTGTCAGTATTCATATGTCGGTTAAGGTATGGCAATAGATCATAATCTCGGATACTAAATAAGTAATTATTATTGTTTTTATACAAATTTATTCTAATGAGTCCACACCGCGGTGGTATCTGCCTTTTCATCATCATCATCATAGGCCTCTCCCAAACGACAAAAATAAAAAGGTCATCTGCAAGAAAATTTGGGAAATAAATAAAATATTTTTATATTGTAATGAATTCGTTTAATACAACACTAATTAAGTATAATTTACAATGATCTAAATGTATGCCTTTAATGAGGCTACTAACAGTCGCATTTCTAATATCAAAATGGAAAATCGTATTTATTTTAACATATTTTAAACACATTTTTTATTATTGTTACAGACAATCTAATTCTGCAAAAAAAGTAGAGTGCGTAGTGAAATAAAAAAGTTTTAACCCCTGGCGCAACACCCAGGCGCCCAAAGCGCGGCCCGGTAATATATATAAAAAAAAATTTGGTAATTTTTTTGTAGGTATTTGACTATTTGTGTACATAATTATAAAAATAAAAGACAAGCCTCACTAAATCTTCGAAAAGAATTTACGATGCTACATTTATTGATACAACCGACTGTTTCTTAATGAGTAAAATATGCATACATTTCCATTTTGGTATTTCCTTATAGCAAAACCAGAACAAAATAAAAATAACTTTTATAACAACAAAATCAATTCCAATATTTCATTTCGCAGTTGCGTGCAATTAAAAAACAATTCCAAAATCACATTATCCATCTAGGTTTTTTTTTTAATAAGCAGTAGAAATTTTTAAAGTGGTAGTGTTAAATATAACGGCACGAACATTTGGTTACAATCAAATCTTTTTATTCATTTGCTTAATTCCGATTTTAAAGACTACTCCGTACGAATATACGTGCCGTTATTTTTTAAGAAAGTTGTAAGCGCTACGATATTTCTACAAAATTCATAAGTACCTACCTACCTATTTGGTAGGTACTGCAACATGTAAAAAGAAGGAGCTGTCAAAAGCTTTTACAGTTTATTTCAAACATGGTATACTTTCAAAGGCGGTTACTATATTTTCTATTATGAACATTAACTTCCAAATACGCCAAGATTAATTTTACATACCCAATCATAGTACACACTAGGTTATTAGTAAGTATACATACATAGTTGTGATATGGTTACTTCACCCTTTCATAAAAAAACTACGAAAATGAAATGGAAATATGGCAGAATCTCAATTGTGCCATGTACCTATGTCTTTGAAAATAACTCCAGCAGTTTCCATAAATGCAGTAAAATGCACAAAAATTAGAAACAGAAAACAATTTCCAATAATATTACAAGTAGGTACAATAAGTGAACATTTTAACTACATTAATCTAGATTTCTACAACATGAACGATTTAAGCGATATTTTATAAGTAAACGTTTATATTTATGATTACTAATTTTACCATTATTAAAGAATTTATACAATTCATGATACTCATGATAAATATTTACAACCTAACATAGACTAAAGTTATTAAAATGGAATAATGCCGCAAAAGCGTCAAATAATGCCACTCAACACAAAAAATAATAAAAAAATATTTTTAAATAATCGTCAGATCGTTCATCACAAAAATAATATTTAATCGCTACTTAAAACTGTTTATAGTAAGAGCTGTTTTGTACCTGTTCTGGACAGTAAAGTACTACTACTGAGATCTTTTTTATCCTGTAGAAGTATGATAATCATCTGTCAGTAAAAAATATTTTACGTTTTTAACAGCGTAGAAAGTAATTCACGGATCACGGTGCGTTGTTTTACGCGGTGGGACTTTGAAGGGTTAAACAATTTGGAGTCACATTTTTTTTAGAAATTGTAATCTATTATGAATAAGGTATTTTTCGATTTAATGTACTACATTTATAACAAAAAACGAATTATTTATCATTGTAATTTATGACAGTAATTTATTACAATGTAAAACAAATTAAACAGGCTTGCCACTTGCGGGGACCACTAGCAATTTGTATATTTTTTATTTATTAACTCTTACAAATAATTTAACTTGAACATTATTTGATTACTGACAGATAATGTTCATACATGTAACTTACACGCATTGATTCACTAAACGCTCTATTAAGTAGGTAGTGTAGTAATTTTCAAAAATAATCAAACTCATTTAATTTCAACTGAAACGCTTGGCGTAACCATAACTTTAAGAGCAATACGTCTACTTATTGTTCTTAATATCAGTAACAATGATTAAATAGTTTTAAATATTGATATGGACCTTTTAAGGTTTTTAATCGTTGACTTTTCTTATCGTTTCTACATTTCCTAACGCTTACTAAATACAACTAACAATTGGATTATCGCAGCTACCAAATCTAAACTAATAACTAAAATAAAAACTATTAATACTTCGAATCCCGTTATACCGGGGAAAACTGAATAATATTTGGTTACTATAGTACAATTCCACAATAGAGATCGTCTATTTATTATAAGAATTCCGTATGTGAACACATTATATTCTAACACCTCTCTACTTAGTTATGAAATACAACTACACCCGTAAATATTATGTATTACATACTGTGATATTTTGTAACGTCCTTGCGTATCATGTTCATAATGAACACAGCCATCAACTGGGAACAGACACGAAGTGGAACTGAACACTTGTGAACTTTTGTGGACATTTCCGTTAACTTTTCTCGGTATCCCAGTTTTCTGACAATAAGTAGAACATAACAATGTTCAGGTGTTCCATAATTATTCCGAATCGCCAGGATTGGTCAATCAACTTGATTTTCATGGAACATAATTTTCAATGGTGGTGCCATGAACTTCTACAAGAGTTATTGTAAATCACTTCGATCCTTACTCGTTGTTTCATGAACACGTTCCTCAAAAATTTTGACGCAATGCTTGTGTGAAAATTCCTTGTTTGAATGTTGGTAGACCACAAGTTTTGAAGAATTCGTCAATTGTAGATTTATGAACATTTTAATCAAAATTGAACCATGTAAAGAAAATTTCAACCTATTCCATCTCAGAATGTTTTCATCAAACATAAGCCATCCATCGAACACATGTAACTTATTCACTGAACATTCTCATGAGAAATTGAACATGCCCATTGACCAGTTACATTTACAATCTCGAACATAATCCGTTTATTTTAAAAAACTGTTGAACATTTCCATCTACCTGTTGCATATCCAAATTAGAACGTAATCTTCTATTTCTGCATTTCCAATTTCGAACATAATCCTTTCAATTTCAAACGCTTAAACCACTGTCTAATCTATGAACATTTCCATTTATGAATATTTCCATCAATGAACATTTCCATCTTGACTCTACTTGTCAGATCGTTCGAGCGAGAGGTTCTCAGCCTCGTCTTTGATGTGCGACAGAGACGGACGATATCCTCTCGGCTCGTCGCGAGGGTAGTCCTCGTATGGACTGGTCTGTTCGGAGCGACTGCTGGGCACGTGTTCCTTGGAGTAGTCTCCTGGAAGGACAACCTAAAATTAGGTTTATATAGTGAATCCCACACACCACAGCAATTTACAAGTACAATAATTATGTATGCTAGGAAAGCATAAAATTGTCATAACACTCAGGGGCCGAATTCCATTCGACCCCTGAGTGCGACCTCCGTGGCGCAGCGGGCGAAGGTCCGCCTGCGACGCAGGAGGTTGCGGGTTCGATTCCCGCCTCGGAACAAATTTGTGTACGATATACAGAATTTTTTCCGTTGGTCGGGCTGTTTTCTATGTATAATAAAATATATATATAATATCTTTGTGGTGTATTGTATTAAGTATATCAGTTATCTAGTACCCATAACACAAGCTCTGCTTAGCTTGGGGCTAGATAATGCTGTGTGAATTGTCCAGCATTATTTATTATTAACATGACCGCTTTACTATGACTATGGTATCGTCTCAGAATGACACATTTTGGCATTTTAACTTTGGACGCGTGTCAATGTTGAATCTATCATAAAGACTGTGAATGATTTCATTCGAATTATTCGACTTCACAAATCATTCAAACCATTCGAATGACTAGGGCAAATTAGTAACTAATTTGGTTAGTGATGGCGAGTGGCGTTTACGCGTCGATCGCCCGACTCGCCATTACTAACCCAATTAGTAACTAACATGGTTAGTAATGGCAACTGCTCGAGTCGGCAGTCGAACTCAATTCGTTATTCGACGGCTCGATCAATTCGTAGAGGCATTAGTAATTACTAAATAATAGTTGTCATTCGACTTTGAACTTTAGTATATTGCTAATATTTAAGTCGAATGAGTAAATTAGTAGTTGTAGATCATTCGACTAGCCAGATCATTCGCAGTCGCGCATCTTTAATCTATCAACCCCCCTGTTTAAATAGCACCGCACTCACTAGAGTTTCTTCTATCTATGGACGGTTCTGCGACGATCCCTTTATCCAATAACAAAGGTCGTCGACGTCGGGCCGATTTCTGCTGACCAATCGCTTTATTATTAAAGCGATTGGTTCGTAAACATCGCTCTAGGTTCGGAAGGAGGCTAATACTAATCAGCTAAGATCCCCAGATCGAGATCTAATCCTAGAAGTATTGTATTATATTGCAATTGTATCCTAAACATGGTAGAGTCACAAATTCGGAACCTACTTTTAAGGTCACATTAGGGTCTCGTTTATGTCGTAGACAAAGCCATTAACCTCACTTGAACCTGGTTTTAGATTGTTTTTGGTGGCATTTAAATTATATTGTGTGGGACCACCATACATAAATCAAAAATGTCACTTTATTTCCATGTTAGTGTTTAATTTTAAGAATTTAATATATTCTAATTGTACATTAATTGGAAATAAAGAAATTTCGATTATAAATTTGATTTGAAACCAGAATGTAAATGTACTAGCTGACAATAATTCCTAAAACGTCACTATGCTGAAAAGCCTAGTGTCTACGTTCAATTCAATCCTGCAAGGTCCGGTCCAGAAACTATACTCTATTGATAACGCCCCATAAAGTCCCTTCCAGGGGTAAAACTGGAATGAGGGTATCGATGTACCTTTGTTTGAATAATCAGAAGCCTGCATCTCGTTCTTGAGCGCATAGATGTTGGGCTTGATGTCCTGAGCCTCGTTAGCGCTGAGGTCCTCCGCCTTCACGTCGTGCGAGGTGCCGCCTCCGTAGCCGTTCATCATTTGAGATCGGCTAGAAGAAGAAACAATGTTGATGATAACTAACACATCACTAAATCTAACAGATTGTTTGATAAACTACAAAAAATATCATAATTTGACGAATTCATACGTTCCCTCCAACGCAAATAAAGTTAGAAATTAACCCGCTTACATCCGTAATGAATGAGATTGCAATTTCTCAACTGATAATAATGTGATATATTGACTCATTAGATAAGATACTAAATTAAACATTTCTGAGGTTGAACAAACAAGTACCTAATTAATAAAATATTTAAAAAAAACGATTCGGTCCTCACTTTTTCGCTTTATTTCACAAAATGGAGGTGCAAGGGCCTACAAAATGTAGTAGTGGTACCTATTGCCTTTGAGTGCCAGCCTTCTTTGCGACTTGTGCGTTTTGCGCCCGGTCACAGTAAAATGATAAATACTCCTAAATTCCTCATTAGACCTAAGCTTTATCATAAATGCTATATTTTCCAAGTATATTTTTATATATTTTGATCAATGAGGTATCAAAATACGCGTCTGCGCGTATGTACTTTGAAACCTGTTTGATCAATATCCCTTTGAATGTTTCGAGGTACCTACCTAATAAAGAGGTTATATCAGATAATCATAACCATATACAAACATTCAAAAAAATATAACCCGGGAAAAAAGAAACGTTCGGCTTAGAGTAGTAGTTTCAGTTACCTAGGAAAAATCACGGAGCAAGACTTTAGTAAAAACTGAACAGAAATATTTAGACTTATATTGTAAAACTATTTTGTCAGAAACATACCTGTAATCGTCGTGAGAAGAAGGATACTCCTCAGTCTGCATCATGTGGTCTTCGCCAGACATGTAAGACAAGTTGCAGTCTTCCATCATACCCTGGAATAACGAAATAAATTTAGTTTTACAAATTCTCAAAAAAAAATAGACTCGTCACATATCACATCGACTACTCTGGGAGCCTATGTTAATTCTCCGACAAGCAATTGCGTGTTTCGTTTCGGCCAATTGGTATTCTCTAATACACCGAGAAGCCTCCTATGAGCACGAGCACCTAATAGTACCAATTTGCACAAAAACTACACAGTAACAGTTGCGTTTTTCGTTTCGTTTTTTACGAAACGATACACGCAACTGTGTATTTGGAGAATTAAAATAGGCCCCCAGCACCAGCCGTGTTACAAAAGATTTGCATTGGTGCAGATTTTACTGAATTAAAAATGTGCATCAGCACAGCGCCGATTTCTAATAAGGTTAACTCAGAAACTACCGACCGAAAGTTTAGATGTTTGCTTCCTCTTTATACTGAAATTTGCGTAGATGTAGGTCTTAACTTTTTTTCTATTTCTTATTAATTATACCAGTTCCCATTGGATAAAAATAGCCATTGAATAGAAAAAACCGGATGCGAAAACGCGCAGAAACTAGTATGTAAATAAATACCTGAAGGTTTCTCTTGAGGGCTTCGTTGTAGCTGTGAGGGCTCGTCAACATCGGAGGGCTTTGGGCTCCCATGAACCTGAACACAGAGACAAAGTTCAAGTTTCCACAATCAAACAAAAACCAAACTAACGCTTAGGTAACGTAAGGTTTCAAAACGAATGCTAACTTTCTTGAAAATTCAGTTCTTGACTTTAGAAAATAAAATAATAAAAAAATCATACCCCGGCCAATGAGACCTCTTCTAAACTATTGAGCCGAAGCCCAATTTTTTAAAACTAGTGATTTTGTACGTGTCAATCTTGTGGAGTGTAAAATTTTGATTTATATTCCAATTCGTCTGTACAAGTCATCTGTGTCACAGTTAGTGTATGTGTGAGTGTCAGTGAAAGAGAAAGATAATATAAATAGAATAAAGAGAAAAAAGATAAAAGGCAAGCATATAAGAAAAGAGAGAAAAACGAACATGCGACAGAAACAGTACATGCAAAGCTCAAGAAGCCCACTCACCTTGTTAGTTAGGAAACATGCTCAGATTAAAGATTCAGAGTTGAAAAATTAACTATCTTTAATCTTACTTGGGAATCCAACGACGATCCTTTACACACACGTATAGCTCATGCATAATGTACAATTCATTTAAAACTTACGCCGTCGTATATAAAATTTAAATTACAATAGCAAAATAATCGTTATGAATTAAGCTAGTTCAAACATTGTCGATGTGATGTTAAAATCTATTGCAAAACAATTTGTTATAGCTCTGCGGACTAATATTTATGAAACTAGTGTGATTGTCTTTCATCTAGATGATATAGCAAACGCTACTACACCGTTAGATCACACTGCTTCACAAATGCTAAGTATTTTTAAACAATCACGTGTCTCTAAAACTAACATAACAAGTTGAACAGATCTAACACAGTGATACACTTTACATAATGATCAGACATCAATCTAAAGTTATACCAGAAATTATCACTTATAATTTGAATGATAATTTTCGGCAATTGAATATATCACACAAATGATGCTAAAACTGGACGCGATCGTCCAACGATTCTTTATTATGTTAATTTTTATGTGAATGAATACATTTTTATTATTTTATTTGTTTTCCTATAACTGCCAATATTTTAGAGACCGTTGTATCCCGCTAGACAATTTGCAGATTGCATAACGGTAACGACGTTCAAAACGCTTCGTTTATCATTGATTTGGTTTAGTCATGTAGGCATAGTATTTTATTAGTATCGTAACAGGTTTGTTTCTTTCTTTCTTCTATAATGTTCTAATTTAAAATCATAAGTTTGTAGCATAGACTTACGTCATCTTCATACTTTATTCTTACTCGTGTATTTGTATTTTTCAGCAATGAGAAACTATGACTGTTGAAAGATTAAATTATTTAATCTTTTTACATAAAATATGTTGAAGTCTTTTACAAATTTTCTGATTTCTACGTCATGACTCGCTAATTTCGTCAGGTAGACCGGATTATTTTTCTAGCTATTTACAGAAGCATTTGATTGGAACGTCGTTACCGCGTTGTCTGTCGGGGTTTGTTTCCTAGATTCGTTGGACGGTCGCAACTGTCGCCGCTGCGCCCTTACTGTGAGGCGGTCGGTCCGGGCTGCGTGGGCTCATACTTCCGCGGACGGCCGCGGCTCAGGTGCCGTCTCTTCACGAACTCCGCATCGTCCACCATCCAGAAAGAGCCGAAGTCGTCCTCGTACCGCACGAAACATTTGTGCAGAGACAGGTTTGTCCGAATCGCGTTCTATAATTTAGCACAATCTACAAACCACTGAAATCACATGTCAATTTGTGCTCTCATCGTTCGAATTAAAGTACTGAATAGAAAAAGCCCGATGAAAGCACATCAGATCGTCGTGGAGATAAAACATCGTCATGACATGCAGGAGGACTCAGAAGGACGGGAAGTGACAGGAGCTGGTTAAAGGCAAGCGAGAAAAATGTTAGTCCACCCGCCGCGATATCCACACACACAAAACGAGACCTAGATACCAAATAACAAGACCTCGACGTAGCGCCAGAACTGGCTGAAGTCAGTTATAACGCTACTCACAAATTCAAACCCACTACACAAATAATTACAAATTCAAATCTGAAAAGATGAGACGTTTATTTACACGATAAGAGATACATCGCTAGATTAGATAGAAAATATTTAAGAGAAGATTAAAATATACCGAAAACTGTTCAGTGTAATGTGTTTAGTGTGGGTGTTGTAGTTATTGTGGTGTTGCGTAATCAGGGGTGTAAGTAAACAGAGGAAGAATGCGAACCTGTTGAAGTAGCATGTGTTTATTTGTGTTCTAAAATTATTAGCTTCTAAGATTAGCTGCAAAATGCATCTATAAATATATTCATTAAATCCAATGTTTTCAGATGCAGTGAGGTATTTTGTTATTTAATTCATAATTATGTGATTCTAGTGAGCTTTAACTTGTCATCACCTTGTCATCATTATGATTCTGTTATGAGACCCATAACGCAAGGCATGTAAATATGTTAAGTTATTGGTTGAATGTTTGTTTGTAGTAAAATTATGTAATATTCAATATTTACTGTTTGATCTTGAAGGTAATTATTTATTGCTTAGTCATTTTCATTACTAAGACTTGTAAAACATCCGTGAGTAATGTGTTCTTGGTGACCCTTTTCAAAATATTTTGTGAAAGTTGTGTGTAACCAACCATAAAGTTAGGTATTTAGTTGTATGTTATTTAATGGGTTGTGTGAGTGTTGTTTTATTGATTGAATTCGGGTGTGTCAAATGTTATGATATAACATCGTGTGTTAGGTTTTTGTTGTTTTTAGGGTTCCGTACCTCAAAAAGAAAAAAGGAACCATTATAGGTTAAGTTTGTTGTCCGTCCGTCTGTCGGCCTGTTCGTCTGTCTACCCTCTTTTCTCAGGAACGCGTGGAAGTATCGAGTTGAAACTTACATCAAATACTCATGTCGGTAACCTCTCGAAGCTTCGATATTAATAAAACTTCTAGATCAACGCAATCAAAAGTTACAGCCGTTTATGTCCGATTATTTTGAAATTTCCAAAGGAATCATATGCACACAAAACCTATAGGGTGCTTCCCGTAGACCTAAAATCATGAAATTTGCTCGCCATGGATCAAAACCTATAGGGTACTTCCCGTTGACCAAGAATCATATTATTTGGCAAGAAACAAGGTCTTATAATTAAACGGAACCCTTAGTGCGCGAGTCCGACTTGCACTTGACGTTTTATTTGTTTGTGGTTGTGTTCACTTCTTATACCCTCGTAATTTTTTGGTTTGTGCATGCATAAGTGTTCAGTTAAGTTTCAATCTTAGTTAAAGATTGAAAGGTATTCAATTAAAAAAAAAAATTAATAAAGCCATAAAAGTACAATGTTTCAGCTCAAGCACTTTACAGCTATTAAATAATGTCAATATTATGTACAATTGTACATTTTGAGATCTTCTTATTGTGTTCAGTTTCTGTCACCGGTATATTGTGATAATTTTGTAGTACGATTTATATTGTCCATCTACTTTATTTAGTAATTTGTTAGGCTTGATAGCTGTCATCCTAAATGTAGATCTTGACAAGTACTATAATTTACCATTAGAAATCTGGCAGCATTTGTGCTGGATGTATTTCGATTCAGAAACCTTGAAAAGTAACGGAGAGATTCGGACGAGATGTCCACTTCACTTTTGGTTGAGGGTACAACTGATCCGAATCTAAAATCAAGAGAATTTAGATTCGGACCAGATGTACCCCAACACAAAAGTGAAGTGGACATCTCGTCCGCGGATCAGTTTGAGATTCGGACCAGATGTACCCTAACCCTGTACGTGTACTTTGTCTAAAGTCCGTGGTCATCTATTTTGAATTTCAAATAATTATTGTTTATAAATTATTAATGTAAAGTTTTTGTGTTGTCAGTAGATGTGTAAGTGCTGAGCCAATACAAAATACATACTTAGATATCTCATCTATTTCCTAATTTTTCGGTTTAAGTGTAACATGTCAGTGTGAGGGGAAGTTGTAGGTTATTGAAAGACACCTCAAGTGTAAAATTAGTGTGAGTAGATTTGAATTTGATTATCGTGTGTGGTGCTTAGGTGGTTAATGTATAAGTGTCAATGATCGTGTGGGTAGGTTTGTAATTGTTATGTACTTTGTTGTATGTTTAAGTGTAAAACTGTGTATGTGCTCAGTGTCTGATGATCACACAAGTGTAAATGTGTAAGTGTCAATGATCGTGTGAGTAGGTTTTTAATTGTAATGTATGTTGTAAGTTTGTGTGTAAAACTGGGAATGTGCTCAGTGTCTGATGATCACACAAGTGTAAATCTTTAATTGTAGTATTCACTCTAACATCAAGAGTCTGTATGTTGTCATGTTAACGTGAAAGGTAGGTACTTGTTTTTTCTGAATGTTCATTTTTAATAGAAATATTAATAGTGTGTGAATTCTGTCATTTGTGATGTCGTGGAGTCCTAAAGTAGGTATTGTGAGTGTAAATTGTAAGAGTAGAATTTTGTGATTGCATTGTGTAAAAAGTAATTATTTATAGTATGACTTTGTGCTTCGTGTACGATGATGTCAAAAGTTGTGATGTGTCATTAATTTATTATTCATGTAACCTCGTAGGTACTGAGTAATTAATTACAGAAATGTGTAAAATGATGTGTGTAAGTTTTGTTATTTCGCTTTTCTATACCCAATACCGGCATTAGAATTGTGATTTCATTGTTATAGTGTGTTATTATGAGAGTAAACTGTTTATTAGTGTGAGCGTCCATGTAAAAGTGTAAATCTGTTCGTGTAAACTCTAGAATCGGTCTGGGCCAGGGGTCGTACCCCGGCATGGGCGGCGGCGGCGCGTGCGCTGCTCTCTGCGGCCTGCGCTTGTAGAACTCCACCTCGTCCACCGTCCAGACAGCTCCCTTCACGTTCTCGACTCGCATGAAGCACTTGTGTAGCGACAGGTTGTGCCGCACTGCGTTCTGTGTTTCACTTCTTGTTTTTATGGGGTCTTAGGGATATGGGACGATAATGCATTATTTTGTGTAAGAATCCAAACGGCTGCGCCAGAAAGACTATTATGCAACTAGTTGAGCAACAAAGCGGGCTTTAAATTTAACTGGCTGCGCCAAGAAAACTTTACTTGCCATTTTAATCGGTAGGTTCTTAAATGCTCATTATAATGCATCAGTACCTTACAAATTAACACTGCCTTAGGTAATAGATATTTAAGGATTTGAAGGAATTATCGTTATTTTTAGTGACTGATTTAATGTTTGTTATAATGCATTATTGTCGTAAATAAAAGTTCTTAAATATACAGTACTACACATCGTAACAACAATTGAGTCTACAGTAAAAAGGCACCGTGCTATCTTCAATGCAATCAGAAAAATAGATTTAAGTTTAAAGCTATACGATTTATTATTTAATAACAACAGTAAATAAGCAAAGGCACTGAAAATAGTACAAGTGAAAACAAAAATAAAACACGAAATCATAATTCGTATTCTAGTTTACCTTCCTCGTTCTGGCGACTTAGAAATCAACAAAGAATCCAGCAAGTTATGAACATAGTACACATAGAATTATTAATCAGATTTTCATCATTCCAGATATTTGGCTACTATTTATGTAATTTCAGCGGAATGTCAGTAATTTAACCAAATTAGCTTTAGTAAATTTTTAACAAACTTTTTCTGTTTCAGTCTCAAAAGTATTTTAAATTCTTCTCTAAAATCATTCCAACGAAAAGCTGTCCATAAATTTAGTTATTCAATCACTCCATTTCGCTAAACTAAAAAATAGCCAAATACCCTTTTTTCAACGACATTAATCCAACCTTATAACCTACCTTCCAAGTGGCTGCATTGCGTCTGAAGTAGCAGAATGTACTCTGGAACCAGTTGTAGATCTCGTTCAGAGTGAGTTGCTTATCTGGAGATTCAATTATAGCCTGGAAATTACAAAATAATTGCTAAAATAACTAGTCTCATAGTCAATTTAGAGATGTTAATCGAAAGTGGCTTCGAGTGTAGCCCTGACCAACACCATTGTAATTTTCACTCATAGAGTTATTTAAGTTTTGATCAAACGCCTTCTCAAAAAACTTTCTTTTCTTTTATTTTTGTCATCTTATATACACATGTTTTCTGCAAATAAATATGTTTATCTTTATCTTTATCTTTAAATAACAAAAGTTATGAGAAATATTAAGGAAAATTAAGTTAGGAAGATCATAATCGTATCGAAAGCCAAAGCAAAGTACGAACCTGGCGAATTAGCGAGGCATAAGTAAATGGAGGTCGCACGTCAGCGCTCTTGTAAAATTCACGATTGCGTTGGATCTCTGTAAATGAAATAAATAATACTTAAAAAAATTAAGAAATGGGAGAAAAATGCAGTATAGAATATAGAATTGTATTCTTTGAATAGTTAGTAAAGAAATACACACACCTGAAGAGATGCATTCTAAATTTATATTACCTTGTTGCACATCTAATCCAGCTCTTTCGAGCATGTACGGAAGACCTTAGACAAAGAAGTATGCATAAAATAAATAATTTTGAAATACCCACACAGCATCATCTAGCCCCAAGCTAATGAGCTCGCTAATGCTAGCTAAGCTAAGCTTGAGTTATGGGTACTAATATAAAACAAACGATAGAGTAGCTTTAGGAGACATAACCGCTCCGATTTGAGATTCATACTTTTATAGCGTGTTACGAAGAAACTTCGTTTGGGTTTGCTCACACAGCAATTTGGCTAGTGATAAAACAAATTCGATAGGAATCGATAGGACTAAGTTTAATCAGGAGCAGACATTATTAAATTGGTTTTTGTTTCAAATTGGTGTTGACAATATTTATATAAAAATGTCTTACCACCAGCGATGGCCACTCCTGACTTGTCGGAGACACGACGTCTCACCGGCCCAGGAGACGCTCCTTCATTAGGGGCTCCTAAAAACAAAAATACAAATTATTTCTTCTGTCTAAATAATCACATCTTTGACAACCTGAAATGCCTCACTTCTGTGAGTTTCTATGGTCGACTTTCTATTTGAATCAGAACTCAAGAACGGCTTAGTCGTTCACGATAATATGAGTACATTCTACTCGGATGGGTAAATAAGGTTACTTTACCATCATGAGCACAGCACAGTCTGTGTTGTACTTAATCTGCCAAAAAACTTTTTAATTTGGTAATGCCGTAGTTGCAAAAACATTAACTCACTTTTTTCGTCTTGCTTTCGTCCTACGACTTTTCTCACTGAGCAATCTTCGCAGCATGATGCGAGGTATCCCTGGCAGCATGGAGTACCATATCATGGCGGTGACGCGGTCACGCTCACAACGCATCATAGACGTTCTAGTAGAGCTAATAGACTCCTAGGAAAATTCTCACCATGAGCAATCTTCGCAGCATGATGCGAGGTGTCCCTGGCAGCGTGGAGGTCATGCATCATGGAGGCGAAGGGGTCACGCTCACGACGCCTCATAGACTTCACAATATAGCTACTCACCATGAGCAATCTTCGCAGCGTGATGCGAGGTGTCCCTGGCAGCGTGGAGATGACGCATCATGGCGGCGAGGCGGTCGCGCTCACGGCGTAGCTGGAGCTCCAGTTGGGCCACAACCTGCATCTGCACGCGAGCCTGCGCGGCTGAACGGTCGTCCAGGGTGTGGGCTGCTTCCAGGTGCCTGAGTGACAAGAGACCGTTTAAAATGGTATTCTTCCAACACAAATAGGTTCGCAGCTAACCCACTTACATAATGAACCCATAATTTGATAAAATGTTTTGCGTGTGTAAGAAGAACCAAAATACGCAATTATCACTATGCTTTATTTGAATGAATATTCGACTTTCGTATCTTCCTGCACTGACGTTCTCAAACAGAAACTGGTGCCCCTTCATACTCTGCCAGTTTTTTCGGGTTCAGATCCAGTTGCTTCTCCCTATCTCTCTTAACATGGAAACCATAAGTAGACATTATTAGTACTTACTTGACAAAAGCCTGGTAATCTTCAGCTAAGGCGTCGCATCCTGGCCATTTGCAGACACCCCTACCAAAGAGTGGATGCTCTTCCATCTCGCTTCCCCACAGCATGAGGCCTGGCATGACAATCAGATAAATTAGGGATTAATCCTGAACTTTGCATCAAAGTTAATTAAAAGCCTTGCACTTAAAAAAAAGAGCCCGTTTTATCCAAAACTCGTAAGTCCTACTCAAGTAAAAAAAAAACCCTGATAAATTTACTTGGAAACTACCTGAGTTTCCAAGTAAATTTATCAGGGTTTTTTTTTAGAGCGCTGCGCTAAAGAGCTGATAAATAGCATTATAGAGAACGTCTGCACCGATGTTCAATGAAAACCATTCAATAAAGTCACCCTTCAACAAAAAAAACCTAAATCAAAATTGGTTCATCCGTTTGGAACCTACGATGATTTTCGTCGGGGGTTAAAATAAAGTACCTATATAAGATGGTACTAACCAGGAGGTGCATTAGGAGGCACCGACAGCGGCCCATGCATCAGATACTGCCGCTGCACCGCCTGGAGTTGCTGCACTAGTTGCTGCTGCTGCGCGCCAAGCTGCTGCTGCAGCGAGCTCGGGGAGCTGTCCGGGGGGAGGTGCGACTGCGAGAGCAGGTTTAGGTTCAGCTGGTCTTGCATCCGGGATTGTTCTAGCTGGCGTTTAGCTGCTTCCGTGCTTAGATGCTGGAAAAATGAGGATGTGTTAAAAGAATAAGTTAGAAATATGATGTTGGTGGTTGATGCTGGTTTTCGTAGAGGAACGAAAAGACGAAACAATAACGTTCCAATGGTGTCCACAAGTCATGACCATCACATGTTTTCGAGGAAGATTTTGCGCCTCTCCTTCAAAATAAATTTATCATTTTTCTATCCGTATCAATCATTGCTGCAATCTATACTTTGAAATCAATTTCATAAAGCTATCAACTTACCTGTTTCTGCATATGATGCTGATGGAACAGCCGTTGCTTCATCAGCGCTTGGAGCTGCGAGTGCTGGTCTAGCAGTTGCATCGCCAAGAGATCAGGTGCTACCAGCGGGAGGGGGGAGCGGCCCCCAGCGGCTGACCCCGTAGGGGACACGGGGGCCGGGCTGGAGTGCGCTGACCCCGCGTTGGGGGAGGTTGGCGCTGATGCCTGCGTGATGAGGAATGGAATACTTTTTCAATAAAGTTCCTGGGCCACAAATTCTATTGATGATATTGTGTGGGGGACAACTCTTCAAGTTTCTGACTGAATGACAGAACCGTTGCCAGACAATAATGGTTAGGGAAAAAGCTTTGGGTCCGTTTTGGCTTTGGGAGAGGATTTTTGTCAGTTATGTGTTTTAAATCCATACGAGCTTCAGTTACATTAGGGTAAGTCCGGGATATACGCCCAATCGGGATAGACGCCGCAGTGCAATTGTGTGAAATGCAAGAAATGTGTCCAAAAAAATACCGTATAATACGGACGCGCCCCTCCCTCACTTCAGTCTGTCACAAAGAGTTGGCGCGTGCGGTTGTGCGTAGGAGCGCTAGCGACAGTGACGAGTCAAACAGTGGTGATTTTACTTGATGGATGATTTTCGGCTCTCTATAACTTTGGAGTTAATAAGTAAGTTTTTTTGATTTTTCTTCTGAATAAGGAGTAATGTTTATAGATTATTATTAATTATATTTTTACTCCGAAATAAACGTATTAAAATAGTGAAAAAATAGTGGTTAACCACTATTTTTTCAAAGGCATCTTACCCTGTGAAAAGGGATATATGCCTCAATACGTTTTAGGATATTCGCCCCTAAGGGCATCTATCCCTTGCCGTACTTTAGTGTGCTTACCTATGTTTTATGATTCAGATTGGAAATTCCCCGGAAATACAAGCGTAAAACCGGCGTCCGACCGCGTGTCATTACAAGGACCGAGGACACATTGGCTGCACTGCAGCTATGGCAGAAATGAGGAATGAACTACTAATTTAATAAAAAAAATATTTTAGTTTTGCAGATTATGTTTTAGTGTTGTAGATGATTGATTTCTTAGTGTATTAATTGAAATTGTTTATGTTTAGTACCTAAATTAGTAACGTCATCCAAATTAATTAGGCTTGCAGCTTTTAATTTGATTATATTATTGTACCTAATATTATTGATCTCTTTGGTGTTCTTTAGTGTTTTTATTTAAAGTGTTTATATAAATAGGTGAAACAATGTATATATTTAATAAATAATAATGTTGATTGAAACATATGTTCAAAATAATTGTTTTCTTGCAAAGGGCATCTATCCCCTTCAAAAAATTTGGTCATGGGCATATATACCGCATGTGAGGCATCTATCCCATTATGCAGTTTTATTTTTAACTCAAAATATACGATTTATTTATTGACTAGTCTACAAAAAACACTACAAGGCGATTAAATAGAAGATCAAAGTGACTGCACATATGAAAACCATGTGCGTATTATTTGTATTTAGGGAGATATGAGTATAATAAAAAACGTTGGGCATATATCCCGGATTTACCCTAAGTCTTTTTTAATCTTTGCTGCCAAGTTACGTAATAAATCTTTCATCAATCGGCTTTGTATAGAAGGAGTTCCTTTGCCCAGCAATAAATTCTATCTCATCGTTAGCCTAGTACAACAGCAAGCTAGTCCACCGCTGGACATTGACCTTTCTTTATGAGCATCACATAAACCTGTCTTAAGCTTACCGTAGTATTTTGCAGATCGTCATCTCACCATCTACAAGGCGTCTCAAACTACGTTAAGTTCTAGCTGTAACATAAATCTTACTCGTGCCAGCGCGAGGGGCTCATGATCCCGAGGGGGTGAAGCGCGGCGAGGGGGCGAGCTGCGCCTGCGTCGCCGCGCCGCCTCGCCTCCCCACCTGGACTCCTCCCTGTGTATATAGATGGTTAGAGACCGGAATAGAGGCTAGTGCATTTGGGAAAACAATCAGACCCCAACAATTAGGTGCGGACTGCAGATCAAAAATGCCGCACCAAAAATTAAAATTCAAATATGGACTTTAACCCAAAAATATATATTTTGATGCATTTTATATTGACGTTATCAGTCAACACACAACTCGCAAGCTTGCGATAACCCATTTTGTCACTGTAAAATGTATCTAAGGATTACGAGCTTAGGTTCTTATTTGAACACTAATTGTCCTGTCCGGTAGCGGTACTGGATGTATGTGCTATGTCCTAAACGCCTACCTTACCGAGTGTAATGTGGTTTCAAAGAAAGTTTGTTGTTCTTATTTGTTTCAATTTCTTCGGCATCAATTCAACAATTCGGCTGCCTCGTCGGCGTGTTTGGTTCAGATAGACCAGCTTGAAATCGCTTATAATTTTGACTGATTTCTATAATTTTAATAGATGAAACTTTTTCAAACAGAATTTTTTAAATTTTCAACTTAGAATATTCAAACAAATTTCTTGGGAATCGAATCCGCAACGCCATATTTGCATAATAGACACCGCACGCTTACAGTGAATGAGATTTCGCCTTCTGCGTTATACCGCTTATAAGCGACGAAGTTCCTACCAAGGCACTGCTTGCAGCTAAATTGTTTATTTGTGACTCAAACAAGAACATGTTAAACTTCAGGTAAAAGTTAGGGAGCACTGACAAATCAAACTTATTTTTGCATTGAGCCACAAAACGGTCTCTATTTCAGCATGTGTTGTTAACAACCAACCAACGCCACCGGTTTTCCGACACAACCGTTTGTCTTATTCAATTCAATTATCATTTTATTCTTGCCTTTTCTAAACTATACTTTTTTTTAACCTTCCTAAATCAATTAATTCCACAAAAATGCAGTACTAAAGTTATCAATCTAACAAAAGCGAACCCAAAATAATTGTAGCGCCCTGACAGGGTTTTTATGCATTGTGTACCCACTAAGACTAAAACACCTAAGAACAATACCTGTGTGCATAAAATCACAAATAAATAATATGAATATGCATATAAATACAAATGCTCAAATACATGCTTTCCAGGTAGGCCCTTCCAGAGATCTCTCTGCTCCATACGTACCGCTTAACGCATCCCCAAACAGGGGATTATGGTAAAACCCCCCTTGGGTTTTGCCATAATCCTCACTCCAGGCAGGTGGTTTAGTAATCAATTTCTCTGCACACTTTCACAGAGTGCAGTACCTATGTTTGTATGATATTGACTCACCTATCCAAACAACGGTCCAGCTCGAATGAGTTGATGAGCGGCTTTGCAGCGCCACCCGAGTTCGAGTTCAGTGCCGGCTCCGGACCCTGGGGACAGGAGACACCATTATTACTATTCTACACATAGATCAGTTTTGTATAGCTCTACAGATGGCTAACATAGCAACTAGCCAACGGAAGCAATGCCCGTGGTATTTCCATAATCACAGTTTCTAATTCTTAACGCTTTCACTGCCCAGCATGGGCGGCAAACAATCTGCAGGTCCTTGAAACGGGCGAAAGGGCACACCGCCGTTTCAAGGACCTGCGGAACCTACCTGCGTTCCTTGAATCAAGTCGTCATCAAAATATAAAAATAAAGTTCCTAAGAAATTAACGAGCATTTAACAGCAGCCATTTTCAACAGATGTCGTTGGTGTCAGAAAATATCCATCGGTTAGATATCGAAAACATAAATTGCGACCTTTACTTCGGAAATCTCTACGATTTTCGCTTAGATCTCACAAGCAATATAAATAAAAAGTAGATAATTAGTTGAAAACGTCCCGGCTTTTTAACTTTTTTTCGCAAAAGGTGTGGGCGAATTTCTCCAAAATGTAGATAAATAAAACCCATAAAGAAGTCCAGACGAGTATTTCGATACCTCATTTATCCAAATTGCTTCAGCCGTTTGTATGTCTCGAGGTCATAAAGAGTATCAGATAACCACATAGAAACAGAAAAAAAACATAACCCGAGTAAAACGTAATAAACGTTTTGTACAGAATTACTGAAAGCGATACAAAAAATCGCAGTTCCAGACATAACAGCATCGGGTAAAAAACAGCCCGTTAAAATCTGTTGCTGTAAATTGTTTTGTCAATAGCTGGAAGCTTAAACCTTTCTTATTGACTTTCATTTTGCTAGCTTTGGCTTTGAATTTATGATTTTTTATGAATGACCTAATCTGCACCACATTCGACATCAACATGTCAGAAGCAGTGCATGTGGTTGAGAGCCGGATCAGGTGGCGCAACTTTGTACTGGAGAAGACGCTTCAGTGATGGTGTCACGACCACCCTCCATATGGGGGAAGGACGCAAGAGGATATACCTATGTACAGACAGCGTCAGAATTAAGTAACCCCCATGCAGATTTTTAAATCCAAACCTATTAATCGTTGTAGTTTTTAAAGTCAAAATTAAATTATATTTTTATGTAGATAACATAAAAACAGAAAGAATAGATTTTAAAAAATCTGATTCTAACCGGCGGCATTGTGTTATGCAGGGGGGTTACTTAATTCTGACGCAGTCTGTACACAAAATATTTATACTTACTAAAGATAGGCCCAGGTAAACAGAGAAAGTAGAGTAGAATCAATTGACTAAAAGGGGAGAAAGTCAACCTAGGCACATTATCAATGCACATGCCTAGAGATGTTATTAAAAATAGTTTACAATATCGCGTTCTATATGTTTATAGTAGCGTTAATAATATCAAAACATATCTCCCCGGTGTGACCTCATACTGTAAATATGTTTACATAAGAAAACATAGTACAATAACATAGCAGACCTATGTTACCTACTGTGTAAGTTACTAGGAATCAATAATACGTACTAGGCCTATATTTATAACTAACTTCTTTATATAGTTATCCATTGTGATTTTTCTTAAGTTTACTTATACCAACTTTTGTTATCTTAATAAAGTCAAGATCAAAAGTTTTTTAAACAAAGATAAGAACAAGCGAATTATGCACATAGTAACAATACACGCGAGGCTGACCAGTGGTCGGAGATATGTAACTGGATAGAACACGGGTGTCGTACCCGTAGTCTGTGAAAGATTACGGGTGATTTGCCGTAGGTGAGGACCTCAACATCCTATATTGGTCCACTGCCATTAAATTCAAACAAATTGTCAAAACCATGCTGTGCAAAAAGGTTTACTATAAAATATCAGATTATTTATCTACAGGTGAAAAAGATTGGGACAAGGTTTGCTTGAACTCGCAAAATAACAACTAACTGGCTAAAGATTTCTTTGTCGCTTATTTACTTTAGTCTACATACCGAAGCGACAGAAACCAAAAGTATCTCTTTATTTCCGTGTCAGTGTTTAATTTTACAAGTTGACCTTTTCTAAGAGTTCATTTATTGTATATATGGAAATAAAGAGTTTTGATTTTGATTTTTGCGCAGGCCTCCCCGTGATAAGCGCCTTATTGGCTTTTTCTCATGGGCGGTAGTGCCCTAAATGCGCTGGACATGCGGGTTGGGGATCGCAGTTCGGTGCTTCATAAAATATTTAACTGCTGAAGAGTACATTGACATTGATCAACTCGCAACCCTATGATCAATCATAGCTTCGAAGCCAAAAATAAAAAATCTAAAATCGTACACAATTTCATGTTTTTTACAAAAATTAAAAACCGACTTCGAGTTCCTAAAAGTAAGTAGTTTTCTTTTAAGTTTTTCGGAACAAATAGTAATACATTTGATATGGGACCCCCGAGATTATTCTCTATTCAACAAGATAACCTAACCACCAAAATCGGTCAACAAATGGCTTTCTCTATACAGGACCAGACTACATAGGAAGCCCACGAAAATCACTGTTGTAATTCGCTCAGCAAATTATGTACAAATTCATCTGTTCTTATTATGCTGCAATAAATATTAATCTTTACTTTTAATGAAGGAAACATATGTAAAAATACCATAAAGATGAATGTCTCCTTTTTCGAAGTCCGCTAAAAAATCAAGTCGTTAAATACTCGATTACCAATGTTGTTTTTGGATAGCAAAGACCGCAGTTAGTGTGTATGGCCACGGTAAAAAATCACGTCCATTTTATTTTGCAAACACATTATTTTTTGTCACGTAATCCTGTTATCAGACGTGATAAACAAACACTGTTTATGCAACAATGCAAAATAATACACTGAACACAACACAATATTATGTTGCTAACTAACCGAGTAGGTATGGCAACGACAAAGTTGAACAATTCTAGGTATAACAAATTTAACGAAACTAGAGGCCTATTTAATTCTCAAAATAAGCATTTTTAGGGTTCCGTATCTCAAAAGGAAACAAGGGACCCTCATAAGATCACTTGTCCATCTGTCAACCCCCTTTTCTCAGGAACGCGTGATGTATCGAGTTGAAATTAGCATCAAATACTCAAGTCCGTAACTTCTTGGAGTTGTGATAAAAATAAAACTTCTGAGTCAACGCAATCAAAAGTTACAGCTTTTAAGTCTTTTATGTAAGAATATTTTGCATTTTTCAAGGGAATCATACACACAAAACCTATGGGGTACTTCCCGTTGACCTAGAATCATGATATTTGGCAAGAAACAAGGCCTTACAATTGTACAGAACGCTTGATGCGCGAGTCGGACTCGCACTTGACGTTTTATTTTGTGCAAGATGGTATCTAATTCGGGGTATTAGAGTACCAATTGCACGAAACGAAACAACGCTGATACCTACGACGTTTGAAGAGTAGGTATCGTTTTCCTTCTGACAAAAAATATGAATTATGTATTATAAATTTTTAGGTAAAGCCTTTGTATGTACCTATCGACAAATTAAGAGGTGTTTTTAGGGTTCCGTACCTCAAAAGGAAAAAAGGAACCTTTATAGGATCACTTTATAGTCCGTCTGGAAAAAATAAATAAAAAAAAAACTTCTAAGTAAACGCAATCAAAAGTTACAGCCGTTTATGTCCGAATATTTTGCAATTTGCAAGGGAATCACATGCACACAAAACCTATAGGCTACTTCCCGTTGACCTAGAATCATGAAATTTGGCAAGAAGCAAGGTCTTATAATTATACGGCATCCTCGGTGCGCGAATTCAACTCGCACTTGACGATTAATTTTTATAAGTACTGGATAAACCTCTGGTTGACCACAATCTTACCTGATGGTAAGTAAGACTTACGATGTGGGCTAAGAAGTATCACAAAGGTCTAGAAAACACCGATTCATTCTCATCTTGAAGGTTGTTATTGGCCGGAAAAATAGAGGCATACAGTTCCAATCCTTAGCGGTATGAATTATAAAGGTGGAAGAAAACCGCTTAGTGCGAGTGGAAGGAATATTCACAAGATAAGGGTCCAAAGCATAGCCCAAAGAATAAGGAAGCTGAAGTGGCAGTGGGCCGGCCATGTCTTGCGAAGAACCGACAGCCGACGGGGTAAACGTGTTCTTGAGTGGAGACTGCGACGAGGCAAACGTAGTGTAGGACGCCCTCCAGCCAGGTGGGATACAAAAGACTACAGTCATCTACCTGCAGTCTTTCGCAGGTCGTCATCTTGCCGCATCCAGCATCTGCTGGATGCGGCAAGGTGAAGACGAGGCGCTATGGCGCTCATTGGGGAGGCCTATGTCCAGCCAGACTTATATAGATTGATTATGATGATGATGAAGGATACCGTATGTCTGCTGGTCCTGGAGAGGAATGGAGGTGGTGGGATCAAATCATAACGTTCTGTGAGCATTTTCCGAAATTTATCCTATAAAAGATCGAAAGGGAAGCAACCTTGCGGCGCTGTCCAAGATATTGGATCTTATTCTCCGCAAGATACTGCTTCCCATCAGACCACTCAACGAAATGCATGAAATGTAAAACTTTTGTTGTTTTTTACGGGCTACGAGATGAAAAGGTTGACAAATGGGAAGTAAGTAGCCGTTTTGTTCTCGGTGACGTTCAAATAGATTGGAACTTAATCAAGGAAGTAACTAAGGAAATAACATCGAAATAATAAAATAATGCTGGAATGTTACCAAACAGTACTTTATCCGTCTATCGGTGCGTTAATGCGCGGCCTCGTATTACGTATAACAAAAATACTAAACAATGAAACTTGATAAGTCAACACGCTGAGTCAAGCAATTGATTGTACCGTGATGATGCAATCGTCTCGCGTCCACTGTTGGACAGGAAATCGCAAGTGGAAGGTAGAAGACCGCCAGGTGGTAGTAAGACCGATTCGTCACTGATCGCGGTGGAATGATTTTTATTTTATTTATTTATTTATTGAGAGAATAACATCATTACAGGTTTTTTTATTAAGCCCTAAGGCGATGTTATATCTAGGTAGGTACTTATCATATCTTATTTATTTGGTCTAAGGCAATACACAATACTAATCTAAACATTTTGTCTCGATAACTAACTGTGCCATTTCCACGGCTTTCGGCAAGTTTTGGTAAAATATATCTACGCTGTTTTCAGACAGAATATTGAGTAAAAAGATAGCGAGTAACATGAGGGCAAACTTAAGTAGGTTAGTCCTACAGCTGGGCATTTCCAGCATAGAGAAACTTCTTACTTAGGGTAATTTTACCTACATGTTGGTAGAGGCGAAACACAGGACGATTCTGATATTTATTGGCAAATTTTGTAGAAAACACAGAAATCATTCTTGAAGTAATTCTGGATGTAGTATCGAGCGGATGTTGAATACTGTAACCCATGGCATATTCATATTACTTGTTAGTCCTTGAGTTAACGCTATATAAAACCAGGTTGTTAGTTATTACTTTAGTTGACATTTTTAATACCTCTCAAAATTTAATAAGATGGGCATCATAATTATACTAAAATATAAATAAAATACACACGGTGTAACTAGAGGGGTGGATCATCGGTGGCAGGGGAGTGGGGTACCTCAGTACCTATCGATTTAACCCCCATGTATGTATGTTCTGTGGTACTCAGCCCGTTCAACGGGCTGCCGCAGCCCCACCACCATCTACCGGGGCGCACGGATGTCAATACTGCGGCCGCATCTGTGGTTTCCGTATAGACCTTACAATTAATTTACGTAAGGGGCCGTTCATTCATCACATGTAAGACCGATCGAAGACCCCCCCCCCCTGTTTTTGGTGTATTAATTTTTCATTGATCGCGCGATACCGGACACACTGACATTTTAATCACTAACTCTCCTGAATAAAATTAAATAAAACCGGCATTTGCTACACAAAATACAGGTTTTTTTAAACTTTGTTGTATTTACAAAAAAATACACGTGATTTCGTTTGAAACCTCACCACGTATCACCATGGGGGAGGGGGTATAAATAGTTGCTGATAACATCACGTGATTAATAAACAACCCGCGCTGACTACGAACACTTCATAAACCATCCTTCATGGTTGTTAAAGGCCAATGGTAATGATGATGATTCTTAAGCTATTGATGATGATAATAGAAAATCTCTTACCTGTCTTACTGCATACAGCATCTCAATATCTTCTGTCTTCTGCTTGATAAATATTTCGGTGAAAACTTTCGGGTTAATCCAAAATCCTCAATTTTACTAACTATCCATATTTCTGATCTTTGATACGATAATCATTGTGCTAAATTTCGTAATCTGAAATGATATTTTTATTGTTATCACTTGGGTGTTCATCGATTTTTTATATTTAATCGAAAAGAAATAAAAACGAATGCGTGAGTGAAATAACAGTTCATTATTTATATAGATAGAGCGTGAGATATCTTTAAGTTGGTATTTAATTGTTTGAAAACATTTTTCCTAAGAATTATTAAAAGTTTCAACAAAAACATTTGTAGAATAAACATGAAAAGAAAACTTTCACAAAGAACTCAAGCACCGTCTCGTACCTAAGGGCCAATTTCCGAAGCCGAGATGTTTAAATTTAATAAGTTTAAAAACAAGCTTTTTATGCATTGTCATCCAAACTAAACGTGTATAGAAAATTACAGCTCAATCGGTTGAAGATATCTGCTTCAAAATTGAGTTGCAAGATTCTACCCGTACAAATATAGTCACATACATTGCAAGTTAAATAAAAGCTTGTAAAATAAGCAATGACATGGCGTCGAAATAGTGCAACATGCGATGTCGAGATGACAAGAAACAAATTTCTGCAGATCATACAAACATTATTTAAAGTTTTATATATTATTTTGTGTTTTCTTGTGATGTCAACCAATAAATTACAATCAAATTTTATAATACAAACAAATTAAAACTAGAATTTACAATTGAAACAATTGAACTGCTGACAAAAAACGAATACATTGATTTTCTTTCTTCTTCTTTATTTGGCTCGCTAGTAAAAATAATCTTGCTTCAGGGCGGAAGTCCACCAAAGCGTAGACTAGAGGAGCGGAGAAGACATGTGTTTCAAAAAACCAATAGAACGTCGTTATTCACACGTCTCCGCTCAGCTTCAGAGGAGACAGCCTAGCTGAAAACCGTTTCTTCCCGTCTCCGCTTCAGTCATCTCCGCACTCCGCTTTGGTGGAGTCTGGGTCTAAATCTAGAAATTCCTCCATTGTTTTACAAAGGAAGGAAGTTCATTCCTCGTAGCACTTTAGCGTTCCTAGCAATATTCGTAGCCCGTAGCTCGTAGCGCCTCTACGCCATTGTGACGCGCAGAATAAAAAGTAGTTGGTACAGCGCGGAATTTTTAATTAAAACTGGAGGTTTGATGAAAAAACTTATAACGTATTACATCGTTGTGAATTACAAAATGGCTGCTGGCCAGAGAATTATGGAAAAAGTCTGGAAAGTTGACTGACTCGTCGATGAATTAATGGTTTTGGAATAATTCCTAATACTGACAAAAGGAAATGCAGCCAGCGTCTTGATATGGATCAGCTACCTTTAGATTGTTTGCAACAGTCTGTAGTCAGGTCAACTGTTTCAAATGTACACTACTACTTCTAATTTGTTTCTATTCTTTGATTGATAAATTTTCTTTATTAATAAAGTACCTGCTCCTAAACCGTTAAAATTGAATAAAATAAAAAAAAACCTATTGAGGAATACTAGTAGATATATATGAAAATAAACATCATTTTCGTTTCTTCGACGTTTTCTCTAGAAACTTGCGAGTTAGTTTCTAGAAACGTACGTGAAATTCAAAGGGTCTGTTACATTTGAATTTCATACAACAATAGGCATATTTTAACGTGGCATCATTTAACTAGACCCAAATTCAGCAGAAATACTAAATATTATAAAGTTATTTGTGAAGGTAGTCCAAAATTACAAATCCCTTTCAGCGAAACTGATCAAAAACCGACTTTATTTACAAAAACTTCCCCAACTTTAGGGTTCCTAGCAATATTTAATTACCTCACAGTTGGCTTATATCCATAAATAATACTAAAAGTACTGAAAACTGTAATTTCAGTCCATTTCAGACCTTCCCCCTGAACAGCGATACTCCTCCCGCTGAAAAGTGACGTCGGCGAGATCAAAGGAACTTCGGACCAATGAGAGAGCGTTGCTGAAAAGTGATACGCCCACCCGCTTTATAGTGCCGCCTTTTATGTTCGCCGACACGAGGTTTATCTCTGAAATTGCTTGGCGTACTTATTTTATTTTTTGTTCTAGTATTTTTTCTCTGTGTAACTAGAGAAAGATTAATATTTGATGTTATGCAAAATTGGAAATTGTTGGGTGAACACCACCCACTAGAAATGTCTTTAAATATGGGAACATGGTATTTTTAGAGGTCTGGTTGTATGACCTATTCATAAGAAAATGGAGCTGTTTGGCTCAGGCGTCTATTTTTCACACATAGCCCATGTACTCTACAGCAAAATTGTTAGTTAATTTCCAAAAATAAACCACATTTAATCGTACGGGTAGTGTGTAAGGTAGTGTGTAAGTTGAATACCCATAACGACGTCAAACAGTCTAAATAGGTACCTCACCAACATAAGAACCGTAAGACTTTACAGCATAATTTGATTGTTTAAAAAAACTGAAATCCCACTTCAAAGCCCTTAACTTTACACTGTTTTTGAGTTTTTCTGGCCAAATACTCCCCTAATCCAAATAAGCCCCTCAGGAATTCAATTGGTATAGGAAAACCTATTCGAATTATTTAAAAAAAAATTCTATAAAATAGCGAAAAAACTTCGAAATCAGTCTATAATTGACGGAGAAACCGACAAACATATATAAAAAATATACAGCCGAACATAGAATAAATCCTTTTTACGAAGTCGTTTAAAAAACTAACGCAAATTAGATTCGTAGTTGACCCGTTAACATAATGAATCGTAAAACTTCACACTAATATTATAAATGCGAAAGTTTGGACGGATGGATGGATGGATGTTTGTTACTTCTTCATACCAAAACTTCTGAACAGATCGGGCTGATATTTTGCATAGGTGTAGCTTTTGACCTGGAATAAAACATAAGCTACTTTTTAACCAATAAAATATCCGTTGTCTTGGAAAATAAATAACATTTACACGTTTCTATAGAAAAAACGCGTGCGAAGTCGCGAGCAGACACTAGTTTTTAATATAATAGAAATTAGTAAGGCCACAATCTCACTTGTTACGATGTAACCGACAGTGTATCACAGAGGTCTAGAAAAAAAACCACCTATTCACTCTTGACTTGAAGAGACCTAGGTTGTAGTTAGCGAAAACAGAAGCCGGCAGCGAGTTTCAAACTATCCTACTAATCGTACTAATATTATAAACGCGGAAGTTTGTAAGTATGGATGGATGGATGGATGTTTGTTACTCTTTCACGTAAAAACTACTGAATGGATTTTAATGAAACTTTACAATATTATAGCTTATACATCAGAATAACACATAAGCTACAATTTATAAAGATAATGTGTGAATTGTCCAATATATGACGATAAGCGTCAAGTAAGATGGAAAAATCTACCATCTGCGAGCTATTCTGGCGTGCGCTGCCAAAACCGCTAGAGTTACACATATGTAATGTATGATGGAAATGTTTATCTTAAATTGTTCTACAAAAAAGCCCGCCACAGTATATAAATGTTATAATTTTGATGTCATAATGTTAGTTCTTTTCTACACCACGCTAATATAAGCTACTCGAAATACTAATCCTGCGCAGACGTAGTCGCGGGCACCACCTAGTAGCAGATAATCTCAAAAGTTTTGAAACTGTTGTGATTATTTTCACTTACATACATATTTATCGGAATATTTGACATGATATAGACCATGGTGCAAACATGATTTGTGGTCAAATATCAAATATTGAAATGTTTTATTTCCTTTTGACTTTACAAGACTCTTGGACACGTCACAAAATTCAAATTACAAAAGTAAAATTAATAATTACATTGATCACTTCAATCTTTTTAAGGTAAAGTAAGAAGCGAATTTTTACCTTGAAATTTGAATCCTTTACCTTGTTAGGTTGTTTTTTTCAAGTTTGCCCCAGCAAAACGGTTGTTTGTAGGCGTATCCAATATTTTGATAATACAATAAGTAGATTTACAATAGAAGGTCGCGTGAATAAGTCATTAGGTAGGTACCTAGCTAAAACCTTTAGAGCAACGGGCTTCTATCAAAACAGTTGATATTTGAACTTATTAGGCGGGGTTAGCACTGATGTCAGCGCTCGCTTTTGTTTTTAAAACTCGACAACCAATAGCAGGTGACAATTCAATTTGTATTTTGAAGTCTAGAGCTCGACCAATTAAACGAATCCAATTTTGACAGCCCGATTTTCAAACTGTGTTCTGATTGGAAACGTAGCAGTCTGGCTCAGCTTTTTTAACTGTAAAAAGGTTTGATGTGAAAGGCTCAAAGAGGTTTTATTTTTAGTTTGTAAAACTGAAGACTTTGTGATGGCTTACAGGCTAAACAATAAATAAATTATGTTACAGATGGAAAGGTAATTAATAATTCTAAGAAATGGTTATGACAGATAATACTTAGGTGCACTATACGATAAAGCGGGGTCATGAAAGCTGTCGGTCTAAGCTTTACCTGGTTGTAAAAACATTGGTAGTTAGGTGAAATCGGCTCTTGCATTCGCTGGTCTGTCTTTTATCACGTCACTTCTTGATTTAACGAGTAATAATAATTTGATTCACAAAGAACATTACAATCTAATAATAGAGATAAATTAGAACTAGTATTTACAACTGAAACAATTGAGCTAACTGTAGACTGCAAACAATCTACAGGTAGCTCAACTGATAATTTGATTATTTTGAAAAAACTATAAACCGACTTTGAATTCATTTAACTACGAACCTAGTTAGTGTTGGAAGAACACCAACGTTTCATCCCTTAACGAGGGACTTAATCCGCTTACATTCATAATGAATTCGTCAAACTACGAAAGTTTTATAGTAAAACAACTTTGAATTCCTTAGTTTACAACTCCTTTTTTAAGTATTGCGGGATAAATACTCATCCATCGGGAATCATTTCATGGAACCATACAGCAAAATAAAAATTCAAATCGTTCCGGAGAAATCGACGAACATACAACAAAAACATACATGCAGCCGAACAAAAAAACTCCTCCTTTTTCGCACTCGGTTAAAAATTAAATATGAAAGAGTTCTGAGGGAAAGATGCGGGTTCAAGTCCGTCAAAGACAAACATTTTTGTTTTATTCACCACGGTTGGCAGGCGAATCGGTGATCGCAGTGAAGGTGATAAAAATACACAGAAGAAAGCTGCCTTTCCTCTAGTAGGTTCACTTACAACATCCACGGGATAAGTTACAGGGTCAATTCTTACGCCGCCGCCGTGATCCTGGCGGTAAGAATCGACCCCTACTACGAGAAAAGAAACTGATGTGATGATGATGTCCTCCTAGCCAAATTTCGAACACGGCGGCCAGTCTCATCGGAGACTTGACAGATGCGCAGGATATACCGCACAAGTGTGTGCGAAAACACAGATGCACTCTCTATTCCCTCACTCTCATAATCCGATGGGACGGCAGATCAACACGACCGGGGAAAGGTCAAGCGCAGGACCAACGGATTAACATGCTTTCCGAGAAACAACTAAAGATACGTATTAATATTACAAAGTGGTAGTAGTGTTCGAAAGTTTGTAGCTCATCTCCGAAAGTACTGATCCAATTGCAAAAAATCCTACACTAATAGATAACACATAACACGTCAGGCCGCCCCGTGGCGGTCGTGGCGTAAGAATCGACACACGAGACATTACAAAAACTAAAAATTTTTGAAAAAAAACTTAGCTAGATATTAATTTATCAGTACTATGCAGGTGAAGTGTAATAGTACATTATGGTACTAGTGTGCAACATTGGTGATTACCGCCGAGGCGCCATTGAGACCCGAGCCGTAGGAGAGGGTCTTGAGAGCCGAGGACGGTAATCATCAACACACACGTGTATCATACGACGTTTTACAACACACTTGTGAATAAAATAACAATAAAAACTCATTTAACTACAGAGAAAACAAAAGTTATATTTGAGCGAAAGTTTTATTTATTAAACACGTAAGAGTTAAAATTATCTATTTAAATAAGAAGTAGCATGAAATGAGCAAGCAATAGGAACATTAATTTATTTGTTCTATTGAACACGATCTCTTATTGAATAAAAACTTTTTAAGAACAAAACTCACTAGTATGTTATAGCAATGAAAAAGTCACAGTTTGATTATGGGTGTCATACTGTGCCTAATTGCGGTGACCATAGCCATAGAGCCACTTTATGAGCAAGTGTGTTGAAAAAACGGTTAGCTACTTCGTGCAAACAAAAATCACCAAATTGTTTGAACTTTTAAAATTAAAATAGAAGGTAGATGCCATTAACCGGTACCATGGATGTCGTAAGAGCCAATTAAGGTAACCTACTAGGTAACCTAGAAAGGGAGCAGGATAATTCTGTGAATTATTCAACACCCCCACTGTGATCTCCAATCTGTCTGCCAAGCGTGGTGATCATGGCCAAAACCCCCCTTGTTTGGGGGGACCACATTCAGCAGTGGATATGTGCCGAGGAGGGGGTCAACATAACATAACCCGAGAGCTGGTCAGTATCTGGCACAGCGCATCAGCATTGCCATACAGTGGGGCAATGCAGCCAGCGTCTTGGGGACGCTTCCGACTGGTATTGATATGGATCAGTTGAGCTACCTGTAGATTATCTGCAGTTAGCTCAATTGTTTCAATTGTTACTAGTTCTAATTTATTTCTATTATTTTATTGTAATTTTCTTTGTACATAACATAAACTACATAAGAGTAAAAGGACTTCTTGGTGGTGTATTGGTGAACTGCTGGACTCAGGCCTCCCCCTGCTAAGCGCCTTATTAGCTTTTATCTCATGGGGGTACTGCCTACAATCCCCACGCTGGCATGCGGATTGGAGTTCCCAGTTTTAGTGGTAGAATTGTTCTGCAGGAGGCGCTGCTGCCCGCCCCCGGTGGATATCCCTTAGTCGCCTCTTACGACAGCTGCGGGAAAAGTTGGGGTGATGCAAATTCTAAGCCGGCACCACACAGCTATACGCGATCAACGCTTCTTAACTAAGTTAAAGCGTTGAACTGACAGCTTCGATTATAAGATCGTAATGGGATTCTGGACTTGTTGAAGTTAATCTCTACTGTGGTTCGTAAAATCCTCGGCGTCGTACTTATCATAATTTATGAACTCAGTTTAATACATTTTTAGTCTAAATAATATACATATTCTCAATGGATTATCAAGTTATCACTAAATTACTTGCTGGTAGTTGAAAATTTAACTTGCCTAATTGAAATTTAATTTCGATTTTATAATAATTATAAAATCAAAATCAATAACATAATAAGCTTCAAGTTATTGATTTTTATTTTAATACAATATCAAAATCAATTAAGTTTAAAATAAAATAAATAAAATTAGCTTAGAGGCAAGTCAAATTTTAAACTACCAATTAGATAAATAGTGATAAGTCATTGAATTTCTTCTTTATTGTCCACAAGTGGACAAAAAAATTGTGAAAGCTTGCTTGAAGCGCTTGCTTGGCTCGCTTGCATTGGGCCAAAAGTCGCAGCCCAGCCCAGTCTATGGGGCTATAGTATGTGTGAACGGTCCAGCAATTTTTTTATACATTGACCTAATTGCGTAATCTTAAACTATTTCATTTATTTCATACAAAAGTACCTTCCTATCTTTCTTATTAAGTAGGTACTACCTACTTTTAGGGTTCCGTACACTTAAAAGGAAAAAAGGAACCCTTATAAACCCGTAAATATGTAGTTTATTCACAAAATAAAAATACTTTTGATTCTTGCTATAGACCAAAACCTACAGGGTACGTACTTCCCGTTTATCTAAAATCATAAAATTTGGTAAGACGCAAGGTCATATTGCACAACTACCGAGAAAAATCTAAAAACCGTAAATTTGTAGTTTATTAACTAAAAAATATTATTATTGATCTCCCTCGACCAAAATATACAGGGACACAAATATACCTACTTCATGTTGACCTAGAATCATGATATATGACAAGAAACAAGGTCTTACAAGTAAACGGAACCCTTTGTGCGCGAGTCCGATTCGCACTTGACGTTTTATTTTAAAATAATTACAATGAAAATGTGTGGAATAGCACAAAACGTGCCAAAATGTGAATTTATTATGAATACAAATTGTTATTGTTAACGAAACATGACTTTCGTTGTGTTTATTTATCAATAAAATAATTTCACGTAAATTATCTCTAAGTAGTATAGCAAATATGGAAATAAAATTTTTATATATAGATTATGTAAAATAAATTGATTCAAAACTTATATGGTTGGTTTTATTGTTAACATGGATTTGAAATTATATTTACAACCCAGAATTTATTTAAATTAACAACAAGAATACTTTCGTAAACGTATGTTTAAGTATTTATTTTTTGCAAACATAATCTCATTGATCTCATTTGATCCGTAAAAAATTGGAAAAGTAAACAAAAAAGATTCCACACTTACACTACAATATTAAATAATCACGAAAAAAGTAAAACTTGAAAAAAGAAAATGATTTTCCCGCGTGTCTCTTATCAGCTGTCAAAGGCAGCACTTTTCAGCGGTCCCCTCCCATTGGCTAGCCGCTGATCAGCGACGCCCTGATTGGCGGAGCTCGGCGCACATGAGCGACAGACCACGTGCTTATAAGTTCCATCTTTGAATTTTAAACTTTTCACCGTACCATCTATTTGTGCGTTCTGTTTGAAACTATTTTATTTGAAGCATTGACTTGTTTGGAACTAAAATTGGTTAAGGAAAATACATATTTTGTTCAAATGTTATCTGTTCGTGTGTTTTTTAATCAAGGAAAACGTATTGATTGTAATTACGCAATAAAACGTTGAGGTTAAAAAAAAAACAATTTCAAAAATTCACGAAAACAGGTGGCAATAGCGTCTTAAAATCCGGAAAAGCTTAGTTAAACAACGTAAAAACTTACGAAATCGACGCCAAAAATCCGCTTCCTACCATTATTTCACTCACAGCATTCACGAAAACAATTAAAAAATATAAATAATCAATAAAAATACCGAAACACTAATCAGCGACAAGCTCGACCACTCATAAGCACCACCGCGACTGCAGCCCCCGATGCAAATTATTTACCACAATGCAATTTTATGCATCACCCACGAAAAACAGAAAAAAACATTTACTAAAAAAATGGCGATCTAAAACCTAAACCGTGTTTGTATTAAAATATTTAGTCGCGGCATAAACAATACACAACAGTCGTGGACGCGGCGGCAACAACAATGCTAGCGAAATAAGCAAGAAATATTTAACTACCGCCGAGGGGTGGGGCGGGCTTCAGTATTGGCGCTACGCCTGTGGTAGTTATAGTTTACTTGATACACAGCTCAAATACAAATAATATAAACATTACAGCTGAGCATGCGCTGTGCAGGCAGAATGGGACAACAATACCCGCACACAACCAAAAAATACAACCTAAAACGCATTCTCGGGCAACAGAGACGTTTAAATTCAAAAATATTAGATGAAAACTATGAAAGGTGTTATAGTGTGAATGTTTTATTACTTTTTTATGGATTAATTTGCATATTTTTGACAGGATCGGCGTTGTTTGAGTTGCGCAGAGCGCATGCGCGAAGCTTACAGGCGAGCGCGAAAATATTGACGATGCAAAATGTTTATGCTTGGCGCACACATTAAGCGAACATTTTCTTGCAAAGGAAGCTATTTTATTACACGATCATTTCCTAAAATCCCTAAAACCCTATCGTAATAAACAACGACATTTCATAAACAACCACAAGGTTGCTGTAAAACGGTGTAAGTGTGGTCTCCTAACTAACAAAAACGAAGTTCCTCAAAAGTTAGGTGTCATAAAAATGAAATAACATAAGTAACCGAGAACAAGATATGAAAGTAATCAGTTTTCAGCGGTTCTGAGAGAATTCTGAATTTATTTCAATTAAAAACCGATATGAGGATACTGCGCAAGCGTGGATACATTTACACTGATCAAATGAATTTGAAATCGAATGCATTGTTTGCGAAGCCTTTTTTCCATTTTCTACATTTTCGTTACGCAATATTTCATATATTATTTATTTTAACAATTTAAATTTAATTTCTCATTCTAAACGCTATATTTCTGAAAATATTTTTCTTCTATGCTTATTTGGACTAAATTGTTTTAAATTAATAAATAAGTGTGGGAGTGGTATGTACTAAAATAGGTATTTAAGTATTGTATTAGTTACTAAGAACTACTTAAGTAGATAAAAATATCACTTTTAAATCTAAGTACACTCAGCACCAAACTTTGCTCAAGAACTGTTTTTAAGGGGATGTCCAAATAGGTATCATCGAATATCACCTCGCTTGAATTCACTATCTTATATTTTGGTTCACTTCGCGTTGAGCGCTCGCAAAGAGTTCGTTCACTGAGCACTTTGCTCAACGCCAAAAAATCGTGACACTGTGATCTGCTATTACGCGTACTAATTTTACAAAATTAAGCAATAGAGCAAATAAAATCATAATATTGAAGCTTACAAAGGAAAAGTTTTAAGAATTAAAATAATGCGTTGGAAAAGCAACAGCCTATCCATAGGTTTCCTGGATCAGAGATACACACAAAACAACAAAAAAAAAAAGACGGGTTGCACTCCGGGAGTGCCGGCAGAAGTGAAAACTTGATTATTAACGTTGAGCATGTTTGATATTTTGGAATGGTTAGGGAATAATTTTGCACCAATTGCTTTATCAGTATAAAAGTACTATCATTTATGTGGTAGAATACAATATTCATTTATTGCGCTATCGTACACAAACATGACAATTTATATTACATTAAAAATTTAACACTTTAAAACTATTACAATTATTTTACAATATTAAATAATATTACAATTATTTACAGCCGGTTGCGCGCAAACCATTACCCGCTACAAAAATCTGATTATTTTTAAAGTCCAAAAATAAATTCCGTTTCCCAACAATTATTTTTGCGCAGTGTTACTTAGTTTCATGTACAGAATGCTTGGTTGACGGCTTCGTGAAGGGTCTGTTTACACCCGTTAAGCAGTACGATAGACTCGATCGAAACCTAACCTAAATTATAAAATTATATTAATGAATAAATGAAATTTTTTGTCCTTGTCTTTCTTTTCGATTCGTTCGAGAAATTAATTATCTATAGATACATAAGTAGGTAGGTATAAGCGAGCCGGACGCTAGCAACTATTACGTAAGCTAGGGCCTATTGTTGTTGTCGGAAACTAGTACTATTATCTATTCTGTTTACCTAAAAATAATGTTCGATTTTGAACTCTATCTCAAAACAAAACTTCAAGAAATTTCCTAGCTATAATGAAGATATTGTCCTGCACAATTTTGAGCTTTATTCCTTCGGCATAATGTCGTCGTTGCTCCATCCGTCTTACGCTTTTTCGATCAGGTCACGTGTCCTGACGCGAGTTTAAGATTTTATACCCATTACAGAAAAAGTGCTCAACGCCGCTAAAGAAGTTTTCACTTCAAAAAGTTATTGACAAAACATGAAAAAGCAAAAAAGTAAGAAAACCACTTTTTTATTCTTACAATTGTAAACATAAAAGAATAAAAAAATTTCAAGTCGCGTCATCTCATTCCTGACCTTCATTATTACTTACAATAATTTATCAAGAAATGCTTACGCATACAATTTATACCTGCGACAGTACATTTTTTGTTCATATTTTGTTGTTGTGTTTGCAGTTATATTAAAATACGCTAAAATTATACAACATGTTTACACAAGGTCGCCGAGTTCCGCATTTTTTGCATATTTCTAGTTTTGCGAGTTTATTTTATGTGTTTGTATATTTGAATATAAATAAGTGGTGTGTTCGTAGGTGTCGAATGAGCACGTTTGTTTTAATGATGTAATGACTAAGGTAGGATAGCTCCTACCTTAGTCATTACATCATATTACCTACTGATGTCCTCCAAGCCGAATTTCGACCACGGCGGCCAGTCTCAACGAAGACTAGCCATGTTCGCAGAGCTAATTGCGCTACTACGCACACGTGTGTGCGCAAACTCAGGTGGACTCTCTATTCCCTCATTCTAATAATCTGAAGGGACGGCAGACCGACACGACCGGGGAGAGGTCAGGCGTAGGACCAACGGCTTAGCTTGCTTTCCGAGGCACGACCTACCTACTATGGAATGGGTAAGATTAGTTATATTATGCTTACAGCCGAACATAGAAACTCCTTTTATTTTGAAGTCGATTAAAAATAAATCATTTTGATAAGGGCGGTGAGAATCTGGCGCAGCGCATCAGCATTGCCATACAGCGTGGCAATGCAGCCAGCGTCTCCATATCAGTACCAGTGGGTATTATTGATATTGATATGGATAAGTTGTCGATCAGTTGAGCTACGTATTGTTTGCAACAGTCTGGAATTAGCTCAAGTGTTTCAGTTGTAAATACTAGTTGTTATTTGTTTACATTTCCTAATTATAATTTTCTTTGTTAAAAAGGATTCTTATGATGTCCAATCAATTTATATTTATATATGAGCTCAGTTTAAAATTACTCGTAAAAAAACATATTAATAAAAAAGGTTTTTATATATTCAAATATTTTGATAAGTCTCTCGTTTAGTAGGTTTTCGCACATCTTAATTGCAAAATTAATTCAATTATCTACCTACTTAAATTTATCCAAACTCGTTTAAAACATTTAATATTTTATTTCTCTTGACTATTCATAAACTACAGTTTAGAATTTAATTAAATCTTATTAGTAACAAATACTAACAATCATTTCCTCAATAAAAATTAACTAAAATAATTTAGCCGACTATGACTTTATCAAATGCTCCTAAAGGGGGACATATTAGGACTTATATGTCCACTGTTGAACATGCCTCCGCGGTTTTTGCCATAATCACCACGCTTGGCAAGCGGGTTGGAACTCGCAGTAGAGGTGTTAAAATACATAGAAGGAAGCTGATGATCTTCCCCTGGTAGGTTACCTTAGTGGACTCTACATTACGATATCCACGGTTGAGTTGGACGGTTCGATTCTTACGCCACGACCGTCACAACCGTCATAGTCATGACTTAAGAAAGCTTAGTCGGGACGGCTTAACCATTTTTCAGGAAATATGGTGTGAATGCGTCCGATGGAGCCGCTGACATTTTTATTGGCAAGTGATTTGCCCTCGATCGATGGCCACTATTCATCCGCGGGAATTAGAATTTATTCGATGTTTGAATCTTTGTGACGGCTTACCCTAAAATTGGGGTAAAGTCAACATTAGGGTGAATCGTGTGACCTAGTGTAGGGAGTTTGTCTTTTTTTTACGCTTTTGAGAAAAATTGGCAATTTTAGTTTTTTACATTTGAGAAAAATTACATTGATACAGGATCAAGTATAAAATAATACAGCATTAAGCTTTTCGCAATTTTATGATTGTTGTATTTTAATTACTAGGCAGCTATGTTTACATAATACGAAATTCAAATATATGTTTTAAACTTGACAAATTTAGTAAAAATAAATCAATTACCAAGTTAATGATCACATTACATTCGGCTTCTAGAAAAATAAAGGTTTGAATTTTTTAAAGCCTAAATAAGGATACCAACCAAAATCATAGTTTAACCATAAATTTTAAAGTGTATCAGTATAAAATCGTTAGTTTCTTATGTTCTGAAAACTACCTACCCATTATTTAGTTATTAATTTTTCACTTTTTCAATGAATACAAGTGACAAAATTTTTTATTGAAGAGAACCAATTTCTACCTGATTTCTTTTATAATTTTGTTAAAAATTTTACTGTTAATTTGATAATAATTTAGTTTAAAATTTGACTTGTCTATGAGCTTTTATTTTGGGATCTACTAAAAAATGAAACCAATAAGTAAATTCCTATGAATATCCAAATCCGTGATCAACCAAGTGACATAACTCCTAATTTATAATATGATAAATAAATAATGGTGGACAATCACACAGCATCATCTAGCCCCAAGCTAAACAGAGTTGTTTGTTGTTGTTTTTTTGTATTATGGGTAGATGACTGATATACTCAATAATTAAATAATAATAATAATAAATAATGATGGACAATCCACACAGCACCATCTAGCCCATTAAATGCATAATTTAAATGATTTTTTGCTACATAAAACATGGTATACGAGGTGGTTAATCTTACGAACTGTGAGCTCATGTTTAGCTATTTTATAGCATGCAGTTATGCATTTAACTCATGTCTATGGCATAAAATTAATAAATTCATTAATATCATAAAAATTACGTTCATTCAGCTTATTAATTAATTTCTTTTTAAATAATCAGGTTCCTTATTATTAATTTTTACACACTCGATGTCACGCTGATTTAAAGGTTTCTTTTAGAATAAGCCTATTCCTAATAAAATATAATATTACATAAATGGATATAAATAAAAGGCTCTATGTCCTAGTTTTTCCTGAAGCAGCCTGATGAGCGATGGGCGTGGTCCGCCCTCTGAACAGCGCCGCCCAGGGCGCTTTTCAGCGACGCCTACAGACAGGAGCTTATAAGAGAAAAGCTTACAGCGCTGAAAAATTCACTGAAATTCATAAATTTTTGTAGCTCATCAGCATACGTATGTCCACTGCTGAACACGCCTAAGCAAGGGGTGTTTTTAGAATAATCACCAAGAGCTTACAGTGCTGAAATATTGTCTGAATTTTTTAGTTTTGCCATACAGAGAGGCAATGCAGCCAGCGTCTTGGGGACGCTTCCGACTGGTATTGATATGGATCAGTTGAGCTTCCTGTAGATTGTTTGCAATAGTCTGCAGTTAGCTCATTTGTAATTTATTTCTATTATTTGATTATATTTTTTTAATATATAGATATTTATTTGCAATTACTGGTTTTCTTTAAGCCTTCTAGGCATTCTAGCATCAAATAGTTGTACTTCCCACCAATATTATAAAGGCAGAAGCTAAATTCACACAACTTTGTTAAAGTAATAAATAAATAAATAAATAATGCTGGACAATTTACACAACATTATCTAGCCCCAAGCTAAGCAGAGCTTGTGTTATGGGTACTAGATAACTGATATACTTAATACAATATATTACATAGATAGATATTTTTATTATACATAGAAAACACCCAGACCAACGGAACAAATTTCTGCAGATCGTACACAAATTTGTTCCGTGGCGGGGATCGAACCCGCAACCTCCTGCGTCGCAGGCGGACTTTCGCCCGCTGCGCCACGGAGGTCGTCAAAGGTTAATTCACAAACTTAGTTATAGGTTAATTCACATAACTTAGTTATAGGTCTTCTTGTGACGCATGAGCCACTCTTCACACTATAAATATTTAAGTAATTTTCTTTGTGAATAAAATTATTTTCTTTGGTTTTCAGCTCATCAGCATACCGCTAGAAAGACTACTGCTGTATGTGCTGCCCCCAAATAAAGGACGGTTTGTCAAAATCGCTTGGCAGGGGATTTGGTGATCGCAGTTGAGGTGTTAAAATGCACAGAAGGTTGCTAATGCCCTTAGGTTCCCTTAGTCTGCACAGAAGGTTGCTGATGCCCTTGGGTTCCCTTAGTCGGGTCTTAAGACACTGATAACTGACAAGGACTGAGTTGGAAGGAATGATTCTGACGCCGTGACCGTCACAGCAAATTTATTTTTGTATTCAACACATTTATATTAATTATATTAATATTTATAACACAAGCTCTGCTTAGCTTGGGGCTGGATAATGCTGTGTGAATTGTCCAACATTATTTATTTATTTATTTATTTTTGTAATGTAAATGGATAGATAATTCTTCGATGTCATCGCCTTCATGTCGGTGCCCAATTTAACTGTTTTTCATAAAACTCTAATAATAACAATCAAGCCCATAATCACTATCTTTAAGAACTGCTTCATCAGCATTATTTATCCTTGTAAAGAGTTAGAAAACCTTATTTTATGTTTATGTAAGTTTATTAATGTTTGTAGGTATTATGGTTTGTAATTTAAGTATTTGTTTACTTTTCTTTAAGTAGGTATCTATATATAAATTCAGTGCCACCGTCTATTTGGTTTTTTAATTTCCAGTCCATCCCAAGGTTGCCTGGATCACTCTCAGCAAAAAGATCGCCCTTTATACTTCCTTTTTTCTAAGCATTTTCTGTGTTGTTTCCTGTATTTGTGTGGTACTATAATAAAGTGTTTTCTATCTATTTATCAATAAATATCATAATCTTAACGGTGGATTTAGTCTAAAAAGCTATGGAGTTGTGTTGGGGAGTATGGCGCAGCGCATCAGCATTGCCATACAGCGGGGCAATGCAACCAGCGTCTTGAGGGCGCGACGAATGGTGTTGATGGATCTTTATCCCAGTATCATGCGAGCATCATCGTGGCCAAAAAGAGCAACTTCGCATTTCTGCCTACACTATCTTTATATATTATCTTCTTTTGTATTTATAAAAATTAATCCCCATTTTCCTTGGTCACGGCATCACGCGTGAACGGCTGGATCAATTTCGCTAATTATTTTTTGTTTTCATTGTTATTGTCAGGAAAAGGTTCTCATGAAAGAAAAAAATAAGCAAGTTGGAAACATTAATTTCCACGGGGGCGAAGCCGCGGGGCGCAGCGTATAAAATAAAACTTTTACAGAGGCATTAAAAATAAGCTTAAGATAGGTATAACAAACTGCAAAATCGATTTTTTTAAATTCCTTCGTTTTACATAATAATGAGATAAAATAGGTGGTGGCGCTGATTTGGGCTTAACGCCGTAAACCTAACCTAAAAACTACGTAAAAAAATCCCACACCCAACTCTTACTCTACATTCGTTAACAGTTCTCTGCATTATAGCCAGCACCAAGTACTTCGGAGAACAATAAAGTGCTAAGCATAGTTTATGTCTAGGAGGTAGGGAGTTAAAAGGGGGATAACCTACCCCCTTATACCCCCTTACCCGTTCCAATCCCGCTATCTTGCTATTACGTTGGTAGTGTAGTTGTGAGTTAAGGTTTTCTAAAGGCAATTTAGGAACATCAAACAGTTGTTTATTTCGACTAAATTTATAATAAGATAAAATAGATGGTGGTGCTTATTTGGGTCGGGGTAGCGCCTAGAGTAACACATCAACATTTCTAAATAAATGTATTTAAGTACTTACAGGTTTAATCTGAAGATAATTGGCACCTAATGTGAGAAAGAGACGAATTTTAAGGCCTCGCTAATGAGTTCCTCGCTCTTGCTAAGTCGAAACTTGTATTATGAGGCGAGGGCTCCTGCTCTGGCTAACTTAGGGCTTTTTTTCTCAATGGTGTAGGACGTAGGTATTTACGAGAAGTTATCAAAATATATTAAGTTAAATATGGTAAGTAAAAAACCTAAAAAAAACATATCTAATTTAGTTTTTACAAAAATAAAACTATTGAGCCTAAAATGGATGAAAGGTAATTAAAAAAATAAGCGATTGATTAATTATTAATTGATTAATTATCGCGATCTTACCAAACTTCTTATAGAGTCCACAGGTGATCGGAATGCTGGCTTCACTAATACACTTAAGTTACTAGGTAGATAATTTATGTGTAATGTTTATTCATTTATTTTGTTTAGTAAATAACACGATTTATATAAACCAATTACACTAGTTACTTAATATTAAAAAACATCATTTATCTAATTAGTTAAAATTATTGAAAAATTGTTAAACACTTAATATGGATTAGGTGGATTTTCAGGATATTCTGAGAAATAAGTCCTCAGTTTGATCTGATCATAGGTTAGGTTAAACGACAGGTCTTTTATAGCGACGGTTTTATTTATTTTGCTGTAAATATGGGGCTAGAAAAGAGCTGTTTTAGTTGTACTTCCTACTAATATTATAAAGGCGAAAGTTTGTACCGTGTTGTGGACACGTTTGGCCGAAGACAACTCCAAAAGTACTGAATGGGACAGGCTGAAATTTTGCACACATAAAAATCTGACTACTTTTTATTTCAGAAAACTATTATGAAGAAAACCTTTTTGTGAGATGAAATAAATGTCTTATTATTATTTATTATCTGTAAATAGTAGAGGCTCTCTTTTACATACACCTCTTCAATAACTTCCTGATGAATTTCTTATCCTTTCATTTTGTAAAAGTAAAAATATAACCCTCCTTGCACAGTCAGATAAAATAGCAATTTGGTGGTGGTCATTAGTAGAAGTACCTACCTACCTAGGTGACTGAAAAACTTTTTAACGTTTTACCATAAAAAATATTACGATTTCACCCAAAAGACTTAAATAGGAGTAAATCAGAGTTACTGACCTTACGAAAAACCTCTTTGTGGGTAATAATATTAACCCTAAAACATAGCATAAATGTTTTATCTATACTTATAATAAAACTGTAACAGGTCCAATTCTGTACATTAAAGATATTTTGAATTTTTTTTTTGGAGGGCACTCTATTAACGATACTGAAGCCATAACTGTAATTTTTTTCATTCATGTCTGTCTGTCTGTCTGTCTGTCTGTCTGTCTGTCTGTCTGTTTCTTAAACGCGCATCACGTCGAAACTACTGAAGGTATGGAAATGAAACTCGGCACGATTTTAGGTCATACTACGAGGAAGGACATAGGATACTTTTTATCCCGGAATTCAATCAGGTTCCCCTGGGAGAGGGGATGAAAGTAAAATTTCTTCACCGCGCATGACGCCGAAACTGCTGAATGAATTGGAATGAAACCTAGCATGATTTGATTTCATACTACAAGGAAGGACATGGGATACATTTGATCCCGGAATTAAGTCAGGTTTCCCTGGGAGAGGGGATGAAAGTAAAATTCTATAACTGCGCATCACGACGGAACTACTGAATGAATTCGAATAGAACTCGGCATAATTTGAGTTCATACTAGGAGGAAAGATACATTTTATCCCGAAATTTAGTAAGGTTCCCCTGGGAGAAGGGATGAAAGTAAAATTCTTTCACCGTGCATCACGCCGAAACTGCTGAATGAGTTGGGACTGAATTAGTACGATTTGAGTTCATAATACCAGAAAGGACAGGGGATACATTTTATCCCGGAATTCAGTAAGGTTCCCCTGGCAGAGAGGATGAAAGTAAAATTCTTTAACCGCGCATCACGCCAAAACTGCGAAATGAGTTGGAATGAAACCTGGCACGATTTGAGTCATGGAATACATGTTATCTTGGAATTCAGTAAGGTTCCCCTGGGAGAGAGGAATAAGTAAAATTCTTTAACCGCGCATCACGACGGAACTACTGAATGAATTCGAATGGAAGTCGGCACGATTTGAGTTCATACGACGGGGAAAGATACATTTTATAGCGGAATTCAGTAAGGTTCCCCGTGGAGGGGGATAAAAGTTAAATTCTTGGGTCGCGCATCACGCCGAAAGTACAGAATGTTGAATACATGAGCATTACTATTTATCCCGGAATCAGTGCTGTTCCCTTGGGATGAAAGTAAAAATATGCTACTGAATGAATTCAAATTAAACTTGGCATGATTTGAGCTCATACTACGAGGGAACATAGGATGCATTTTATCTGGGATATCAGTAGGCACGGTTCTCTTGGGAGAGGGGATAAAAGTCAAAATGTTTTCTTATTTCGCGTCGTCCTATTTCATGCATTCTTTTTGTTAGAAACAGTGTTGCAAGATCGAATTTGACTAAATCAGTAGACAGTCAAGTAGAAAATTAATAGATTGAAGAAATAATCTGTAGATTGAAGAAAAATATCGGTAGATAAAGGGTAGGTAAGTTCCTATCTATATATTTTTCCAAGACGCACCCATTAGTAAAGTTCCTACCTAAGTAGATAGGAACCTAACTAATGAGTGCGTCAATGCCAATGCAGCCAGCGTCTCGGGGACGCTTCCGACTGGTATTGATATGGATCAGTTGAGCTACCTGTAGATTGTTTGCAACAGTCTGCAGTTAGCTCAATTGTTTCAATTGTAAATACGAATTATATTATAATTTTCTTTGTGAATAATGGCTTCTGTCAATGCCTATTTCAGGCAAAGTAGGTAAAATGTGCAAATGGTCCATGCGATATTCATGGACATGATATTTGGTGGTTTAGCTGGTACAGTTAACTGTACCACCAAAGTTTGGTTGGAGTAAGTGGTCCAATTAAACTAACTAGACCACAGAAAAATATTTTTTCTGTGGTAAACAACCAACTGAGCCTTCCTACTAACAAAAAAAAAAAATTACGGTGGTCCAGTCAAATGGATCAGGAGCCCAATTCTGTAATAAAACGGCTTCACTATGACAATGGAATCGTCGCAGAATCATCACATAGAATCCTTAGATTAATAAAACTCCAGATAGTGCGTGCGAGATAAATTAATAGTTTCAAACTTGACACTTTGACGCGCGTCTCTCCATCTGCATTCATCATAATTTCTTTCATCTAAGGTAGAATACCAAAACGTGTCATTCTTTGACGATACCCCTGTCATAGTGGAGCGATTAGTTTAGCAGAATAGGGCCCCAGCTGAACGGAACCATGAGTAAGAAGTGAAACGAGTATGACACTTCTTAACACTGACGCTGGCCGAGTCGTAGCTAAAAGTCGTGTGGATAAAGAATGGGATTGAAGATGACAACATACTATCCCCCGTAGACTCTACACGATTTGTACACAATTTAACTAGGTACCTAAATAAAGATACTTATGTTAGAAGTGTAACAGTCAACAGTCCAATTCTGGGCATCGAAGTTTTTTTGCACGGCGTTTCATAACATGAGGGAAACTATGGTTAAATGTGAACTTAATTAGTCGGCAGGTATGTCAATCGCGAACGAAGTCGCGGGTACAGCTAGTTAGTAATAAATGTCTTGTAAAGAAAATCTCGTCAGTGAAGCGGTTTTTTTATGACGACAATGTCGGAAAAACAGTTTTATGGAGCTATTTTTGTCACTTTCTTGCCTACTGTCTTCAGTTTATTTTGTCACGATTACGGTAGCTGAAGATAGGGCACTATAGCGTTCATTAGGGGAGGCCTATGCCCAGCAGTGGGACTGAGTAATGTAGGCTGATGATGATGGTCACGGGTGCTTGTCGCAATAGTAAATTTTTGATAGGTACATATGTGTGCAAACCTAAAGCAATTTTTTTTTATCAAAATAACGGGACCTTGTCGCTTAGCCACCACATCGCCTTATCAATAACACGAAATTACTTAACAACAAACTTACGTAGGTATCTAATTATACCTAATTAAACATAAATAAAATAGATTAATAAATAATGCTGGACAATTCACACAGCATCGTCTAGCCCCAAGCTAAGCAAGTATAACACTATTAATTTATCTATTCTTAATATTATTTATTTAACGTCAAATATCTCGAAAACGGTTAGAATAGAATATTATTATTTATTCAGGTAAAAAACAACTTAACATTTCGGTTGGAAGTACATTAAAGCCTATGTTAAGTTTAACTAGACACAGAGTTCTCACCTGGTTCAATAAGAGGTATTATTCGGTAGGTAATGTAGGTATATTATTCGAAATACTAAGGTCACAATCTTTCATACTGTTTTTAGAATAATTACAATAAAATCTAATACAATCCGATGAATATCGGGTGCCGTTTTAAGGAACATAACTTTTCACAAAGTTTATCTCATTAGGTAAGGTGTTATGGTGTTTCCTTATCAAATCAGTAATTATGGAAACTAAATCCCCCTCAAGGATCTAGGTCGACTGTACGATTCAAAATTAAATTGATCTCCTCATTCGAAAAACCGAAATGTTCACAGAATAAATTCTTAAGTTCAAATAAAAGGTTAGCTTAATCTAGATACAAAAGGCAAAGGGCAAGAGGCTTACCGTCCGATCCGAACCACAAACAAGGGTGCAGCAGCCCTTTTAATGATTATGGATGAAAGGGCAGTTTTTTACTTTTTAAAAAATATTTAGCCTTAAATTCTATTTAAGCCTAAGTTTGCAGACAATAACATAACATGCTATTGGTTTCACTTCTTCCGCTAGCGGAAAATAATTTAAATGAAAAATATCAAATTACACTTTATTTTAATGTACTGTATTAAGTATATCAGTCATCCAGTACCTATAACAAAAGCCCTGCTTAGCTTGGGACTAGATGATACTGTATGGATTGTGCAGTATTATTATAACTTTTTTTTTACTCGGTTTTTAAAAGTTTTAATTATGTTGTTTTTGACATTTCAATGAATATAAGAATTTATTCATAGCCATACCCAACTTAAACAACAAGACAGACAGACACGTTAAACTTATAACAACCCTCTCTTTTTGCGTCGGGGGTTAAAAATCCGTCTGGTTGCGAGCTCTTCTTTCCTTTTCGCTGTGTAAGTTACACAGCGGGGCGTAATGTAACGTGATACACAGTGAAACACGTTACATTACGCCCCGTAACCGGCTCTAGGGGGCTATCCAAGAGATTCAAAACGTCTCTTTCTAACATAAAAAATCATAAATTGTTTAACTACTCTGTTTACGTGCGTACCTAGTAATTATTTATTTATTCATTTAATTCGGATTGCCATCAGCTTATCTAATAACAATAGAATTTAAAAAGACATAAAACTAAAAATAGGCATTCGCTAATAGAAAATAATTTATATTTTATTTCCTTAAAATCTTTTCATGGTAATTTTTCAGTCAAAATAGGTAATAATGACAGTTAAACGCCCGTTTATTTCTTCATGAATGCCTAGGTAATTTGTTTGGTTTCTATTATAATATTTATAATGCACCTACTTTGTTATTTTTTTTCTATATCAAGAACCTCGTTTAGGGTATGAGTTGGACATGTTTCACTTACCACTATAGGTAGTTGCACCATTGGTCTCTGAAAAAGAAATAAATCATTTCAATGCTTTGGTTAGTTTAAGTACTATAATAATTATTATTGTTTATCCCACAGGGCTGATTTTTTTCGACAGGGCGGTAAGTGCCTAAACCGGTGGAGCTACAGGAAATTGGTCTTATGAAGTCTCAAAATTATAGATAGTCATATATAATTTTTAAAGACATTTAGATTCAAAAAATTGAGTTCAGATTAAAAAAAAAAATACATTTTGCAATAAAATGGGCATTTTACACAAAATCATTTTCTGATGCCATAGTACCTACGACTGCCCCGTCTAAAAATCAACCCTGTATATTATTACTATAGGTGTAGACAGAATTGACTTCAACTTAATGCTTTTCATTATTTCCAAAACACTAATCCCGTGGCGGGAATCGAACCCGCAACCGGCATCACAAGTCTATCTTCCCACTGCGCAAGAGAGGTCGCCGTCAAGAAATTATTATAACTTTTGATAAAACAAGGCATCAATGAGTCAACGTAATAAAATAATGAATTGAACCATATCTTTTATACAAACATGTAAGTATAAGATAAGTATTGAATAAATACTTTATTGTACTTTTATCTGTAAGGAGCTTGAATTATAAATAATATTAAACAGGCAAAAAGTACCTCTAATATCTCTAATAACAATCTGATTATTAGAACAAGTCAATCGAACTTCTCAGAAATGAAGTTCGTTATAATTTAGGATTACCTATACAGGGTTATCGCCAAAATGTTGACCTTTCAAAATCGACTAATCATAACAAAATAAGATATCACACATTAATATGAAAAGGTTTTTTTAGATAAACAAATTCGTAGCAGTACCTACTCGCTTTGATAAAAAACTCGAATACGTAATAAAGCTGACTTTTATACTGTTCAAGAACGTGGCTAGGAAGGTATATTTTTATGCGTAATATACATATTTTTGCAACGGCAAGACAGATTTACCATTTTTTTCTATATAGCACACTAAGTACACAACTCCACTTGACTTGTTTTTGTTTGCACGCGTTATCATCACAGATAGGCTTTTATAAATAAAGATAAAATCATGTGCGTAGGTAGGTATAATGTTTATACAAACTGATAACTTGCGAATGTAAATTTCATCTCCTTCAATCGTTTTCTTGATTATAGGCTACTAGCATCGTTCCCCGGGTTCGCTTGCATTTGTAATTTAGGTTTTCTATTCTTTTTGTGGCTCAATTCGCCTCTGCGTCCACTGGAACGCTGAGGAGAATTGTATTTTAATTACTCCGGATTCAACGGTAACGACCCAGTGTTACGGCGTTAGCTAAAATGACAATACCATAGGCGTTAGTAGACGAAGGTAAAAATTCGTTAATGATAAGCTGTTTTTCCTGTAAATATTTTTATTATTTAGGGACATCTTGGGTATTTTGTAAAATATTCAGGAGTTCTTAGCGCGTTTATTTGCCTGTTTTTTCTGACGTTTCAACAGGTTTACATTCACACTAATAAACGCGATAATAACATGAATATTTATTATAATGTGTTCAGATCGCGTAAAACTTGTGGATTTTATTTCGAAACATAGGTAAGTATTTGACAAACTCGTGTAAATGTTATTTATTTATTGTTTACCTTATTTTATTTTTAAAACACAAGAACAACAGATGCCACTTTTCGATTAAAAAGACCCTACTCAGATGTAAAGGTGCGTAACTGCTTTTTTCTAAAAAAGAAGGACACAATACCTATATTGTTTAGTTTTTGTCGTTGCTGTACGACATTGTTTGTGTTATAAAAATGGCAATCGACACGCACCTGAACCATTATAATCGACGCTTATTTTATAAATAAAGAAATGTATACAAGTTTCACTTACAACGAGAGTTGTCATACGATTTTCATGTTTATATTAATTTGACACGTCCAGGGCCAAGTTTAGATCTGGTCAGTCAATAAATAGGGGTTCTCAAGGTTTCAATGTCACATCACACCCAACAAATAATACATTTTTAAATATTTATTCATTCAAAAGTAGAGAAGAGGCTCCGAAACATTATTGGAAGATTAAAATTAAACTATTACTAATAATAAATACTTCCTCTATAAAGCGTGAAGAAAAGAACGAATACTAAAGCGGTATAGGAACAAACTATTAATATAAAACTTTTAAAACTATCATGGTTATTAACACTTAAGTCATTTATTTACAACGGGATATTTACTATGATTTGAGTTATGAGCTTTCCAATATTTCGGCTCAGTTGCATGCGCCATGGTCACGATAATTACGCTACGGTACTAGTATAGTATTATAATATCTGTGGCTACGGTAATGCTCGCTCGGAAGGCAGAACTTCCATCTATTTTATCAAGAAACGAAACATCAAAAACACTTTTTTCTACCTTTACCTATTTTACTTCCTATTATTTTCATAGATAGGATGAACCAAATGCTTAAAAATTATAGAGAAAAAAAATACCCTAGAATTTTTACTATTTTACTTATTGGTGGTACAGTCTGACACCGGCCCTGTACGAAAATGTTTGTTTTTAATCGATTTCATGTTGATAATAATCGAATAACCGACCATAATCGGTACGTCAAGAAAAATTTGTTTAGATTTGCTCTCGCTTAAGAAGTTTACCTTTAAATCGAATGTTTTTTGTAAACATCTGTTGTTTATGTTTCGCGGAGCGATAAAGGTGTGCTTTTGTATGTGGGAGGTCCTTCATACGTACATAATTAAACACATACATGTAGCATTTACAAAATATACTTCCAGAGTTTTTTTTGGTATGAGATATGAAACAATAAAAGAAATGTTTGTATTTGATTCCAGATATTAATTTAAGATTGTGTCTAGAGTAATTATTAATTATTATTTTTGTTTATGTAGCATTCACAAAATATACAGAGTCACTATGGTATCGGTTTTGAAACATTTTTAGATATCTAGGTACTAGATATTAAATTTAGATAGTTTTCTATTGTAATTAATAATAAATTATTTTAAATTTTATTGCTTCTCTTATTTTATAATATTGTTTTTTTTTAAACAACTTGCTCTCGTTGAGGCATTGGCATTTTATAAATAATCCATTAATAAGTCTTTTCCCGCCTTCTTTTCGAAAGGGCGTATCATCAAAATATGTTTTTCCCAAAAAAAGGCCTCGTCACGCTCAGAAAAAGCCCTCTCATTGAACAAAGGACCTCAAAAATGCTTAGTTAGATTTCAAAATATGTTTTGATGAAAATTTGCAAAAAAAATGGATAGGCGAATTTCCAAGAATAAGTAGGCGTCTGGAATCTTTATTCTTTAGTAAGAAAACTTAAATTCCAAAATGTTATGTAAGAAATGCATCAAACGTGAAAAATTCGTGTTCATAGGAACAGTTCAAAAATTATCTTTTTTGAATATTTTTTTTAAAATTAAAATCAATAATATTTTGTCAACAATTTATTAGAATGGATAGGGTAGGTTTTGGTAGTATGCGTGGATATAAATTGAAATTTAAATAATTATCTACAAGGTTACCTTTTTTTCAGTTCGCAAGCAAACTATAACTATCACAACTATCACAACCCCCTTATCCCTGGTTTTTCCTAGCAATACTTATGATAAACCTTTTGATACTTAAAAATAGGCACTCAAAATCAACTCCGAAACACACTTGTAACAAATGCTTTAGATACATTTTTGTGTTCTTACCCTGAATTAAATTAGGCGATGGTCGCTCAGCGACAAAGCCTTTTGTATGGTGTGAAATAAAGATGCGCGACTGTGAATGATTTCATTCGAATTATTTGACTTCACAAATCATTCGAACCATTCGAATGTCTAGGGCAAATTGGTAGGTAACTAATTTGATTAGTAATGGCGAGTGGCGTCGAATATAGAATTGATTTCGCGTCGACTGCCCGACTCGCCATTACTAACCAAATTCGTAGCTAATACGGTTAGTAATGGCAACTGCTCGAGTCGGGCAGTCGAACTCAATTCGTTATTCGACGCCTCTCGCCATTACTAACCAAATTAGTAAACTGCTCGAGTCGGGCAGTCGAATTCAATTCGTTATTCGACGCCTCGATCTATTCGTAGAGGCATTAGCAATTACTAATTGGTAGTCGTCATTCGACTTTGAAGATTAGTATTTTACTAATATTCAAGTCGAATGAGTAAATTAGTAGTTGTAGATCATTCGACTAGCCAGATCATTTGCAGTCCCGCATCTTTAGTGTGAAATAAAAACTATCACACTACCTGAATACGAATAATGAGGCATCTAAGTTATTAATTATTAAGGTTGAGTAGGACGTGGGACCTACTTGTAAAATAACCAACTACATTACTTTTTATCACAATAATATTCCTTTTAAATATTAAAGTAGTACCACTCAAATGCAACTCAGATTTAAGCACACCTCAAGTGACGAATTTTGAACACATTATCAATGAAAAATCAAAAAATCCTACTTTAGACGTGCATTTGAGTATTTGGGCGTAATAAATGAAACTAATCAACAAGAAAACACATAACTCACCGTTTCATTCACGAATACATGGTCATCCCTTTGTAGACACATTCACAATCCGTCCACTATAAACAACAAAGGTCCCCAGCACGTTCCCTGCGACACCCACAATCCAACAACAGTCAACAGTAGCGGACCAAGGCACGGCCCTTGTGGCACTCCGCGACGCGACTGGCCGTAGTCTAATGTTTTGAATACAATCTGTAGAAAAGAAAAAACAATAATAAACTCACTTTATGTAGGATTGTTTGTATTAAGAGGTGCCTAGTACCTACTAAGGTTGGGTTACTGTTTGTTATTTGTAACTTGTACATAGGTATTAATAGTTAGCCTTCTGTTTTGTCTCTAATTTGAATCAGTTGTGGTTACTTAGTTCTAAAACTAAGATTACACTAGCTTCGCACAATTTATTCCAGACTGCATCTATGCAAAATTTCAGCCCTATCAGTGCAGTAGTATTAATAAACATCTATGCAAACATCCGAACTTTCATGTTAATAAATATATTACGTAGGTATAATTCATAAAATTGAAACAATTGAGGTATTACTAATTATTAATTCAATACTTCCTTCTATCGTCGACTTTTCCAGAAATTAAATAGCTCTGGGATATTTCTACAAAGTTTGAAATTTCTGAACTACATATATAAACAAATCTCGTTTCTTCTGAGATTGGTATTTCCAGTGACAACTTACCCTGTATACTTTGAAAACGCTCAAATCTATATCGGAAAAGTCATGAAAAAGTACAAGTAGCGCCATCTTCACCATTTTCCCTGAACCCCGTAACCTCCAACTTCAAGTCAACGCCATCTATTGAAGATAACCTTAAGTTATTTTTTTTCGTAGCAACGTCATGCCTGTTGCATACGGCCAGCCAATTGTTTACACAATACAAAAGACCCTTGTTTGTTTTTCGCTAGACGTTTCCTGGTTGTTTTGTGTGAGGATACGCGCCTGTGTGTGTGTACGCTCTGTTTTCACAGCCGTCGACTGTGTGCTCCGAGGACGGTATACACGAAATGTTGTTGTTTGCATGGCCCGGCACGAATAAATTGTGCCTGAACGCTGATGATGAAATAATATTTTTATTATGGCTAAGAAATCTGTAGGTAGTGCGCTAAAACAACGTTCTTTTTTGAAAAAGGAAGGAGTGGTTCATGTCAAGTTAATGAACTCTGAAACAACTTTTGAAAACGGAATCACAAGAGTTTTTCTTTTTTTGCATCAAAAAATAAGTAGGTAGGTACCTAGGTCCAGGGCCAGACTCAAGTACCTATTCAAAGGGGGATGATGCTTGATAAAAATCGCATCACCATCATTTCATATAACAATTTTATTTTAATAAAGGTATAATATAAGGTTAATATAATACCTACCTCAGTGGAGTGAATACTAGCCTACTTATAGTCAACATCGTAGAACCATTACTGACTAAGTATTTCATAGGAAAATTGTCGGTAGATACCTGTAAGAAACCTACATAAGTACCTACCTACCTTTCTTATCTCTGAGTAATTTTAAAAACGACACAATTCACTTCATTGAATATGCAGATACTATGTAGGTACCTAGATTTACCATGATCTACTGTTAACTTGTATTTTAAACTGTAACTACAAGCATTAGAGTTTATTTTAACTAGCATTTTATTAGATAAATTCATAGTACTAGTCTAGTTATGCAATTTAGTAACAGGCAAGGGGGAAACAGCAAACAATGACGATGGGAATGTCTTTCTTATTGTTTTGTGTGCGCAGACAGACTTACAAATAATTAATTGTGTTGCGATGCGATTATATCGCGCACTAGATTGTGGGGAAAAGTTTGATTGTTTAGATAACCTACAGGGTATCTACAAGTTACTTCAGGTTTAACATGAACACCATTCAGGAACCACAAAATAAATAAAAGTTGCAGAGTTATTGGTCGTTATTTTCAATTTGTTCATTACAAATGTTAACTTATTATAAGTCACTGCCAGGTGCGACTGCCTGATAGACAATGATCATCTCATTTCCTGGCTTGATTTCAGTTTTTATCAAAATTAATGTCAGGGCACATGCAGCATAAAATAAATCAATAAGATCAACTATGCGATTATCATAATTAGATCGGACCTTGCATAAAATTTAGTAGAATTAATGACATACTGGACTCTTACCAAAATCAGTGATTCCATGATTCAGCAATGAAACTATACTTCCAATGATAGGTGACTCTACTGACTATTGCTGTCTCTACTATTGTTTAGCGATGAGATAAGGTAGAAATAATCTCGTTTATATCTTTTTCTTTATAGCAGCTGGTTAAGGCAGAAAAGCTCTCAATAAGTAACGTCCTGATTTAAAGATACATTCATAGACCAACCTACAGTTACTTTTACAGATAGACAGACCGACGATCGATAAATTTAAAGACCAGTTTTTTCTTAAATGCCGCAGATGAAAAAAGTTTTGGCCTAAAGGTAGGCAGACATCATGATATTTTTCAAAATAATTTATGAGATTTTTCATGAAGGGAAACTTTTAAGGATCCTCTCGAAATTAAAGAATTCTTATAGTTTTAGGCAGAAATGCATAGGTACAAAAGAAATGCAGAAAGTGCATACAATTTTTTTTATCCCAAAGTCTAGTAAGACGTTGAGATTAAGTTTTAAACTGTTGAAATATAGGTTGCAGGTGGTTCTTCCGACACGAGTTACTACCAACATCCATGACTTTGGTTGGGTTAGCCTAATCCCATCTAGTAGGTACATTTTTAATTAGTGCCAAAATTTACCATGACCTATTCGCCAACTATTTTAGCACAACCGGCATAGATAGATCTTTACCGACACCTTATTTGGCTACGAGTACAATCGTTAACCAAACAAGCCTTTTGGACTTAGCAACATAACACTTCACGAATTGTTTTTTTCGTACATGTTGTGTTGTATGTGTGGGGCTGCGCATGTAGGCGTGACGGCCGATAGCGTTATCGACTCGGCTTGCAAAAATACACAACAAACATACACAGTATATGCAAAACACACAGAAAACACAGGTGTGGTTTAGCGATAATTAAGTAGGTAAAATAAATAAAAAACGGTCATTTATTAGTGTTTGCACGAGGTTTCGCAGTAATTTCTAGCTTAAAATAATTTATTGTTTATTTAAAACAAAGGAGTGCAAAGAGAATGATGCACTAAACTGTAAAAACTTACTTTACTAGGTACTGAGTAGGAGAAAACCTTATTGTTTCTACCTGTTCTGTTCGCTAAATCAAAGTTCTGAAGCTCCATTTCCATCATAAGTATCTTTGCTCTTTACAATGCGACTTTATTAAGGGGCCATTCATTTATTACGTAAGATGATTAAGGGGGGGAGGGGGTCGACCATGTCTTATTTTTTCTTACAAGGGGTGGGATGGAGTCTCGATAGTTCTTACGTAAGATCACATCACACAAAGTTTATGACTACCAAAAAATTAAAATTATTAGTACCTTTGTAGGTACAAAAATCATTTTTAAAAATTGTTACTTTGAAAAATTAACATTAAAACAAACCAAACGTGTATTAGTTTTTTCCTTTAGATTCTTACGTAATAAATATTAAACAGGGGGGGAAGGGGTCGGCCAATTCTTATTTTTTCCTATAATAAGGGGGAGGACGGGGTAATTTTTTTTTTGTGATGAGGGGCCATTTATTTAGTACTAGACTAAATGAATGGCCCCTAATCACGAAATACTTATTCGATTGATCTCATAATTTGCGATTGTGTTGTACTAAGTACTAATTAAACAAGAAACGTTGGCCTTCGACTACAATCGTTTAGTGTTTATGTATAAGTACGATGACTCATTTTAATTTATCAATAAAAAGTTGTAGTGGTGCCGTTTTCCATTGAACAAAGCTAGGCTCATCTAAACTGTTTCATCTGAAAAATTCGCTTACACATTGTTAGTACAAAAATGCGCCTTCCTACTGATAAAACAAAACAACCTAAATAATGTTGCGGCCTCGAAATCTAAATATGCGGCTATCAGCTACGCTTCCGACCTCCTTTTGTTTCCTAAACAATCTGAAACTAGTGCAAACCACATTTTATAGAGCTAAGACTGTTTGCAAAAGAGGTAGGTAGATATGAGTTAATAAAATGTACCGGTAATACAACAGTTAAATTAGAGTTGACGTCATGTAAATGCACTTAGTCCTGCCCTGGAACTTCCGCTAGCCCGTTGGAACAGTTCGGAATTCAAATGAAAACAATTTCCGTGCCCGGAAACTTCTGCTAGATTTAAAACTATTACTATTGATTCTAGATTTATGGTCATTAGAATATCTAAACGACATCTCCACGCTCTATGAGTTAATAATGTATAATGCCTACCAACTACAGAATATCTGAGCCGCATTTTTACTACCCGTTGTCCTATTACCCGTTTTCCCGTAGGAATGAAGCACTTTCCCGCGGTAAAAAGTAGCCTATGTTCATCAGGAATAATGTGGCATTCTAACGGTAAAAGAATTTTTCAAATCGGTCCAGTAGTTTCGGAGCATATTCAATACAAACAAACAAACAAATCTTTCCTATTTATAATATTATTAGTATAGATCTACACTACCTTATACACGCGACATATATGTAGCTAGAGGATTGTCCTGAAAATGGCTAAATGTCATAAAGTAGTAGGTAAATTAGATGTTTTGCAATTTGCATGATTTATTTTACACGAGCTTCTGGTAGCGCAATTGAACGCGATTTCCGGGATTAAAAGGTAGAAAAGCCTATCTTTATCATTACATCTCCAGGTAATCTACCTATGAAAAAATTCAGCCCGATTGTTTTGGTGTGAAGAGGAATCATGACGAACATCCAAACTATCGCATATAGACTAATTAGTGTGATTCTCTAAAAATAGAGAAGCAAGCGAATGAACGCATTAAATAGTTTTACAATTAGAATATCTTTAAAACTCTCAGTAGTACAAAAACGTAGCAGTCGTGAAAACTCTCAGTCAAAAATAAAAAATAATCTTAAACAGAACAATCTAAATACAGACGGGTACGGTAGAAAAAGCTGAAGAGTCTACAAACCCTTGTTTTTATAATCCGTCCCTTTATTTGCCTTTCCCAGTCCTTGCAGGGCAGGGATTCGAACCCCAGCCCTACCTCATTGAGGAATTTTAAATTAAGTTATAACTAAATACGTAGGTACGTGTTCTCTTCTAAATGAAAATGTTGATGATACATCACAATAAGCATACTAATATTAGTTTGGATGTTTAGATGTATGGATGGATAGATGGATGGATGTTTGTTACCACTTGACGCCAAAACTACAGAACGGATCGACCTGAAATTTTGCGTACAGGTAATTCTAATCCTGGAATCAAACATAGGCTATTTATCCCATATATCAATTCCCATGGGATAGAAAACGTTTCCAAAGAAACAAAGCGTGCGAAGCCGCGGGAAGAAACTACTTATAAATACTTAAAAAAATTGTAACTAAAAAATACTTAACTAACTATAAATGATGCATTATATAATGATGCATGTATTTTCTGCCGAAACATTTAAAGGTAATTTCTATCCCATGGGAACTAGGATAAAAAGAATGAAAATAGCCTATGTTTGATTTCAAGCTTAGAGCTACATCTATGCGAAATGTCATCCCAATCGGTTCAGTCGGGGCGTGAAGAGGTAACAAACATCCATCCAAACATTTATGTATACATCCAAACGTCCAAACTTTCGCATTTGTGAATTAGTGTGATATTCTATTATCTATCCGTGAAAATATTTAATATTCTCTCTGGTATGTACTATCACTTCGTAAGTCTGTTAATAGTAATTAAGCCTTTGCTTTTCCTTCAAATAAATTTATTAAGTTGCAATTAGGAATGTTTCACTAATACATTTTTTTTTCCGCGTATTGGCTTCATTATTTTTTCACAAAGAAATTAAGTTCACAAAGAATAATTTAAATCAAATAATAGAAATAAAGGACTAGTATTTACAATAAAAACAATAAGTAATGTGTGTCTATTTAATTAACGTAATTTAATTATGTATATCAGTCATCTAGTACCCATAACACAAGTTCTGCTTAGCTTGGGGCTAGATGATGCTGTGTAGATGTCCCGCATTATTATTATTATTATTGTGATTAAGAATAAAAGAAAAGAAAATGTCCATGAGCGGCGAAAAATTTTCGTCGCTCGTTCACTTACGAAAACTTACATCATGGTTGTAGGGGCTCGTCGAAGGTGTAAGACTTCAACTAGGGCTGGTCAGGAATGATATCAATAGAAACACTTCAGAACACTTCAAATCGGTATATTCAACCGTATACACACAACTACGTTCTTAATACAAAAAGTCACTGCACTGCACTTAACAATTCACTTTCGTTATTTTCCTTAAGACTTGTTCACTGTTTGATCGCTTAGAACTGAATGAATAATCTGCCAGAAGGCTCGGTTTTTATACCTATTTCTATCCTTTCTGGATAATTCTACGCGTTTCCGGAAGCTATACCTATCTCTTTCTTTATTCTAGAAAATTTTTCTGTCCTTGTCTTTCTTTTCGATTCGTTCGAGAAATTAATTGTCTATAGATACATAAGTAGGTAGGTATAAGCGAGCCGGACGCTAGCAACTATTACCTATTCTGTTTACCTAAAAATAATGTTCGATTTTGAACTCTATTTCAAAACAAAACTTCAAGAAATTTCCTAGCTATAATGAAGATATTGTCCTACACAATTTTGAGCCTTATTCCTTCGGCATAATGTCGTCGTTGCTAACATTCTCCCCCCCAGTGCGCGCTCCAACAAGCACTCCATCTAACTGAAGCGACGACGTATTGGGTACAATGACGATGAGGCGAGAAGTAGGTCTCTTCATGATACCACCCTTTGTTCGTACGTCGACGATACGCGTTCGACCATCAGGACCCGGGTATGTTTGTTCTATGACTCCTCTTGGCCAAGTGTTTCGTGGAAGAGAAGAGTCTGCTACTAAAACTGTGTCTCCTATTTGAATATTCGTAATTCTTCGGTTTTTTATCTTTCGAGGCATCAGTGTCGGCAGATACTCTTTTAACCACCTCTTCCAAAAGTGGTCAGCCAATCGTTGTGCTGTCTTCCAATTAGGACGGCCGACGAGGTTTACGTCATCGGATTCTCCGAAAATTGCAGCTCCGTTAGAGCGGCCAATCAAAAAATGATTTGGAGTTAAACTCTCTTCTTCTACCGGTTCAGCGCTGAGATGAGTAATTGGCCGAGAATTTACTGTGTGCTCTACTTCTGTTAATAAAGTAGAGAGCACCTCCTCTGGTGGGTTTCTTTCATTCAGGACCGCAGCGAGAGCAGTTTTCACTGACCGCACTAGTCTTTCCCATGCTCCTCCCATATTAGGTGCACCTGGCGGAATAAATTTCCACTTGAATCCTCCATTTTCAGCAGCCTCAATGAGGTCTTGATTTCGGAGTTTCTTGGCCTCTTCCTTGAGTTCTCGTTTCGCTCCAACAAAATTAGTGCCTTTGTCAGAAAACAGTATCTTCGGGCTTCCTCTTCTCGATGAGAACCTTTTCAGCGCCATTATCATAGAATTCGTGCTAAGGGATGCAGCCAGTTCGATGTGAATTGTCCTTGTTGTGAGGCACGTAAAAAGTACACCCCAACGCTTTTCTTTTCTTCTGCCAATAGTTACATATATCGGCCCAAAGTAATCAACACCAGTACATGTAATTGGTGGCTGATGATGTGCGAGACGTTCTTGAGGTAAGTCCCCTAGTGGTGGCATTTCTGGTTTTTGTCTTCTGATTTTGCACAGCTGGCATTGATGAGCAACTTGTCGTACTGCGTCGCGTAGGGATAGTATCCAAAATCTCTGTCGCAGTTCATTAATTACGGTGGCGTGTTTTCCATGGTGTAGATTTTTATGATAATGTTCAATTATTAGCTGTGACACACGGTTTTTTCCATCCAGGATTGGTAATTTAGGATTTTCGAAGTCCCGAAGCTTCGCTGTTCTAGTATTGAGACGCAATATATTTTCTTCATCGAGTGTCACATCTATTTTCTTAAGTCGGCTTGAAATTTCAAGCGGTTTGTTTTTATTCAGATTTTCTATTTCATTCTTGAATGATTCTTGCTGGCTGTAACGAATGAGAGCTAATTCTGCTTTCCTCAAATGTTCATTTTCGATAGGTAGCCAGTTTCCTCGGTCCCGTTTTTTAGACGGTGTTTCTTGACTCGTTGATTTTCGGCGGCATAAATCCATGAACATGTATATTCTTGCCGTAGCTCGAAGAAGGCGCATCCAGCTACTGAATCTGCAGGGATCAGGCAGACTCGGCGAAGTGGCGATTCTTGTTCCGGCACAGGTAACTTTTTTCATTTCGTCATGGTCATGTTCTCGTATTTCCTCTTTTCCAATATCCTTGACTGGCCAAGTAGATTCGGATTGATATAAAAATGCGGGCCCATTAAACCATCTCGCTTTGCTGTCAAAGTCTTTCGGGACGTTTCTGGTAGCGTCATCTGCTGGGTTTTCTTTAGTTGGAACCCATTTCCATTCATCTGGCTTGGTGATTTCTTCATCATTATCTTTTATGCGGCAATGATTCACGAAATTCACGGGGGCTGTTCCAGAATGAAAGCCGTGGAGCACCCATCCCAGGCTCGTGAGTGATGCGACAGGTTCGTTTCTTTTTCCCTTCTGGATTTTTCTTGATACGATTAGATCCCAGTTATCTTGCCCAATCAGCAGCGCTGGTTTATTTGCTTCATAGAGGAGCTTTTCTTTCAAGTTTTTCAAATGACTGCACTTTTCAATAGTGTCCACATCGATGCACTGAGGTGCCAGTTTTAAGTCTTCTATGGTGTGCACCCCTTTCAGCATTCGTTTATCCGTCCTAAATGCTCCTTTTATTTTGAGATTCATTTTCTCGGAGTCTTTCGTTTCTATATTCTTTCCACCGACGGTTTCTATTATGAGCGGTTCTGCTTTTCCGGTGGCTCCGATACGACGGGCAACATCTTTATCAATCAATGACACTGTAGAACCTTCATCTAATAGTGCCAAAATTCGCGTAGTCCCCTTCGGTCCGTAAATATCTACAGGAATCATCTTCAGGTAGACGCTTGCTGTTTTGCCCATCGCATAAACGGATGTCATGACGTTTGCAACTTCTTTATTTTCCGTCGTTGGTTGAGTTACAGACGACGTCTCACTTGGCTTGTCTGGTTGCGTTGACGGTGCTGGTTCTCGACGAGATAGCTCCGAGTGCAACATATTGTGATGAGGTCGCTTGCATCTCTTGCACGGCTGTCCTTTGCAATTTGATATCATGTGTCTTCGACGGAGACACATGAAGCATAGCCGATATTTCTTCGCGATCTCCCATCTTTCGTTTGTTGAAGCTTCTTTGAATTTTTTGCATTCTGTGAGCCAATGGTCTTTTTCACAATGGACGCAGAACTTTTTCGTTTTAACAGGCGCCGTTTCATCTTGGTCCGTTGCAGCATTCACTTGGTGACGTGTGTGTCTCTTCTTGCTAGATTCTGGTGGAGCGTAAGTGGCACACAAGGATGCTTCTCGATTCAAAAAATTTTTGATTTTTACTAATTCAGGTTCTTCACCACTGTGTGCTTTGAAATCGAGCCATCTCCATTTCATCAACGGCGTAAATTTCTCGATGATTTTCTTGCAGGTTTTCGGCGAATGCAAGTATTCGCGTTTGTTTAATGCACTAATCGTCGCTACTGCGTTTCCAATGCGACTGGCGATAACACATATTTCAAATCAAATCAAATCAAAAACTCTTTATTTCCATAAATACAATAAATGTACACTTAGAAAAGGTCAAATCATAAAACTAAACACTGACACGGAAATAAAGTGATATTTTTGATTTCTGTCGCTTCGGTATGTAGACTAAAGTAAAGAAGCGACGAAGAAACCTTTAGCCTGTTAGTTGTTATTTTTCGAGTTGGAGCAAAACTCGTCCCAAGCTTTTTTATCCTCTAGATAATCTGATATTTTGTAGTAAGCCTTTTTACAAAGGATATGTTTGACAATTTGTTTGAATTTATTTATTGATAATTTTTGCAACTCACTTGGAGTTTTGTTGTAGAAGCGTATACATTGCCCTTTAAAAGATACATTTATCTTGTGTAGCCTAGTTGTGGGCACAGCGAGTTTATCCTTATTTCTAGTATTTATATTATGTATGTCGCTATTTTTAGGGAATAGATTGATATTTCTATGAGTGTACAACAAGTTTTCATAAATATATTGACATGGTACTGTCATTATGTTTATTTCTTTGAATTTAACACGCAGGGATTCTCTGGGACCCATATTATAGATTGCACGAACAGCTCTCTTCTGCAGCACAAATACGGTGTTAATATCTGCAGCGTTCCCCCACAGCAGTATGCCATAAGACATAACACTATGGAAGTAGTTGTGGTAACACTATGGAAGTAGTTGTAGAAGTATGGAAGTAGTATTTCTTTCATTGATTCGCCAAGCCGTGGTAGTTCTTCTATACTATCGATCTCGGCGAGCGCGATTTGTTCTGGTCTTCCAAACCTTTGTTCTAGGGCATCCACAACATCGCCAGGGTTAGAGGCCACAAACAAAAGACTTCTGACGACTTCCCTAGCTGTTCCTTGGATGGAATTTCTAAGGCGAGCCATATTCTGTACGTCGCTGTGCTGGCCCACGCTGTCTAAATATGCTCTCTTGAATGGTAGCCACTCTTCATAATCTCCATTGAAGTTTGGAAGATCCCACACTTTTGTAGACTGTCCTGATCTAGAGGCACTTATGATGGCGTCGGCGAGTCTACTTATTTCACAATTATGAGTCGGTTTGTCCTCAGCAGGTGACATCGGTTTATTCTGAATTTGTAGGTTATTGTATGGATTTTCAGTAAACTTGGTCGATTGTTCGACCCATCGTTCCACCTGAATCGATCTTTCTTCGTCGAACTCATCATCTTCTGATTGAAGTTCTGATGGACACTGGGACCCAGTGACACTCATACGGGCTAAATTCGCGGCGATTGTAGCTGCTTTTTCTTCAGCTTTTACAATAGCAGCTTCAGCATCGGCAGTTTTAGCGTCAGCTCTGGCGGCAGCGACGGCGGCTTTAGCTTTGGCGGCGGCAGCGGCGGCTTTAGCTTCGGCAGCGGTAGTGGCAGCTGCAGCTTTAGCTTCGGCAGCGGCAGTGGCAGCTGTAGCTTTAGCTTCGGCAGCTTCGGCTTCGGCAGCGGCAGCTTTAGCTTCAGCGGCGACTTTAGCTTTGGCTGCTGCGGCTTCAGCTCTAGCTGTAGCAATCTTCGCTTTAGCCTCCTCAAGTTCTTTTTCTTCTAGTTCCCGAAGAGCAGATGACTGAGACCTCCTTGAGGATTTCATCGACCTTGGAGCAGGAACAAAGAATGCAGAAGAAGATGACGGTGGAATCTTAGCAGATCCTCCAATGTTCTTCGGCTTCACATCAGCAGTTGCAGGACACAATGATTTCAAAGAAACAAACGGTGGAACATCTTGTTTTCCTCCAATATTCTTTGTTTTTACACGTGCTGACCTTCTTAGTTGCCCTGGCAGCATTGCGGGGCTTTCGAATGCTTCCGCTGTCCCAGACGGTACAACTGTGCAAGGAGTTCCAATGGACAACGGAGCGGCGGTGTTCAAGTCAGTCAGCATGTTCAAAGACGAAGTTGAACTGTATTCGGCTCCCGTCTTCCCGGGGCAGATCGGTGATCTGGAGCGTACAATAGGCATTACGCGAAATCACTTCCTAATCCGGCTCGAAGGACCAAAAAACTGTAGGGGCTCGTCGAAGGTGTAAGACTTCAACTAGGGCTGGTCAGGAATGATATCAATAGAAACACTTCAGAACACTTCAAATCGGTATATTCAACCGTATACACACAACTACGTTCTTAATACAAAAAGTCACTGCACTGCACTTAACAATTCACTTTCGTTATTTTCCTTAAGACTTGTTCACTGTTTGATCGCTTAGAACTGAATGAATAATCTGCCAGAAGGCTCGGTTTTTATACCTATTTCTATCCTTTCTGGATAATTCTACGCGTTTCCGGAAGCTATACCTATCTCTTTCTTTATTCTAGAAAATTTTTCTGTCCTTGTCTTTCTTTTCGATTCGTTCGAGAAATTAATTGTCTATAGATACATAAGTAGGTAGGTATAAGCGAGCCGGACGCTAGCAACTATTACCTATTCTGTTTACCTAAAAATAATGTTCGATTTTGAACTCTATTTCAAAACAAAACTTCAAGAAATTTCCTAGCTATAATGAAGATATTGTCCTACACAATTTTGAGCCTTATTCCTTCGGCATAATGTCGTCGTTGCTAACAATGGTTGTCTGAAAGAGACCGCTCTTTGCGATAAAGCCGCCCATTGTAAATTATTTGTTTTTGTGTTCTGTAATTTTTTTGATTAAGTATTTGGTGTGCGTGCAGTAAATAATGGTTGTAGTGTTTCGGGTGTTCTGGGTATTTTATTTTCTATGAATAATAAAAAATATCTAACTTTGTGATTACAAAGGACACATTTGATTAAATGTATTGTATTGTATTATGTATCTTAGTTACCTTACCTACCCAAAACACAAGCTGTGCTTTGCTTGGGGCTAGATGATGCTGTATGTATTGTCCAGCATTATTTATTTATGTATTTTTTATTAATTTATTTAAGGTACCTACCTACCTACCTCCTGAATTGACTTAATAATATAATCAGATGTCTTGACTTTATAAAATGTTCTTAGCCAGCTGGTGGCTTATGGACTGTGAAGTGAAGTGTAAGTACCTACATTTATTGTATTTATGGAAATAAAAAGTTTTGATTTACTTTTTTTTGAAGAAGGATGATGCTTCAGGAGCTATATTATTTACTACTTTCTGCCCGCGGCTTCCGCACGCGTTGTTTCTATGGAAAAGTTTTCTATCCCGATATGATTTGTGGGATTAAAAGTGGCCAATGCTTGATTCCAGGATTAGAATTACCTGTATGCAATATTTCAGCCCGATCCGCTCAATATTTTTATCGTGAAAAGGTAACAAACATCCATACATCCAAACTTTCATTCATCAAAATTATTTTAGCGAAAATTCTGAGTCTTTGTTTGTGGACGATTTTTTTTTTAATTTGTTGATCCAAGCATGTTACTTACTTACCTATTGAAAACCTGATTATTTGTGCTAATTGAATCGCCAAATTTAGTATCACACAACTAGTGACTATCATAAAGGTGTTGTTGTTTTTCTATTGGTATTGTTCACGTTGAATATTTATGTAAATTATCCTCTACACGTGGAGTTGTAGCGTTTATCTTTATACATTTCAGAAAAAATCTGCAGAATAGCCTTGAAATAAAATTGTTCATGAAAAAGCACGAATTTATTAAATGGGCTAAATCTATAAGATACTAAGATATTTTAAATCTCAACAAAATAGCGAAAAAACAATAGCTTAGGTACATTATTTTTCTTGGGTAGGTATACCTTACCTAGGTACCTAGCTAATTAGGTATTATTAGACATCAAAACTAATTTTGTTTAATAGCTTTACCTATGCATAAATTTTCGCGTTCCTATGATATTTAATTTTGGTGGTGTGATGTCTAAAATCAATAAAGATTAATCGGTTGGCTCCATACGTGGGTAAACATTAGTTACGTTTCTAATTTCCTACAACGGCGGACATAAATTAAAAAGTCAACTCATCAAAATTTCGTCTTCGCCTAAATACATGACAAGTACCTCTCCCTCCTTGTCTCCCCTCTTACACAAAGTGACAATAAGTCGCATACTCACACATGCCCATTGTTTGTACACTCACACACACAGAGAACCGGCTAGGTATTCGGTTTCCCGCCACCACCGGCGCGAACACGCACACAAAACACGAAGAGCAAACAATACAAACACCAACACACAAGTAAATTTAAACTCACCTCAAAATAAATCCATTAGAAAACACACTTGTTCAAACAACTAGCGCTTAGCCTCGAAAACGCGTTGAAAAAACACTCGCCAGCATCCGATATTGTGTGCTTAACACTTTTCCAAACTTTCTGTGTCCAAACCTACTTCTTCATTAGCACCTCTGAACTGCACCTCCCGCCAAAAACTTCTTTTTGAGAATTAGAGCAAAATTCAAAAATCAGGCGCGTTTTTCACTCCAAAGGTACTATTAAAAAATTAAAACAATCCAATATAACACTTTATCCGAAAACGTAAGTAGTCCATCCAGTCCAATAGGAATCTTAAGTGAAAAAAACTAATCGTACGAATTCGCAAACATGATAATATCGCTTCATATCACTTCCGCAATTAACTCGCGAGTTTCGATCAAACTAATAAAAGATTCGCGACAAGTGGCCCCAAGTCCCAACACTTATTAACACACGTTTCGCGGTAAAAATAAACTATGATTAACTGCTATTAAGATTCGCGGAGACAACCGAGGCGGCACCGGCAACATGCGAATATGTTCAGTAAAATAAATAGGTGAATAGGTAATTTATATAAACACGAACAATTATTATAATCAATGTTAACCTGCCAATAAAATCGCGAATTTGTTTACCGCGTTGCTATTTCGGTCGGTAGAAGCGGTTCCGATATGAATAATTATTATCGCCGGCGAGCGAACATCGACGCATAGTTGTCGTTTCATAAAACGTGCGCGTTAAAACTGAGTCGAAAGGCTCGCCCCGTGTCGGAGCATAGCGCCGAATAAAATAAACAACAATATACCTAAATAAGCGGCTCGACGGGAGTGGCGGAGTGTGCGTGAGTCGCGATGTGTGCGTGTGTAAACAAGGGGCAGCAGGGCATGCATGATATCTTTGACAAAATGATCAACACTTTTTACACTTCTTGCTAAAGCACTATCACCTACTCTATACTGCCCTACACTACGATGACCCGAAGTATTAGAATTCTCGCTCAGCTGGCAACTGACAAATTGGATCGACCATGTTAAACTACGCAATAATTTTTGGTCCATTTGAAAAATTCTAGACATGGAACGAGTAGTGATTCGCCGAGTACTCGGCCACCGAGTACTCGGCCTGGATTGGGCCGAGTACTCGGCCGAATACTCGGCTTTTAAGAAAACGCGGTATCGGGCGGCGCGCTGTAGTGGTGTATTGGTTATTGGTTGGTGTAGTGGTTATTTCCCATCTACAGAGCGAATACGTACACAGCGGCGCGATATTGCAGCGCGACGAATCAGTGCACGGGGAATCTGTCCTTTTGTGCTGGGAAAACCCTAATTTCATAATTTGTCAATTCATTAGGCACTTTTGTATGAGTATTCACGTAGCACAGGTTACGCTCGTATGTTTAATGAATTATTTTATGTGGAAAACGCGCAATTTATTACAAGATGTCGAGTAGTTCGAAAAGGTCGGGTGTTTGGAAATACTTTGTGGAGGTTGATAAAAACAAATCTTAGTGCAATTTGTGTGGAGTCCATCTATCACGTGGAGGTGTGGGAAAATCTGCGACTACTTCGTCCATGAAAAAACATTTGCAAACTAAACATAAGTCAGAGAGTATGACAAGATTTTTGGTACTACAAGTATTGCTTCAATTAGATTTTTATCGACACCCGCCAGCTCCTTTTACAGTGAAAGGCTTTTTTCAGAGGCGGGCTTATTATATGAAGCAAAAAGAAGCAAACTAGACCCAAATAGGGCCGAAAAACTAGTGTTTTTACATCACAATCTTCCTAATAATTTTCTTAACCTAATAATATCTATTAAAGATTCTTATGTACGTTTTCAATACTTTTGCTGTTCTCATGTACCTACCTGATGTTTTATTTAATGTGTCTAATAATAATGATAAAAACTAGCTTTTTGTCTTCATTTTTCCCTGCAATTTAATTAAGGCCGAGTACTCGGTACTCGGCCGTTAATACTCGGTGCTCGGCCGAATCTTAAAAAAGGCCGAATCCGCCGAGTACCGAATCCAAACCGAGTACTCGTTCCATGTCTAAAAAATTCCAGAGATATTTTTTTTTTTATTTCCTTCGTGGCACTTAATGAGGTAGTACATGAGCAAATCCCCAAATGAGGTCATGTAAATTAGATTTTTGCCCGAAGTTTTAATTTCGGAGTTGATCTGAGTTTTATTTTGTGCGCTTTGTGTGCCTTATAATTATAACATGAAGTAAGTAAGGCAGATAATAAAAACACAAGACAATAAAACTAGTCATGAAACGTTCACTGTGTCCAAGCTACCCCAGTCTCCCGACGAGAATAAACATATGACGTCATCGGCGGGTAAACAAACAAACAAACACATGCGCCGCGCTCATGTTTCCTTAATACAATTATTATTTCGAATGTGGAACGTGAGCGGGACGGACGCGGCAGCCATAGATTTTTCGCATTTATTTTTAATTTCGCGAGGCCACATGCCTGGGCCCCACTCATTGTCTATACGAATGTTGTTAGCATTCAAATTATATCGCACTACATCTATATACCTACTTACTTACACTTAAATACTCGTACCTACTTGTTTCTTGTAAGTTACTTGAATGAGTTAGGTACCTATAGGTAAACTTATCGTGAGCTCTTTGAAAGGCTAAATTAAAGTTCTGCCTGCTCAGAGTTAGAAAAACTTCCCCAACAATTATCTACCTAGCTACCATCCTGCTTAATCTGACAGCTATCATTTATCGTATCGACAGAAATTTTATCATAGCCTTGAAATAATATTATGATCTGAATCACAGGGTTCCTAAAGATCTTTTTCTTTGTCATCAGATTAAATCCCGAGTAAATCAGGGCATCAACTAGGTCAATAGGTTTTGCAATATTGCCATCATGCGAGTTGCTTCGCACGTTTTTACTCATTATCTACTTTACATTTACATAATATTGGTATCGTACGCAATACAATAAATAATCCGAGCTCCAATGATAAATAACCCAGCGTTATTAAAACATCTTGTCAAATTGACGTCATAGTAAAACAATTATTGTTATTACCAACGTGGAATAATCAACTTGTGCTGAGTATTTATATCTGTCAGGCACAATAAGTCAGTCACAGAAGTTCATTAATATTATTCCAGCCTATCACCACCACTTATTAATGTGTTCGTAAACTCCAAAATATTTTTTTTAAGAGTATAGGTAGTTTTTTTTTACTCTTCACTTATATAAATGTGTATAATGTAATGTACTTACTTACTTATTTTTGTAATTTAAAAAATATAATTAGTATAATTGGTTCCAACATCAAACCAAGTCAAAATCAACTACCTACATTAATTTGGTGTGGTAAGCAGCATTTGTAACTCCAAAAAAAGGTTTCGCTGTATGTTTTTTTTACTTTTTACGTTTTTTCGTCGAATAGGTATGAACTGATTTTGATAGTTCTTTCCGTACTGTATAGAAAATGATTCCGAGATGGTCGCATAATATTCCCGAGCGATATGTATTTGTCCCGCAAAACTTAAAAAAACACCAGTTACACTGGTGTGTTTTAAATAATTTGGAATTTGATGTCGGTTTTTAATTTCTTTTATAATATCAATTTATTTGAATTCTTCCGCAAGGTACTAACCTAACCTAACCTAACCTAACCGCCGCCGATTTGTGCGAACTTAACAGGTGTATTTGATTATTTTCCTTTTTAACCCCCGACACAGTAGATAAATAGTACCCCCGATGCAAAAAGAAAGGGGTGTTATAAGTTTAACGTGTCTGTCTGTGTATCTGTCTGTCAAAAAAAACTAAACGAAAATCGGTTCATCCGTTTGGGAGCTACGGTACCAGCTCCCAAACGGATGAACCGATTTTCGTTTAGTTTTTTTTTGGTGTCATAGATAATTAATATACCGAGTGTAAGCCATGTTTCTTATAAATCTGTCCGGGGTTTTTATACTACATGGTACTAGTGTGTAACATTGGTGATTACCGCCGAGGCGCCATTGATTGGTCTTAACTCCCGAGGACGGTAATCATCAATACACACGTGTATCATACGACGTTTTTCAACACACTTGTGAATAAAATAACAATAAAAACTCATTTTATTACAGAGAAAACAAAAAATATATTTAAGTTAAAGTTTTATTTATTATACTATACACGTACGAGTTAAAATTATCTATTTAAATAAGAAGTTGCATGAAATGAGCAAGCAATAGGAACATTAATATATTTGTTCTATAATATTTATATAAAAAAAAATTCAACACACTTGCTCTTATAGTGGCTCTATGGTCACCGCCACCATTAAAATATTTCGAAAAAATTCGAATAAATCTCCATTCCCCCCCCCCCCCCCCCCCCCCCCTCTATCTCCGAAGATTTCAGAGTGATCCATGTAAATGTATGAAGCGTTTATAGATATTATGGATCTATATTTTACAGGAAAATATAGAGAAGTTTGTAAAAAAAACATTTTTTGAAAAATGGTCAAAAAGGGGGGGAATAGTTTTCAAGAGGGGGGGCTACCTCACCGAGTGGGCTCTCAAATGAAAGGTATCTGCTTGAACATTTCAAAACAGTTTTTCAAATTTCCATAGGTTTCATACTTTTTGAAATATTTCGAAAAAAGTCGAATAATTTACCATTACCCACCTTAACCGAAGCATGCAGAGAGATCCGTGAGAATGTAGGTTGGTACCTACTATTTTTAGGTATTCGTTAAATTGCGAAGATTCTAACCGATACTTTTGGTACATGTTTGTTGACAAACGTTTGAAACCCTCGGCGCGCGAGTTACACTCACACTTGACGGATCTTGTTTTTTGATAGGTTTGGAAGTCTAGGTAATCCGCTCGTACCTAAATCTAGACATGTACCATACTCAGATCGGTATCTGAGTATGGTACATGTCTACATTTAGGTACCCTACCCTACCTTAATAGCAATTAATTAATTGTTTAGGTGATACGTATCTCGTAGATTAGTTTTCAGTTAGGTAATTTATTTAAAAGTTTGCTTGTATATTTTATAGTACCTATACAAGCAAACTTTTTAAATAAATTGTTTATATACAAAATGTTATCGTAACAAGTACCTTTGTCAGATAAGTTTTTGATAAATTAATTTTGTTGGATGTATAATTTAGATTTATAAGTAATTATTTTGCTTTGTTACATAAATTGTAATTTTTTTTTTGTTGGATTAAGCACTACCTATTGTTATATAGAATTACGGGGGTGACATACCATGATGCTCGGCAAAACTCTCATGCACCAAATAAATTATTTAAAATAAATGTTTGTTTGCTTCTTTTTTTCAGCAAAACCAGTCTTTGGCCATGAAATTATCACATCACATCACATCACACTTCACACTAATATTATAAATGCGAAAGTTTGGATGGATGTATAGATGGATGGATGGATGTTTTTTTCCTCTTCACGCTAAAACCACTGAACGGATCGGGCTGAAATTTTGCATACAGTTAATTCTGATTCTGGAATCAAAAATAAGCTATCTTAGTTTAGTATACATTTTATCCCATAAATCAGTTCCCATGGGATAGTAGTTACCTTTAAACGTTTCCATAGAAACAACGCGGGCATAAACTAATTGCATAATAAAACGTCAAGTGCGAGTCGGACTCGCACACTAAGGGTTCCGTAAAACATTGTGTCTTGCCAAATTATCGTGATTCGAGGTCAATGGGCAGTATGTAGGGTATCCTGTAGGACTTGCCCATTTCGAGAATAATTTTTTTTTTGTTAATGAACTACTATTTTACAGTTTCTGGATTTTCCCCGTTATTTGTGCTATAAGACCTTGCTTCTTGCCAAATTTTATGATTCTTCGTCAACGGGAAGTACCCTATAGGTTTTGGTCCGTGGCAAGAATCAAAAGTTTTCTTTTGTGATAAACTACAAATTTACTGTTTTCGGATTTTTTCTTTTACTTGTGCTTTATGGCCTTGCTTCTTGCCAAATTTCATAAATCTAGGTCTACTGGAAGTAGGTACCCTATTGGTTCTGTGTGCATGTGTTTCCCTTGAAATTTCAAAATATTTGGACACACACGGCTGTAACTTTCGAGTGTGTTGAATCGAAATTCAAAAAATCGTGGAACAAAAGTTCCCTCGGGGTCCAGAATCACCTCCTTTTGGCATAGTACATACATACAAGCCACCCGCCCCGGCTTCGCATGGGTGCAATGCTGATACTAAATATACTACAGAATCGGCCTCCCGGCCGCAACCGCTATCTCCCTGCATTTTAAATCTGTATTATCTTTGAAAATATTTATTTAAATTACGTGCTGTAAAGGGCCATATTGATCTATATTAGGTAAATGCATATTGTATTTAAGGTACTCAATTGGATAAGGATTATTGCTGTATTGCTTAAAGGGGCTTCGTAACTAAGTCATTATTTCTCATAAAAAGTAACGGATAAAAATGGTTTTTGTGGGTTATCCCTAAGAGATAGACAGACGTATACCATCACGGACTTTTTTGTTGACCTTTTTAAGGTGTACAATTATGTACTACATTATTTTGATCTATGTCGTAGGGTTAGCCAGCGTTTGCAATGTAAGCGCAAAAATTGTGTTTATTTACGACATCACATTAGAAACCTCTAAAATTATCTGTGTTTCTCTTCTATATTATGCATGTATTATACACATTATAAACCTTCCTCTTGAATCTCTCTATCTTCAAAAAAAACCATATCAATATCCGTTGCGTAGTTTTAAAGATCTAAGCACATTATGGACAGACAGACAGACTGGATGCGAGTTTGTTATAAACTATGTAGTGATGTTTCGTGGCACTCTGTATATCTACGTACCTACCTACCTATTTATATTCGTACTTTTAAATTCCTAAAACTATGCCACCCACCTCTAAAAAATTCGCCACTCATGGTCACTCATCATGACGTCAATAGTTTGTATTTTATTCGCATAGGTACCAACACGGGAACCGAATCTGGGACCCCAGCCGACTACTAATGAAGGTAATTTATGAACACGAATAGTAATAGTTTATAAAATTAAACTCCGTTATGCCCTTTTTGGGGCCATTCATTTATTGCGTAAGACGATTTTGGCAACTTTTTGACCCCCTCCCCTATTATAAAAAAAATAAGAATAGCCCGACCCCCTCCCCCCTGTATAATATTTATCACGTATGAATCTAAAGGAAAAATGAATACACGTTTGGTTTGTTTTAATTAAAACAACAACAACAATTTTAACAATTTTTTAGAAATGTTTATTTGTACTAACAAAGGTAGGTACTTATAAATTTTTTTTGGTAGTAAAACACTTTGTTTTTTGTGATCTTACGTAAGAACTACCGAGACTCCCTCCCACCCCCTTGTACGAAATAATAAGACATGGTCACGACCCCCCTCCCCCCTAAATCGTCTTACATAATGGCCCCATGATAGCAATAGGACAATACCATTAAAGTAGGTTTTATACCTAGATATTAAAATTAGGTAGGTCCCTACTTATAATTATTTTATCTTTTGTTTCACGCGCTGTTCCGACAATTTAAATTACAAATTTTTCAATTTAGCTCTTACTTTATTTGAGTCCTTATTGACAAAGAAAATTATAATCAAATGAAAGAAATAATTTAGAACTACTATAATTGACACAATTGAGCTAACTACAGACTGTTGCAAACAATCTACAGGTACTTAATAATATCACAAAAATTTTCGACTCCAGCGTCACTTGACCTCGTGGTGTAGTTGGTTAACACATTCCGGTACTGACGGAAGGATGCGGGTTCAAGTCCCGCCGAAGAGTGAGGCTTACGTACCTACTATAGAAACAAAAAAAATTATCTACAGGTAGCTCAACTCATCCATGTCAATATTATGTAATATATTATTATATTCTTAATATGCCCTTTTATTGTGTACCTAATAATAACATAAATATTAACAAAATACGTTTTAGGTGGGTACTATTTCATTACATAAACTGTAATACAAGATTCTGCCTGTGGTTTCGCACGCGTTTATTGAAATAAAAAGTAGCCTTAATGCATTGAATTTGTAAGTTTTAGTAAGTAATAGTAGTTCAATGCCTTTATGTTATTCCATCTATGACTGTGTCAGATGTGTGTCAAATTTCATGCCGATCCAAACATTCGCATTTATAATAATAGTACCTAGGATAATATGATCCAATCCAAATCACTTAGCCCCTTTTGGGTTAGTACGGTCCTGTTGAGAGGCGCACCATAATTTGTAAATAGACGCCATCTCTTGCGGAATTTTGAAACTAGGTGTAAGTGAGTATGTGACGCCCTCATCAAGGGAAAACAGAAATTGCTTGCTGTGATGGTTTTGTTACTAGTTTTCTACATCAATCAACAGATGGCAGTTGTTAGAAATTTTATTCTAAAAAGTTGGTTCCTTCTAAAAATTTAGTAGGTACTTAGGTAGGTGGCCGCGGAGGTTTTAAATGTTCCCGTGGTTCGGCAAAAATGGCGAGAGAGGGACACCGGAGAGGTTTTAGTGGGTATTATGTTCTTTTCAGAACGTCGAGTCGCCACATAATTCTGGTCCCCCCCAGACCAGTTTATTCGTAAACGAATTTCCTCGCCGAATAAAAAAAAAAAAAAAAAAAGGTACTTAGGTAGGTAGTCAGGAACATGAACCTATATGATATAGGAATATGAAACATGTGCACAGTCCAGGTTAGATATATAGGCTATATCTAACCTGGACTGTGCACGTGTTTCATAAAAACGAGCCGAGTGAGAGGCCCCAAAGTAGTAGTTTATCTCTTTCTAGTACGATGTCCATAAATCTGCACCTCTATACACCCTACTAAGGTTGCCAGATGTCCGGGAATTCCGGGAAAGTCCCGGAATTTCACGAGTGGTCTCGTGTCCAGTAATTACACTTCACTGTCCCGAAATTCATGAAAACATATTTTTTTTCCACAAAATTAAGATACCACGGGGCGGTGCGGCGCACGTAACTCAGATAACGAAATTCAGTAGTTATGGCTCCGCGCGTTGACAGTGAGTTGTACAAATTCTGAACGCATCGGGCTGAAATTTTGCTTAGACGTAGCTCTAAATGGAATCAAACATGGGTTACTTTTTATACCATAAATAAGTTCATCAGGTGCTTAATTTTTTTGGAACTAACAAGACTATGTAGTTGTGATGATATGTATGGTTACTGTGTATGGTAGGTATGTATTAGACATGTGCGCCGACGTTAAAATAATCGGCGGCGGGCGCCGGCCTGAAATCGGCGGCGGCGGCGTGATTTCGGCGTGAATTCGGCGCGTAGGTATGAGTAATAAATAAATAATGCTGGAAAATTCACACAGCATTATTTAGCCTCAAGCTAAGCAGAGCTTGTGTTATGGGTACTAGATAACTGTTAAACATAAAATAATATACGAATACATTAGGGGGTGAATTTCGAAACTTCGAAGTTTCGTAAATTTGAAGTTTACTGGGCATTTTTCAAGTTCGAATGCGGTAGCCACGAATTCGAATTTTTTATTTTCTTATTATTTACCTACGTAAATAAGGCACCTTACGCAGTCACGTAACGCACACGTGCTATGAAAGAGTAAGTGTGAGCTTTTTATTTCAGACTCTTATGTAGACAAAAACAATATGATTGGAAAATTCAATAGTTTTGCCTAGGTATGCGCAAAATATCAAATGTAGCCCTACAAGCGATCTTGTCTTCTGTCTACAGCACTAGTTCTTTAGTAAAAAAAGTTCTAAGGACATCTCGTTTGGTCCCACCTGGAATGACAATAAAATTTTAATTTTTAAACGAAGCTCGAACGGCTTGGCACATTGCTTGCCCCGATGCTGCTCCCCCAAAATCACTTTTGTCCCAACGGCAATGGGACGACCCCTGTGTTGACACGGAATTGTTTGTTACAAAAGTGCTCCAGCACTGCGGATCGTTCCCGCCTCGTGGCCGTTTCTAAATAGGAGTCAGGAAATTGGTTGCAAGCATTTCCTTCATAATTATAACACTGGTACTTTATTGGATCCCGTAACTTTCCGTATCGCAACATGTCATCGGTTGGGTGCAAGGTGTTGCGCGCCTCATCAATGCCAATGCCAGTGCGATACTGCTGTCAAACAGCTTGATCATCACGGATTATCGTGTACTAGGGCCGCCAGTCGGATATCTCGCCATGCCAACCGGCGACATCATCCGGCGGGCCTTTTTCATTGCTAACGTACCAGCTATTCTCAAACCGAATGGTCTGTTGCGTGACGATGGTAAAAGGCCCGACGGTATGACCCTAATCCCATATGAGTTGGGGAGGCCTATTGTGTGGGACGCTACATGCGTCGACACACTTGCGCCTTCCCATGTTCCGAGGACATACGTGAGGGCAGGTGCGGGGGAAGATTTCAGGTGCAAAATGTGCAGGTCTCGACAGAGCCTACACATTTGCTCCCCTTGTCGAGTCGAGACCACTGGTTCTTCGGGTTTATTAAAAATTATCTGAGCGTTGAGTCGAAGCGACGCGTGACCCGAGAGCTGGTGAGTATATGGCGCAGCGCATCAGCATAGCCATACAGCGGGGCAATACAGCCAGCGTCTTGGGGACGCTTCCGACTGGTATTGATATGGATCAATTGAGCTACCTGTAGGCGAAGCACGGATATTATTCTCTAGGGTAGAATAGACATTATTGACATCGCATCGTCATACATTGCGTACATTATAGAAGTAAAAGGAATGACTTTCAAACCATTTACGCAATCGATGACAAAGTGACGTAATTTTTATCTATTCTACCCTAGACAACAATCCCCGTGCTCACCCTGCTGTAGATTGTTTGCAACAGTCAGTAGTTAGCTCAATTGCTTCTATTGTAATTATCACAGATCATACGAAAATTATAGAAGTACGTTAACCAGTTCTCTGCCAGGCTTCAGCGATTCGACCCGGAAAGACGCTTCTTCGCTGCTATACGTGCAGTGCAAGCGCGTCAGTGACACCTAATGTGGAACGTTATCAAAGTATTTTCGTATGTTTTAGATTAGGTAAATCGCTTTTCCGATTCTAACTCTATCTGTAAAGGGACTCGCAGATCTCGAGAATAAAAGTTATATTTTCCATCTGAACTTCGAACTTTCGAAATTGAGTTTCCGAATTTCGAAATTTAAAATAAAGCCCAACGTTTCGTACACAACAAACAACAGTGTTTGTAACAGTGTTTGTGCTTTTGTGGTAACTTTGTAAGTTTTTGAAATTAATTAAATGCAATTAATACTATAAATTTAGTCTGAATCTTTCTAGTGGAATTGTCTTGGTATTTGTTAAAGTTTATATTCGTACGGGTGTCCTCTTCATTTATAATCGGCACATGTATCAGTCTGAATCAGCGGCGACTTTTGATACCGTTCGGTTTGCGGTGCCTTTTGACATCGTGGCGCGGCGCCGTTCTTCTTTGACTACAACTTGGTTATAGGTAGCAGGTATCGCACAATGTAATAATCAATAAAATGACGGAGTTTTCAAATTAAATTAAATTAAAATTAAAAATTGTTTATTGCATAAAAGTACATTACACATTTGGGGCTCTCATCACCAATATAAGCTATTCATGAGAATAGCTTGTGGTTTGGCAGTGAGTGCTTCCTCTTACAATAATTAGGATTGGTTATTGTACAAGACGTGTGCGATGTGCGTCTTAAATAGTAAAAATAAAAATTGATAAGTACAGCATTTAAATTAATTATAAAACATATAAACATTTCAAAGCGTCTAAAAGAATACGTTCCACGCCGAATTCACGCCGATTGGCCGATCGGCGGCGGCGGCGTGGAAAATTTGCCGGCGGCGGCGGCGGGTCGGCGCGGCGCACATGTCTAGTATGTATACAGTTTGTTAAGTTAGGTTAGTTATTATTTATAATAATTAATATGTATAGATTTAACAAAAAATAAATATGTCGTTAAAACCGTTTGCATTTTTCTTTAAAATATCGAACTAGTAATTTTGTAATATTTTTTCAGTTGCCCGTCCAACAGCAAACATTTGTACTCGGGTATGGACTCTGAAACTCCAACTCCATTGTAACCCCAGAAATTTCCAGGAACCGATAAGCCCTGTTAACAATAAACTTACACCATGTTGAAACGTGCTAGACAAGGACCAACTACTACTTTCAGGCCCTCTCACTCGGCTCGTTTTTCTTCTTTGAGATGTCACAAAGAAAAATGAGCCTTGAGTAATTAGATAAAGGGTACATTTGAATGAATGAAATATGTTCGTGCACGATCCAGTTTACTCTATCTAATCATGGAAGTAGTAGGAATTTTGGTTTCTTTACGTCATGTCATGTTCATGCAACGGTGACGTTTCTATTTCGGTTTCGTGGTGACACGTCACAGTGACAGCTTGTAAAGAGTGACAGACCAAGATAAAATTAAATACCTAATTAATAAACCAATAATTATACCCTAAAGACTACAACAAAAAATAAACGAAAACCAACAACAAAAATATGATAGTTTGCCTGAGTGAAAGCAAATCTATCTCATTTAAAAGTAATAAAAATAAAAGTGGTAGAATAGAAACTGTACTCTTGCCTCCACGTCGCTCTCATCTTTTCTTGGACAAAAAAAAAACAAAATGTTCGTGAGCAGCGCAGAAATGGCGTCGCAAGTTGTTTTCTATTCGCAAATAATGTGTTTCTAATCAATATACTACCGTTGTTACTTTGTGAAAGTTCAGAAAATAGAACAAATTATTCGCGTCAATGTTTAATTGACGAGCAGTGTCTACTTTGAGTCGATTCTACCACGGACGGTCGGACAATGGCGTCATCGCGAGAGCCTAAACTCTCGCATGCAAGAGTCGGTGAAAATCGTAATTACATTGATGATTATCGCGGTTCGGGGATCGGAGGTGGCACCGGCGGGGTCGTCCAGCACCGCCGTCCTTCACACGACTTCAGTAAACTTCCGAAAATGGGAAACGGTCCAAGTGTGTCAACTGAAGAAACACAAGCTCCACTCGCAGATTCCAAAGGTATAGCAGTTCTATTCATACCTAATTATCTTATTTTTATGTCTCCAAACCTCTCCTAGGTGCTGTCGACTTACTGTCCTCTATTAATCCGTGTTATTTTTTGGTGGGAAAAAGATTAACCTATCAAGCCTTTTCTTACATCACAACAGAGGTCAAATATGTTTGTAAACATACACAGCCGTTTTTGGTTCCACATCCAGACTTTGTGGGTCATTTTCTTTGTAATTATGCGTAAGTAGACATGTCTGAAGCCATTTCACTGGATCTAAAGCAATTTGCTTGCAGTTGCATCATGGCCGACCTTGCTCCAAGTACTTTCTATTAGCTTGGAGACCTCTCTTGCCTTTGTCTGTGGTTTTTATTTCATGATAAATTTAACATAATTGTGACAATCGACAGAGTTTTCTCTACCCACTGGGGTATTGTTTTTATGTGTATCCAGTATGTTGTTCTCTGGGACTCTTTATTACTTCAAAGCAACAAAACAGCTGCAGTAATTTTGATGAATGAGATATCAAAGCACTCGTCTGAATGCTGGCACTGTTTTTCGGTCCATTTTGTAGGCCTTTGCCACCTCAACTTGCGAAAAATTAATCTAAAGCACAGAAAGTTAAATGTGGAAACCTGTCAGTGTTTTTTTATAGTTTTCAATCAATTACTGAGCTTTGTATAGAAAACGCGCAGTCGATACGCAAGATGCAGCCGTTTGTATAGAAAACGTGCAGTTGACACGCAAGATGCAGCATGATGTGTGGCAGTGTGTTAGATTCACTGGATCTTACCATAGGGGCGTATGAATATACATGTCTAGGTTTCAGTAAGATTCTACGAATTTAGCTAGGTATTCTAATTCTAATTCTAATTCTGATTGGGGGAACTGAGATCTGCACGGACATCTCGCATGGGAGTGTATTGTGCATTATCCCCCTGCCTAAACAGGCCCTAACCAGCCCAGCTCCTTGAAGTACCGGAGCAGGACTTTTGGTGACTGACAGCTACGTTTCAGTTTTTCCGCGGGTGTGGACGGGGTTGATTCCTCAATGAGACTCTTCAGCCCCGTCTTGTGTCTGACTTCCTCTGTGGCTGTGCAGTGTAATACAACGTGTTCCACAGTCTCTTCTTCTTGGAAGCAGCCACGACACAAGCTGCTGTCTGTGGCTCCAGTCTTAAAAAGATGGTGGTTCAGCTCACAGTGGCCTGTGATGATACCCACCATCGTTCTTAGGTCCTCGCGGCTCATCTTGAGCATCGTGTTTGTGGTTTTCCTATCTATTGAGGGGAATATTGATTTAGTATGCTTGCAGTCTGTACGACGCTCCCATAGTTTTTGGTGTTCTTTTTCTGAGTTGAGTTTTAGTCTGTTTTTGACTTCTGCTGTGGGCGGGTTAGAAAGACCTTGATAGCTAGGTATTAATAATCATAGAAATATTATGAAATTGTTCGAAGTTATACAGTTTCAATGTCTAATAAATAAATAATGCTCTGTAAAAAGTGTCTACACAAGCCTCCATATTCTAATATCCAAAATGTTTATAAATTAACTACAATTTTAATGTTTGTTTTTGGTAATAACAATGTCAAAATTATTCAAAAATATCATGTCCAAACACTTATTATCACAATCTATATATATAAAAGAAAGTCGTGTTAGTTACACCATTTATAACTCAAGAACGGCTGAACCGATTTGGCTGAAAATTGGTGGGGAGGCAGCTTAAAACCAGGAGACGGACATAGGCTATGTTTTATCCCGGAATTACCACGGGAACGGGAACTACGCAGGCGAAGCCGCGGGCAGCAGCTAGTAGTCCATATATGCAAGCAAAGTAAATAGGAATTCTGTTTAAACTAAACATATTCTAAAAGCAAGAAATTGTATGAAGGGCTATGTATATCAATATTGGCTACCACAGTGCATGTGCTATGGTAAAGTAGTTCATAACAACCTAAAGCAAGGCTTTGAAGACCAGGTTATTTCCAAATTTTCTCTAAATCATAGAATACTAGTGCTTTGACATGATGTTATAAGGCTATCTCATCATCTCAACTTTGAACTAAATATTTAAAAAAAATCGTTCCAAAACTTAAAAAACCTATTCTCTAACCAAACTGAATATACAATGTTTGTAAACATTCCATTGTACACTGAAAAGTGCTGGAATGTAGTGTAAATTATCTATTGTTATACCTAACCAATCATTTACATAGTTTAAATTATCAAAGCGGAACTCAAAATCTCATCAAATGCTAAGATAACATTTAAACTGTGGCAAACAAGTTAGAAAACTTTTTATACTGATTTTAAAGGTAAAATTTATGATGCCATGTAAATTCTTGAATTACAGGAATGGAATTCTAATATTTTACCTTGAATGTCAATTAGATGAAATTTTTATCTAATCAATCCCACACAAGTCTAGGCTTTCCGTACAAAGCCTGCTGTTGGTGTTAAGGCATTCCCTGCTGAATAAAGAACTAAGGTTTTATATGGATACTTAAATAAGTATAAGCAGCAACTTTCTTAATATGATTACTCACTTGTAGAACTATACAAATACAACAAATTTAAAAATGATTATCCATTTCAAAACTGTTTTCTAAGCGGAGCTATCTTTAGTTTTATTAAAATAATTCTTACTACCCGTTGTCCTATTACCGTTTTCCCGTAGGAATGAAGTATTTTTCCGTGGTAAAAAGTAGCCCATGTTCATCAAGAATATGTAAAGTGTGGGCTTCTAATGGGAAAAGAATTTTGTATATTATTATTATTTATATATTAGAAAATATTATCATAGGACAAAAAAACAATAAAATCTTTCCTCTTTATAATATTAGTATAGATTATTTATCCTCTTGGTAAGACATTTTCTTACCAAGAGGTGAAAGATAATTGTACCCAGACAATCCCTAATCCCTAAGCCATTCCAATATTTCCCACCTTTCAATGATTACCAGTAAAGGACCAGTCACATAAACAATCTGAAATAAGGCATTGATTGTTTTCATCTTCCTGTTTTCTGAAAACCTATCATTGTTGAAAGATTTTATGTTGTTTTGTTGTTGTTCTGTTCATTGTAAGCTTGATGTTTTCATCATAATGTAACATTTTTCAATTTATTTTACACAAGCTTCTGCCCGCGGCTTCGCACGCGTATTTTCGGTATAATAAATAGCCTATTGCTTAAGTTAGGCTATGTTCTAAATGTATGCCAAATTTCATCCTGATCTGTTCAGTAATATTGGAGATCCTAGGTAACTAAAATTTCACATTTCACAAACTTTCCCATTTATAATATTAGTATGATAGAATTTGAGTAGGATAATAGGATTTATCTTTAAATTAGAACTAGTATTTACAATTAAAACAATTGAGCTAACTGCAGACAATCTACAGGTAGCTCAAGTGATCCATATCAATACCAGTCGGAAGCGTCCCCAAGACGCTGGCTGCATTGCCCCGCTGTATGGCAATGCTGATGCGCTGTGCCAGATACTGACCAGCTCTCGGGTCGCGTCGGGTCGTTCATCTATAGAAAGGAGACTTGGTTCTAGTATTCTAGATGTTCTGTAGTGCATTTTCATGATTTTTTTATCGTATTTTTTTTCGCAGTTATATAGGATATTATTAGGATAGTAGAATTAGTAGGATAGGTAGTAGAATTTATCTTTAGAAAAGAGATATTCTAGATGTTCTGTTTAAGAGCACATTCATGTTTTTTTGCCGTCTTTATTTTTTGCAATCGTGTTTTCCAATTGAGGAACCAAAGAAAACAATTCTAGTTTTTTACCACGGGTATCCGTGAGTACCGAGATCTAGACCTAGTTTGACAAGCAAACCCGCTAGGTCCGCCCCCAAATACATATCTCCGTCTCTTTTACTATCGCGGATTAGGTATGCACTGCCTATCTCTGTTCTTCCATATTCATTTCGTTGTCTTGCAATTCTGTCTGATACATTACTTAGTACTACTGAACGAAGTGGATTTTTTAGTTTTTTTTATTAATGTCAACAGATTTTAAGCTTTATGGCATATAAAATAGTGATTTTAACGTGAACTTGTTTAGTCGTTCCGAGATTTCGGAACTGATGTGATGGATGAGACTATTACTAGGAACGAGTTTAAAGCCTCCACCACACATCCGCAATTTTGAAGCGCTTGTTTTGTCGCGCCCTACCAGGACTACTCTCGTCTGTTTTTGAACCCCACTGCTCAACTTTTTCGCTGCGCGTGGGCACGCGTTGTTGAGATTTTGTTTTCCTTTTGAGTTTTCCGCGACTCGGTCGGTAATCGTAGTGTACGCATACGCACCAGCCAGGTGGGATGACGACAGGCGAAAGACTGCAAGAGATTCTGGATGCGTCGAGCTAAGACAGGGCGCTATAGCGCTCTAATGAGCGCTATAGCGCCCTGGATCCTATCCTAATGGTTAGGCCGTTGTCCAGTTGGGACTAAGATATGCTGATGATAGTACTTATCCTTGTCAAAATTCATTATTTCATGAAACTTTTATAACTTTTTAGATGAAATTAAAACAGAAGAGAATACTTCCATAAAATAAGGATTTTGATATTAAAGTGCGAAAGCCCTCGCGCTCAGGGTAATTTCTAAGAAAATCAAATAATATCCTATAGGTTAAACCCTGTAGGTGGAGGTATCGGCTCTAGAGTCCGGAGGCTGTCCCAGACCAGAGTTCGTCGTTTCCTACATCACCTCGTGGTGCAGTTGGTTAGCACATTCCAGTACTGCGGGAAGGACGCGGGTTCAAGTCCCGTCGAAGTCGATAAAATTTTGAGAAATTATTTGATTTTCCATAAAATACTGTCAAAAAACATAAGACTCCTTCTTTCACAGTCGGGAAAAAAGAATTCATTTTTTTTAAACTCAGGGGGGGGGGTATACATTTATATATTTTTATTAGTACTTAGTAACAATTTCCTGAAGAAAGTCGTCCGACTATCTCGAAGCCCGTCATGACACGTCACTAGACAAATTCACCTGGTTTCTTTATGTAGCGTATCCTGCACCGATCCGTACCGACCGACCCGCACTGACAAGTCCTTACCGGAATACCTGCTTCTTTATATTCTCACCCTAACATCTATAGTTTTCTTACATCCTCGGCTGAGTTGAAGGGGTCAATTCTTACGCCGCTCTACCGCCACGGCTTATTACAGTTATTACTTTAAGCCTTCCTATTTCACTGTTGCTAAGTTCTCTAACCCAGTTAGATTGTAGATAACAAATAGTTTTCAATGGATTTAGGCATGCTGAAAATGTTAATTTTTAACAGTCATGCCCTGGTTTAAACACTCGTTAAAATTATTATTAAAAACCACAAGATAGTAAGGATATGGGGAGTGACAGAATGTTTTTTTTTCATATAACTTTTCTGTTTTACATCATCACTTATTTAATTATTTTATTTGATTACCAAATTTATATGCCTCTACAATACAAAATTATCATTTTATTATAATTTTTAATCATAAGTAAAATGCTTTATTTTTATAATCGCATTAGTTGCTCAATACCTAAATTAAATACGTGTAAAAAAATACAATAAATCACTTCGACATCTCTTAAAGATGATTTAGGTGGCATTAGTTAGACAATTGATTGTCAACACATACATACATTATTTATCAGAAAATGTTAAAAGACAAATTCCCTGGGATACCTTTAAATTTTCTTAATTAAATCATCCTCTTAATTTTATTAAAGCTTAAAGTAGGATCAGTTGAGCTATCTCTAGATAGTTTTTAACAGTCTGCTGATAGCTCAACTGTTTCATGTTTATTTTATTTTAAAACTAGTTGCGCCTTGCGGCTTCGCCCGCGTGCCGGCCGCCGCCCGCCGGTGCGGGAAAGGGCCTACGGCTTACCTTAAAACTACTATTATACAGAATTAGCGGTAAGAGGCGAACCTAACGGGTTTGCTTGTCAAACTAGGACTAGATCTCAGTACTCACGGGATCCCAGTGGTAAAAATCTAGAATTACATAGTATAATTCAATATTTTTTCTTCGGTTCCTTGACGGGAAAATCCGATTGCTAAAAAAAAAATTACGATGAAAAAAAATCATGAAAGTGCACTGTTTGCACCTCATTTGGTCGAGATCTCGGGAACCCTGCGGTCTATAAAAAAGATTATTGTTTTGATTCGTAGGTTAACTCTCCTCCGTAGACCGAGACACGTTCTCGGTGACCCCGTTGACACAATCACCGCCGCTAACCTGGAGGTGATGGCAACTGACTCGCTTCCGCATACTACACAACCGACCAAAAACCGATTCCGCGGGATGCGGGGTCGAAGATGAGAGAATACGAGATAAACCTCCCTTCCCTCTCGTAGCATCTGGCAACAGCGCGAACCGAGGCTCGCACCTAAGTGGTGGCCCTTGTGCGTGTTGCCCCAACCTAACTTTTAACCGGCGAGGCGCCTTCTGCGCCCGCAAAAGTCCGGTAACGCTGTCATGGCCATCTGCGGTCAACAGCATTGTAGTCCATTGGAAAAAAAATCGTAGGTTAAATAGTATTCTTTGGTTCCTTAATAAAGTTTCTTCATAACTTGTGTAGTTTTCTTGTAAATAAGCAAAAACATCTTTTTTGCGCTTCCGCCGCCGCCGTTCCAAAAACGTATGCTCCGTCTGAGACGGAGACGGACCGTCTCGCTCCTATGAACCTGAAATCCTATGCCTATCCTTTTCACAAAATTGCGCGCAATGCGCCCTCTTAGGTCAATGTTAATTTATACTGCCAAATCGTTACAAAATAGATTTATTTTGACTGCACTACGGACTACCGGAAGTCAAAATACCGGAGAACGGTATATGGAAAGTACACGAATCCGCAGATCGAAATACCGAAAGCATATGAGTCCGCATAACGGAATACCGAAAGCACACAACACCGAAAAACTGTAGACCGGACGATCACAATCTCGAATGCACGCTATACCTAAAGATCACTAAATGGAAAGAACGCTATGTCGAAATTTTCTACCTATAATACCGTTCTCCGGTATTTTGACTGCCGGTATTCCGTAGTACAGTCATTTATTTTGTGCGTAGCAGCACTTATGGCAAATATGGCCCTTCATTCAGCGTTGTGCTGGATGTACACTGGTGTGTCCACCCAGCTGATGTTCAGTGAAGACCAGAGCGATCAAGACAAGATCATGAGGTCACATTTGACTGGCTCATGTCCTCTGCATTACTTACGTGGTAACGCGATAAAACTTGGCTTATAGCTCGCAAGCGCAGCTGCGTTAAATGCTCAATTAGGTCGCTTCCGAGGGGACTTGAACTCGCACCCCTGTCTTTAGCCGGGAGTGTTTGATCCAATTGATCCACGGATGCATGTTATGCATCGGCTCGAAACAGGTAGAACCACACTTTGATGTGCTGTGTTATGGCAAGTTGGAAGCATATCGTTTTCATACAACCATACACTGAAAAAAAAAATGTTTACATTGATAAAGATCTTGTCTAATGTCTATCACGCATCATGAATCCATATGAGCCTGATACTGTTCTCATAGTCACAGAAGACAAGATCTTAATAAGATCTTGTCTTCTGTGACTATGAGAACTTAGTTAAATCGTAATAGCTCCTTCTTACAAGTAATAAAATGGCCTTATAAAGTGTAGTTATTTAATTTAATTCAGAGATTAAACGCAACAAAGTTGTTTGCTAACCCCGTGCAAATAAATATGTTTAATATGACAAAGTGAATATTTATTTTGACTTAGAGCATTGATAATTATGCCTATTTTTTGTTTTAAACAAATTCGATATGTTGTATTTACCATGAATTCTTGTTTGTATTGAATGATATATTTATCATTCCGACTATTTAGACGCCAATAAAGATAAAATGCGTCTTAATTTGACTATATTTTTTTCAGTGTACTAACTAAATAAAATCTATAGCCACATTATTATTGTGTGTTGTCTTGTGTGTGGTATCATGTCGCAGTAATAACAGTTTCTCTGACCACACTAAATGTATGAAACTAATGTGCTTCTGACATCTGCCATAAAGTAAAGAATGAAAAGTTTAGATACGTTGCCACCGAGACATCGCCGCGGCATTCCGGGCCCTAAGAGTCAAAACAAAACACACCGAAATGAAAAGTCAGTCAAGCAGGCAGCAGCTTTAAAATATTTTAAACTAGCTGCTGCCCGCGGCTTCGCCTGCGTAGTTCCCGTTCCCGTGGTAATTCCGGGATAAAACATAGCCTATGTCCGTCTCCTGGTTCTAAGCTGCCTCCCCACCAATTTTCAGCCAAATTGGTTCAGCCGTTCTTGAGTTATAAATAGTGTAACTAACACGACTTTCTTTTATATATATAGATTTTATTTCCTTAGAATAAATAGTTGATTGTTTGAGGAAGGGTCACGCGGTCGCCTGCGGCGCCGCGTCGAGCTGTCTTGCGTCCGGTCAAATCAACGATCACTATTCGATGAATGTAGACGCCGCCGACCAATACCCTTTCATTCACAGAGTCTCCACGAACCCACCCCCCGTTTCGCGGGGATGGGACGACTACAGGTCGGATCAACTCAAGGTCGAATTGTTACTAGTCGAAATGTTTTTAGTCTAACTGTTTTAGACGAATTGTTTTAGTTGAATTTTCCGTAGACGCAATTTGCACCTATACAGAACTGTAGATGTAGGTTCAAGTCCCATCAAAAGCAAATCGAGCTTAAATCTATTGTTTTTCTTGACTAACTATGTTCTTTCGCCTTTTCCAGGTCGCAAACGCAAGCTAAGCCCATCACGAGCTCTCTGCGCATACAGATCCAACGAAAGTCCCGCCAAACTCCCAAAGATATGGCCAGTCTTCGACTCCGGAGGCTTCGGCGACGCAACCATGCTCGACCTCGACATCCTCAGCAAGACAGCAGCAGCACGGAACCCTCTACTCTTCCACCACGACGCCGTTCTGAGCTTCACGCACGGACCTCTAAAGAAAGACTGGTTCGGCGGTCTCCAAGCATCATGGCGGCAAACACAAATCTCAAATAAAATACCAGACGATGATATAACCAAGAAGATATTCTCTTCTGTCTCTCGTCAGCTGAAAATCATCAACACACACTTCCAACACACAATGTTCCGCTATAAGTACCCGAGAGTCACCCGTTCCAACGTTTTGCTAGAAACTTGTAACCTACGAAAGCCTGCAACGCATTTTAGCCTCACAATGAAGGCAATAAGGTTCCAATCTAACCAGCGGAGGCTACCGTGCTATGGCAATTTGGAGTTACCATTTAAAATAAAGCAGGAGAACTCTACTTCGCCCCAGTTTATTGTGAATAATATTCAGACGGAGGATAACGTTGCGGAGGTTAAAGTTAAGGAAGAGAGAAAGGAGAGGGAACGGGAGAGAGATAGAGAGAAGGAGCGGGATAAGGATAAAGAAAGAGAAAGGTGAGATATATTCTGGTTTATTGTTTGCGGTGATCTTGCCAGTATAGTTTTTCTTGTGATTAATTGTGAGATACATAATACTGTAACAGATTCTTCAAGGTCTATCGACGCTGAGTTATGTTATGATCGCCTAGTATGCCAGAGTAAGTTTTTCAAAAGTAGACTTAACGTACTTTTGAAAAATGCTTGGAATCAAAAAGGCTTAAACGAAACGAAAAAAGTCTCCTTTTCGGTCTAGAGCCCTTCCATTCTAAGGTACGATTTCACCGTTGCAATTGAACTCGTTTCGTAAAAGATAACAGTTTAGCCCTTTGACGTAGTTCAGCGCATTTTACCGCCGTAAAGACTATATTTATAATGTATTAAATATATCAGTTATTTAGTACCCATCACACAAGCTTTGAGTAGCTTACTTTGGGGCTAGATGGTGCTGTGTGGATTGTCCAGCATTATTTATTTATAAAGTAGATCCGGTTCAAGCGCTTATCGCATTCACTGCCCAGCCAGGTCGATAGGCTCGTCTGCGTCTTGGGTCATGAAAGTATTAACCGAGTTTAAGAGGTGTCATGTTACACGGAAATCGAGATTTGAACTCCATCAAGCTAAAGTTAGTTTTGGCAGCAAACGGTGAAACTGGACCTTGGGAAGCCTTCGTTTAATCAGGGCTTCACTTTGTGGTCTCTTTTATCTACAGCTCTAGCATACGCAGCCCATGGCCAATTAAGCCCGAGCACCGTTTATTACCTTCATGCATCCTCAACCTCACCAGCCTATATTGGTCCACTGTTGGACGCGGGCCTCCTCCTGATTAGCGCCTTATTGGCATTTATCGCATGGAGGGGTAAAGCCCATAATCCCCTCGGGTTGAGGATCGCAGTTCGGTGGTAGAATTGTTCTGCAGGGGGCGCCGCTGCCCGCCCCACGCTGGATATTCGTTAGTTGCCTCTTACGACACCCGCGGGAAGAGTTGGGGTTGTGCAAAGAAGACACCACATGGCCAGTATAACTTGTGATGATGATGATGATGTCCTAGCCGAATTTTGACCACGGCGGTCAGTCTCATCGGGGAATGCCAGATGCGCAGGACGTATTATAGTGCACAAGTGTGTGCGCAAACAGGTGCGCTCTCATAATCCGATGGGACAGCAGACCGACACCACTGGGGAGAGATCTAGCGCAGGACCAACAGATTAACGTGCTTTCCTAGGATGTAACACCGACAACTTCCTGACTCCGGCCTGCTACTGTGAATTTTTCTTGCTAGAAAAACCCCAATAACAACTATTGATGACCTCCGTGGCGCGGCGGGCGAAGGTCCGCCTGCGACGCAGGAGTTTGCGGGTTCGATTCCCGCCTCGGGACAAATGTTTTTAAGATCTACAGATATTTGTTCAGGGTGTTCTGGATGTTTTCTATGTATAATAAACAATATCTATCTATGTAGTGTATTGTATTAAGCATATCAGTTATCTAGTACCCATAACACAGCTCTGCTTAGCTTGGGGCTAGATAATGCTGTGTGAATTGTCCAGCATTATTTATTATTTATTTATGGCCCGACTAACTCTAATCCCAGTTCCTATAACTTAATCATTATGCATATTCCATTCCAGATCCCACTCGTCCCGCCACTCATCTTCGTCGTGCGCCGGCTGCCGACGCCGCGCGCGCGTCAAACGCTGCTCCATAGGCGTGCAGTGCCGCCGCGACCGCGCCTCCACCGACGTGCAGTGGACGGCGCTCGCAGAGAACCCTGCCGTCAAAGGACTCAAGTATCACAGGTACTGAACTCCTACGAGAAAAGAAATACTAAATTTCTTAGCTGTATTTTTTAAAAAGATAATAGGCTATTTATTATATCAAAAATGCGCGTGCGAAGTTAGTACCCTACGATCAAATATTCAGTGGCCTCCTCCGTAGATGCCTAGAAATAAAAATAAAAATAAAAATAAAATAAAAAGAGCTATATTCCATATTACATAATTTTAAAATGTTATAAAAGTATTGATTACAAAGAAAATATTCATGCGTATTTATAATTTTGTATTATCGTCATTGTGATGTTCTTCTTGATATGGACTGCCTACGGCGGTGTACGCCTCCTCCAAGGATCTCCAGTAGTTTCGGTCTCTGGCTTTACGTGGCCACATTTTTCCTGCCACTTTTATGATGTCGTCATTCCATCTTTTGAAAGGTCTCCCTTTTTTCCTTTTTTGGTCAAGTGGTGTCCAGTTTGTGACTATGTATGGCCATCTATTCGGTTTTAGCCTTTGAATGTGTCCTGCCCATTTCCATTTTAAGCCCAATATTCTTTTGACCACGTCTTTTGTTTTGGTTTTCCCTCTAATTGTTTGGTTTTTCACTCTGTCCCTGAGTTTGATTCCTAACAAACTTCTTTCCATGCCTCTCTGACATATTCTAAGTCTTTCTAGCGTTTTCTTTGTTATGTTCCAGGTTTGGCAGGCATAGGTCAGGCAGGGTGTTAAGCATATGTCCATGGCTTTGCTTTTCAGTTTGATGGGAAGATTGCTCTTGAAGATTTCTTTCATTTTCCAGTACTTGTTCCATGTCGCTTTTATCCGTCTGTTAATTTCTTTTTCCGTACAGTAGTCAAATGCAATAAGGTGTCCAAGGTATACATATTCATCGACGTATTCTAGGTTTGTTAAACTGGCCGTGATAGGTATTTTTGTTTTATTTGTCATTACCTTAGTTTTCGTTTGATTTAACGCCAATCCAGCTTTTTTACTTTGTTCTGTCAGAGTCTCTATCATATATTGTAGTTCCGTTGGGTTTTCAGAGAGCAGTACAATATCTTCCGCGAATCTAAGGTGGGTTAGATGATTTCCATCGATTTTTACTCCTAGCCCCGTCCAATCTAGTGACCTGAATATATTTTCTAAGATTGAAATAAAAATATTCGGCGAAAGCGGGTCTCCCTGCTTTACGCCACGTTCGATGCGGAAAGTTGTACCTACTGTCTCCAGTTTTACCTTTGCAGTGCTTTTACTGTAAATTTCTTTGATTAGGTTTATGTAATTTTGGTTCATGCCTTGTTTTTCGAGTGCCAACCAGATGTATGAATGGGATATAGAGTCAAAAGCTTTACAATAGTCGATAAAGCAAATATAAAGTGGTTGGTCATATCATATTGATGCCTAGAACCTTACAAAAATGACACTCAAAATTGTCTTGACGCAAACAGTTTGCGCAGAGCCTGATAAGTTTTGTGCATACGGAACAAGAGATTAGTGGAGTCGAATTTATTTTATTATATTTTGTAAGTAGGTACTTACGTACCTGAAAATAATTATACTCTGTTAATTTTTATAAGGATTAATAAATCGACAGAATTTAGATAAAGGAATCATTTATTGATAAAACCATAAATTAGTCTCAACATTATTGTATGTCCAATATGACGACGACCTCCGTGGCGCAGCGGGCGAAGGACCGTCTGCGACGCAGGAGGTTGCGGGTTCGATTCCCGTCTCGGAACAAATTTGTGTACGATCTGCAGAAATTTGTTCCGTTGGTCTGGGTGTTTTCTATTTATAATAAAAAAAAAATCTATCTATGTAGTGTATTGTATTAAGTATATCAGTTATCTAGTACCCATAACACAAGCTCTGCTTAGCTTGGGGCTAGATAATGCTGTGTGAATTGTCCAGCATTATTTATTATTTATTTTATTTATGACCCTTTTGTATAAGTCATTTTGGACATACAATAATTTAAATAAGTTAACAAAAGTTGGTCTGGGTGTTTTCTATGTATAATAAAAATATCTATCTATGTAGTGTATTGTATTAAGTATATCAGTTATCTACTACCCATAACACAAGCTCTGCTTAGCTTGGGGCTAAATATTGCTGTGTGAATTGTCCAGCATTATTTATTTATTTATTATTTATTTAGTGAAATAAACTAGGCAGGCACTTTAATTTAAAAATAACTAGTTTCTGACCGCGGCTTCGCACGAGTTGTTTCCGGGACAAAAATGAAACGTTATTTTAAGTTAAAAAGAATCTTATAAAATACTTTTAAACGATCTGAACACATTATTATTAGTACCTACTATTTAATTTTAATTTTCTTATACATAATGAAACATAAATAAAAACATACTTACCATAAATAAATAAAAACAAATAGAAACACGAGCCGCTCCATTTGTCAACTTAGAACAAAATAAATTTTTTTTGATATGCAGACCAAAAAACAATATTTAATGCTGATTTCATAAAGATATGGCTAATATAATATCACAATGCAAAGGTAAAAATACATTTAAACTTACTGAAAATAAGAAATTCCATCATTTTCTTCTTTTTGGACGAGTGATTTTTGCATTTTTACACAAGCACTTGGCCATGCTTTCTGTCCGAACGCTAAAATGACACCAGATGAAATGGTAACTAATCATGCAAAAAGGCTTCTCTTTTGATACAGACGGTTTCAGGGTGCGCATTGTGAATCTATGGGGGGCCGGCCAAAACCTTGATCGATGCTAGTATCTAATAAACTACACATAAATGTAGTAAACAAATGAATGCATGAACTTTGTGTGATACAATGTCATAATACAATATTCGGGTTGAAAGCCACAGAAAAACCGGAATGCTTCGTTAGCGCCTTCTAATCTTTCTAGTCTTGACATCTAGTTATGATCGAACTACAGTTGTCATTGTATATGGTACGATGCGCCACAAGTAAAAACACAGGAACTTCTCAAAGTTCCTGTAAAAAGACTCACGTTTTCACCCAATATCCATCTTATTTCCAGACTGATGCGGGTGGAAACCCATCCAAACGGCGGCGCCAGCGTGGTCTACCTCCAGCAGAGAGATGTTGACATGCTGAATGCCTACCAGCAGGAGGCTCTGGCTAAGGAGTTTCTCAAGGTATACAAGTCTAAGGCCGGCCATACACGAGCAGCTCGAGCAGTTACCTAGTGATCAACATACACGGACCACTCTTGCAGTCAAGAGTCAACAGCTTGAGGCTGCCATTGATAACTGCTCGAGCAGTTGGCAATTTCAAATCAGTAGCATCATGGATTTTGAAGAGCGCGGACGGAGGTAACTGCGCGAGAGCAGTCGACAGCTCGAGAAGTCAGTGTTTGCCTGGCGACTGCTTGACCGCATGATGAAATTTCACCGTGCTGCTAACCGCGAGCGGTTCGTGTATGTACGTACATATAGAAGTCTGTAGGTCACTATGCAGTCGCAGCTTGAAGCAGTCGATGCTGACTGCTTCAAGCTGCCCGTGTATGTAGGCCCTAAGAAAACATTAATATCGCAAGAAATGTTGACTTCGACGGAACATGAACCCGCATCCTTCCCTCCGTACGGGAATGTGCTAACCAACTACACCACGAGGTCTAGTCGAAAATCTTTGCGACTTTCTACGGACTGTAGCGCCGTTAGCTCCACCTACAGGGGAAACATTGAAGTTACGTTTAGTTCGTTTAACGAGAGGTGTCGCGTTGCTCAAAATCTAAATTTTTTTTTGTTTCTCCCGTGGCAAGCGACCAAAAAGTGGCCTGTCAAAAAATACCGTTGTGTGGCAAGCGACCATTTTATGGCCGATTGTAAAGTTTTTTTTTACGGCGTTATTGTGGGTAAATGGGATCAAGCACAGAGCCAAGTCAATGGTTCCATGGAGCCATACCAACTTCAAGCCGACGTCAAGCCATAAACCTGACCAAGTTTAGAAAAATTAATTAAGTTAAAAAGAAAACCATTTAAAATTAAAGAAGAAAACGTAGACTAAAATACGGTCTCTGACGCGCGCTCTAACTCTAGGTTTTTTCTTTCATTTCCGTGGTCCCTTTTTGGGTGATTATACGAGTGCAGTTACTATTAAAGAGCTTCGATTCTTTTTAAAACAATGCCTGGGTAATTAATCTGGCTTTTTACAATCCCTTTTTGTGTTACAGTGTTTATTTTCAAATGAAATTTCATCAAGAAACCAGACTTTCGCTCGCGATTGCCATTGACCCCTGCAAAATTACGTAATTTTACTACAAAACTCTACAAAAGTAACTGCTCACTGCCTAAATAGTATGTCATTATTCATAATCTATTCATTTCCACATCCAAAATAAAGTATGGATACGTAAATTTCATAAATTCGAAGCAAATACGAACTGGTGTTCTAGCGGCCATAAAATGGCTCCTTGCCACGCTGTGTAAAATCAGGTGCGGCCATAGTATGGATTCGCACATCGCGGTCGCTGTGTCAGCTTTCAATTTTCTACTTATTTTTTATTTTTAATCAGAAAATATCAGATGTGTAAGCCTTTTTGCACAGGAGTTTTGTCAACTTGTTTTTTGCAACTCACTAGGAATTTTGTTGTAGAAGCGAAAGCATTGTCCTGAAGATGCATTAATTTTGTGTAGCCTAGTTGGCACCGCGAGTTTGTTTATTTTAGTATTAATTACTAACTCCTGCCTGCGGCTTCGCTCAAGCTTTTCTAGGATTAAATGTGGCTTAGGTCTTTCCGTACATTTTAGAGGTCCTTCCTTAGACACAGTTACTTCCGTATTTATAATATTTGTTTGACGTATCTAAGTGCTTATTTCGAAGCGCTAGTTCTTGACTGAGCAACCATTTTAACCACAATTCTTCTCCACAGCTGGTGTTCTCCGAAGACAGTTCCGGCTGGGCATACTTCGTTTGCGGAGTGGTTCGCGGCGCCGCCGGACAGTTTCCATGTCTTCTGCAATACTTAACGGATACACATCCCAACCTGACTGTGAAGGCGGGCGTGTTGGCGCGAGCGAGCGATATAGAAACCACCACCATCAGCAGATATTACCAACAGGTTGATAGATAGAAAACACTTTATTATATCACATAAATACAGGAAACAATACAGAGAAAAAACAATACAGGTATTATTAAATAAAATAAATAATGCTCGACAATTCACACAGCATTATCTAGCCCCAAGCTAAGCAGAGCTTGTACTAGATAACTGATATACTTAATACAATACACTACATAGATAGATATTTTTTATTATACATAGAAAACACCCAGACCAACGGAACAAATTTCTGCAGATCGTGCACAAATTTGTTCCGAGGCGGGAATCGAACCCGCAACCTCCTGCGTCGCAGGTGGACCTTCGCCCGCTGCGCCACGGAGGTCGACAAAAAAAAATTATTCGAAAGACTGGTTCTTGGTATCTAACAGGGTTCGAAATTATCAAGACTACGCTGCTTGATAATTATCACCAGTGTAAGTAATATTCATTATTATTATTATAAAAATTCATTTGTTATATTGTTTCTTACAAATGCGTTGTAATTTGGGAAATTCTTACAATAAAATATTGTTTTTAGTTACGATCGAACACAAATTAACATTAATTAAAGTTAGATTGAGTAAAAATCAGTGTCCGTCAGATTCGACATAAATAAATTAAATTGGATTGACGAAAGAAGCCAAAGGAATATCTTCATCCGATGATGATTCTATTTCCATTGACTTTGTTGCTGCTGTAGCAGCAGTAGAACTTATTTGTTGTCCTAAAATTCAACTAAGATCTTGCTTCTTGGTTTTGTTTGCTTGATTGTAATATTTAAACATGAATACCAGCTTTCCAGCCTTTTCATTGTCCAATCTGGTTCTTAGCTTTGACTGCACTAGCCCAACTTTTCTTGTATGTAAGGGTAATCCCCACTAGTAATGTAATTTTTTTTTTTTTATAAAGAATATTTATTTATGTAATCCTACTAATATTATAAACGCGAAAGTATGTACTTATGGATGGATGAATGGATGGATGTTTGTTACTCTTTCACGTAAAAACTACTGAATGGATTTTAATGAAACTTTACAATAATATAGCTTATACATCAGAATAACACATAGGCTACAATTTATAAAGATATTGTGTGAATTGTCCCAAATATGACGATAAGTGTCAAGTAAGTAGGAAAAAATCTACCATCTGCGAGCTATTCTGGCGTGCTCTGCCAAAACCGCTAGAGTTACACATATGTAATGTATGATGGAAATGTTTATCTTTAATAGTCCTACAAAAAAGCCCGCCACAGATATATTTAATAATTTTAATGTCATAATATTAGTTCTTTTCTACAACACGCTAATATAAGCTACTCGAAATACTAATCCTGCACAGACGAAGTTTCGGACACCAGCTAGTGTAACATATTCTTTTGTCTCCAGGTGCAACAATCCTACTCCGCCGGCACCTGTCGCTGCGGGCCGCTGCACCAGATCTCCCTGGTGGGCACGGTGCACGAGGAGGTGGGGGGCTACTTCCCGGACATGCTGGCAATGCTGAGCCGCTGTCCCTTCCTACACCTGGTGAGTGACTGTACATCATCATCAGACTATTTTCGTCTACTGAGCGTCACAGCCCAATTGCCAATACGGCTAGGTGAAGACAGGCGTCTAGCTAGCCGTATTGGCAAGGCTAGTGTTCTTAAAAATTCTAACTCATCCATTAGTTTATCAGAAGATATTAGATGACTATTTTTTCTTTTGTCGATTAAACAAAGAATTATGAAGATAAAGCCAGTTAAAGTTTCGCGTGACGTCACACCTTACGACACTTTATAGCAAGGTGTGACGTCACTAGCCCCCACTCAAACTATGATGCACTTATTTCATTTTTTGTTTGCAACAGTTTACAGTTAGCTCAATTGTTTCAATTGTAAATACTAGTTCTAATTTATTTTTACTATTTTATTTTTTTCAAGTTAAAAAAATAAGGGCAGAAGTCTTTATTCACAAAGAAAATTACAGTAAAATAATAGAAATAAATTAGAACTACATAGTATTTACAATTGAAACAATTGAGCTAACTTCAGACTGTTACAAACAATCTACAGGTAGCTCAATCGATCCATATCAATACCAGTCAGAAGCGTCCCCAAGATGCTGGCTGCATTGATATTATTAATTTGATTGTAATTTTCTTTGTGAATAAAGATATAATTTTTTGATAATCTAACTGACTGAATTGAATAATATTTTTATACCCAGGACAATAGGGTAGATATTGGGCACTGTTGTCTTTGGTTAGTTATCATCATTGACGCCCCCAGTGGTCTAGCTCTGCCAGTCTCCCTTGACACTCCGAAATCATTGGTCTATCCATCTTGCAAGAGGTTTACCCGTGTTTCCTGTCGAATTTTACCCAGTATTCATTTAATTCATTACATCCCAATCTCTGCCACCATTTGTTTTGTTTGTGTATTCTCGGTCTATACTGTGTGGTGCCGGCTTTGAATTTGCACCATCACAACCCTGCCCGCGGGTCTCGTAAGAGGCGACTAAGGGATATCCATCGGGGGCGGGCAGCAGCGCCGTCTGCAGAACCATTTTATCACCGAACACCGATCCCCAACCCGCATGCTCAGCGTGGGGATTATGGGCATTACCCCCCATGAGATAAAAGGCAATAAGGTACTTATCAGGGGGAGGCCTGCGACCAGCAGTGGACCAATATAGGCTGTTCAGTTGAGGTGGTCAGAAGTCTACATATACTGTAATGTGTGTCAACCGACTTCACTGTCGCAGTTGCTTTAGTTCAATGCTAATTTCTCTCGCTTTTACAGACTATGCCATGGGGTCCAATGTCAGCAGTGGAGATGGAACCCCAAGAGTCCAACGACGGCCCCATCCTATGGATCCGGCCGGGGGAACAACTGGTCCCCACCGCGGAGCTAGGCAAGAGTCCCATCAAGAAACGAAGGTAAATTACTTTAATAATACTACTACTGACTGTTCGTCTCGCTCAAAGCCAGTCACCTCCATCAAACTTTATAGTTATTCATCTTTTCTCATCTTAATTTCTAAGACGAAACCTTAGGCTGGACGCACAGAATCTATTATATTATAGCATCGCATGTGGCCTGTGTTGCTTTAGCTACCGTTCTTAATAGATATATTATTCTAAATTGTCACGCTAAATTCTAAAGTTACCTCTTGAAAAATTACTTTTCTAAAAGATATTATAGACACTCACATTAGTTCTAATGTGAGTGACTATGTGAGTGACTTGCAAAAGGATATATATTTATTACTCATTTACTCATTTTATATATTTTTGTTTTATATAAGTAGTGCTCGTGCATTATCGGTGAAACTACCAGTTGCTCTAACGTATTGATTTTGTTAGCACAATACCTAAACAAAAACAATGCAACAATTTAATCCTAGTTAGTTGAGGCTTTTGTACCAGTAGAATGACTACCAGTAGCCAAACTGCGGTCAGACTAAGCTGTATTATGTATGTTTGTAAAATTGTTTATAGTCTTTTACTAAAAGGATGTTTGTTTATCCACAGAACCGGTATAAACGAGCTCCGCAACCTGCAGTACCTCCCCCGCTACAGCGAAGCGCGAGAGTTCCTCTTCGAGGACCGCACGAGAGCGCACGCCGACCACGTGGGGCACGGGCTCGATAGGATCACAACAGCGGCTGTCGGTAAGTGCCGTGCTCTTACAGAGACAGCGAGACAAACGCTACAGCAATGCTAGTTAAATAAAATAAATAAATAAATAATGCTGGAAAATTCACACACCATTATCTAGTCCCAAGCTAAGCAGAGCTTGTGTTATGGGTACTAGATAACTGATATACTTAATACAATACACTACATAGATAGATATTTTTTTATTTTGCATAGAAAACACCCAGACCAACGGAACAAATTTCTGCAGATCGTACAAACATAAGTCCCGAGGCGGGAATAGAACCCGCAACCTCCTGCGTCGTGCATGTGTGAATTGTCCAGCATTTATTTTTTTTATTACTCAAGAATGGTAACTCCAATACATTCGCCTAGTCGAGGCGTGCTAAATTAAAATGTTAGGCTTTGTTAAAGTAATATGTCAAAGATAAATACTATTCAACTAACTAAAGCTAGCATTATACGATTCAAAATGAATGTCATAATTTTTTGTTAGTACCTACGTCCAAAGGATATTCGTAACGAATACATCCGACAGAGAACCAAAGTTATCGACATAGCTCAAAGAATTAGCAAGCTGAAGTGGCAGTGGGCCGGCCATATCTCGCGAAGAACCGACACGACAATCGCTGGGATAAACGTGTTCTTGAGTGGAGACCACGACTCGGCAAACGTAGTGTAGAACGCCCTCCGACAAGGTGGGATGACGACCTGCGAAAGACTGCTGGCAGATGCGGAAAGCTGAAGACAGGGCGCTATGACGCTCATTAGTGGAGGCCTTTGTTCCGCGACTAAAATAGGGTGATAATGATGACGGACAATTTTATTTAAAAAAAAATACACAGAATCAAAAATACTTACCCGAGGCGGGAATCGAAACCGTAACCTCCTACGTCAGGTGAACCTTCGCTCGCTGCGGGTCAGTTCGTCAAGTAACGAGTCTAAAAAAACCATTCTCTTCCAGGAGTGCTAAAGGCGATCCATTGCTCCGACACGTCAGACCGCGGGCGCATCACCAAAGACGTGGTGGCGTTCCACGCGGCAGACTTCAACAAACTGGTGCAGCTGTTGCAGCTGGACCTATACGAGCCTCCCATCTCGCAGTGCGTCACCTGGTGAGTACACACCCGTGCTAGCCCACCGCTGGACCTAACCCTCCTCTAATTTTCCACGCTTCGACAAACTGGTGCAGCTGCTACAGTTAAAATAAAGAGAAGTTAGAGAAGCAGGTTATCATTCCAAGAAACTTAAAGGATTAAACCCCCCCTCCCCTGTTACGTTTGAAGTCAATTTCGACCAATACAGAAGTATTTTAACACTAATTTGGTAAATGAAGAAAGCAAGCTGTTTTTAAAAACAACTATTTTGTAACTTTGAGACTTGGAAACCTGCCACTGTGACCTCTTCACGTGAAATACTGGACGCATTTGGCTGACATTTTGGAAATAAATAGATATAATTCTAATATATATAATTCTAGGCATGTATTAAAATAAGCTACTTTTTATTCCAAAACAACGCGTGCGAAGCTGCGGGCAGAAGCTAGTTTTCTTAAATGTAATTTTCCACAGTTTAAACTTAATTCAAAAACGGTACATTTTATTAAAATTACTCATTCAGTGAAAGTTTATGCTACTATACACATGTTGTTGAGAATACTCACGAGATTGTAAGATTGCGTTTGATTTCAGATATTTATGTTTGTATGATTTCTTCTTATATTTTACGAGTCTTTTTATTTGCTGAAATTTGACTTTCCTTGATGGCGCGGCGGCGTAATGGCGAAGAATGAAGTTTTTTGAAGGTTTTTGGAGTAAATGGGTATTGAACGAACTGATTTAGTTCTTTTTTTACGTTCAGATATTTGTTTGCCTAAACACATGTACATAGTTATATTAGCGATTTGTTATTTATTCTTTTATTCTGTTCTTTGTGTTTAATTTAATAATTCTATTATGTGATGTGTGTAAGTACGGACTTAAAATAGTTTTAAATAAAATAAAAAATTCATTCATAGGTAATATTACTTTGACGACGATCGCTGTAACGCGATAGAAATGCAGGGGAAATAATAACAAAAGGTACCTACGCGATAAATATCCGATAAAATCATTAATCACACTAATATTATAAATGCGAAAGTTTGGATGTATGGATTGATGGATGGATGGATGGATGGATGTTTGTTACCTCTTCACGCCAAAACTACTGAACGGATCAGGCTGAAATTTTGCATACAGGTAAGTCCAATCCTGGAATCAAACATAGGCTATAGGCATAGGCTTTATATCCCATAAATCAGTTCCCATGGGATACAAACCTTAAAACCTTGAAACTTTTCCATAGAAACAACTAGTGTATTAATATTACTTTTCCATGTACAGGTTAGAAGAAGCCAAGCTGAACCAGCTCCGGCGCGAAGGCGTGCGCTACTCGCGTCTTCCGCTATGCGATGATGATATCTACTTCTTGCCCAGGAACATCATCCACCAGTTCAGGACTGTCTCGGCAGTGGCTTCTGTTGGTGAGTACCACTTATACCACGAAAGATAATAGTTATAACCTATAGCTATCACAACTTATGCTGAGTCGAACGACATTTTTAAGGTATTGAACACTTGCAGTAGGTATATTTTAACCAAAACATTTCATGTAGATTTACCTTAGCTTGCATTGACCTCGATTATCAACTAATGTGGAAACAATAAAGCAGTGTTCAATCATCACGCAACGGGTTTGATTATTTTAATCTCTTCGTAGTTTTTACGACCCTCGGCTAGGTACCATCCCTTAGCGTTTTACCCCAGCTTAACTTATTGATAGCAATCCTATCATTATATGATGGTATTATTTATGTATATGTAGTCTAAATGCTGTTAGTAATTTATTTAGTTTTAGTACCTACATATTAATGTTATATTTTTCAGCTACAAAAAAAAATTATCTTATCACTAAATTAATCACTTTACCATAACAACGGTATTGTCTCAGAATGACAGATTTTGCACATTAAGGCGCTTATCAGGTGCTATCATTGGTCCACTGCGTCCAGCAGTGGACCAATATAGACTGTTGAGGTGAGGAGGTGGTGACCTTTGATGAAAAAAACTACAGATGAAGCGATGCGGGTCAAAAGTAAAAATAATAAATAATGCTGGTCAATTCACACAGCATCATCTATCCCCAAGTTAAGCAGAGCTTGTGTTATGGGTACTAGATGACTGATATACATAATACATTACTCAATAAATATGTAGACAGATATTTTTAATTTATTCGGAACACCTGGGACAAAAATCTGCAGATTTTACAATGAGAAGCAGCCGCTCTGCGACCGTTGCGTTGTTTCTGACTAATTCCAGTCTACTGTCTAATTACAATTAGATAACGAAATACAATATATACATAGATACATATTTTATATCCATGCTAATAATATAAATTCCTCTGTCTGTCTATCTGTCTTTAACTTTTCATGGCTAATGAAATTTGGCAGGGAGGTAGACGTTATCCTAGGGGTAAAGTGCGGTGTGCGAAGCCGCAGGCAAAATCTAGTGAACTGTAAATACAACGTAAAGCCACAGAACATGCTCCATTGTCTATCTACTCCCTGTAACCAAGAGCACACACCTGTTGTTCCAGCCTGGCACCTCCGGCTGAAGCAATACTACCCCGGCTCCCTTTCCTCTTCTCCCGCCGACGAGCGCGCCGCCGACCCGCCGCCGACACTCGCGCCGCGCACGCCGACACACAGCGCTACGACCAACGGACCCACCTCAGGTACGGACCATAGTTAAATTAACTTCAACATGAACCGGATCAATGTGCCCTATGTTAATTTATCTGTATAATATCTATGCTACTTGTTTTCATATTGTGTACTGTCTATCAGATGTACTCTAGATAACAATCCCTGTACTAGGCCTACAGGAGAAGGGCAGCTTCCTTCTGTGTATTTTTAATTTATCATTGTGATCACTCTGATCACCAATCCGCCTCCAGAGCGTGGTGATTAAAAGCCTCCAAACACAGAAACCGTGGCCGGGCCGGAGGCGAAGGCGTGCGAGTTGTAATGCGTGAATTTATATGAGACACATACACCGCCGGGCGGCGTGTGTGTAGTCTCTCATATAAATTCACGCATTACAACCCGCACGTCTTCGCCCCCAGCCCGGCCACGGTTTCTGTGTGCGGAGGCTTTAAGGCATAACCACCTTGTGTGTGAGAGGCGCGTTCAGCAGAGGACGTATGTGCTAATGATAAGGAAAAATCTATTCAAACTTTGCCAGAGTAATAAAAAATTGCACGCTTTTTACCTTCATCAACTTAACATTAATTCTTTTTACAGAATCCGAGAAATCGTCCGCCACAAAGCACAAAGCTGGCGTCATCGAGATGCGAGCCTTAAGCGCCAAGTTCCACGAGAAGCTGAACAAACCGCAGAAGCTGTCTCACACGCGAAAGAGCTTCGACATCAACAAACACGAGAAAAAAGACAAGAAGACAGATAAAGTTGATGTTAAGACAGAAAAGGTCGAAACTAAGACAGAAAAGGTTGAAGCTAAGACAGAAAAGGTCGAAGATAAGACAGAAAAGGTGGAAGCTAAGACAGAAAAAGTCGAGATCAAGCCCGAAAGGGTAGATAAAGCAACAGACGCAAAACCAGAAGTAAAACAAGAGAAACTTGAACCGAAACCAACAGAAAACTCCATCAAGGCTGAGAAGCCAGATAAAGAAAAGACAGAACTTAAAGAATCGCGATCAGATTCCAAATCTGATAAAGACAAATTGGACAGAACAGAAAAATCTGACAAAGATAAGACCGATTCACACCGACGTTCTGACAAACATAGATCGGACCGATCCGACAAAAACCACAGAAGACACTCATCGTCATCACGGCACAGGTCTTCTCACCATCGCTCTGACCGCTCCAGAGAACGTAAGAAAGACAAACCAGATGATAAGAAAAAGGACCGATCAGATGTTAAAAACTCTGTAATGGAAACAAGAATACCTGAGGTTTCCCACCGCCCACCAGATTAAGAAGTCTTGATCCATTTTCACTGACTTATAGACTCTTGACGTTTGTGAGACACTTTAATCGAGCTGTGGTTAAGAGGGCTAGCTGATCATAATAATTGTTGATTTAGGATGGATATTGACAGAAATACGTAATATTCCGTCAAACAATGTTGTTGAACCAAAAAAAGCAGATTTCTTGAATATGACGCCCCATCTGAAGAAAATCCACAAATTAATCTGACAGGATTCAAAAATTCTGTGAATATAATTTAAAAAGTGTTGAATAAGTGATAAGAATCATCATGTTAGTGAAAGTGAGAAGTGACAAAATGTGATAGGGTGGCCTGCAGTGTAGATCTCAGTAACGAATCTAGGTCCCCAGGGAGGGAATGATTTGAAGGTCCATGTTAGAACTCCTATTAGGTAGCTATTGCCTTGAAGGAAACAAGATGTTTTGTTTTAGAAATTTGTCTATCAATCATTTTGTTCTGCTTGTATTTGATCGATAATCTGTCAAGAAAAATACACAGTCAAAAATTGATGTTTAAAATTCGACATAAATGATGTCCAGTCCAGTAGGCCTGTCGCGGGGATTGTTGTCTAGGGTAGAATAGAGAAAATTTACGTCACATCGTAATCGAATGCGTAATATGTTTGAAACTCATTCCTTCAACTTCAATAAAATACGCAATGTATGACAATGCGATGCCATTCTTCTCTATTCTACCATAGACAACTATCACCGTGCTAGGCCTACAGATAGCTTTTATCTGACTCGTATTTTTCATGCTAGGGACACTGAAAAAGCACTGCCTAAGAAAATGGTTGATAATGATGTTTGTAAATTATTTTTGTATGTTAAGGTTTTGACCTGCATTTTAAAAGAACATTTATTTATTGATACTAACAAGTAGATATATAAATATTTAGGTAGTGAATACCAAAACACTTTAGGCGCCTGTCTGCAAAGTCTTTTGACAGATGTGGAGTACTAAAATCGAGAGTTTGAAGAGAAGCGTCAGTGCATCGTTTTTTTTCTGTCACTCTGAAAAATTACTCAAGGTTTGTGGTACTCTCTATAATATAAAAGTAATTAAATTGGAAGCAAACTACTGAAAAGGCTCATTACTATTCAGTAAGCAAAGCAGAGCGAATTTCGTCAAGGTTAGAATAGACAAAAATGACATCAACTTAAATAACCCGATAATAAGGCCCGAACTGAGGCCCGAACAGAGCAATTGCATTGACAACTGATTCACATGAAGTTTCAGCGAACGGGCTAGCGAAGTTAATGATTACTTCTCATGCCAAGAAATACTGATTCAAGGCTAAACTCGGACCAATACATCTGACTGTTATGATATAATACGTGGTAATTTGTATTTGAGTCGAGATTGAATCTCCTCGAGTCGATTTTGAAGTGTTGAAGTGTCAAGGGGCCTTATTTTGATAACCAATCGCTTTACTATGACTATAGAATCGTGACTCCTGTTGTGTTGTCCATTTGCTTATGTTGTTTTGTCCGTTTGTTTTAGCAAAATGATTTTGATGCAAAATTATAATATTTTAGTTCGTAAAACCGATCATATTGTTTTCGAAGTTTATGACACTCTGACACAGACACTGGCAGAGTCGTAGCGAAAAGCAAGCGGCGCCATTAAGAAAGAAATTGAAGTTTCATCGTCACAGAATCGTCACGTAGAATTCTTCGCGTGCGGTGCTATTTGTGCAAGAAGATTGATAGAATTAGGTATCTCCAACTTGACGTATTTGACGTGTCTGTAGTAATTTTATTTTCTTATATACGGTAAATTAGCAGAACGTGTTATTCTGTGACAGTACCATTGTCAAAGTAACCCCCGGATACTCAAACGCAACTCAGATTTGAGCTCGTCTCAAGTGACGAATTTCTGACAGGTTTTTATTGAAAACTGTGAAAAAGCCGCTACATAAGACGAACTTAAATCTGAATTGCTTTTAAGTATTTGGTGGTCAAAGCGATTAGTTTAGCAGAATAGGGCCCAAGGACAATTTGTTTTTAGGACGAGGCAACGTGTTCTTTCCTTAACTTACCTAAACGAGGCTGTTCAATTTTATTTTATTTATTTACGTCAAGACTCTTTTTTGACGCTTCTCTCCAAAGTCGTAGGTAAAAAGCTAGGTATCACTGCATCTCGGCCGCCCTTGATAACTTTCAGTAATTTAGGGTAATTTTGTAAATATATTCTAAGAAGGTCTCTTAGAGGCCAGCTAAGTGAAGATGCTGGATGGTTGACGCAGTTTTAGATTTATTAAGTACCAGTGTTTTTCTTTTAGCATTTTAATGTTAGGGATCTGTATCGTAAGAGGTTGAAGAAACCATGTTGATTTTTTAATACAGCTAGATTCTGATTACACATTTTAAATATTTACTATTGGTCTTTTTATTATTCTGTTCTTTATTAATAATTGATAATCAGTATTATTATTTGACATAGGAGGATTAAGCCTATCACTTGCCTTAGAAACCTGATTGAGGTATTCCTATAACAGGGATTTTTTTTTCATATAATTATATTTATATTGGATAAAATTTTCGTTATTTGTCATCATGTTTATAATTTGTCTAAATCATGCGATTTTTTTTATTTTACATAAAATGTTCTGAAATAGCTCAAATAGGAAGAATATAGTGTTTTTCTGTGTAGAATCTAAAACTGCGAAGTTGTATGTGATGAAGAGTTTATTATTAAAAAGGATTTTAAAGTTTAAATTGATGTCACCTTTCCATACTTTCTTGCACTGCAGGTTTTTTATCATCACTGATATTGTGATTCTGGAGGAAAGCCACTTAGATTTTGTTTGTTAAACCATTATTACAGTAGTCAAGTTATCCTGAGGAAACGATATTAACCTTTGTTCGAAGATTAAAATCATTTTGTGTTTTTTTTTTCGTGACAAAAGTTAAATTGTTTGTATGTTGATGAATTTACTAAGAATCAATATCAGAGATGGTCATACCTAAACTAAGTTATTGCTTTCACAAAGAGTTGCGCTTTCGGTTTTGTGATCGTGCACCAAGCTTTCCATGTTAAAATTCTCGAATTTTCGGCATTAATATGGGACCATAAATGTGACACAACGGTTTGAATAGGAAGAAAAGAAATGGAACAAAACGTTTTGCACGTAAAGTTTTTATTCATAAATCTTTTTCAATGTAACATCTGGTTCGTTGGTCTGGGTGTTTTCTATGTATAATAAAAAATATCTATCTATGTAGTGTATTATATTTAAGTATATCAGTTATCTAGTAGGTACCCTTATCACAAGCTCTGCTTAGCTTGGGGCTAGAATGTGTGAATTGTCCAGCATTATTTATTTATTTATCACACAAGATATCTGTTCTCGTCAGCTTTTTACCCACTGACGGCAGTCTCACATGAGCATTAGCAATTCAGTGTTTTTTTTTCGAATACAACATGGACAAGATAATTAATGGTTCATTACAATCATTACGGATATAAGCGGGTTAACTACGAACCTTATTTGTGTTGGAAGAATACCAACGTTTCATCCCTTAAATAAGGTTCGTAGTTAACCCGCTTACATCCGTAATGAATTCGTCAAACTACGATAGTTTTATAGTAAAATAATTACTGGTGTTTATTTGCTGATTAATTATAGGTTATTTCAACATTTTCGTTTGCAGTCTAATTAAAAAATCACTTTTTCCCCTGACACCTGGGAATAAATAGGCGAAACTCCTCCCACTCGCAGGCGCATGCGCGCAAAATGGCGACGGAAAACGGCCTGATCAGGCCTTACAAGAGTAAAACAAGCTTTTACCAGAGTGCTTGGGACGATAAATCCATGGAGCCCAAACTCGATGCGGTTACGTCGTTTGGTGTAGTAGTTCCAATGGCCACCTTCTGTCTCCATCATCAGACCAGCCAGCTCGATGGTACCATGACATTGCATTGTCAGCTAACTTTTATAAGTAGGTATGCCAAATTTCAGCTCAATCGGTTGAAGTTTTAAATTTAATTGCAAGATTTGTCCTACACATACATACTAACAGGGCAAGAAAAAAATCACCTGTCTCACAAAACCGAAAGCGCTATCTGTAAATACCTACCACCCAGAGTGTAAAGTGGTTTTATTTTTAATTTATTCTTGAGTCTTGTGATTGTCATTAGGTTCGAATAGATCGTGCGATAGACCGTGAGATAACTTTATTTGTGTGTTTTTAGACAAAACTTAAGTGTCAGTTTCACCATCGCATTAATCAATTATGTGGAATTATCTCGAGTCAACTTGAAGTTGGTGGAAAGGCCCTGGCTTATTTCAATTCTCCAAACTACGCAATCGTTGTTTCGTTCCAGTTTTTTGTGCTAATGTACTAATTGATATATACTCTTGTATTAGAGTACACCAATTGACCGAAACAAAACACGCAATTTCGTATTGGAGGATTAAAATAGGCCCCTTGTTTTTTTTCATTTCGCAATTTATTGGACTTTCTATAACCACACAAATACTGTTATGACAATTTGATACCATGAATCGATAAAAATGTAAAATAAAAGACTTCAAATTTAAAGAAATAAAGATTAATACATAATTATTTTGTATTTCAGTTAACAATTCCTGTTCCCTAATATATTATAAACTTTAAGAAAGGAAGAAAATGAAAGAATTCAGTAGATTTTTTCATATTTATTAACATTACGGCAGATTCAAGGTATAAAAACATGAAGATTCATATTAAGTACAAACAATACATTCGATATTCAGTCAAATTGTATTACTATGATAAATAATTAATATTAATACCAATATATTTATTTATTAGAAAATCGAAAATGGCACTTTGGCAAGATCTGAAGCTTTAAGATAACTCATACAACTTTTTGTAGATCCAAATAATGGTTTTAGTATATTTTAGTCATAGTGTTATTTATATTGAAAATCTAGTTTTACAGGTCACAGGTAGTATAGAAAAGACGAATACAGTACAACCTATATAGTTTTACAGACAAGATATTATTCGAGATGAGATATATTTGTATATATATCTTATTGAATAATAAATAAACTTGCTTTAACTTCCTTTTTAATTCATCTGGAATCCAGAAATTGACTTAATTTTGGGCCATTTTGTTGGCCACATTGTTACATATTTGTGGATCCTAGATGAAATTAAGATAAGCCAGACGAGTTTTGTGCGGTTTCGCAAATATCCTTAAAAACTACTATTTTATATTAATTATTGTCAATTCGATATAAAAAGGTAAATAGAATATTATAAAATTTAGTTATTCATTTGTAAATATTGAGATTGCACGATATAAGGCACTAAGTTATATGCTAGAACCAAAGAGTAGTAAAGAATAAGCCAAGTTTAAATATAGGTAGAAGATAAATGATCATGAACTTTTGTAGAACGAAAACTCAGAATTATGAGCAGGATTTTAAGTTAAGTAACAATGGGGCAATGCAGCCAGCGACTTGGGGACAATGCTTCCGACTGCTATTGATTTATCAGTTGAGCTACCTGTAAATTCTTTGCAACAGTCTCCAGTTAACTCAACTGTTTCTATTGTAAATTCTAGTTCAAATTTGTCCTTATTTAGCTGTAATTTTCTTTAATAATAAAGTAGATGAGTTGACAGAAAATACTAAGAATATATAGCAATATAAAATTAAATAAGGCATAAAAGTTACTGGTTTGGATTGTATTGGGTAGCTTATTTTTCACTACTCTAATGAATAATTACACTAACAACTATACAGGGTGCCACGTAACATGTACTAAGCCGAAAGAGGGGGATTAAAAATCGTAGAACAAAGTTGATCTCCTCGGGGTCCAGAATCACCCCCCTTCGGACTTAGTACACATGTTTAACTTAGGCAATAGTTTTAGAGAGCATTTTTATTTGCCTGTTATTTAAAATAGACGTAAGTAGGTATCTATAAATGTTGGCGCAATTGTTACAAGGTTAAAAATTTAAATATCTACAAACATGCTAACTTTTTAAGATAGCTTGACAAAAAAATGCATCCTATCAGTCCTAAAATAAATATTTCACTAAATTAAAAATTCCGTCAAAATTTGGGCTTACTTACAAACATTTGTTATTTTTTTATGTTTCATCAAAAAGTTGGTTTGTCAGTGTGTTTGCGCAAACGTTTATAAGTGAGTCCAATAATTATAATAAAAAGGCAAGTATGACTTTACAACGATAGGGGTTAAACACTTTGGTAGTTTGAGTAGAATCACACTCGATGGTTACTGGAACAAAAAGAAATAATTCAGGCCGTTATAAAAATAAATAGTACTCTAAATAAATAATACTACGTATGTATACTACTTAATAATAATACGTATAAAAACCAAGAAGTAGTTCGAAATAACGCGATCGTGACTTGAACCTACGTTGAAACCGTTGGTCTACAACTGATCATTATCATCTACAACCCTATTTTCACTGCATTGCTCCAGCAAAATTCAGAGGGCGGAGAGGCCTTTTTTCTCTCCTGATTTATGCGATATCACATCACATCACCACTATCATATCACAAATATAGTGTAATAGAAGTTTGTTGAAACTAAGGCGTGGCGCCCACTATCGGTCGGCATCTGTGCGGCTCGGTAGAGCTCGAGCGCCTTCCGGCGGCTTCGGTTTAAAGAAGTTTATTCTCATAAAACAAAAAATGTTCACATAGAATGAGATACAAAGTTCTTAAAAATTATGTTTAAACTAATATTAGTAATATTACTAATATTATTATAAGTATTTTATTTTATACCTTATGTTTAGGTTAAGCTATAAATGTATTTTTTTAATTTTGTTTTAAACATGCTTATGCTAGCACATTCCTTGAGCTCGTTAGGCAAGCTATTAAATAACTGCACTCCCTCGTATACAATCGTTTTCCTGCCGTAATCAGTACGTGCTTTAGTTAATTCTAGTTTATATTTGTTTCTAAATGTGTATTGATTTGTTGGTATTTATCAGTGAATTTTTTATTTTGTATCGGTTTGTTTATACGTTTTTTTGGTAAGTATTAATAATTATTCTTGGCACGCCACGTAGAAATCGTATAATGAGATCCTTCTCGCCAGTTTCTAGGCGGCGTTTTAAGCTTAAGGCGGCTTAGGGCGCCTGAGAGCTGCTTCGGGCGGCTTCGGGCGCTTGAGAGCTGCCTCGGCAGTCGTAAGCGTACCTAAGGACGCCGAGGCTGGTTTTGGGTAGCTTCGGCAAAACTAATAATAGTTCGGCTGGCAGACACGTCGCAGAGCGCCCGAAGCCGCCCGAAGCTGCTCTCAGGCGCCCTAAGCCGCCTTAAGCCGCCGTAAGGCGCCCGAGCTCTACCGAGCCGCACCGATGCCGACCAATAGTGGGCGCCTCGCCTAAACCTACGGATCGAATCAAGATCGATCATTGGCATTGGTCCTACTGGCAGAGTAGGACCAAGGGAAATCAATCATTTTACCCTTAATCTTACTCTCAGTTTTCTGACTTGACTTCTTTGTCAAATGTCTTTTTATACTAAAATAACGAACGTCAAAAATGACGTTCATGTCATAAATGACAGTTCACGTCAAAAACCGTATTGACATGGTCCAGTCTAGACCTGGAGAAACATATAAGCTGCTTTGTATCGCGAAAGAGCGCTGCTAAAACGCAGGCAGAAGCTAGAAGGTAGGTAAGTCAGCGTTAAGTTTTATAATTATTTGACCTTTTCTAATTGTAAATTTATTGTATTTATGGAAATAAAGAGATTTTGATTTTGTAAGGTGTAAAACTCACCACAAATCTATTGACTTTGGCGGCGCCAGTCTTCGACACAGAGCTCGAGGTCACGTTCATGCTTTCAAACTTCTGTCGTAAACTGAAAAAATATATATTATATGCATTTGAAGACCACGTTAATAAGTTCTAAATTAAGGTAGCACTTTAATAGCACTATTTATTGATAGCTTTTATCTATGAGCAAATATTGATTTCTAACGTCTGCGTCAACTTTGGTTGCCCAAAAATAATCGGCATGATCGGCCGCCTGGGCAACCATAGTTGCGAATTGTAAGCGGGTCTTGCAGGCACAGGTAATAGGAAAAGTAACAGAGGCCGAATTCTGCTAACCGAACGCTTCACTATGACAATGAATACTATTTTGGTATTCTGCTTTTGACTATAAGCTACTAGAATGTTTGCTTTAATTAAAGAAACTACTGATGCAGGGACGCACGGCAAAATTGTCAAGGTTGAATGTGTTGAAACCATTCCATAAAGATGTATCCACCCATTTGCATGGAGAGATCTCCATGCAAATGGGTGGATGATAGAGACGGAGAGATAAATTGCACGCACTATATTGAATTCCTTTCATCTAACGATTCTACGTGACGATTCTGCAACTTTACCATTGTCATAGGAAAGCGATTAGTTAGCTGAATTGGACCCCTGTTTTATAGTTGTTAGTGACTTTTATAGTGGTGAGTTGGAAGAGATCGCTGATAGCGATAAGGCCGCCCATTGTGCAACGTATTCTTTATTTGTCTTGTTCTGAACTGTGTTTCTGTTTAATTGGTGTGCAATAAAGAGATAAATAATAGATTCAGGCGTTACTTTGCGGAAATCCAGTGTATAATATTAGGATGAAACAATATTTAGTAACAATTCCGCGCAGAACCTCTTCCGACAAGATCCAACAAAGTGGGAGGGCGGGCGGTACACACAAATCACATTTTGTTGGATCTTGTCGGAAGAGGTTCTGCGCGGAATTTACTAAATATTGTTTCATCCTAATATTATGCCATAAAGAGTATTTGTATTGCGACTGTTCTATAGCCGTTAATTATCAGTTACCTCTTAGCAGTCTCGAGTTGCGAGTCTGCCTCGTCGTCCTGCGCCTCGCGCTGCAGGACGACGGCGGAGGGCGAGCGCGCCGGTTCCGACTCGGACCACTTCTCGAAGCGGTCGCGGAAACTCTTGGTGCGGGCCAGCTGCTGCGCCTGGAACGTTAAACGCTTTATGAAACAGTGGCTCTTAATATGGTACCAGGTCAAGGTCTATTCAGTCATGTATCAGTGTCAGACGACCTCAGTGGCGCAGCGGGGGAGAGTCTGCCTGCGACGCAAGAGGTTGCGGGAATCGAACTCCCGCCTCGGAACAAATTTGTGCACGATCTGCAGAAATGTGTTCCGTTGGTCTGGGTGTTTTCTATGTATAGTAAAAAAAAATATCTATCTATGTATATAATGTATTAAATATATCAGTTATCTAGTACCCATAACACAAGCTTTGAGTAGCTTACTTTGGGCTAGATGGTGCTGTGTGAATTGTCCAGCATTATTTATTATCTATATATATAAAAGAAAGTCGTGTTAGTTACACTATTTATAACTCAAGAACGGCTGAACCGATTTGGCTGAAAATTGGTGGGGCGGCAGCTTAGAACCAGGAGACGGACATAGGCTATGTTTTATCCCGGAATTACCACGGGAACGGGAACTACGCAAGCGAAGCCGCGGGCAGCAGCTAGTTTATTATGTATGGAAGCATGCGGCTGACTCCCAGCGAGACTGATGCCACTTAGGAAACGTACTCATACTACGTGACCCATTCAGGGAGGTCTTCAAAATACCACGCTTGGTCACAGGGGGGAGGGCTTAGGTTTTCGTCAAGTAGTCAATATCCTGTAGTAAAATCTCGCGTTTTTTCGAGCTATATTCAAATACGGCGCATGGCGTTTTTAAAATTCACACTGGCAAGACTTGTTTTTTTTTTAATTAACTATATGTATGCACGCACTCTTGGCGTCACGCGGCAAGCGCTGTATGTAATATATGAGGCAATATTTTTTTATTACTTTCTGTTTGCAAAAAAATATTGAAACTTGTAATTAGGAATTACTAAGTAAAAACTACAGGGGGAGGGGGGGATCTTATCATATACTACGGGTGGTCACCAAGGGGTGGAGGGGGGTAAATAAAAAAAATGGGTCATGTAGTATTGGTACGTTCCCATTATCTTTCGTACATGTAAAATATGCCGATGAATGGTAGGTATCATGAGTCAGTAATTGCTGAGCTATTTTTGAATACTGATGCGTCAGGTAGCTACATACACTATTATTAATTACTAGTTTCTGCCCGCGGCTTCGCACGCCTTGTTTCTATGGAAACATTTAAATGTTATTTTTATCCCATGGGAACTGTTTAGTGGGATAAAAAGTAGCCTATGTTTGATTGAAGGCTTAGAGCTACAATATGCAAAATTTCAAGTCGATCGGTTCAGTCGTTTTGGCGTGAAGAGGTAACAAGCATCCATCAGAAATTTGTTCCGTTGGTCTGGGTGTTTTCTATGTATAATAAAAATAAAAATATCTATCTATGTAGTGTATTGTATTAAGTATATCAGTTATCTAGTACCCATAACACAAGCTCTGCTTAGCTTGGGGCTAGATAATGCTGTGTGAATTGTCCAACATTATTTATTTATTTATTTATTTATCTATCCATCCAAACTTTCGCATCACATCACATAACCACATAATATTATAAATGCGAAAGTTTGGATGAATGTTTGATGGATGTATGCAAAGCATGTTTGTTACTTCTCCACGCCAAAACAACTGAACGATCGAACTCAAACTTTGCATTCAGGTAGTTTTAAGCCTGGAATAAAACATAGACTACTTTTTATTATATAAATATATTCTTAAATCTGTTCCCATGGTATAGAAGTAACCTTAAAACTTTTCCATAGAAACAACGCGTGCGAAGCCGCGAGTAGAAACTAGTATAGAATAAAATTATGGCTAATAAACAAAATCAAAGAAAAGAAATGTAGTGATGGTAACTGAGCAATGATGATCATTCAGCTGAGATAATGGTTCTGAAGGTATACCTGTTTAAGGTCCTCATCGTGTTCCCTGTACCGCTCCTGCTCCTCCTCGCTGTCGTACTCCTCGGAGGAGTACTCCCCCTCGGACGTGGTGTCGCCCGTGTGCGTCTTCTCGCCGGGGGGAGGGGGAGTGAAGCATTTCAGGGGTTTCGGACCTGGAAGTAACGAGTGTGTTTAGTTCATTAGTGGGGGGGGGGGGAGGTCAATTATTTACTTGGATTTCTGATTAAATATAAATATATTTTTACCAGTAGCATACTTATTGGACAGTGTGCTACGATGATTGGCAGTGAATGCTATAACCCGTACACCATATAAAGCAGAAAATTCTTTAATTTACATCTATGTAATTTTAGATGAAAATTAAAGAATTTTCTGCTTAACCATCAGCAGGAATACGAAAGTCTTAGACACGACACAAGTGTTCTTTAGAAATATTTCATAAATTGCGTCTATTTATATATTAATACTTATTATATAACTTACATCTTCTTAATTTCTTAAAATATTTAAAATAGTCATTAAATACTTACTGCACTTTATTAAAATACGAGCAGGTCCCACATTTGTATTTTAATTTTTTTATTGATTTTGTCTGTTTTTCTTGTCTGTTGAGTAGTTAGTCCAGTGTTGCTTGCTAGCTTGTTAGTCAACCAACTCATGCTAAGGCAGAGCCATTTTGTTACTGGGTTTACACTTTGTATTTTAGTCTAAGTTTAGTATGTGTAAGTCTTATAACAAATAAATTTATATTCTATTCTATTTCTATATACTGCCTCAGCGATGTGACCCGTAGGTGCGACGCTACGCGACAAGGTAAGTCACTGGCACTCAATGTGTTAAGCAAGAGTAGGTACCTACGCGTTAACACATTCACCGCCCAGCTGGATTACAATTTACAGTATTTCAAAGAAGACCGCGTATACCTACGTAATGTACATCTTTGTATTTATTATGTTACCATTTTGGGGGTAAAGGTTGATTCCCCCAAACAGGAACAGAGGGAGATCTCCTCTGAACCGGGACCGACCCATCTGGTCCACTGAGCCCGGTGGTCTTTCGACCGACAGTTGATGTCGGATAGTTATATATTGTCTATAGTCAGTTGTAATTGAATCAAGCGTTTGCGCGATCTAAGAATTGCTTCTTTTTGATTTTTTCCGATAATTTATAACGATAACTAGCGGCCACTCTTTGAAGCGCTTAGGTAGGTTAACCAAGGAACTTGAGGTAAATAGGCTTCAGATTTTTCCGTGTTAGCGCCTCTATTGACACGTAAGACTTGTAGTTCGGCCGTCGTCGCCTAGAGGTCGCCTACAACCATAGACACACATAATCTTTACTGACGAGCTGTTATCCATAGACACCCAGAGTGTTATCTATCTACATAAGTCTCCATTTATTTATATGTATTGTATTTTTCATTATTATTATTATTAACTGTTGTCAAATTTTAATTAGTTCAGGTTATTTTTACAGACTACGAGTGGAAACTGTCATTAGCTTCATTTGTTCTAGTTTAAAAATTTATTGTTACCTAAACATAAGCTTTTTGTTTCCCAAATAGATAAAATAAAATGTACCAGTTTCCTCGACGTTGTTTCTCTGCTCCTCCATCTGGCGGAACACGGATATCATCTTGGAGGCGGTCTGGCGCGAGGCAGCCAAACCTGCGCCTGCGTCGAGAGCTGGCTCGCTGCTGCGCGCTACGCCTGGCTCGTGGTATAACTCCGGAGATGGGGATTTTGGACGCTGGAAAGACATGTTACAATTTATCATCTTCATCATGTCCAACTGATGACTGACAAATGTAGTGTAAACAAACTAAAGAACGCAAGAACAAATCTTGTGTCTTCCCGTAAATATTAAATAGAGACAATAAGAAAGGTGGTAATGAACACGGTCTTAGAATAAGCTATGCTAGCAATTTAAGTCAAATTTAAATTACTCATTAGGCCACGTTGTGGCTAGGGTCATACTAGGGTACATTATTTAGAATTAATTAATGTGCACTGGATATAAAAAAAACATGTGCAACGTATTCTGAGGTGACTACCTACCATCTTTATTACTAAGGCGAGTGTACTATTGGTGGGTAGGTGCCTATATTTATATTAAATAAGGTTGTGAAGCGTTTATTCATGTGTTATCAATTTATAATTGTGTACCTGCTTACCTACCTACCTAATTATGTGTACCTTAAATGTTATGTTACTGTTCTTTTGTCCTGTGCTGTTTGTGTGTACCCAATAAAAAGTTTATCTATCTATCTATTATACGAAGGTAAGTCAAAATAAATACACAAAAGAGAGATAAGAGTTTAAAATGGGGCTTAGAAAGAATGTCAGTTGGTAAGTTAAAAATTACTGAGTATCAACGCCGTGGTCAATGTCTTTTTTTTCATTTTATGTTGTTGTTTTTGTCTTCCGTGATGTCACCAAACAGCCCTGTAGGAGGATCAGAGTTGGTTGCAAAAAACTTATGCTGTGTGACCATTTTGTGATATATAATATCACATCATATCACTTTATTTCCGTGTCAGTGTTTAGTTTTATAATTTGACCGTTTCTAAGTGTACATTTGTTGTATTTATGGAAATAAAGAGTTTTTGATTTTGATCTTCACCAGGTTATTGATCTAGACCAGGCGACCAGGTGATTGGCTAGGTAGGATGACGATCGATCTGCAAAGACTGCAGGCAGATGCTGGACGCTCATTAGGGGAGGCTTATGTCCAGCAGTGGACTAATAAGGCTGATGATGATGATGAGGTTATTGATCTCCCTGCTAAGTGTGGTGACTATGACAAACCCTCTTGTTTCCCGGGGACGTGTGAGGAGTACTAACCTGGAGCTGCCTCGGCGGGGTCATCCGGAACTCCTTCCGCTTGGTCTCGGGGCGGTAGGTCTCGAAGAACTTGAATCTGTCGGAGATGTCCGCTGTCTCGATCTTCACATCTTCAACCTTGTCGTCTGAGCGGACCAGGTCTTTGGGGATGAACGGCTGGGGGAGTTAATTTTTGAAATTTGCAATCAAACCCGGGTTGGGATTTGTAGCGAGATCTTATGGAATTGCCCCTTATTGGTTTATTTTATAGAAAAAGCTGCATTTTCGGATTTTATGAAAATGTACTGTAAAAATGTAATGACATCTGTAAAATTTCTAACTTTATACAACTAGTTTAGTTGACCCCGTTGACGTCCGGAGCCGAAAGGGGGTAACCCCTTTCGGCTTAGGTATAACACATGTTACGTGGCATCCCTGTTTAATTATACTTTTTTATAGATAGAATAACAAAACTGTATAAAAATAAAGATGTTGAAAACTGAACTCTGAACTTCAACATAAAAAGTACCTAGCTGTCCTGAAGGTTGATAAATTTTGCTTGCTGCATAAGGATTTTCAAATGGATAATATTATCTAATTTTGACGTATTTGTACTGTTAAACACTTAGAAGAAGGCTTAGCGTGATTGTTGACACAAACTAGGTGTAGCCAAATACGACTCATTTTCCTGTATATCAATCAAGAGAATATTAAGAGAATTGTTGAGTGACACTCTCCCTCACAGCAGCGTATTTAACCTCCATGGTTAGACAACAAATGCATCTAATAAAAGGGGTTTGAAAATTTTTGTATGGAAGGCGGCCCAACATAGTTTTTTTTTTCAAAATCGACGCGCTCAACGCTTTAAGACATTATGTTATGGAACATTTTTTATTTATTTTAGTGTCTTCTACTTATCTAATTTCATAAACCTTTAACAGGCACCAGTCTCTCACAACACAGGTAGATAAGCATATTAGGAATCTGTTTTTACTCTCCCACCAATAGCTTTTACACGACCTAGCCTAAGCCTGATTTATAAATATGTAAGCTTTATATAGATAAGATACCTTTGTGAGAGAAAATAAACATTTATTTTTTTAATTATATAACTTAAACTGTGCGCCACAATTTTGAAAAAAAAAAAAACATAGTGCACTGAAAAAGCAAATTGTTTACATTGATAAAGATCTTGTCTAATGTCATCACGATCACGCATCATGAATCCATATGAGCCTGATACTATTCTCATAGTCACAGAAGACAAGATCTTTAAGATCTTGTCTTCTGTGACTATGAGAACTTAGTTAAATCGTAATAGCTCCTTCTAACAAGTAATGAATTGGCCTTATAAAGTGTAGTTATTTAATTTAATTCAGAGATTAAACGCAACAAAGTTGTTTGATAATCCCGTGCAAATAAATGTTTAATATGACAAAGTGAATATTTATTTTGACTAGAGCATTGATATGTCAATGATGTGCCTATTTTTTTTTCAAACAAATCCGGTATGTTGCAGCTACCATGCATTCTTGTTTGTATTGAATGAGATATTTATCATTCTAACTATTTTGACGCCAACTAAGATAAAATGCGTCTTAGTAGGACTGTATTTTTTCAGTGTGGTGGTCGATATTAGGGCCAAAATCTTCAGACCTTCAAGCCAGTTAAATATCGTGGAAGCGGGGCCTATTGTAAAACTTTCCAAGATAAACTCACGATTTCCTTCCGTTTGGGCGCGTCCTGCGGCGGCGGAGAGGTCGGCGGCAGATTTTTGGCGTTCGCGTCTAGTTCCAGAAAGATGGAGCGGGACTTCTTGCTGATTCCTGCAATATGTTTTATTAAAAGCTAATAATTATGATGTATTATAATCGCTAAAGGCTTATAGACGACCTCTGTGGCGCAGCGGGCGAAGGTCCGCCTGCGACGCAGGAGGTTGCGGGTTCTATTCCCGCCTCGGGACATATGTTTGTACGATCTGCAGACATTTGTCCAGTGCGTTCTGCATGTTTTCAATGTATAAGAAAAATATCTATCTATGTATGTTTTGACATTGTATTGTATTAAGTATATCAGGTATCCAGTACCCATAACACAAGCTCTGCTTAGCTTGGGGCTAGTTAATGCTGTGTGAATTGTCCAGCATTATTTATTTTATTTTATTTATTTATACTGATAAATATTCAAATAGGTTTATTTACTGTGATTGAAGTAGCGAATGGTTCTCTTAATTGAATCCTGCCTCGAAGGGTTGTTTTTGCCTATAACCACCTAAACTTGTGTGGTGACTACCACACAAGTGTAGAACCTATGTAATCCTGTGTTAATATTTAAGGAGTTTTTTAACCCCCGACACAAAAAGAGAGGGGTGTTAAGTTTAACGTGTCTGTCTGTGGTAGCCCCCAACCAAACCGATGAACCTTAGCCATGTTTCACGAGGGGAAGGGGGGTTTAATTTTGTTCTTGTTATAAATTTTTAGGAAATAAACTTTATGTATTTGTATCCTGCAATGGAAGTCAAATAAATTCTAACTAAACAAACCCTGCCGTGGCGGTACCTGCCTGCGTGGTGAATATGGCCTTATTTGAGGGAGGCACATATAGATAGAAAACACTTTATTAAACCATACAAATATACAGAGAAAATGCTTAGAAAAAAAGGAAGTACAAAGAGCGGCCTTATCGCCGAGAGCGATCTCTTCCAGACAACCTTGGGATGGACTAGAAATGAAAGAACAAAAAGACGGTGGCACATGAATAAATATATAGATACCTACTTAAACAAATGGAAACAAATACTTACACTACATACATAATTCATAATTCTTTATTGCACAACATAGGTAATAAAAGTAAAACATATCGCAAGAAAAATAATGGCAAAGGCGAGCTTAACCCTAAAAAGAGTTCTCTTCCAGCAAACCTTATTGGGAGAGAGAGACAAATTTGCAGAAGTGGGTACATGTGCTAAAACAAAGGATATGTATAAGATTTAATTTTAACCTACTTATTAAATAGACTAATACATAATTATAATACAATACATAAACTAATATATCCTAACAAATACTATAATTATATACACATATAAATTGAGTAAATACATAAATACAACAGAGTCATAAAGATAGGTAATGCTCTTTGACTTTACGCTTGAAAATGAAGAGTGAGGGGCTAGCACGAATATCGTGTGGTAGAGAATTCCATACCTAACATAATACCTACAAAGATTAATTATAAACATACATAAACATAAAATAAGGTTTTCTAACTCTTTACAAGGATATATAATGCTGATGCAGCAGTTTTTTTAAGATAGGGAGTGATTTTGCACGTCTGATGTCCAGAGGGAGTTCATTCCATAGACGGGTAGCTTGTACAGTGAAAGATGTATTTATATGTATTTATTTTTACGTATTGTATGTTACCTTCATTGAAGAGCGAAGTGTCGACCACCTCCCGGTTCTTCGGCGGTTGGTTCTCGTCGTTGAAGCCTGCCTCGAAGCGTTGTTTGATGGCACGCGCCTTTTCTGCGTCCACGTCCAGGTCACGGGCGATCTTGTCGGAGGAGGTCACTCCTGAACAAAAGAAAATAGTTATTTTATACTACACCTGCTCAGAAAGTTGCTTATTATTATATTGAATAAGCAACTCCCATCCAGCATTATCTAGCCCCAAGCTAAGCAGAGCTTGTGTTATGGGTACTAGATAACTGATATATCTAATACAATACACTGCACGGATAGATAGTTTTTATTATACACAAAAAACACCCAACGGAACAAATTTCTGCAGATCGTACACAAATTTGTTCCGAGGCGGGAATCGAACCAGCAACCTCCAGCGTCGCAGGCGGACCTTCGCCCGCTGCGCCACGGAGGTCGTCAAGTAGGTCGTACATAAGGCAGTAAGTACGTCATTGCAGGCGTGCTAAAATGCGGGAGGGAAAGCTCTATGGAATTTAATTTCTCATGCGTTTAGCGGGAGAGAAAAGTGTATAGACATCCATTGCTAACGTGTTATTTTTTAATTTAATTTCTGAAATATCTGCCGGTAGCTATGATTATTTCCATAATAGTCAGTCAAACAACTAGAACAGTTTTAACTCCGAATCCGCCATATGATGTGGGTCTCTACCGTATTTCTCGCGTCTAACAATAATAAAACAAATAAGCATGTGAAAATCGCACGTGCGCGTATTAATTGCTACATTTGAGTTTACGAGAAAGTGCGATTCCTACCTCGTGTGTTTTAAGGCCCTCGGCTGCGTTTCGGGCCTCAAATGATACACTCGATAGGAATTCGGCACTTTCTTGTCACTACGCCTAGATGTACAATGTAATTTCATCATCCTAATTTTTTTTTGTTGTTGGCTCCTTATGTATGTAGCCGATTTTATGTTACCACGTACCAATGAAACTACTTCTTAGACATAGACATACTATTTATATGCCACAACACACATTAAAAATAAAATATTTTATCTCAAAACAATGTTTGTCTTCGATTTCAATGAATGAGATATCATTTGATTTGTCTCAATATATCGGTGTTTACAGGCTATATGACGTCAGACAAAATCAAGGGTCTAACGAGATAGCGGTGTTTATGTATGGATCAACAACTTCAACGTTAATCAATATGCTCGTGTGGGGTATCTTTCCAAGGTCTTCATTTGTACTTTCCAAAACTGATTGCCAATGTTTAATAAGGTTTATGCCTCGCTAGAAATCAACGAAAAAGTGGGAAAGAAATATAGTTTAAAACGAAAACCAGACTACAAGGGACGAATCTAGCGGGTTTGCTTGTCAAACTAGGCCTAGATGTCAGTACTCACGAGATCCCCGTGGTATAAAAAACTAGAATCACGTAAAATTTTTAAAAAAATCTTCGGTTCCTTATTTGGGAAACACGATTTCAAAAAAAAAAAAATGAAAGTGCACTGTTTTGCACCTAATTTGGTCGAGACCTCAGGAACCCTGTTGTCTATAGAAAATGTTTTGTTTTGATTCGTAGGTTATTACTAATTCTTTGGTTCCTTAATACAGTTTCTTTATAAGTTGTGTAGTTTTCTTGTAAATAAGCAAAAACACATTTTTTGCGCTTACGCCGTTCCAAAAACGTATGCTCCGTCCCGTTCCTATGAACGCGAAATCCTCTGCCTATCGTTTTCACAAAATGGCGCGCAATGCGCCCTCTTAAACAAGCGTTCACCGATTGGCTTGAAACGCTGAACGAGGCTCATACAAGGTCACACACAAGAGTTCTTATAACTTACCTTGTTCGCTTTGCAGCACGGATTGTTCGTACATCTCCTTGATTTTAGCTTGTTTACCCTGAAACAAAGACAACACATTAAATATGTGGTAACAAGTTGTTTTATAATTAGAACCCACACACCAGTGCTAGTCATCTCATACGCTTTAATCCATCTACACATTCTATCCATGAGTATCTGGCGCAGCGCATCAGCATTGCCATACAGCGGGGAAATGCAGCCAGCGTAGCGACGACGCGACGACTGGTATTGATATGGAGCAGTTGAGCTGCCTGTAGAGTGTTTGTAACAGTCTGCAGTTAGCTCAATTGTTTCAATTGTAAATACTAGTTGTAATTAATTTATATTATTTTATTGTAATTTTCTTTGTACATAACATAAACTACATGAGAGTAAAAGGACTTCTTGGTGGTGTATTGGTCAACTGCTGGACTCAGGCTTCTGCCCATAATCTTGTACTAATTATTTATTGTAACTCGCATTATTAGCTTTATTTATTATCATAATTTAACTTTATTACCGTTCAGTTGAGCTACCTGTAGATTTTTTGCAACAGTCTGCAGTTAGCTCAAATGTTTCATATGTAGATTCAGATGTAGATATGTAGATCTAATTTAAATAAATAGTGCTAGCCCCAAGCTAAGCAGTGCTTGTGTTATGGGTACTAGATAACTGATATACTTAATATAATACACTACAAAGATAAATATTTTTTACTATACACAAAAAACATCCAGAACACCCTAAACAAATATCTGTAGATCTTAAAAACATTTGTCCAGAGGCAGGAATCGAACCCGCAACCTCCTGCGTCGCAGGCGGACCTTCGCCCGCCGTGCCACCGAGGTCGTTAATTTATTCCTATATCAATTTATTTCTATTATTTGACTGTTATATTCTTTGTGAATGAGCAATTGTGAAAGCTTAACTCATCTATATTAACTTTAAAAAACATTTCATGACCTGTAATATTTTAACCAATAAATTGATTATTCTGATAATTTTGCTACAACAATGCGCTTGTCCACGCCCACGGCCACGGCCACAAGTTACCATAAAGAGCCTGCTGCGTATGTTCTGTATCTCCTGCTTCCTGTGGCGGTGCCTCTCGCCGGCCGCGTCGGCGCCGCTCTCCCACCGAGACATGATCTCCGACATGTTGCAGAAGGAGGGCGCGGTCTCGCGGGACGCCGAGTGCTTGTACGACTTGCGGAGGACTGAGTCTTCGTCTGGAATGAGAAGAGGGGGGGGGGGGGTTAGATGGGGGCTCTGTGAAGGCGTGGGGGGCTCGATGATGTTGAGGTATGGGTTCATTTATGCTAAGAGTGGTGCTGAATAAATGGGGTCGATGATGCAGGGATGAAGGAGCCGTCATCTCTGAGGGTTTATAAATAAATATTCTATTCTGCTTTATCGACCTTATTTAATTGTCTCCCTTATCTCATCTCATCGATATTTTTTTTGACTCTTTTTTGTATTTATAATGTTTTCTTTCCTAAGGTATCTATCAGTTCCTCGTAAAAAAATTTGTTGATTTATTGTAAGTAATTTTACATTGTACTCAAAGCACAACGATTTTTAAATGTCTAATTTTTATTAACTTTAACGTGTTTGTATGGTTTGACAACTCACTAATCATAATTATGAAAGTTAAATATCCAAATGCAAGCCGGCCTTAGTTTACTTCCTTGTACCTTGTTGTTAATACAGAACTGTTTATCCATTCCTCCTCCGCAAGCAAGCAGTCTTTTAGCTTCATACTTCGTACTGAAGCCGGTGTATCCATGGAAAATATTATTTTTCCGTAGTCCGGTTGACCGGACAACTGAACTGTACCACGAGCAAACCACGGTTAATACGTACCGTCGTCATCTTCCTCCGGTTCACTGGAGCTGGGCTCCACGGGGACGCCGTTCAGGTACTCGTCTGACACTCCGATGTCCATGCCCTTTGCTTTGAACCTACGACAGTAAAGCAAGTTAACACGCGTTCTATAACTTATAGTTTAGTTTCGTTTTGGTGATATCTGAATTGACATGGTCTGTAAATTTTTACTAGTATTCGACGAAATGAACTGTAGGATAATAAACTATTTTTTAGCGCCTTATGTTTGTATGCTGGGACGGGACTTTTTGGTTCGCTGCGTGCTACACTTGATGCTATTTATTTGTAAATATTCTTACCCTACTAATATTATTAAGCCGAAAGTTTGTTACCTAGGATCTCCAAAGCTACAGAACAGATCAAGATGAAATTTATACATACAGCTAACCATAGAACTTCCTCTAATTTCGATGTCGCTTAAAAATATCGGATATTTCTACACGAAACTGGGTCTGTACCTGATTACATGAAATATCTCAATTATTAACTTTATTTCTAACATTGCAGAAACAGCCATTTCCATACATACACATCATACAATACAATGAGAGGACCACGACAGCACACCAAGCCACAAGGAATAACACCAGAAAGATGGATGGACGACGTGCTGTCAGACAACGAGTCGTATGTGGCTTAGAATTTGCACCACTCCGACTCTTCCCGCGGGTGTCGTAAGAGGCGACTAAGGGATATCCACCGGGGGCGGGCAACAGCGCCTCCTGCAGAACCTTTCTACCACCGAACTGCGATCCCCAACCCACATGCCCAGCTTGGGGAGTATGGGTATCAGACGCCATGTGATAAAAGCCATTAAGGCGCTTATCAGGGGGAGGCCTGCGTCCAGTACCAATACAGGCTGTTGAGGTTGATGATAATATATTTATGTTTCATTTTATTCAGAAATCCTGCGCGCGGGGATTGTAGTGGAAGAATAAATTTATTATTTGTGTACCTTACCTAACTAGTAGGTTAACTATAATATTTTTTTGCCCTGTTTATTTTTATACTAGCTGCTGCCCGCGGCTTCGCTTGCGTAGTTCCCGTTCCCGTGGTAATTCCGGGATAAAACATAGCCTATGTCCGTCTCCTGGTTCTAAGCTGCCTCCCCACCAATTTTCAGCCAAATCGGTTCAGCCGTTCTTGAGTTATAAATAGTGTAACTAACATGACTTTCTTTTATATATATAGATTTATAAGAGGATAACGGTGTTGATTGCATATAGAATAACACTTTGAATTAGTATATATTTAATAATGCTAAGTGTAATTGTTTGTTACCCCGAGTAAATAAAAACTAAAACACGCAGACCATGATTGGATGTCGAGGGCTCAAGACCGTCTGGAGTGAAGGATTTTAAAACACGCCCCACATCTATTGTACTTATGTTATTAAAGATATTCAGTCTCAAATATGGACCCGGTTAGGGCACAGCAAGATAAGTACTAGGTACTAAAAATAACGCTAGTTATAAGGTTCAAGTTAAGCTTTGTAAGCCAACTACAAAATCTTAAAGATTTTTTGACAAACATCTTATCATCCAGAAGAGGATCCATGACAGGTCGCGATGATGATAATGATATCATACAATATCTTAACCAACAGCTAATAAGACAACATACCTATTCATCACTCTAATAAAAGATCACCACAGCCAATTTCCGGTCACACTAACTAATTACTCGTTGCTAACAAACCGCATCTGACGAACACTTATTAAAGACTGCTTAAAAAACAACCGCACACCACGCACACACTTTTTATATTAATATCATTCAACTTTCTACCACAAAAATCAAATAACATCATATTACAAAGGTTTAAAGTTAAATTTCCTTTGAACATGGTAAGAAAACAGATGTTTATGGTAGAAATTAATGTGTGGATTCTGTGTTAAGGGTGTTAGAGTTTAATTTGGTTTGGATGGGTGTTTTCAGGTGATTTTAAACATGTGGTTTAGTGTCTGGCTGAAAAAATGCTTCTTCTGAATATTGAGTGGTGTTGAGTCAATGTTGGGTTGGGAGTACATTGCTTGTTGTTGTACTGAACGTACTAAGTCGAATTCAATGAATTTTCTAAAGAATTTCTATTATGTATGAATTTAAGCGGGTTTAGTACGAACCTTGTTTCTACATTATTAGAAAAAAAATCAGAGGTTTTTCGCTTTGTTGATCGTCGGATTTATTATTAGCAACGCGTATTCTATAACTATAAAGAAATCTATAGAAATCTGGCTATTAGGTAGCGACCGTAAAGTACATTTTAACAACAAAAATAGAAAGGGGAATGTAAAGACTTTGCCCCGCAGTGAGATGGTAGCAACAGTTTAAATAAATAAAATAATTGTTTATTTTATTTATTTAAACTGTTTGTTTTCCATATATATATTTTTTTACAATTGCAGAAGCCTTTTTTCACAAAGAAAATTAGAATAACATAATAGAAATAAATTAGAACTAGTATTTACAATTGAAACAATTGAGTTAACTGCAGACTGTTGCAAACAATCTACAGGTAGCTCAACTGATCCATATCAATACCAGTCGGAAGCGTCCCCAAGACGCTGGCTGCATTGCCCCACTGTATGGCAATGCTGATGCACTGTGCCAAATACAGACCAGCTCTCGGGTCACGCGTAGCTACGACCACACTCAGATATTTTGTTAAAAACCCGAAGAGCCTCTTATAAACAAAAAAAATTGCGACTGTCCTTTCAAGTGCTGTTTGCCATTTTTGTTACAGTGTTGTCTTAGTCCTTTTAAAATCATGAAATATAAATAAATAACCAAAAAAGTTCCATCTTGTATTTTTATATTTCTTAATAAAGAATTTTGCACACACACAAATCTTTATTATTCTCTATAGGCGTTGAATTTACGGCTACACAGTTGGTATTCATCACGCAATGTATAACAAACAAAGAGAGACAGTAGTTTTCAGCTGTTGGTAAGGAAGCGTTCTCAAGGGATCAGAAATAGACGAAATCGACGCTCCTTCAGTGACGCAAGTGTTTTTATATAGTGATTCAGTAGTTTGATACTTAATTAAAGACGAAATTGATAGACAATTAAATTTTATTACATATTTTCATTGGTTTTACGAGCTAATTAAAATGTTTATAATATAAAAATATTAATTAATGACCATTCTCACGTAAAACGGTTCGTCTGAGCAAGGTTATCATATCACTAAAACTAAAACTCTTACAAGAAGTTAAGGTAACTTAAATTTTTTTAATACCTTATTAGGTACAGGCTAAAAATATGTACTTGTCTTTTAAATTGCATTTCACTAACTTTTTATTTTTAATCGGTGGAGATTTCTGAAACCTAATCTGTCGCTTACAAAAAAGTATCAAATAGTGAAGTTACAAAGGATAAAAATCTAAAATTTTTGTGAGGCTAGATAACTTTGTGTGAATTGTCTAGTATTATTTATTAATGTATAAGTAAAGCAAAGATCAAGACCATTCCTCCACACTACACAGCGAGCGATACCAACTGAAGGACATGACTAATACTGAACTAAAATTTCACCTGTCATAAGGTTTAAAATAGAACGGTGAAACTAGCGTAGAAATAAAAAGATGAAAGTAGAATTCCCGTGGATATGGGTTATCAAAATGTTGGTTCTGTTTTAAGAAGATTAATTTATGAGTGGGTTTTTGGAATTTAGAAATAACTGTGCGGTTGTGTGATATTGAAGTTTTTTAAATGAGACAATAAAATTATAATTATGTACAGTTTAGAATTTTAGCGGTGTGGCTTAGAATTTGCACCACCCCAACTCTTCCCGCGGGTGTCGTATGAGACGACTAAGGGATATCCACCGGGGGCGGGCAGCAGCGCCCCCTGCAGTACAATTCTACCACCGAACTGTGTTCCTCAACCCGCATGCCCAGCGTGGAGATTAAGGACTTTACCCCCCATGTGTTAAAAGCCAATAAGGCGCTTTTCAGGGGGAGGCCTGCGTCCAGCAGTGAACCAATACAGGCTGTTGAGGTTGAGGTAGTATTTTAATCCATACAAATTGCATACTTATCTAATAATTTGTTCATCTCATTTTGACAACGAAGCCTAGCAGCCTTGTTGCCGTGTTTAAAACTAGATGGCGCTGTTACCAACAAGGGCTGGCAGCCTTGTTGGATCCATCGAGATCCAATTTGTCTTATATGAGCTTTTTGAGCGCGCACGCGTCTAGAACCCGAGTAAGGTTCTAGACGCGTGCGCTGCTACCCTGATAATGTCCTTAGCTAAGGATGAATACCGGTACTTCAAGGAGCTGGGCTGGTTAGGGCCTGTTTAGGCAGGGGGATAATGCACAATACACTCCTATGCGAGATGTCCGTGCAGATCTCAGTTCCCCCAATCAGAATTAGAATTAAGGATGAATCGTTGGTGTTCGAAGTTTACCCGTTTACCATCATAATGAACGAGAAATATTAATATAAGAAATATCAAAGTTATCAATCAACATCCATACCGCAATGCTTGAAAACTAAAATTTAAAATCAGTGCGTCCTACCCGTCATGACCTACGGAGCTGAGATGTGGACACTCACGGCAGGGCTGGTCCACTAGATTAGTGGACCAGCCCTGCCGTGAGTGTCCACATCTCTACTATTATACTACTCTCAGCCCTACCGAACTAGTGACTAGTTCAAAGTCGCTCAGCGAGCTAAGGAAAGAGCTATGCTCGAAGTCTCTCTGAAAGATATAATAACGCATACATCCGACAAAGAACCAAAGTTATCGACATAGCTAAAAGAATTAGCAAACTGAAGTGGCAGTGGGCCGGCCATATCTCGCGGGGTAAACGTGTTCTTGAGTGGAGACCACGACTCGGCAAACGTAGGGCAGGACGCCCTCCGGCCATGTGGGATGACGATCTGCGAAAGACTGCAGGCAGATGCTGGATGCGGCAAGCTGAAGACAGGGCGCTATGGCACTCATTAGGGGAGTAGTCCAGTAGTGGACTAGTGTGGGCTAATGATGATGATGGTGATCAATCTAACAAGAGCGAACCCAAAATAATAGTAGCGCTATGACAGGGTATTTATGCATTGTGTACCCACTAAGACTACCTTCACCTAAGAACAATACCTGTACGCATAAAATCACATTATATTATATAATATGAATATGAAATGGCCTTTCTTACTTGGCCAGGTAAGGAAGCGATGCGAATCTTTTTCCCTAGTATTGATGCAGACAGGTGACATTGCAGAGGAGACAGGCCAAACTGTCTTGATGTTTGGAAATAGATGGCATTAGGTGTAAGAAGACAAACTAGACCAGTTTGGCTTCGTTTCCTTAGTTATTGTTATTGACTAGGTGGAGCTGTGTTAGAATTAGTAAGATTCTTACTAAGCGTTCAGATTTGAATAATTTTATTCCTTTAGGTTTACAAAATAAGCACTTAGATAAGTCACATTTTTATTTTATAAATTACTAGCGGCGGCGTTTGCTATGTAAGCGCAAAAAAATATGTTTATTTACGACATCATATAAAATATACATATCATATAAAACTTTCCCTTGAATCACTCTATTTATTGAAAAAAACTGCATCAAAATCCGTTGCGTAGTTTTAAAGATCTAAGCATACATAGGGACAGACAGACAGCGGGAGCGACTTTGTTTTATAATGTAAAGATTATCAAATAAGAATTAAGCTGTTTCCATAATCTGGTTCTTTTCCACAGGAAACAGGCCTTTTTTTTCGGCGAGGAAATTCATTTACGAATAAACTGGTCAGAGGGGGGGGGGGACCAGAATTATGAGGGACTGGACGCCCTGAGAAGTACGTAATACCCACTGAAAACCTCTCCGTTGTCCCTCTCTCGCCATTTTCGCCGACCCAAGGGAACATTTAAAACCGACGGCCGTGGAACGACTGGCGTCCCCTCTTCCTCCTATACATGGCCGGCGAGCCCACCGATCCACACACTCGCCAACCCCATTCTTCCGTCACCTTTCCTCCCCCCCATTAGGACACAGACTGGACAGACACAGTTGAAACCGCAACAGGAAAAAGGCCTAGTACATTTGTTATTTCTGCTTTTAAAAACTGCATCATGATTTGCGTTTATGCCTGCGGGGACTATTCCACGTGGAAGTACCACTGTATGACTCTTACTTGGCCAGTTTGTCGAGCGAAGCGAAATTTTTGCTAAAGAAAACAGGTCTAGGTAATATGTTATTTCTTCTGTTATGAACCGCCTATAGATTTACGTTTATGACTGCAGTCAATAATCATAATAAAGACTTATAATGTAATTCTATTTTTTTAAACTAATTTAATTGGTTTTGATAACCATTTTAACCCCCGACGCCAAAAGATAGGGGTGTTATAAGTTTAACGTGTCTGTCTGTGTATATCTGTGGTATCGTAACTAACAAAACGATTTTCGTTTAGTTTTTTTGTGTGATAGATAATTTTATCCAGAGTGTTCTTAACCAATTTTCATGAAAATCTGTTGGGGGGTTTTTAAAATTTTAATTTTGTTTCTTGTAATTACATAAATAAATACATAAATAAATCATCATCATCGTTCTATCAAGTCCACTGCTGGTCACAAACCTCTCTTAATGCGCGTAACAGATTAATATGGAAAGTTGTGTTAAATAAATGTAAAACGTATGTCTAAAATAGTTTTAGCAATTTAGATTATCTATTTCATTGTTATTTTTACGTGATAAAATCATTATATAATTTTGATAAGCATCGATAATTCTTTAGGGTTAATAACTTATTTTTGTGACATATAAATATGTAGAATATTATTTATTCAATTTTTGGTATCATTATTGTGTTCTGAAAATATTGTTTAGTAATAATAAAATTATAAATTGTTGTAACGACTCTTCGCGCCAAAGCGGTTTGAGCTAACGCCCACCGCAGGGTTTCTTACGATTTCTTGGTCTTTAAATACGATCCAAAAGCAAGGCAGTGCCCACTTTTGGACCGGCAGCCTAACCAGACAGAACTAAAAGCTAAGTATTGTTCATGTTTCTTGTGACTAGCAATTTATGTAATATAACCTTAAAATGTTCTTGAGTAAAGTTTCTTTCTTTTCATAATTTTGTGTCCTAACCAGATTGTTTTATTGATTATAAGAGTATTCATGTTCCAAGTTGTGCTTCTTTTATTTAATACCCACAATAGCAACCCCATTAGGATTTCTAGTAACATTTGTAGTAACTTTGTTGAAAAGAGATATCCAGGTAGGTAGTTAAAATTAGATTTATCCTGGATATTATTCATGTTTCTAACTAGTAGAGTCTTCTAAATCTATCATCAGAAGTGGGATAATGTACATTATGTGCCTTACTAATATAATTTATTTTTTCAGATGGATGTGTCTATATTGCAAGACCTCCTGCGAGCCATCAAAGATGCTGTTTCCGGCGGCGGCCGAAAAGATGATGACGTTGCCCTGCCGATTTTCGACCCGACCACGTGTGACCTGGGTGCCGAGGCATGGTGCAACAACATCGAGGCTCTCGCGAAAGAATTTGGCTGGAGCAGCATCGCAACCGCCGCTAAGGCAGGTAAGGCTCTCAAAGGGTCCGCTCAGTTGTGGTTTGAGACATGGGACCCTGCAGAGGGCCGTTCATGGCAAACTCTGCGCACCGAGTTGTCCGCTTTGTACCCCGAGAAAAAGAATCTTGCAGAGAAACTACAAAAAGCAGTTTTGTACACCTCCGATTCTGCAGATTCATATTGCGAATATGCTAGGGAAAAGATTAGGTTATTACGTAATACGAAAATAGCATTTAGCGAGTCGCAATTAGTCGAATTAGTATGTGGCAGTATAACTGATATAAATGTAAAAATGGCATCATTTAACAACAGTGTAAAAACTACTTCTGAATTGATTGCCCTTTTCACGTCGTACGTAAAAACTAAAAAACGTCCTTTAGAGCAAAGCGGTAGGGATTCTAGGGACTCTTCAGGACCCAAACGTGCTAAAAATGATACACGCCCAAATGATGTTAAGTGTTTTAACTGTGGCAAATTAGGTCATACTCGGCTACAATGCCGTTTTAATAATGCTGAGGGTAGTGCTCAAGCGAACAACTCACTATCGCGAGAGCAGAAACCCGTCGAGTTTAAAAAATACTGCACTTACTGCAAAAAAGCCGGACACACGGATTCCATTTGTAGATACAAACCACAAAGTGCTAATAAAACTGGCACAACCGAAAAAGAGATTAATTTTTTAGAAAAACCGACCTCGAACTAACTAAAGTTTGCATTAACGACGTTTACATAGACTGTCTTATTGACACTGGTGCCAATTGTAGCATAATTAAGGAGTCTATAGCAAAACGTCTTAGTTGCGACATTACACCGCATTCTTTTCGCGTGACTGGGATAGGAGAGGGTAGTTTGCAGGGTTTTGCTAAAATTAAAGTACCAGTTCGATTTCAAGGTTTATGTATTCATTTATGTATTTTTGTTGTTAGGGATACTGATTGCAATTATGATCTGATTATAGGCAGAGACTGTGTTCGCTACCCTGATATAGAAATAGTAACAGATTGTCAAGGTTCACGTCTTGTACGAAAATATTCGCCTAAATCGAGCCTGGAAATAAATTCTTTGGGCATTGAGGGTGTTTCCGATCCATTTTCTGAACTTTCAACAGCTATAGCTCATTTAGATACAGATCTGCAAGGTAAAATTGAAGCCATTTTTCAAAAATATAATCCTGTTTTAAAACCTGTTGGTAATGTACGAACCGGTGAGTTAACCATTAAATTAAAAAAAGAAGGGGTAGTTTATTATAGACCTTACCGACTAGCCCCAATAGAAAGAGAAAAAGTTAAATTAATAATACAAGACTTGTTAGACAAGAAAATCATTGAGGAAAGTCGTTCACCTTTTGCTAGCCCCGTGATTTTAGTAAAAAAAAGTGACGGCACTGATAGAATGTGCATTGATTACAGGGCCTTAAATAAGCTAGTAGAAAAAGATAGATACCCTCTCCCTCTTATAGAGGATCAAATTGATAAGCTAGGAAATTCTAGGTATTATATTTCTATAGATATGAAAAATGGCTTCCATCAAATCCCTGTTTCAAAAGATTCGAGAAAATATTTAGCTTTTGTTACCCCCGATTCTCAGTATCAGTGGATTAAAATGCCTTTTGGAATTTGCACAGGACCTTCAGTGTTTCAGAGAGCTATTTCCCGGGCTGTTGAACATCTAAAATTTTTACTTGTTTATATGGACGACATTTTAATTCCATTCAATACAATAGAACAAGGTCTTGACTATTTAGAACAAACAATCTCGACACTTTCCTTAACTGGGTTTACAATTAACCTAAAAAAATGAAAATTCTTTGTAGATAATATTGAGTACCTAGGTAGACACATATCTTGTGAGGGTGTGCGACCAAGTGATTCGAAGATCGTAGCACTAGCCAATTCTCCTATACCCAACAATGTTAAGCAAGTTCGACAATTTATGGGTCTATCTAGTTATTTTCGCAAGTTTGTGCCCGATTTTGCCTCAAAAACTGCTTGTATTAGTAGGTTAACCAAAATAAATCAAAAATGGCAGTGGGGCCCCGAACAAAATGCGGCCCGAAAATATGTAATAGATCATTTAATTTCGAAACCATTACTAACCATTTTTGACCCTGAACTTCCAACTGAGCTACACACCGATGCTAGCTCTATCGGCTACGGAGCTATATTATTACAAAGGGTTAGTGGAGTCAATAAAGTTGTGGCTTATTTTAGCAAACGAACAAGTCCAGCAGAGTCTAGGTATAGTTCTTATGATCTTGAAACTTTAGCTATATATAATGCTCTAAAACACTTTAGGGTTTATCTTCTTGGTATTAACTTTACAATCATCACTGATTGCAACGCGGTTAAATCAACTATGTCCAAGAAAGATTTGTCCCCAAGAGTAGCTCGTTGGTGGACATTTATGCAAGACTTTCAGTTTGAAATTAGGTATAAGAAAGGAAAATTTATAAGTCATGTTGATTTTTTAAGCCGCAATCCGGTCCAATGCCCAGCCAGGTCTAGGAATTTAGTCCATGAGATAAATTTTATAGATGTGTCCGACGACCCAGGTAATTCACAGTCATGGTTGAGAAATGCTCAGCTCAACGACCATGAGACTCAGAACCTCGTCTCGCAATTAGAAATAGGTGACTTAGATTCTAACCAATATTTAATGAAAAATGATTTGTTACATTATAAAATCAATCCCAGTGCTGAGCCAAGGATGTTTGTTCCAAAAGGATATCGGTTGAGCTTATTAAAATTATTCCACGATGAAAACTGTCACGTTGGTTTTGATAAAGTTTTTCTCAAAATTCAAAAGTACTTTTGGTTTCCTTCAATGGCTGCTTTTGTGAAAAAATATATTTATCATTGTCTAATTTGTACAAGGAAGGGCCATTCTGGTCCCAAACAAGGCTATCTACATCCAATATACAAAACAGCTGTACCATTTCATACCATCCATTTGGATTGTACTGGACCTTTTTCACTAAGCAATGAAGGTTATAGACATATCCTATTACTAGTTGATGGCTTCACCAAGTTCTGTTTATTAAAGCCACTTAAAACTTTAAATTCTCAAGAATTAATTCCTATCATACGAGAAACTGTTACATTATTTGGAACACCATCATTAGTTGTCACAGATCGTGGAACCAATTTTAGCTCGAACCAAATCCAGACCCTGTTTAGAGAATTAAATATTGAACACCACATGATAGCAACTGGTACACCCAGAAGCAATGGGCAAGTTGAACGTTATGTAGCCACAGTAATTAATATGTTATGTACTATGGTTAACGATTCGTCAGATTGGCCAAACGAACTTTGGAAGGTACAACAGTCTATCAATACGAATATCCAAAAATCTACAGGGTTCTCACCTTTACGTTTGCTGATTGGCGTAGAAGGTAATATACCTGTTGTGCAAGCCCGTCTTAATGAAGTTCTTGACAATAATAGCTTGGAATCAGATATAGATGTACGCTCTGATCGAGAACTTGCTAGGCAACGACTGCAGGTAATATCAAAAAAAAATAAAGAACGATTTGATTCAGTTAGACGAAATAATAAGAATTATAATGTAGGTGACTTAGTATATGTTAGTCAGGACCATAGGCGTAATGACAAATTAGCACCAAAATTCAAGGGCCCTTATGAGATTCTTTCTATTAATCCCAATGATCGTTATGCTCTAAAAGGCTTGGGTAATTTAAGAAATATAGTTATAGCAAAAGAGAAATTACGATTTTGGCCGGGAGAATGGGTGGAAGAGAACGCTGTTGTTGAAAATGCCATGATTTTGTGATAATTACAACTTGTTTATTGTCACATTTAATTAGATGAATAAGAACCTATTGACTGTAATCTGTACTTAAACTCAGGTAAATAAGTATGTAAGTAAAATTATGAATTATACTTTCCTACAATTGTTAAATGTAAAAATGATGCTGAAATCTCAACGGGCATATGATCCGGGCCAAGGTTTGGCAAAAAATAATAATAATAACAATAATGTATCTAAGTACATTAATTTATACTTGTATATCGCTGTGTGGCCTCTTGCTGGATGCTAATCATCCCATCGACAGCGGATGGATGTGAGAAGCATAATCGGTAGTTGGCTAACGCTGTGGGCTTCGAGGCTCGGCTGATTATCCCATTGGCAGCGGATGGATGTGATCAGCATGGAAAAGTAGTCGCCCTAGCTGCTCTAGCCTCCAATTCCGGGTACTGACGCTCCATTGGCAGCAGGTGGAGGTTACGGCAGTACATACAGAGCAATTGGCCAGTAAATTAAAATAAACTAAAACAATATGAGATAATCAGACATCATTTAATGAGAAACATTAAAACCTACTAGTGTACATACATACTTATTATACCTTACCTTCTTAAGACATAGTTATAGTACCTTAGTACTTAGTAAAGTTGACATCTAGCTTGTTTATGCTATTTAATATAGCAAAATAATAATGTACCCTTGTTACTTGGTTAAATGTTCATCTATCTTGTTTATGTATTATCATATAAAAATATATTTGTTAAAATTAATAGTAATTTTTCTGTTAATTTAAATAAGAACTTGTAAAATATCTCCTAGTACTTTATGTACCAATTATTATAGAAGTTATATTGTACTAGTTATGTAAGTTGAAATGTAAAATAGAGTACCTAAACTAGGTAGAGCTACTTCGGGACGAAGTATAGGTCAAGATTGGCCGTAACAGATTAATATGGAAAGTTGTGTTAAATAAATGTAAAACGTATGTCTAAAATAGTTTTAGCAATTTAGATTATCTATTTCATTGTTATTTTTACGTGATAAAATCATTATATAATTTTGATAAGCATCGATAATTCTTTAGGGTTAATAACTTATTTTTGTGACATATAAATATGTAGAATATTATTTATTCAATTTTTGGTATCATTATTGTGTTCTGAAAATATTGTTTAGTAATAATAAAATTATAAATTGTTGTAACGACTCTTCGCGCCAAAGCGGTTTGAGCTAACGCCCACCGCAGGGTTTCTTACGATTTCTTGGTCTTTAAATACGATCCAAAAGCAAGGCAGTGCCCACTTTTGGACCGGCAGCCTAACCAGACAGAACTAAAAGCTAAGTATTGTTCATGTTTCTTGTGACTAGCAATTTATGTAATATAACCTTAAAATGTTCTTGAGTAAAGTTTCTTTCTTTTCATAATTTTGTGTCCTAACCAGATTGTTTTATTGATTATAAGAGTATTCATGTTCCAAGTTGTGCTTCTTTTATTTAATACCCACAATAGCAACCCCATTAGGATTTCTAGTAACATTTGTAGTAACTTTGTTGAAAAGAGATATCCAGGTAGGTAGTTAAAATTAGATTTATCCTGGATATTATTCATGTTTCTAACTAGTAGAGTCTTCTAAATCTATCACGCGCCATAGCACATTGTCTTCGGCTTGCCGCATCCATCTTCCGCCTGCATTCTTCTGCAGGTCGTCACCCACACCTGGACGCAAGTCTATTTGACGTTGATAACGAGACGGTGATCGTAACGTCTCCTTTTAGTACGGGGTTTCTGAGTTCCCTTTCCTCATGATAGAGGCGCTGTACCAAACTGTACTAACGTCAAATAGACTCACCCTTCTGGTTAGAGGGCGTCGTACACTACGTTTGCCGCGACGCGGTCTCTCAAGAACTGACTGCAGTGACTATTCACATTGTTAAAACCATACACTGAGCAAAGTGAATGTACCTAATATGAAATGATCCATAGTTTTTTATTGTCGTGGTTACAAAATTATGACCGACTAGTTTCTGCCCGCGGCTTCGCACGCGTTGTTTCTATGGAAACGTTTTTTTATTTCTATCCCATGGGAACTGATTTATGGCATAAAAAGTATGTTTGCCTATATTTGATTCCAGGATTAGAATTACCTGTATGCAAAATTTCAGCCCGATCGGTCCAGTAGTTTTGGCGTGAAGAGGTAACAAACATCCATCCATCCAAACTTTCGCATTTATAATATTAGTGGGATTTAACAAGTATTTTAAATGTCCATAAATAGTTTTCTATTTCATTAAAAAACTGTAAAAGGTGTGTGTAACCTGTTTAGTTATTAAATTCCTTTGTTTGATAAGTAAATCTGAACTGTGTTTGGAAATTGTGCTTGTATAATGTAATATGTTCATAAAATACTTTGAAAAACAAAACAAACAGTGACTATTCCACGTGGAAGTGATGCATGACTCTTACTTGGCCAGTTTGGCGAGCAGCGCGCGGCTTTTCTCCTTGTTCTGCGGCGGCGGCGGCGCGGCGCGCGGCTGCGACACGCCGTGCTCGAACATTTCGAAGCGAGACTTCACGTCGATCTGGGTCAGCTCTTCTAGACCGAGCTCCGGCTTGTCGGATGCTGTGGGGGAAAGAGAGCATTAGGATTTTTTTTTTTTATGTTTAATGTTACACAATCCACATTAGAGGTGGTAAAAAGCGTTATTTTCTTATCACCGTGACTGTCGTTCCAGTTCCATATAAGTAACAGTGATTAATAACCGTGACTTTGTCACGTCGGTCACGTCTATCACTCTCATGATCATCACATCACGATATACCTACGATTTGGTACGATAGGTTTGATAATAACTTACTTGAAGAAACAGACACACACAGCAGAACCACTAGTAGATCTGAAATAACCTTCACACTTTTACAGGCTTAGGACTGTCGCACAATTTTTCTAAATTAGAATTAAAAACAATTTTTAGTAAGTAAGAATTACTAACATTTATTACAAGATCATTACTAACAAATTATGGATCATGGTAGTCTGAAATAAAGAAATTTAAATTTAAATTTTTAATTTAATATATAAATTAATAATATTGTGAAGTTTTCTTCCGCCACTTCTAGTAATTATACGCTCTGTGTAATAGATCGCGAAAGAACAGGCCAGAAATAGGGATAAACTCATTCTCTCCCACTCACACTCAAGCCGAGGATACACGAACGCGGACTCGTATGGTACGATGTCACCTAGGAACAATAACTATTATTGTTCCTAGGAGGATGTCACTGCGATTGCAGCTTCGTTCAATAGAAAGAGGTAAAAGCTCGAAGTGATATCTAAGGAGTAACGCTGAACGGAGATAACAATATAGGTGATATTGGAACGTTGTTACTTGGTTTCCAGTCACGGCGATACTCAAAGTAGGTAAATCACAGTGACTTTTTCATCGTGACGTTATTTATCACTCACCTCTAATCCACATGGCATTATCTAGCACCAAAGCAGGCAGAGCTTGTGTTATGGAAGGGAATAACAACTGTTTTTTTTAAATGTTTTTTGTTATTGAGTATAGTGCGTAACCCCACACTCAGGTTTTTGTTTTTCCAAATAAATGTTTTTTTTCCATTTTATTCTATTTTTTTATAAGTTTGACGTGTCTGTGTGTATCTGTCTGTGGTATCGTAGCTCCCAAACGGATAAACCGATTTACGTTTAGTTTTTTTTTGTGTCATAGATAATTTTATCCCGAGTGTTCTTAGCCATGTTTCATAAAAATCTGTTCAGCCAGTAAACGCCGGCAGGTTTTTAAAATTTTGTCTTGTTCTATACTCGATATACTTTATTTATTACTGAATACCTAAGTGCATTACATACATAGATAGATATTTTTTGTTATCAATAGAAAGCACCCAGAGAACCCTGAACAAATATCTGCAGATTAAACATTTGTCCCGAGGCGAGAATCGAACACGCAACCTCCTGCGTTGTAAGCAGACCTTCGTCCGCTCCTCTGGATTGTGTTAACTTCGATTAACAGATGTTTTTAATGATTTACAGAGGTTTTGGCATCAGAATATTTACAAAAAATAACGTACCTCTAACGACATCTGGCGGCAGCTCCACAGGATTGTTTTCGCAAATGATCATCTGGTGTTTTTTGGGGGTGGCTGTACAAAAAATAAGTGTTAATAAAAAAAGTTTGAATAAAAATAAATTAAATCAGTCCTTGCAAGAGAGCTAATCACTAGACAGCTCCTACGATAACTGGCGAAGAGAGAGAGCGTCACGTAAAAAAATACTGGCAAATTACTAAAAAAAATGGTCTTCGAGCGTACCGCAACCTAAACAGCCTGTATTGGTCCACTGCTGGACGGAGGCCTCCCCCTGATAAGCGCCTAGTTGGCTTTTATCTTATGCTAGTAATGCCCATAATCCCCTCGCTGGGCATGCGGGTTGGTGATCGCAGTTCTCTCTCGCCTCTTCGAGCGTACATTACATTACAAACCTTTCCATCACATTTGCTTCACTTCCCCCATTCGCTAGTTTCTTACCACTCCTTTTATCCATAGGCCATCCTCGCCCTTTTGCAAGTAGGTGATTAGAGTCAAAATTAAATAAATTTATTTCTTTAGGCTTACAAAATTAGCTTATAGGTAGAGAAGTCAAATTTAAAAGTAATTTTTAATTTTAAACTTATTTTTATCAGAAATCACACTATCACACAAGTTTATGCGAAAGTTAGGATAGATGGATGGATGTTTGTTACGGCTTCACGCCAAAATTACTGAACGGATCAGGGCGAAATTTTGCATACAAATAATTCTAATCCTGGAATCAAACACAGGCTACTTTTTATCCCATAAATCAGTTCCCATGGGATATAAATCATCTTTAAACGTTTCCATGGAAAAAAGTGTTAATGATTCTATTCACTTCAATTTTTAGTTTACTAGCAATAAGGCTACCTACTTACCGTCTACTTGGTCTTCTTCATCCACCGGCTTGGGTTCGAAGAGTTGCTTGAAGTGAGCCTTGCAGTACAGGGTGGTGTGATCACTCTGGTACGTCTCCACTCTTTAACAATATACCAAATTTACATATACACATTTTTTCATTTTTCTAAGCAAAATTTTACATCTAATGTTAAAATTCATGGTGTTCCTTTTATTTCTGACACTATGTTATTTAGCAAAAAATAATCCTTATGATGAAGCCTTTCGATCGGTATTATAAAGCTACAGGATGATTGTTTTTCTCGTGTAACGGGTTTGATTCCCAGTTCAACCATGTAATTATTTAAATATCTATGAATGCAGTTTAAATTGTTTTTTAAATTAAAATAATGTCTTCTTTCAGTAAAATGTTCTATCTACAATATTCAAGGTACTTTCCCTCCATGTGGCATACCCGTAGGACGCCCTGTATATGGTGTTAGTCATATTGCACCATACTGAAGGAGGTCATCCACCGTCTTTATTATCAAAGAAAATTACAATCAAATAATAGAAACAAATTATAACTAGTATTTTACAATTGAAACAATCGAGCTAACTGCAGACTGTTGCAAACAATTTATAGGTAGCTCAACTGATCCATATCAGTTTAAACGTATCACACTAATATTATAAATTATAACAATAATAATGATAAATAAATAATGCTGGACAATTCACACAGCGTTATCTAGCCCCAAGCTAAGCAGAGCTTGCGTTATGGGTACTAGATAACTTATATACTTAATACAATACACTACAATAGATATTTTTTTTAGAAAACATCCTGAACCAATATCTGCACATCGTACAAACATTTGTCCCGAGGCGGGAATCGAATCCGCAACCTCCTGCGTCGCATGCGGACCTTCGCTGCTGCGCCACAGAGGTCAAATGCGAAAGTTTTGATGTTTAGATGATGGATGGATGGATGTTTGTTACCTCTTCACGCCAAAACTACGGAACGGATCGGGCTGAAATTTTGCATACAGGAAATTGTTATCCTGGAATAAAACATAGACTACTTTTTATTTCATAAATCCCGTGGGATAGAAATAACTTTTAAATGTTTCCATAGAAACAACGCATGCAAAGCCGCCGGGAGAAACTAGGTTACCCTTGTTGTTTAAGTTTGTATATAGGTACGTTCTTCCTTTCTTATTTACTCTACATAGATCTATATGGATCAGTTGAGCTACCTGTAAATTGTTTGGAACAGTCTGCAGTTAGCTCAATTGTTTCAATTGTAAATACTAGTTCTAATTTATTTCTATTATTTTAACATCTGAATATATTACATTACATCAACCACTGGAAAAGTTGGGGTGGTGTGATTTCTTCGTTGACACCACACGGCATTTTGATGCTGTACGGCAAAGTACTCACGTGAGTTGTTTGCTGCACTGCACACATCGGAAGCACTCCTTGTGCCAGACTCTCTTCTCTGCTTTCACTCTCTCCATGGCGTACACGGGGCGGGAGCATTTGGAGCACTTCGGTTCGCCTTGGCCGTCGGCGTTTGCACTTAACTTCTTGTGCAGTTTCTCAGAGGATTTCGACTGCGGGTGAGATAATACATATAGGTTATATGGTGCTTATACAGAGAAAAGCCAGACCAAAATCAGGTTAGCAGGTAGAGAACGCTATCTAGAGTTATGCTCGCCCATGTACAACTTTTGTGCAATAAAGGCATTTGGAGCACTTCGGTTCGTCTTGGCCGTCGGCGTTTGCACTTAACTTCTGCAGTTTCTCAGAGGATTTTATGCAATAAAGTATATTGTATTCTATTCTAAAATCACATCAAAGGTTCTGAACCGTTGCGGGGGCCACCAGTAAACCGTATAACTATTTTTGTAATGATGGTAATTAAATGAATATTGTATTTGTATTTAAAACGGTCTCTAAAATTGGAGGCCACGACACATTTCGGATTGATGAGGCAGTTATTTCTATATAGTTAAGTTTGCCATTTTAATCATCAACAGCCCACAGCTGGACGGCAGCCTATTCTATGGACGCCATAGCACCGTGTCTTTTTGTTGACCGTCTGTCTTCTGAGAGCCCTGTCTTCAGCTTGTCAGATCCAGTATCTGCCAGCAGTCTTTCGCAGACCGTCATGCTCCGGGCCACGATATCATGGTGTTGGTAGCTACATACCTATGTAGCTAGCTAACTTTTACAGCAAAAACGAAACCGCCAAGTGACTCTGCGCATCTTAATTCATAGCCAGCTCAACCCATGCATTATTATGCAGGATGTATCATGGCAGGTTTTCAAGCATTCTTTAGTCTTTGTGCCTCGGAAAGCACGTTACGCCGTTAGTCCTGCACCTGACCTCTCCCCGGTCGTGTCGGTTTGCCGTCCCATCGGATTATGAGAGTGAGGGATAAGAGAGCGCACCTGTGTTTGCGCAGGCACTCGTGCAATAATATATACTGCGCATCTGTCTAGTCTCCAATGAGACTGGCCGCCGTGGTCGAAATTTGGCTACGAGGACATCATCATCTTCAAGCATGAGGCAGACATAACTAGCCCAGCTGCTTTTAGGCTTTGAGAAAGCAAAAGAATATCCTCAACACTTACCACAGAGATAAAGACATCTTCTGCCCTCTTCGCTCCGATCCAGCATCTTCCTGAAGGCAGACTTTCGCAGATCCACCTGGCCACAGCGACCCTTGTTTTTGTAGCTTAAGCTCTACATACCACAGATATGGAGCCCTCCTCCTTATGATGTCTCCTACTCTTCTTCTTCTTGACGGTCTGTCGCTCGGAGACCTGCACCTCCTGGTAGCTCCGCTGGACTCTGGACTCCACTAGAGTCGAGGTCTCCATGCTGGCCGAGGCCGTCGCCAGTGCCATTGTGTTGTGCTCTGGAAGTAACAAAACTTGATGTAAAGAACTTGACCTTGGTTTTGAAGAATCAGACAGCATACGAATCTACAGTTCAAACCCATGGCAGCATGCAAGCCAGCGGAAACGTCGGGAAAATCAATAGTTTATAAAAGCGAGAAAAACCCGTGGACGCACCGTTCGGCCTGGATGACTCGTGAATTGTATCGGGCGTAATTGTATGGCGGGTCCCGAGCCATGTTATATAAAAAAATCTAAGTAATTTGTGCCTGAATATAAATTCGAAGTAATGTGTCTTAACCGAAATTGGATTTATCCAATTTCGGTTAAGACACATTACTTCGAGTAATGTGTCTTAACCGAAATTGGATTTATCCAATTTCGGTTAAGACACATTACTTCGAATTTATATTCAGGCACAAATTACTTAGATTTTTTTATATAACATGGCTCGGGACCCGCCATACAATTACGCCCGATACAATTCACGAGTCATCCAGGCCGAACGGTGCGTCCACGGGTTTTTCTCGCTTTTATAAACTATTGATTTTCCCGACGTTTCCGCTGGCTTGCATGCTGCCATGGGTTTGAACTGTAGATTCGTATGCTGTCTGATTATTATCTGATATTCTAAGTCGCTAAACTTCTCTGTAATCTCCAAGCATATAGCTACGAAAACATAAAACTAAGAAGGTCCGTCCTACTGAAAGGGGTACCTATAACTACAGCCTACCTATATGCATACAGTCTGGACTGGTCTGGGGGGGATACTAAGGCGGTGATGTATGCAACTCGGTAGCGTCCCTCCCCAGTACCGTCCCTTGCCCCCCGTACGATTGCCCTGTCAAAACCACGTCAAAATGCCTTCGTCGAACGACTGTATGCATATTATTTAGGTAGGCTGTGCTACTACATAGTACCTATAAAGACCCAACTGTGAGGGGAACTTTTTACCAATAGATTATTCTCTTTAGAACCTTAAAAAACTAAAACTACGCACACGGGTTAAAAAATGGTGGTCATAAATTACCTCACCATCCTCTTAGCCTACTTTTCATTTAACTAGTTAACTAACTACCCGTCACACAAGTATAACTTGAAATGCAAATATAAACGGTATCGGAAGTCATTGGAAGTCATACAGTTTCTAATTCTATCATGCGGTTTTGTACACATCATATCAATCTATTTTGGTTTAGTTAGATCGAATTAGTTCGAGATCCGGCTGCAGAATTAGTGCACTACACAAAATAACGAATTGAGTTCGGCCAGATTTAAGTAGGCAACCGTATATCAAAACAAACAGAAAAAATAGCTTTAATTTGATATATAAATAACTAGCTGCTGCCCGCGGCTTCGCTTGCGTAGTTCCCGTTCCCGTGGTAATTCCGGGATAAAACATAGCCTATGTCCGTCTCCTGGTTCTAAGCTGCCTCCCCACCAATTTTCAGCCAAATCGGTTCAGCCGTTCTTGAGTTATAAATAGTGTAACTAACACGACTTTCTTTTATATATATAGATGAACGTACGTTATGGGTGTAAAAACATATCAAAATCGTATCTGTTTACACCTGGCTGCGAAGAGGTGCGGCCAAGTGCGCAACGGCAACCGTGATTTTTCAGTCTTTATATGTATATATTGCCGTGAAGTGAACGATATTTTATATAAAAACAAGTGCGTGATTTTTTTTTCCCAAAAATCAATTATCAAAAATTTAATTAAAAATACTAGCGGCCACATCTTGATAGACAACCTATATATTTTTACCGTAAAAAATTGGTTTTTAGCTCATACTCAATGGGTGCACTGATTCTGCAGCCGGATCTTAGACTAAATGGGACACGTATTGTTTAAGTTATTGAAAGAAGTCTGAGAACTTCCAATTGAACCTAACCTAACGGGTTTGTTTGTCAAACTAGGCCTAGATCTCAGTACTCACGGGACCCGTGGTAAAAAAAACTCGAAAAACATAAAATTCAACATTATTTCTTTGGTTCCTCTAACTATTGTTTCCTCAAACGATTAAGAAAACAAAAATTATGTTTAAAACAACATGTAAGTGCACTGTTTCACAAATAATTTGGTCGAGATCGTCGAGATCTCAGGAACCCTGCAGTCTATTGAAATGACTTGTTTTGGTTGTTACTAATTATTCGGTTCCTCTAAGCCAGTTTCTTAATTAGTTTCGTAGTTTTCTTGTAAATAAACAATAACTTGACTAGTAAATAAGCAAAAACGTACGCTCTGTGCCGCTCCTATGAACGCGACTACCTATGCCTGTCCTTTTCACGAAATGACGAGCAGAGTGCCCCTTTAAGGCACGTCTTCTAAGCGTCCCTAAGCTCTTTTTTTAATACCTCTGAAATAGTTTTGTTTCGTATAATTTAGACAGAAAAGCGAAAACCGAGTTCGGTGGCCACCAAGATCAACTTCGCTATTCTGCATAAAGGAAATAAAAAAAATCTATTTTATGGACATTAAAATTAATCTTATGATAGGTTTCATAAACTGTACAATGGACTTTTAAAAATTCCTTTGGTTAACGTAATTATAAGAAACAAATGGCAGCGCCGCTAGTTTCAGGCATACAAGTGCCTTAATAAAAACCTTCTAAAAAATCTATTATTGTACTGTTCTGAGGAAGGTGATGTCCTTCTAATCGAAACAAAACCGGAATCCCAAGAAAGTAAATGCCACATAATTTGCACAATTCAATTTAAAATTAGCATTGCCATTCAACGTGGCAATGTTGTCGGCATTCTGGGTGCCTTCTGGTGACGGCCATTTTTAAGAAATGTATATAAGTGTAAATACTAGTTGTAATTGTTTTATTCTATAAAAATTTCTATGCCCTATCACTGTTACGATTAAATTATCTATGAAATAATGAAGCTTAGTAAAACGCTTCTAGCTCTAGCTTCTAGCTCTACATAATGTACTCGTACAACAACAAAAACACGTATTGGAAACAAGAACCTAACCCACTGATATTAAAATAATTAATGTCAACGATGGGTGAACGTGTTTTTTTCTTTGAAACAATTGAGACATACCTATATTCTATGTCTAGTATGTGCTTATGTTGAAAACCTAAACTGAAACGTTTTTTGATTATTCTTGATTTTGATTTAAACCAAAACTAACCTAACGAATTCCCGAAAACGAAACCGAAACAAAGAAATTAACATACTTCTCATCCTACTAGGTAATATTATAAATGTGAAAGTTTGTGAAATGTGATTTTTTTGTTTCCTTGGATCTCTAAAAATACTGAAAAGATCAAGATGAAATTTGGCATACACTTAGAACGTAGCCTTACTTAAACAATAGGCTGCTTATTATACCGAAAATACGCGTGCGAAGCCGCGGGCAGAAGCTAGTAAACAATTTTTTTATAAAAAGTAAATCCTTTATTGGCATGTTTAATTTGTAAGTTTGTATTTTTTAGCTTTTAAGGCCTGTGGATTTTGTATAATAAATAAATATAATTCGACCTCCGTGGCGCAGCGGGCGAAGGTCCGCCTGCGACGCAGGAGGTTGCGGGTTCGATTCCCGCCTCGGAACAAATTTGTGTACGATCTGCAGAAATTTGTTCCGTTGGTCTGGGTGTTTTCTATGTATAATAAAAAATATCTATCCATGTAGTGTATTGTACTAAGTATATCAGTTATCTAGTACCCATAACACAAGCTCTGCTTAGCTTGGGGCTAGATAATGCTGTGTGAATTGTCCAGCGTTATTTATTATTTATTTATTTAATTAGATTGTCTGAAAACACTAAAACCGACATCGAATTCTTTAATTTTAGACAATTTTAAAATTTTGTACTAATATAACATTTTTATGGGGCGTTCTCATACATTTTTTTTTTCAGGGTCATTCTCTGTACTATAGTGAAAGAATTTCAATAAAATTCAAAATCGGTCCATTATTAACGGAAAAATCGACGAACATACATACCTACAGCCGAACATAAGAACCTCCTACTATTTTCGAAGTCGGTTAAATATAGTATATGAGCGATGGCCGTTTCGAAATTAAATTCATCGACCGCGGAAATGAAGAGGACTGTGTTCGGATAAGAATTTGCGGAAATCGAAATGGATATTAGGTTTTCAGGCAAGCGGAAATGGAAATGAAGACTTTAATGTTTTTCGGAAACCGATTTTAGGTCGTAATTTTGTTTTAATCTTTCATTTCTCTATTCTAAGATGATGTTTCATAACTTAATTTAGAACCTCAATTTACAATTGAATCAGTTGAGCTAACTGCAGTCTGTTGCAAACAACTTAGAGGTAGCTCAACTGATAAACTGACTTAAAAATTATAAAAATGACGTCTGTTCTTGATGATGACTCTTTTAAGTACTTAGTTATCAGTTTAACGTAAAATTACTTAAATAAAAGGCTCTTCTTTGCTCTACTCTACATAACCACATAGCAATTTAATTTATTGTAATTACCTACCTACTTTCCTTCTCAAGTACATCGGTAACACGGTCATGGCTACTGATTACTTGAATTCCCAGTACTAGGAACACAATTTACACACTTGTTATAAAAAACACAGATGATTGCCACAAAACCGCGAAAGTTCAAGATTTTACGTCTTGTCCCAATGACGGTCTAAACTAGAATGAGCTGAGCAAGCTTTCAAAATTTAAATTCAGAATGTGCTCTTACCAGGTAATGTATTCGTTTGCATTTGCATCAATGATGAGATGAAAATTATTTTAATAAAATGACTTACACTGACACACCATTTGAGTAAACAAAACCCACGTAGAGAACTGAGACACCTTTAGAAAACGTCTGTCTTTACGCAAATGAGGAAAACAATGCAGTGGCATTGACGTTTTTGGCGGCAATCCAAGTGCATTTCTAATTTCTGCTGTTGGTTTAATTTTCGAATTCGGAACGGATCGGAGCGAACATAAAAATCTTGCGCACATATAATCATGTAAAAAGTTTGGTTGATTAGATTACCTATCAGTAAAGAGGTTGGATAAATAATAGTCAAAATATACAATCGTAAAGAAAAAGAAGGAAACAAACCCGTTCCATTTTCAATTCGATTGTAAAAGAAGGTGAGATAACAGCAACACGTTCTCGTTCTAAATTTATATTCACGTCCCAATTACCAGTATCCTGTAACATGACGCCTGTTTGAATTGAAGACAAAAGCCAAAAAACAAATGCTTTCGTATAAAAATGAAATGAAATCTTTCTCTGTCTGGTGTTAGGCATGTCCGACTAAGATTTAACGTTCCTTTATTAATAGAACTGCTATAAAGTTTATTAGCTGTCAAAAGTGTGTAGGTACGACGTTTGTTGGTGGCATCGGGGTTAAAGGCACCATTTTTCAGATGACAACACAATATTTCTTTCATTATATGCGAATCGTGTTTTTATCCATAATTTTAGAATTTTAATATTAACGAAATATAAATTCACGCACGAAGACGTAAAAGTGAAGTAGATACTTACATTTATTTCTGTTTGCCTGATGTTAAATTTCAGGGCATAGCGGCTGAACGAATCTTAATGAAATTTGAAAAGGTAAAAAAATAAAAAAAATGAGTAAGGTAAAAGATGATGCTATCCCGGGAAGAACTTAAGTTACTTTTTACCTTGGAAAAACGCGTGACTAGCTGCGGGCGAAAGATAGTCCTTTATTAATCAACAACAACCAGAAACACTGACCAAGCAAGACCATAAAGCCCATAATAGAACAGCCACAACAAATCTCTAACATAGATAACCAAGAACTAAACTATTGTGACACAGAAAACCTTTTCAAACGAAAATAAACCCTACATCTTCGAGCGGAATTCTTCACGCCACAGTATAACATTAACTGGGAAACAGAATTAACACACTTGGAATGCAGGTCACAGTGTTCCGAGAAATTATAAACGGACGGTTAATTTTTAAAAACTACGGGAATATCGGTCAATTTGCAGATGCTAGATAGTTATAGGTACTTGTGTGGCTTCACTCACTCATGGTAGATTATAAACAAACACATGCAGTGTAACAAATGTTACTTGTTCAGATAGCGGGAAACCGCTGCTGTAAGAAATTGACCCCACTCTAAGATTATGTGAGTGAGGGAATATAGAGTGCACCTGTGTTTGCACATACACTTGTGCACTACGATGTCCTCCTAGCCGAATTTCAACCACGGCGGCCAGTCTCATCGGAGACTAGCCAGATGCGCAGAACGTATTATAGTGCACAAGCGTGCGCAGACACAGGTGCACTCTCTATTCCCTCACTCTCCTATTCCGATGGTACGGCAGGCCGACACGATTGGGGAGAGGTCAAGCGCAGGATCAACGGCTTAACGTGCTTTCCGAGGCACGGGGGTGTACATTTCCTGACTCCAGGCTGCTACTGAGAATTTCTCTTGCTAGAAAAACCTCAATAACAACCATTGGCCCAACCCGGGATTTGAACACAAGGTCTCATAATCAGCGGTTGAACAAGCTGACCGCTAGACCAACAAGCCAGACTGTAATATTCACATGGCTAGTTTCCGATGAGACTGGCCGCCGCCGTGGCCGAAAATCGGCTAGGAGATTTCCTCCTAACCATCATCATATCTAGTGGGAAGGTGGCATTTGAAAGTTGATGAGACGCCTCGTCACCATCTCACCTGAGTGAATGAAGATGGCCATTTAATGGTGCACCTTTACCCAGAACAAACTCACCCGAGTACTCAAACGCTAAGTGACGAATTTTGGATAGATTTTGATTTAAAACTGTCAAAAACATTCGCAGAGCCAGTTTCTTAGTCCTTCCCAAGCCGCGTATTAAAAACTACGGAAAAAAGATGTTTACGTACGATGGTGCACAGTACTACAATAAAATACTATAGGTATACTATACTGATATATTATACTAATGTAATGTACTCGTATGTATATACTATGCTAAATATTATATATTCTATACAAAATACTATAAGAATGTAAACTCGTTCAATGCTTTTAAAACAAAACTATCTGAATATGTGGTAGATAAATCTTTTAAGATGCATTGGATGGGTAAGAAAAGAACCTATTATTTATACGTACGAAAACGATCTACCTACTCAATTTATACTTACGAATATTGTTTTTCATATGTAAGTGACATTGCGTCTTTTTGAGAATAAAATCTGGTCTCAGATTTAAGCACGTCTCAAGTCTTTTGTACGTCCGGTTACGTTTTCAGGGGATTAATTCACTCGACTTTTGGAGCCATTTCGAAGAAATAATGTGTGAATAGTTTTACCGTGGGGATTATGTGTATTACCCCCCATGGGATAAAAGCCAATAAGGCGCTTATCAGGGAAGGCCTGCGTCCAGCAGTGGACAAATGAGGGAGGAGTTTTATTTTTGTAGCAAACAACTTACAGAAATAAAACAAGTGTTTATTGATTAACTAGCTGGTGCTCGCGACTTCGTGTGCGCAGGATTAATATTTATTCACACAATATCTTTATAAATTGTAGCCTATGTATTATTCTCATGTATAAGCTATATTATTGTAAAGTTTAATTAAAATCCATTCAGTAGTTTTTACGTGAAAGAGTAACAAACATCTATCCATACTTACAAACATTCGCGTTTATAATAGTAGTAGGATTAACCGACGAAAAACGGAAGTGGTTCACAAGTCGACGCGTTTATTTGTTTTTTTTATGTATCACCTCACAACTTTTTTTAACTACAAGTTCTAATTCTAAACTGTACAGTATGATGCAAAATGCCGATGCGTCAGCGCACTCGGCAAACAAGTAAATAATCTCTGATGTATACGAGGCGCGAAGCGTGCGATCTTTGATCGGCTTCGAAGAATGTGCTGACTAATGCATTCGAACTCGTAAATGGCTGAGATACGCAATATGGCATCTTTGAGTTGATTTAGTACGCGACGACGCGACGGCGCGTTCCAGCTTATTTCTGTAGGTTTCATACTTTTTGAAATATTTTGAAAAAAGTTGAAAAATTTACCATTACCAGGTACTTTTGGTACATATTTGTTGACAAACGTTCGAAACCCTCGGCGCGCGAGTTACACTCGCACTTGACGGATCTTGTTTTGTATGTTCTGCGTTTTATCTATACTTATAATAAAACTGTAACAGGTCCAATTCTGTACATTGAAGATATTTTGAAAATTTTTTTTGGAGGGCACTCTATTATCGATACTGAAGCCAAAACTGTAATTTTTTTCATTCATGTCTGTCTGTCTGTCCGTCTGTCTGTCTGTCTGTCTGTCTGTTTCTTAAACGCGCATCACGTCGAAACTACTGAAGGTATTGAAATGAAACTCGGCACGATTTTAGGTCATACTACGAGGAAGGACATAGGATACTTTTTATCCCGGAATTCAGTCAGGTTTCCCTGGGAGAGGGGATGAAAGTAAAATTTCTTCACCGCGCATGACGCCGAAAGTGCTGAATGAGTTGGAATGAAACCTTGCACGATTTAATTTCATACTACGAGGAAGGACATGGGATACATTTCATCCCGGAATTCAGTCATGTTCCCCTGGGAGAGAGGATGAAAGTAAAATTCTTTAACTGCGCATCACGATGGAACAACTGAATGAATTCGAATGGGGAACTCGGCATAATTTGATTTCATACTACGAGGAAAGATACAATTTATCCCAGAATTTAGTAAGGTTCCCCTGGGAGAATGGATGAAAGTAAAATTCCTTCACCGCGCATCACGCCGAAACTACTGAATGAGTTGGACTGAATTGGTACTATTTGAGTTCAAGGAAGGACATGGGATACGTTTTATCCTGGAATTCAGTAAGGTTCCCCTGGCAGAGGGGATGAAAGTCAAATTCCTTCACCGCGCATCACGCCGAAACTACATAGGTAATGAGTTGGAATTAAACTTGGCCCGTTTTGAGTTCATACTACAAGGAAGGACATGGAATACATTTTATCCTGGAATTCAGTAAGGTTCCCCTGCGAGAGAGGAAAAAGTAGAATTCTTTAACCGCGCATCACGACGGGTCTACGCGTCGTCCGATTTCATGTATTCTTTTTGTTAGAAACAGTGTTGCAAGATCGAATTTGACTAAATCAGTAAAAAGTCGAGTAGAAAATCAGTAGATTGATGAAATAATCTGTAGTTAGAAGAAAAAAATTAGTAGATAGAGGGTAGGTAAGTTCCTATCTATGTATTTTTCCAAGACGCACCCATTAGTTAGGTTCCTACCTTACCTACTAAGGCGTCTTGGAAAAATAAGTTAGGTTCCTACCTTACATGATATATGGTGGTTTAGCTGGTCCAGTTAACTGTACTACCGAAGTTTGGTTGCAGTAAGTGGTCCAATTAAACTAACTAGACCACAGAAAAATATTTTTTACTGTGGTACACAGCCAACTGTACCTACCTACTAACGAAAAAAAAATTACGGTGGTCCAGTCAATTGTGTCAGCAATTGTATTGCAGAATTGGGCTCCTGATCAATTTATCAGGAGCCCAATTCTGCAATACAATTGCTTCAGTATGACAATGGAATCGTCGCAGAATCATCACGTAGAATCCTTAGATTTATAAAACTCCAGATAGTGCGTGCGAGATAAATGAATAGTTTCAAACTTGACGCACGTCTCTCCATCTGCATTCATCATAATTTCTTTCATCTGAGGTGGAATACCCAAACGTGTCATTCTGTGTCAATACCCCTGTCATAGTGAAGCGATTAGTATAGCAGAATAGGGCCCCAGCTGAACGGAACCATCAGTAAGAAGTGAAACGAGTATGACACTTCTTAACACTGACGCTGGCCGAGTCGTAGCTAAAAGTCGTGTGGATAAAGAATGGGATTGAAGATGATAACATGCTATCCCCCGTAGACACTACACGATTTTTTGCACGGCAGCGTTTCAAATTATGAGAGACCATGGTTAAATGTGAACTTAATTAGTCGGCACGTGAGACAATCGCGAACGAAGTCGCGGGTACAGCTAGTCTATACTTATAATAAAACTGTAACAGGTCCAATTCTGTACATTGAAGATATTTTGAAAATTTTTTTTGGAGGGCACTCTATTATCGATACTGAAGCCAAAACTGTAATTTTTTTCATTCATGTCTGTCTGTCCGTCTGTCTGTCTGTCTGTCTGTCTGTCTGTCTGTCTGTTTCTTAAACGCGCATCACGTCGAAACTACTGAAGGTATTGAAATGAAACTCGGCACGATTTTAGGTCATACTACGAGGAAGGACATAGGATACTTTTTATCCCGGAATTCAGTCAGGTTTCCCTGGGAGAGGGGATGAAAGTAAAATTTCTTCACCGCGCATGACGCCGAAAGTGCTGAATGAGTTGGAATGAAACCTTGCACGATTTGATTTCATACTACAAGGAAGGACATGGGATACATTTCATCCCGGAATTCAGTCATGTTCCCCTGGAAGAGAGGATGAAAGTAAAATTCTTTAACTGCGCATCACGATGGAACAACTGAATGAATTCGAATGGAACTCGGCATAATTTGATTTCATACTACGAGGAAAGATACATTTTATCCCAGAATTTAGTAAGGTTCCCCTGGGAGAATGGATGAAAGTAAAATTCCTTCACCGCGCATCACGCCGAAACTACTGAATGAGTTGGACTGAATTGGTACTATTTGAGTTCAAGGAAGGACATGGGATACATTTTATCCTGGAATTCAGTAAGGTTCCCCTGGCAGAGGGGATGAAATTCAAATTCCTTCACCGCGCATCACGCCGAAACTACATAGGTAATGAGTTGGAATTAAACTTGGCACGTTTTGAGTTCATACTACAAGGAAGGACATGGAATACATTTTATCCTGGAATTCAGTAAGGTTCCCCTGGGAGAGAGGAAAAAGTAGAATTCTTTAACCGCGCATCACGACGGGTCTACGCGTCGTCCGATTTCATGCATTCTTTTTGTTAGAAACAGTGTTGCAAGATCGAATTTGACTAAATCAGTAGAAAGTCGAGTAGAAAATCAGTAGATTGATGAAATAATCTGTAGTTAGAAGAAAAATTAGTAGATAGAGGGTAGGTAAGTTCCTATCTATGTATTTTTCCAAGACGCACCCGTTACTTAGGTTCCTACCTACTAAGGCGTCTTGGAAAAATAAGTTAGGTTCCTACCTTACATGATATATGGTGGTTTAGCTGGTCCAGTTAACTGTACTACAGAAGTTTGGTTGCAGTAAGTGTTCCAATTAAACTAACTGGACCACATAAACTTTTTTTTTACTGTGGGACACAGCCAACTGTACCTACCTACCTACTAACGAAAAAGAAATTACGGTGGTCCAGTCAAATGGATCAGGAGCCCAATTCTGCAATACAATTGCTTCAGTATGACAATGGAATCGTCGCAGAATCATCACGTAGAATCCTTAGATTTATAAAACTCCAGATAGTGCGTGCGAGATTTTTTTTTTTTTTTTTTAATCTTATTTATTTTAAGGACTTTTACTTTTCAAAGTATGTCAGTCCTATCATAACCTAAACTTATGTAACCACACAAAAGAAAACAAATAACAAAATTAAACTAATCAGTCAGATATTTAAGGGGAGTCACTGATGCATAAAAATTTTAAATAGTGAAATGGCTGCTAATGAATTTGGTTCCGCTAAAATGTTAATAAATGTTCCTATATTTAATCTATTTAAATTAAGTTCAGTCATCAGTGCCTCCCTTTGATCTTTGAACTTGGTGCAGTCCATCAAGATGTGATGCACATCATCTAGGACTCCACAAACTTCACAGTTTGGAGAGTCCGTTTTTTTCATAAGGAACCCGAATTTCCTTGATGGATAATGACCAGATCGTAGCCTATGAGCGATAACAATAACAATTCTACTTATCTTACCTCTAACAAACCATGGTATACAAGGCGGCTGACACTGTATGGTTTTATACCATATACCTTTTTCTTTACTTCGCTCATCAAAATATTCCTTGTACGCATCATAACATATTTTTTTACATGAAAGAACTTTATCAGTATAGTTTGGTTTTAAATTAATTGGATTTCCCTCTGTACTACCTAATTTCGCTAATTTGTCAGCCTCCTCGTTACCTCTCAAACCTATGTGTGACGGAACCCATTGCAACTTCAAACTGACCCCCCGGAGTGCAAGATTATGAATTCTATTCAAAATACCATAAGCTACCGAAACACCTCTGAAACCAGAGGCGCATCGAGCTAAATGTTGCAATGCACTCCTACTGTCTGTCAAAACAACTATTCCCCTACTATTTGTTTCATTTACAGAACTTAAAGCTTCTGAAATTGCAATGAGTTCCAGTGTCATAATCGAGACAACAGAATCAATTTTAAAAACACCATTTCTAGAATAAGTCGTGTCATAATAAGCAGCTCCCTGACCCACTTCACTCCTTGATCCGTCAGTATAAAGTATGTGCCTTCCGTAATATTTATCATTTAATTCTTTAATTATATCGTATTTTAATCCAGAAATTTCATGACTTCTTTTAGATCCTTTTACACTATCTAGATAGCAATTAATAACCCCCTCTGTATGAATATATGTAACCCAAATATCTAATGAATACATATCCAATACATTTGAAGCATAAATATCAAAATGTCTACATCTGTCATAAACTGAAACCAGTAACGGTATCTTTTTAGATTGCCAATAATTGTTATTTTTCAAAGAGTAAAGTTCATCAAGGAGCTGTATTGTTATGCTGTTTTCCCACGACATACTCTTAACACAAAATTTATAAGCTAAATATAATCTTCTTATCTGTAACGGCTGTAGGTATGTTTCACATTCCATAACATGTATGGGTGTACTTTTAATGAAACCACCGATAATTCTTAATGCCTGATTTTGCACTTTCTCTAATTTATACAGATGTACTTTTGCGCTAGTATCGTACAGAAAGCAACCGAAGTCGATTCTACTCCTTATCAGTGAAATATACAAAGTGCGTAGGTATTTAGGATGTACTCCCCAACCAGATCCAGCAAGAACTTTTAACAAGTTTAGGTATTTAGATGTTTTTTCGGTGGTTTCCTTAATATGTCTATTCCACAACATAGATCTATCCAACCACATTCCTAAGTATCGAACGTTTTCTACTTGGTCCAATAACAAATCATTAACACTTAAATTAATTCTATTTCGTCTTCGTCCCCTGCTAAATAAACACACCATTGATTTACTACTAGACAATTCAAGACCTATTTCTCTTAAATTTGTAACCATTATATTTAATGCATGTTGTATTGCATCCTCACAGATTTTTATATTGTTGTTACGCAAATAAAAAACGAAATCGTCAGCATATTGGGACACTCTTATCGTTTGCTCTAGCTGGCTATAAATTTTATAAGTTGTTAGGTTGAATAACAATGGGGACATCGGGTCACCTTGAGCTAAACCTTTTGTTGTCCATCGTGAAAAATAGCTTTTGTCATTTGTTCTAACTAACAAACATCTTTCACTCAAAAATGACCAAATATACCTACACATTTTAAAACCAACATTAATTTCGTCGAGTGTGCCTACTATCTTTTCAACCAAAACATTATTATAGGCATTTTCTATGTCGAGAAAACAAGCTACTGTGGGTGTATTAGTAGTTAAACCTAACTGTATGTATGTGATTAACCTAGCCAAACAATCAAGGCAAGATTGACCCCGTCTAAAACCCGAAGTATTGTTCGAAAGGATTCCATTCTTCTCAATGTACCATTCAAGTCTCCTAACAATAATATTATGAAGTATTTTACACAAACATGAAATAAGCGATATCGGCCGTAACTTTTGTTCAGAACTGGCATCGACAGAAGCTTTAGGTATCGGTATAACAAGTATAGTGCGCCACTGCGTAGGGACTAGAGCATGCAAACCGATAATCGATAATCGATAAATTATCGGTAATCGGCTCATTTATGTCGGCGATAATTATCGAAAAAAATCGATAAAATATCGATAAAAGATAAATTCTTAAATAATCATTATCAAAACCATTCCCATCACGGCGCCTCAATCGCGAGTGTTTAAAATTACCCGCGCAAGTGTGTATGAGCTCGCCTAACCGCTGCGCGCGGGGTGCGTCAGTTCATTTTATCATTTATTCGGTCGGTGGCAGTGGTCATAGTCACTTGTGGTCAGCACCCCGTTATCAAATAAAGAATTGATTAACAAACAAATAAGCAAAATTAGCTATGATGACACGGGCAAAGGCAGAATTGGAAATGTTTCTACGGCTAGGGATAAGACATTTTGACGCTGCTAAAGGTTGAAATGTTATTGTATGGAGAAAATGGAGGTGACCGAGGACAGTTGTTGTTGTCTAAAGGTTATCGATGGCTTCGTTCAATGAAGCCAACGAGTGTCGAAAGTGAACGTGCCTTTTCTGCGGCTGGAATACTGTGTAATAAAATAAACTGCGCACAAGTCTTAATGACAAAGCAATTGATTGCTTGTCATTTCTCCGCACTCATTTCCAACAGCAGAAAGTTAGTAAAATTAATCAACCTTCTGCTGTTGAAAATCTATAAATGAAATATTAACACGAATATACGAATAGTTCATTTTTTTCCTAATTAGACCAAAAATGTCAAGTATATGTCAATACGTAAATTTAATTTTTTTAAATTTGATTTCTTTATAAAAAAACTATTTATATAAAATTATTTATAGTCCTAGCATTCTATTCACTCAATTATTTAATTAGTTCGTTCTATTAAGACTGAAAATGTCAACAAATTAAAAGTTATTCGATAAGTAACACTAATTGAAATAATATTATGTTTATACCTAAATGGAGGATTTTGTTTTTTGTAAGTAAGAAAATATTTCATTTAATTTTGTTCTATTCACAAATATCTATACTTATTATAATCATGAGCCCTTAAATGGCTCGCTAGACCGAACTTGGTCTTAAGTGCTATACGTATGTAATAAAACCATATTCTTGAGTAAATAATGATGAGTTATCATTATCTTTTATCCATCAATAAAATAATAATGTAAAATTTAAACAATTTAAGTTGTTTTCCATATTATTAATGGTACATTCAATCTTTGAAACTTTAATGACCGAAAGTTATAAGGAAAAACATTGAATAACTAAATACATATAACGATATAGATAGATTAATAGTAGGTAATACATAAATCTTGCTAATTGCAGCAGATTGGATAAATAGAGCAGTTAAATTAGATACCGAAACGTAAAGATATTTTTCCTTCACCAAAACCGATAATTCTCGATATTTATCGATAAATAGAGCGATAAATATCGAATTATCGATTATCGAAAAGTTTCGATAATTGCATGCCCTAGTAGGGACATAGCCAGAGGTATAGATATCGTTATAAATCTGAAGTAAAATTTGTTTACCTGCAAGGGGCAAGTAATGAATCATAGAATACGTTATCTCATCGCTACCCGGAGCCGTATCTTTTCTTTTCAAACAATGTAATAATTCTTGAATAGTAATGGGTAATTCTAATAGGTTATTTCTTGACGTAATATTAGGTTGTTGATTTTGAACTGAGTCAGGAGTTAAAGAGTGCAATAGTTGTTTTAATTTAGCATCCGAATTTGAAAATTTTGATTGACGATAACCTTTAAACCAACGCATTTTACGCCACATGACCGAGACTGACGTACTTTCATTAATTTCATTACAAAATTTTCTCCAACTTCTTGATTTAGCTTCTTTGATCATTTTAGTAGCTTGAGTAATTTTTTCTTCAAGTTTTTTATAATTATCCGGAGTTGGGTTTCTTCTAAATGTACTTAACGCTAATCTACGTTCGCCTACTAATTTTGATAACAAGGGGGTCCAATATTCTTTAGGTTTAAATTTTGATGACGGCTTATTACATAATTTTAGTGAGGGAATATTATTATCGGCAGAAATCGTAATTTTTTCTATTAAACTGTTGTATCTTTCTTGTATTGAACTAGGACAATAAGTACATTCAGAAAATAGCTCTACTAAATCTTTACTATACTTTTCCCAATCCGCTTTTTTAAAATTACGTTTTTTAATAATTTCGTATCTATCTTGAACGTCCAAAGTAATTTTTAGTATTAAATGGTCACTTCCTAAATTCTCATTCAAAACTTGCCAGCTGAACTTTATCGCAACATCAGCAGAAACGAAGGTAATATCTGGTGATGATTTTCGTAAACTTCCGCTTACTAACTTTATCCTCGTTGCTTCTCCATTATTAAGTGATATCAAATTATTATCTAAGGATGAGTCTAACAGCTGAGTACCTCTCTGATCTATCTTGTACGACCAATTGGTGTGGTGACCGTTGAAATCACCTGCAAACAGACTCTTTCCAGAAGCAATCGAAAAAAGAGTATCCCAATCAGCTTGCCGCGTATTTACAGACGACGGACAATATATTGATAAAATATTTTCTAAACTGCTACAATTTAATATTTTAATATGGACAGCTTCTATACCTGGGTTAGTTAGAATAATAGGACAAGAATAAGAATGCAGCGATTTATGCACTAAAATAGCAACTCCTCCGTAAGAGTCACTTCTGTCCTTCCTATAGATGTTATACCCGTTAATATTTATCACTGTGTCCATATCAAACCAGGTCTCACTCAAAATAGCAACGTGAATCTTTTCTTGCAGTAGCAAGGCTTCAAAACTACTTACTTTGGGCCGCAAACTTTGACAGTTCCACTGAAATATATTGATCCCAGGTTTCTTGTTAGTGCCCTCTGCTATGAACATTCAAAAGAATGCCGAAACATTCTTTTGAATAACTCACCTTCAGCAAACATACTTAAAACAAACGATTTTAGTTCTTCAAACACAAATTTCAACACATTAACCACTTTTACCTCCATCGGTTCTTCTGAAAACACAATGTTCTTTATCTTCTCAAATATTATTCCCCAGTCAATTTTCCTCTTCTTCTTCTCTTCCTCTTTGTTTCCGCTATCTTTTACAAATTCATGATCACGACTTTCATGTTTCTCATTTCTTACATTTAAAAGTTCGTCAGTTTCCATATTTTCATTAGTTCTTGTTTTTCTAATTCTTCTTTTCCGAACTGTTTTTTGAGCTTGTGGTTGATCTGTAGTATCGTCTTCAAGGTCACTACGAGCAGAACTTTCAATATCGTTAGTTATAACTTCTAAAGGTCGATCAACAACCCTCTTATCATTACCAGTTTGCGGACAAAGAGATGGAAACTCGCGATCATAAAACGCTTTCTTTCTTTGTTCTTTTTTCTTCAAATAAAGGTCCAATGCCTTTTTAAAAGGTAAATTTTCCTCGCTCATAATATTTCGTACCTCCTTCTCTTTCGTAAAAACGGGGCACAATTTATCCAGAGCCATATGAGAGCCTTTGCAATTTATACACGAATACACTACAGTATCACAATTTTCATGGGCTTTACCACATTTCGGGCACCAGCATGTAGATGTCGGGCAAAACTTTTTGATATGTCCAAACTTCCAGCACCCTGAGCACTGTGTTACTGGAAAGACATAACGATCCACTTTAAATCTACACCCATAGGCGCTTACAAACGTTGGATACGTCGGGCTCTTAAAGCACAAGCGTACCGTTTCGCTATTTATCCATTTGTGATCAGTGTCCATGCGCCTTAATCTTTTTACAGACATAATTTGAATTGGGCTAATTAGCGATGCAATTATCTCCTCTTCACTTATCTCTAGGTCCACACCTCTGATAAGACCATAGGACAGATTACCTTGATCTGTAAATTGAGCTCGTATTTCTAACTCAACAAGTTTCGGGCAGCTTATTAAAATTCCAGCTTGCGTTTTGTCCTCAAATTGAAGAAACACTTTGTAAGGACTTTTATACTTGATATTTATGATGGTGGTGATGTTCAAACTTCGTAATAGTCTAGCTAATGCCATTTGCTTCGGTAATACTTTTAATGATGTCAAACATACTTCATAATGATGAACATTTTTATCTTGCTGATTGTCCGCAATCTGTACCATGATCTGGTCCACAGTTTTGTTTGTCAAATTATCCACTGACTGCCTTAAAAGCGACTTCTTTGGCTTACTTTTCGTGATGGTGGTATACCCGCCTTCACTACTTTCTTCACTTTTTCCTTCACTCTTTTCTATGTGCCTCTTTTCCGCGATTCTTTCAACAACTTCTTCTTCAGATGGTGACGAATCCCAATTCGTATCCACTGGCAATGGGACAAATTCCTCAACTTGTAATAACGCAAAAGGATTGTTATTCATGATTGCTTATCACTAGCGGGCCGGAGCGAGCCGGCCGCCTTATCGGTAGTAAACAATAGAACAGTCCTACGGGGAGAATACGTGCGCTCGGTCTGATTCACAACCCGTCACTGGCGTGCGAGATAAATGAATAGTTTCAAACTTGACGCACGTCTCTCCATCTGCATTCATCATAATTTCTTTCATCTGAGGTGGAACACCCAAACGTGTCATTCTGTGTCAATACCCCTGTCATAGTGAAACGATTAGTATAGCAGAATAGGGCCCCAGCTGAACGGAACCATCAGTAAGAAGTGAAACGAGTCCGAGTCGTAGCTAAAAGTCGTGTGGATAAAGAATGGGATTGAAGATGATTACATGCTATCCCCCGTAGACACTACACGATTTTTTGCTCGGCAGCGTTTCAAATTATGAGAGACCATGGTTAAATGTGAACTTAATTAGTCGGCAGGTGAGGCAATCGCGAACGAAGTCGCGGGTACAGCTAGTTATTAATAAAGCTAACAGATTAGTTCTGCCTCTTCTAGTAAGCTATTTGCTATGAATGAACCCATGCGAAAGACTGCAGGCTGATGCTGGATGCGGCAAGCTGGAGACAGGGTGCTAAGGCGCTCATTAGGGGAGGCCTATTTCCAGCAGTGGACTAACATAGGCTGATTTTGATGATGAACCCATGCTAAAACAAATTTAGAATTCATTGGCGTTTTGAAGTCTATCATAGGGGGAAGTAATGGATCGAACAGTGACATTAAATAATTTGATTGTTTTGTAACTACAAATTGACTTCAAATTCCACATTATTTACTTTTTAAGTTTTGCGTGACAAATACTAATTACTCGGGTTGTCTCATTGTCTATTCAAACAAATTGTCAAAACCTTGTTGTGCAAAAAGGCTTACTATAAAATATCAGATTATCTAGAAAATAAAAAAGCTTGGGACGGGTTTTGCTCCAACTCGAAAAAAAACAACTAACAGGCTAGACGTTTCTTCGTCGCTTCTTTAGTCTACATACCGAAGCGACAGAAATAAAAAATATCTCTTTCTTTCCATGTCAATGTTTAATTTTATAATTTGACCTTTTCTAAGTGTACATTTTATTGTATTTATGGAGATAGAGTTTTTGATTTCGATTTCTATATAATAGTAAAAGAATCATTAACATCGAACATACATTAAAATACATATCACACAGCCGAACACAGAACATACCCTTCTTGAAGTCGGTAAAAAATTAATAATTTACTCTCCCAGAGTAGGGTGAGGATACTACTAGTACACTGCCTATCTCATAGCGAATACTCTTTTGCGACAACAAATAAATTTGTATGATCCGCAGATGTTCCGGGTGTTCTGGGAATTTTCTATGTAAGTATGATAAAAATATCTATTTCTGTAGGTAATATAAAGTATGAAGTACCTATAATAGCGTTGCTATACAGGGGGCAATGCAGCCAGCGTCTTGGGGACGCTTCGGACTGGTTTTGATATGGTTCATATCAGTTGAGCTACCAGTAGATTGTTTGCAACAGTCTGCAGTTAGCTCGGTTCTTTGAATTGTAAATACTAGTTCTAATTTATTTCTATTACTTGATTGTAATTTTCTTTGTGAATAAAGATTAAAAGTATATCAGCATTCTAGTACCCATAACATAAGCTCTGCTTAGCTTTGTAGCTAGATGATGCTGTGTGAATTGTTCAGCATTATTTATTATTGATTTATTTATTCGAGACCACCACGGCCTCGGCAAAACATAACATTATACCACTCCAAAGCCAAACATGTTGTGACACTGTGATAAACGGTGCATGAATTTCGTACATAAATATCAAATTGACAGCATATTACAATATAACTTTCACTGGAATCGTGTTTTGATGTAAATTCTATGTAAATTATTGCCGGGTTTAGGTCTATTGAATAATTATTAAGGTAAGAATGCCAACTGTGCGAGTTTTTTGTTGCAGTGGGTCAGACAGGTGAGTCACGATAGTAAGACATCAATTATCAGCACGTTAAACATGGGCGTATTATATAAATTAATCGTACTACTTCCTATTATAGAAAATATTACTAGTTTTTTTTTATAATAGAGCTGGTAAGTATTTGGCGCAGCGCATCAGCATTGCCATACATACAGCGGGGCAATGCAGCCAGCGTGTCTTGGAAACGCGACGACTGCGATTGATATGGATCAGTTGCGCTACCTGTAGGTTGCTTGCAACTGTCTGCAGTTAGCTCAATTGTTTCAATTGTAAATACTAGTTCTAATTTGTTTCTATTATTTGATTGTAATTTTTTTGATACAAGAATGTCTATAATCGTCAACAAGAAGATGACGAGAAAACTAGAATTGAGTATTGGTAGAGTTGTGAAGAGTCCTTCAAGGGGCAGGCCAAATTCATGTTAATTTGACTCTTCATGTCCACACTTGGTTATGATTTGATAACCTGAGAGTTTCAGTGCCTATGACGCACTATATCCCTAGGATGCACCTCGCAACAAAGGCTGAGTAGCGAATGGAATAGTAATTTTGACAACTTCTAGAAGACTTTATTGGCAAAGAAAATTACAATTATATACAAGAGAAAAATTAGAACTAGTATTTACTATTGAAGCTAGGCCCGTTGGCTACTGAGGCTCTTCGGGTTTTCAAAAGCTTATCTGAGCGTCTGATCGAAGCGACGCGTGACCCGACAGCTGGTGAGTATCTGACGCAGCGCATCAGCATTGCCAAACAGCGGGGCAATGCATCCGGCGTCTTGACGACGCTTGCGATTACAACTTCTTTAAAAGCAAACTAGACTGCAAAGATGAAAGCGACATAGCAGCAGAATTAAAGCAATTAAAAGTACATTAACGGTTCAAGTTTAGAAAAACGGCAAAGAGCGTGAAGATTATTCATCGGATGCGCCCGCGCGCGTAGAAAGTGTTCAACTACTTAGGGTACGATTAATGAATTCCGTGCGTGTACGTTTTAAAGTTAACAGTTAACCTTAATTATTAGACAACTATCATCGGTGATCGCCGTTCCTTCCAAGGTGGATTGAGACTGAGACCAAACAAACTTAGAGCTAAAACAAGAAAATTCTTTAAAAAGAAATGGATACGATACCCCAGGTTTGAAATATTCCAGTTGTTCGGCGAAAATGGCGAGAGAGGGACACCGGAGAGGTTTTAGTGGGTATAACGTCCTTCTCAGGGCGTCGAGTCCCACATAATTCTGGTCCAACCTAGACCAGTTTATTCGTAAACGAATTTCCTCGCCGTATAAAGATAAAGAAAACAAGAACAAAATTAAAAATTTAAAAAACCCCCCAACAGATTTTCATGAAACATGTCTAAGAACACTCGGGATAAAATTATCTATGACACAAACAATACTAAACGTAAATCGGTTCATCCGTTTGGGAGCTACGATACCACAGACAGATACACAGACAGACACGTTATACTTATAACACCCCTATTATTATCGAAATAAATATCTTCAATAGAACAATATTATCGTCTCAGAATGGCATTTTACCTTTGATGAAAGAAACTACAGATGGATGGACGCGTGTCAAAGAGTCAAGGTTGAAACCATACCATCAATCTATCCGTGCAAATAGCACCGCATGCACTACACATTGTGTATTTTCGAACCTTGATCAAACGAGATGGGCGGAAACGTGACATAGATTTATCGTTAAAAATCAGAAAAAAATATTAGCTATCTCAAAAACCAAGGCAATTTATAAATATTTAAAATGAAAACTACATTTTGTTCTCTTCGTTTCTTTTTACGTAAACGTAGTATTTTATTCAAAGTAGTCTCATTCGGAAGCTAGATAGTCTACCTTGCTAAAAAAATATTTAAAAAAAGTCCAATATCGAACACAAGACTAGTAAAAAAAATATTTTCAAGAAATTTTCAAAAAATATCGATTTTACTATAACAGCTATCGTAGTTTGACGAATTCATTACGGATGTAAATATCGATAATTAAACTTATAATTTTTTTCTGATTTTTGTCGATAAATATTTATACTCAAATCTCGTTTGATAAAGGTTCGAAAATACACATTGTTTAGAGTTTCTTTCATCTATGGACGATCCTGCCACGATACCACTGTCATAGTAAAGCGATAGTTAGCAGAATGTGGCCTCAGATCGCTCGATGACATTTCACATAGCACCAAAATCTAAATCCGCATAGGAATGGCATTCAGTTATCGAATACCTCACACCTGAGAACTTCTGGCAAGGATCCCGATGCTTTACTGAGCTACATTATCTGTTTATACCTAACCGAAGGTGGTCTAATCTGGTCTGGTGAGCCACTTTTTACAAGCGGTTGCCCGCGGCTTCGCACGCTCTTTTCCGGGATAAAAAGTACCCTATGTCCGTCCCTGGGATCAAGTATAGCTCACTGCTGATTTTATTAAGATCCGTTCAGCCGTTTAGGCGTGAAAAGGTAACCGACAGACAGACTGAGTTGCTGTCGAATTTATAATAATGATCAGTATGGATGAAAAACAGTATGACTTACCAGTTATTGACAAAAAATTACCATCAAATATTAGAAATAAATTAGACCTAATGGATTTACACTGATTTTGTAAGTAGGTACTTTCGCTTAAATAAAAATAAATGAAATAATAAGTCTATGTTAATTATATTAATTACAAGAACTAAAATTTTTATTTTAAAAACCGTCCCGACAGATTTTCACGAAACATGGACAAGAACACTCGGGATAAAATTATCTATGAAACAAAAAAAACTAAACGAAAATCGGTTCACCCATTTGGGAGCTACGATTCCACATACAGATATACAGATACACAGACAGACACGTTAAACTTATAACACCCCTCTCTTTTTGCGTCGGGGGTTAAAAAAACTTTATTGCAGGAAAGATTACTCTAAAGTAGTACAGGATGTTCTTAAAGACTAACAATCGTATACTATAAAAGGCGGTCTTATCCCTTGCAGAGATTTCTTCCAGACGACCATAAGGAACCCTATATCCTTTATCTTATACTACCTATGAGCTAGCTAGTTGTATTGCGGTACAAATACTTATGCCTCAGAAATATAAATTTATTAGGGCCATCTCAAAATCAAAATCAAAACCTCTTTGTTTCTATAAATACAATAAACTTACACTTAGAAAAAGTCAAACACTGACACGGAAATGAAGTGATATTTTTGATTTCTGTCGCTTCGGTATGTAGACTAAAGTAAAGAAGCGACGAAGAAACGTTTAGCCTGTTAGTTGTTATTTTTCGAGTTGGAGCGAAACCCGTCCCAAGCTTTTTTATCCTCTAGAATTCTAGATAATCTGATATTTTATAAGTAAGCCTTTTTGCACAGCAATCGTGAATCTCGTTATCATTCTCTACTAGGTATATTAGTAAAAGAATCACAATTAATTTTCATAAAAATCCACTAATCGATTGAAGTAGGTTAAAAATTTAAATGCCTCTTTGATATGTCAAAATAACAGCTTTTTACTATAATATGTATTTGAAAGTACAGATAACTGTACAGTGTACATGAGACTTATAAGAGTTATAAGAAAACACCAAAATTTGTGTCTGTCTGTCTGTTTTAGCTAATCTCCGAAACGGATAGACCGATTTTTTTCAAGACTTTAGTTCCACTTGGTCTACTTAGCTTATGGGCTAGATGGTGCTTCGTGAATTGTGTAGCATTATTTAATTAAATTTTTAAGTAGCGAACAACTTCTGTTTTCAAAAGATGCATTAGACATTACATAATACAGTTGTGTGCGGTTTTTGTTTACAGTTTTGTAAACAAAAACCGAATGGGTTGGTAACAATGACAATTTGTTTACCACAACAATGCTGCTTCTGATATCTAGTATCTATACTGTACAGGCCAAAATAAATGACGGTTGTCCACTGAGTAATATACAGGGTTACTGGTAATTCAGTGACACTGAGTTGCAGGTTCTGCCCATCATCACGAACACGATCCTTAAGACTAAGGCTTAAAGATTGAAGATGTAAAATACGTTTGTCTAGAACCCAATGAAATACAAAAGACCGATCTTCCACTCTCACGCCCACTGATAATTCAGGGCAGACCGTTTTAAGTTTAGTTTCAAAACTGGCCCTTCTAATGAACGATTATTGAATGGAGTGGGTACCTAACCTACTACCAATACCAAGTTTATGAATTAAGACACGAACATGTTCGTGGTGCTGGGTAGAACCAGCAGTTCACGCAGTGTCAGTAAATTACCAATAACCCTGTATATTAACTCAGTGGTGTTATCTGGGTCTCTGTATATACTGTGCGGGCTAAAATAATACGGAATCTGCGAATGTTCCTTGTTATGAGAACCGTTTCATGTTTTACATAACAGTAGGGGCGAGCTTTTCTCTTTCATTTCGATGTTTATAACAGACTTGATTTCCTGAACCTTTCTACCTATACCTAAGTTATATTCATGCAGTTGAAGTTTATCGTCAACATTTTAAATCTCATAACGTAATGTGACAGGCCTTAAGGACCCTTACGACTGAGCGACGACTCGGCGTTACGGCCCGTAATGTAACGTGTTACACAGCGAGCCATAAGCGGATCTATGAGAAAAATGTATATAATAATGTGCATCATCATTATCTTTAATAAGTTACCAGAATCTATTAAAGAACTCAATGGTAATTTATTTAAACAAAAATTAAATAAGTCAAGCAACCTGACAAATGTTTCTATAGTGTAAATGAATATATTAATTTTAAATAGAATAATTTATTAGTTTTGACCACGATTGTTAATTAATTTTCTGATTGAACTATTAATCTTCGATTGTATTATCCTTGATTATTTTAATTATTGATTATTTTAACGATTTGAATCACTGATTTAATATTTGCACACCCGCTTGCGGGTTGAATACATTTGACATCACTCTAGTCATAAGATCTGACATATACCTGTAATTATGTATTCGGCAAATAAATGATTTGATTTGATTTGAGCGCCCATGCAGTCAGTACGGGGAAAGTAGGCGCTGGCAACGAGCAACGAAACGGATTTTATTGACGGCGTAACTTGTTCTGCTCACTGCGAATGGTTCATTACGCCCCGTTACACTGGTCAGTACCCGGCTTTATACTACGTCCACTGGTATTACTGTACAAGGGATAGGCACAAGTGTTTGGAGGCTTATATAATAATAAGCAATGGATGAATTCCAGTTCGAAAACGATAATGGTGTCAATTCAGATGTCGCCAAAACTCAACTAAAATAATTTGACAGCACTAAAAATTATGCCATCCTTTTTATTTCGATTCTTATGAAAGGGACGGCAACATTTTTAGTGCTGTCAATATAGTATAGTTCAATTTTGGCGACATCTGAATCTACACCAATGATAATGAAATGGAGAGTATACCTGTATCTGAAAACTTTAAAATCTTCAAACGTCACTGTGCGATATTTTTCCCCAATTCTAGGGAGTTTTATTTGCACGGCAACACAACACCTGCACGGATGCGCCGCGGATTGGCTAATTTTAGCTGCAACGGTTATGTCACAGTCTCGCATTCGCTTACACCGTAGTTGACAGTGTGTCATTGCAATTTGGCTTCCTCTTTAGATGAATTTAGGGTTTATTTTTGGATTGGCGATTTGTGGGCTAAAAGAACCACAGAGTGGACCTTAAAGTCAATACGAGAAAGGCTTATGAGATCGCAGGATGAGCTGGACCCGCACTCACTAAAGAATCAAATCACATAAAATATTATTTATTTCCATAAATACAATAAATATGAACTTAGAAAAGGTCAAATTTTTCAAATTAAACACTGACATGGAAGTGAAGTGATATTTTGATTTGTTTCGCTTCGTTATGTAGGCTAAAGTAAAGAAGCGACGAAGACATTTTATTTTTCGAGTTGGAGCAAAACCTGTCCTAAGCTTTTCATCATAAAGAATATAGATAATCTCATCACTATCATCACTAAATATCATTTAGTAGTACCTTTTTGACAGATAGTTTTTGTCAAATTGTTTGAATTTATTTACTGATAATTTTTGCAACTCACTAGGAGTTTTGTTGTAGAAATTTGGAAATCGCGAAAAGAAGAAGGATTTGGAAGTTTTTGCCCTGCAGTACAAGAAGTAACAAACACCCATCCATCCAAACATTCGCATATATACTATTAGTGTGATGTGATACGATAACCCACGTGTTAAAGTGAGTGGGTTTCTGTTCTGACCTAAAAACCAAATGCATATAATTCAGAATTTTACTAATTTTTGACTCTACAAAGGTATTTTTCAAAGCTGACAACACCGAATTGAGGTCGATAGATAAGCAGACTATAACTTACCCGATTCCTTCCCACTAAAACACTATCGCAAGTGTGGATATACTCCACGATCTATTTATGCTTTAAACTGGTGACTAATTATTGTTTAATGAAATCGAAAGCCAAGACTCTACCTCTATTAGTATAACATTGTCCATTATATTTATGACATAGAAACGATTGTTTTATCATTACATTGACATTGTAATATTTGTACTGTCTACATTGCATTGTATAGGTCATACAAGCCTTTTTAGTAAATTATTCCGACATCTGTGGCGCAGCGGCCGTAAGTCCACCTGCGACGCAGGAGGTTGCGGGTTCGATTGCCGCCTCGGGACAAATGTTTGTACGATCTGCAGATATTTTTTCAGGGTGTTTGGATGTTTTCTATGTATAATAAAAATATCTATCTATATAGTGTATTGTATTAAGTATATCAGTTATCTAGTACCCATAACACAAGCTTTGCTTAGCTTGGGGCTAGATAACGTTGTGTGAATTGTCCAGCAATATTTATTTTAATTTCATTAAATTTTTTATATAGATACAATGCTTAGAAACCGTTCGAACTATGAAGTAAGAAATAAGTAAAATCTAAGATAGCTAGTAAAGAAGACTGTCAGAAACTATACAGGGTTATTGGTAATTCACTGACACTGTGTAAACTGCAGGTTATACCCAATATCACGTACACGTTTGTGAAGACATTTATTTATCACTAGCTGCATTCTTACTACCCGTTGTCCTATTACCCGTTTTCCCGTAGTAATGCAGCATTTTCCCGCGGTAAAAAGTAGCCTATGTTCATCAGGAATAATGTGAGCTTCTAATGGTAAAATAATTTTTCAAATCGGTCCAGTAGTTTCGGAACTTATTCAATACAAACAAACCAACAATCAATTCTTTCCTCTTTATAATATTAGTATAGAAAAGATGATAGTCGCGTACAGTTTACACCAAAATGCTTACTATCTACGCATAAGTAGGTGATTAACATAACAATCCCTGAGAATGGCAGCACCTGCAGTTCACTCAGTGTCAGTAAATTACCAATAACCCTGTATAGTCGCTATACAGGGTTATCGAGGCCTTGAGGGTTGCACAATGGCAGAGACAATGGTCTTTCGAACCCGATACCACCGACCTTCGCTCCTTCTCCGTTTGTGAATCCTGTTCTTCTCTCTGTTCATTCTTAATATCTTTGTCGCGACGTGGACCACTGTTTGTTTCCACTTCATCTCTTCAAAGGGTTCAAGGAGTTCGATCTCTTTGATAGTTTACTTTTTACAAGAAACTGTACTGGATATATGGATCAGTTAAGCTACCTGTACATTGTTTGCAACAGTCTGCAGTTAGCTTAATTGTTTCAATTGTAAGGACTAGTTCTTTTTGATAGTAATTTACTCGTTAGTAAAGTGAGAAACTGGTAGGATTTATTCACTTTTAAGTAACACACATGTTAGCTCTTTAGCAAGTTGTACGGATACTAAAGATTGCAGTCTAATATAGTGTCAAAGAGTATGATCAGGATTACAGATGAGACAGATTTCATGATTTTTATTATAATTTTTGATATTGCTGGACAATCCACACAGCGTTATCTTAACGCTTAATGGTGTGACTACTAGACGCCGATTACTAGCCTCAAATTAAGTAGAGCTTATGTTATGGGTACTAGATAACTGATATACTTAATACATTAAATGGATAGTAATTTTATACATAGAAAACACCCAGAACACCCGGAAGAAATATATGCAGATCGTACATAAATTTGTCCCGAGGCGGGAATCGAACTTAGCGCTACTGTAGTCGTTGATTTATTTTTAGTAATTTTATTCATATCCTGTGAGAATGATGCATAAAACATCATGTACTGAACATTATCTACTGCTCCGTGGCCATCCAAAGTTTGTCTGAAAGAGATCGCTCTTGGCGATAAGCCGCCACTGTGCAACTTTTTTTGCATTTGTGTTTTCCTCTATTTTGTAAATTTCTTGGTGTGCAAAAAATATATTTTGTATTGTATGTAGATGGAAACATTTCCTTTTACGTAAGAAAAATTGAAATGACAGGAATATCGAGCCGTCTCTACAAAGTTGGTTGTTTGTTTTTTTATTTAATTAAAGTATTATTCTTACATTGATATGGATCAGCTGAGCTACCTGTATTATGTCTGCAGTTAGCTCAATTGTTTCAATTGTATGTAAGTAGTAGTTCTTATTTATTTCTTTTATTGTTTTTTGTTTATTCTTACATCGAACCTCTTCTTACAGAAGAGGTCTCAATTCGTCTGTATTTTCTTTTCGCTGGACCCATTTGTCTTAAGGATTAAATCTCCCTTGAATATTGATTACAAAATCACAATAGGCTTTGAATAGAATAAAATAGAATAGAGTTTTATCACACTTAAAACACTGAGGGAAAGTAAAAACAAAACAAAAAAGTTACACTATTAAACACAAAAATGGAGACTGCATAAAACAAACAAACAAACATCATAAAACAAGTGCTTTAAAAAATGAATAAATAAAAGAACAAAATTTAATAATTAAAAACCCCGACAGATTTTCATGAAACATGGCAAAGAACACTTGGGATAAAATTATCTTTGACACAAAAAAACTAAACGAAAATCGGTTCATCCCTTAAGGAGCTACGATACCACAGACAGATACACGGACATACATGTTAAACTTATATATAACACCCCTCTCTTATTGCTTCGGGGGTTAAAAAGATCTCTACGTGTAGTCTGATGAAAGAAAAAAGACATTCCCTGGTGCGTTGTTTTTCCATAGTTTGAAGATAGAATCTATGGTCAAAAAACGCGTGTCGGCTCTAAGCATCTTAATCTATGGCGATTAGGTAGTGTTACAAGTTCTCTCGCCACTTGATACCAGACCACACGAGCACAATGGATCTATTGAGATTATCAAAACCAGAAAATCTAGTACGTTCACAGATAGACAGACGGGCGGCTTTAGCTAATAGGGCCCCGTTGGCATAACATATAATAAATAAATAAATATAAATAATGCTGGACAATTCACACAGCATTATCTAGCCCCAAGCTAAGCAGAGCTTATGTTATGGGTACTAGATAACTGATATTACTTAATACAATAAGTACACACATAGATATTTTTTTTTTGTTATACAGAGAAAACATCCAGAACACCCTGAACAAATAACTGTCGATCGTACAAAGACTTGTTCCGAGGCGGGAATCGAACCCGCAAGCGCAACCAGCTGCGTCGCAGGCGGACCTTCGCCCGCTGCGCCACAGAGGCCGTCAAGTAATCTTTCCTATAGGTACCTACTGTAACGTAGGTTAGCATTACGAGTAGTAGTAAGTTATATCTATAAACTAATTTTTCAGAATGTAAAGCGCGAGCACGGTTTTCAATAAGAATTGTTTAGCATCGAATTTGTATTGGTGTAGATAGAATTCGGTAAGATAATAAAATAACATATTCATACATATTTACATAAAGGATCTTAAATACTTATAGAAACGATGACATGCTTAATTACGAGAATATAAGAATCGCTAGCCACCTGTACTAAAGATGCGCGACTGCGAATGTTCTGGCTAGTCGAATGATCTACACTAATAATTTACTCATTCGACTTGAATATTAGTAATATATTCAAAGTCGAATGACGACTACTAATTAGTAATTGCTATTGCCTCTACGAATAGATCGCGGCGTCGAATAACGAATTGAATTCGACTGCCCGACTCGAGCAGTTGCCATTACTAACCATATTAGTTACTAATTTGGTTAGTAATGGCGAGTCGGGGAGTCGACGCGGAATCAATTCTATATTCGACGCCACTCGCTATTACTAGGTAACCAAATTAGTTACTAATTTGCTCTAGTCATTCGAATGGTTCGAATGATTTGTAAAGTCGAATAATTCGAATGAAATCATTCACAGTCGCGCATCTTTAACCTGTACTTTTCCCACAAAACAAAACTCACAAATCACAAACAAAAGGCTCGGGGCGAAATTATTGGAAGCTTAGGTCATCGTGAGAGTTGAGGTTGAGTCAGAAATTCCGGAGCGGAATGAAAAGGGCACGGAGCTGCAAATTGTTTTTGGCCCTCAGGGAATTTCGTTATATATGCGAACAGGAAAATGTGGGATGAACTATATAATAGTAATCGTAATCAACTAAAATAGACTGTTTTAATGTAATATTTCCTGAATGACCGCATTGTTTTTGTTTTGTCTTTTGAAATGTCCTTTGTTGTAAAGTATATAGTTGACGAAAAGGAGGGCATGCTGAATATACTGATACAGCTAAGTTACTTGCGTAACACATAACTCGTGTCGTAAACAATCGGTTTTGCATAATCAACTGATATGTAAAACTGAATGGGTTTTGGAGGGATACTGTCATACAAATTACTGGTAGGTGGTAGGGCTTTAGTTTCCGAATCCCGACAAGAGGGTCTGTATATTCCAGACTCATGATGCTGGACATGGACCAAACAACGCCTAAGACAAGACGAATGGAAAAGGGAAGAGCTAAGTAATTGACAAAAATTCACTCTCTAAAAAGCCTACTAGGAATCTAAAAAGGAACTAGGAAATAAAGTGATCACTTTGATTTTTTGTTCATTTCAATCTTTTTAAGGTAAAGTAAAGAAGCGAACAAGAAACCTTTACCTTGTTAGGGTGAAACTTTTCAAGCTCGTCCAAAGCTTTTTTATCTTCTAGATAATCTGATATTTTGTATTAAGCCTTCTTACAAAGGATATGTTTGACAAAAGGGCATAAGAGCTCGGATATAAAACTAAATAAGCAGTATTTAATGATGATGAATGTGTTTACTTTGTAAATCATTTGGAATAAACTATTTGAAATACCTCCCAAGCAGGTCAGACAATCAAGAAAGCTCTAGGTTGACTTCCAAAGTGATGTCACCTGATTCATATTTCGTTGATGTCAATAGGTCAATTACGATGATCATCAATCAGGCAGCCCAGCTTTTACATAAATCCAAAACATTAAGGCAAAACCCTAGTAACTACAATACTTCCTGGGCTAAACCCATCACCAGTCGACACCGTGATTGCGTACCTATACAATACACCTCGCGGCAATAATTTAGTTTGATATTCTATGTATGTTAAATGTTGATCTTTACGGTATTTATTTATATGGACCTTAGAATTAGTTTTTACCAGTAATACCAGTTTAAAAGTTATAATGTTGTAAATATAATGTATGTATGATGTAAATATTTAGTAACAAATCCGCGCAAATTCTCTCTGACAAGATCCAACAAAGTACTTATAGGATGTGTAGGAGAAAATCACACCCACTACACAATGAAAAACTCTATCAAAATAAATTGTCAACAACTTTCGTCTCTCCGTGAGACATCGTCCAGAAAACTCGACTTTGACCAGTTTATTGGTGCCCTGATGATGTCTCGTGGAGAGACAAAACTGGTTTGGGGAGGCACGTTCAGGAGTGGATGTATTTGTGCTGATGAGATACCTGAATCCAGGTTACCCAACGATAACCTGTGGATACTCTAACAAGCGACGGTACACTGGTTGTTTTGAAGAAAGTTCAGTATGAATCACTTTCCCTCGAGCTGCGCCAAGTCAAAATATCTTTGTATAAACACTCGCTTTAGTCGGCATATGATGTCACAGTGTCCACGATAAAACTGCCAGCTGTTGGCACGCTGTGTAGTTTAAATTGGCGTTAAAAACGTCTTGGGTTGTGTGACTTAATACTCTTAGGTCTTTTGAGTGACGTGCTCTTAAATTTAAACTTACGAAGAATTTGCAAGGAATGTTTTATAAGTACGAGTATATTATTATTATGCACCTTTTATAAAGCAGTGTACAAAATTTGGATAGAGCTACAAAGGAATTGCAAGCATAGAGAGGGGCATATGCCCAGCAGAGGGTGTGGATGGATACCTAAGAAGAGGTTGATGGTGATGGCGGCTATATAGGATGCAGATCGGAAAATACAGCGACGGTTAAATTTCTGAGGTTTTTCACCAAATGTGGCATGGAGTAAGAAGAGTACGAAGTTCATTTAGATATCAATCAATCAATCGTGCAACACTGTTGTGTTTGTCTACTTTGATCTTGCATTTTTTTGCCAAAGAACTCTATTTCAAAGCACGTCTCTTTCATTGGTAAATCGAGGTCTTATCGGCATCGAGGCGACGTCGCGGCGCGGTCGAGGCGTGAACTGTAGTGTATAACAGGTGCTCCACTTATAAAAGATCTAGTCTAGTGGGTTTGGCAGGAAAGATTACCCAAACAGGGTATAAAGTTTACTGAGAGTCTATTCAAACGTTGGTCGTTACCAACTAAAAATGTCCTTTGAGTATGGGGTTTGCGTAGTTCTATGTCCAAACGATATAGGCGCAAACCAAATTGTATGGAAAAAGGAGATGTCACGATCACGTTTTGTTACTAACATCAAATAGATTCACCCCTGTGATTACTATCTTCGAGTAGAGATAGAGCTACACCACATAGCACGTATGACGTTAACACCTGCAAGAATGAAGCTCGAATTATCTCACACCATTTCTAAATCTCTTAGTTTGACAAGATGAGAACCAGACGCGGAAACATGGTCAGTTCAAGAAATACCTACACTAGTATCCAATCATTCGATTTAGCTAATACTGTTGCTACGTGCTGGTTGCCAGGTTTACATTATCTTTGGTTCTCAGGCAGATTATACTCAGAGAAGACCTATTACTCATCTCGCAATTTATTTGCATTTGACCTGCATCTTGGAGTATAAAGGTCGAGCCACTCGATAGCTTGGCGATCACCAAAGACGGCAATTAAACTAAATCCTTTTGAGACATGGTTGGCCACAATAGCAACTTATGTTCCCTGAAAAATTGGACTCGCTACATAATACGTTTACAGAGATAGTCTACAAACTACAATGGAGGCCTTTGACGAAAGGACAGGGTCAACCCAGTTTGTGTTAATAATACGACGGATTTAGTAATAAAAACTCTTTTGGGCACCGAAGTAACCCTATTTATTAGATAAATAAATAATTGAGGCGTTTTTCAAACAAGAGAAAACCCTATTTACCTTTCTCCTCAATAGATGGCAGGCATCTTTCGCGGAAATACGAAGGTTGTGATAGAGTGTCATGTCCACATATACAGGGTCTATGTCCTTTTCAATTTCAAACTTTATGAATTATGTATGATCCATTTTTTTAGTCTGATCGAACGATTTTTTGACTTAAAGAAAACGCCACACACAACAACATCTAGCCCGGGAACGAAAATACCTATAGGCAACCTAAAAGGCAAAATCACGTCTTGCAAATTTTCGACCCTTTCAAAAGCAACTTTGTAAGTTTGTATATCTTAAAAGGCCATAAATACCAAGATGCCTGAAAGCTGCATTGATTGCGCGACCCAATTGTGTCGGAGTGTGTACTGCGTTTTGACATTTACGATGTAAAAATAAAACACCACTGCCGCTATGAATAGCGACTCGCAGCGCGAGTGATTCAAGTGGATTTGATTGAGTGAGGAAACTCACCTGTACTTTGAAGAGAATATAGATTATTTAGAATGGAGCTTTGTTTATAAGTATTTTGCCTCCTAACAAAATGTTGCAGTGCTCTAACAGGGCGCATGCTTGACATGTCTTAGTTATTATAAAGACTTATGTAGTACAGCATGTATCGCAATAAAGAATCTTGAATCTATATTGAAGGAATTCTAAGCAGTCAGCAGGCAAAGCATGAATTTTCAAGTTTCGTGAATGAAAATGTCATGCAAGTATTACAAATTTACAATGCGTAAATTATTGTAGAGACAATAATTTGTTTCGGTTAAAAATATTTATTACAAAAGACATAGGTAATTTAATTACATTAGGTGCAGATTCTTAACTATGTATAGGTATTAACTATGTATATGATACAAAAGAGGTGTCTTAGGAAGAGTCGCAATTAACACACAAAAAAATAAAGAGAAGAGTGACTATAAAATAACTTAAAAATATAGATAATTATAATTATGTCACTTGCAGACAATTAATTTTGTAAATAATTTCGAATTAGTCGACTTTCACTCGCTGTTATTTTTGATGGGATCAAACCTTACCTGCAGGCATTACTTTTACATACGTAAATCAAGGTAATCTAATCCAAGGTAAGTATTCCAATCTACATGATTTTACGCCAGCATCTTAACAGTATTTTGTTTCTGATGTTTAGTTTGAATGACTTGATTCACTTGCTTAAATGACTTGATTTGATTGGACCAGCACCAATCAGTTAGCTCTCAGCTGTAGGTAGTATTTAGTAGTGTACCTGTAGTGATTGGTTTGATATGGCATGAAATCCGAGAAACCATTAGGCCGCAAAGCATCGTTAATCGTTCATGAAAAACGACGTATTTCCTTAATTTAAAATGACAAATTATGTTATGTCTTCGAGAAGGAATGATCGTGTTGCTTGTTTCCCTGGTATGTATGTAGGTAAGTACGAGTACATTTATCATCGCGTTTATTTACCTATTTTTCCCGATAAATACCCGTGAATAATTATAAGGGAAAAACAGGTAAATAAACGCGATAAATACCCGTGAATAATTATAAGGGAAAAATAGGTAAATAAACGCGATAAATACCCGTGAATAATTATAATAATGTGTTCTGATCGCGTAAGTACGAGTACATTTAGGTAACTGGTTATCCTGTTTACGCTCGTTGAGTAAAACAGTTATTATAAATTTGGATAAACCATAAAATACCTATCTAAAAAAAAAAAAATACCTCGTTCCTTATGGTCTTCGTATATATGTTTTGCCTTTAACTACTGTCAGCTTTATTTAAAATGTAAAATAAATAAAAATGAAATAGGTATGGTACAATCGCGTTCATCGTTCGATGAACCCCTAGGTCCATGTCTAGTAATTGCATCAGTTTTGGTTTCATCTTATTAAAATTGTTGTTTTTATATAAAACGGCTTGCCATGTTCATTTTATCAAAAGATTCTAGTTTTCAAATAGTTCTCTATTCATAGAAATTGACTTCAAACGTAACAATGAAAGCCACTGCACATCGATCAAGGTGTTCGCCGGCGGCCCTCCATAGATTCACAATGGGCACCCCGAAACCACCCGTTTTGTAAGGTTCTATTTATGTACATGCGATGTGTGGTGCCGGCTTAGAATTTGCACCAACCCAACTCTTCCCGCGGGTCTTGTAAGAGGCGACTAAGGGATATCCACCGGGGGCGGGCAGTAGCACCCCCTGCCGAACAATTCCACCACCGTACTACGATCCTCTACCCGCATGCCCAGCGTGGGAATTATGGGCATGAGATTAAAGCCAATAAGACACTTATCAGGGGGAGGCCTGCGTCTAGCAGTGGACCGTAATAGGCTGTTGAGGTGAGAGGTGCGGTAACAATTTACATAAGTAATCTAGAATAGGTTAGTTAGGTATATCATAACCAGTTCAAAGTCCTGCATTAGTCAACTTCAAAGAGACATTTCAATTTCTATAGCAAGTAGTAAATCTGGAGTATTATCGTTTTCAGGTGACAGGTGAAATAGCACTAAAAGTTGAAACCAACATAAATTCGCTGCAGACATTTGTAAATCAACGAGCCAAAACTAGACAGAAATAAATGTTTATGACAAATTCTGAATACCGTTGGCACTGGAACATTTTCGTGCAAATCAAATTTATATAAAAGTAGCGGTAGCAAGCGTTATTATAATAATTGCGCGAGATTGAGAGTCGCTTCATTTGCCGGCCCCATAAAATTGTTGACGGTTGCCATTTCTTTTTAGCGGTCCTTCGAGTCGGATTATAGTTGCTACTACGAAATTTTGCGAGGTATTTTGTGTTTCGCATGTGAAAATATTCTTATTTTGATGTAGTTTGGCTTCACATACGATACAAATAGCTTTTGCATATTTTTCCTCCGATTTCCAGACCGATAAATTAAAGCTTTTTAAGGATCTCGAAATTTGTTTATGTTTATGTGTTTCTAAATGGGACACTGAATTTTCTCACTACTGAATAGAACGAGGAAACAAAATCTCAAATAAATCAAGACTGGACTGATGTTGCCATATGTCTCTTTAGTAGGATTTTGTTTTGCCTTTCTCGTTTTAGTATGCCTTTCTCGTCTAGGAAGACCACGACAGGATTGAGTGTTGGCCATTTTTGCTGCCGTACGTTTTGCTATGTTAACTTATAAATTCTTTTTTACAAAATGAATCATTTTTAACGTAATACGGTACGGGAATACCTTCATTGATGTAGGTATTCCCGTCCCGTCCTATCAAAAAAGAGGGGTAGGTATAAGCAATGGTTGACCGTGGCGGTCGCGACGGCGTAAGAATCAACCCCTCAAACTCAGTCCTTGGTTGTCGTACGAGTCGACATAGGGAACCTGGAGGAAACTAAAGCACAGCCGCTTCTTTCTGTGTACTACCTATTTTGACATCTTTACTGCGAATACCAATCCGCCAGCCATGTTGCCGCGGCTTCGCACGCTTTGTTTGTATGGGCTACTGATTTATGGGATAAAAAGCCTATTTTTGACTCCAGGATTAGAATTACCTATATGCAAAATTTCAGCCCGATCCGTTCAGTAGTTTTGGCGTGAAGAGGTAACAAACATCCATCCATCCATCCAAACTTTCGCATTTATAATATTAGTGTGATTAGTGTGACTAGGCTCACGGACTGAACAAGCAGTGATGTTAGATAAAATTTATAATGATGCATATTATTGAAATACCATAGGCCAAGCACAGCGATTGTTGTCTAAACACAAGCCAAACTCGATGTAGATAAGTTTAACGTGTCTGTCTGTGTATCTGTCTGTGGTCTCGTAGCTCCCAAACGGATGAACCGATTTTCGTTTAGTTTTTTTCTGTGTCATAAATAGTTTATCCCGAGTGTTCTTAGCCATGTTCCATAAAAATATGTCGGGCGTTTTTAAAATTTTTAATTTCGTTCTTGTTATACATATACGCAATTTACGTTACTTGTTACTTGTTGATTTGAGATCCTTCCTTCAATTTGTTTACAGTTACTTATATAAACTCAACGCCAAGCAAGTGATTTTTAGTTATTTGAGACGTGATTTGTTGACCAGTGTATAGGATACAATATTAGAAATTAATTTCTCATACTTCAATAATTAACGGAATGTATGACGATGCGTTTTTTTATGACGATGCGATGTTATTTTTGTCTATTCTACCCTAGTCAACAATCCCCTGTGCTTGTTCCACTCTTTACGATAGAAACAAGTAAGTAAATGTTGTCACACAACAAACGTTTGTCCTAATTCAATCACGACCAATCGAGTCAATTGTGGGTATGATTAGCATTCGTGGAATTAGCTGCATTGTCGTGTGCACTTGTCATTGCTGCTTTGAATCTTAACTCATTCACTGCCCATCCGTAGTGCGACCCGAAGGGCGCGCGCGCCGTAGGAGGTGAACACGAGCATCACACATATCACAACATCACACATATATTATAAATGCGAAAGTTTAGATGGATGGATAGATGGATGGATGGATGTTTGTTACTTCTTCACGCCAAAACTACTGAACGGATCGGGGTGAAATTTTGCACACAGGTAATTATAATCCTGGAATCAAACACAGGCTACTTTTTATTCCATAAATCAGTTCCCTTGGGATAAAAATCACCTTTAAACGTTTCCATTGGAACAAAGCGTGCGAAGCCGCGGGCATAAACTAGTCCGGTTATATGGGCGAAATGTTGATGAGTAATGGAACTTGTACACATAGTATTATAATAATAATAATAAATTATGACGCCCTGGTTTCAATTCAATCCCGGGTCAGGCCAATAGTTGTTATTGGGGTTTTTCTAGTAAGACAAATTCACAGTAGCCCGGAATCAGGAAGTTGGCGGTGTTACACCCCCGTGCCTCAGAAAACACGTTAAATCGTTGGTCCTGCGCTTTATCTCTCCCCGGTCGAGTCGGTATGCCGTCCCATAGGATTATGAGAGTGAGGGAATAGAGAACGCACCTGTGTCTGCTCACACACTTGTGCGTATACGAGAATGGATCAAACCAAAGTTTTCGGGAAGTGTTGTATTTTGCGGTGGTTCGGAAATCGATGGCGGAAGATTATTATTTTTTTCAGGCCAAATTTTTTTTCTGCTTTCTACAAGGAATAAAACTGGCGGCGGGAACGTAGTTTAACGAAAATTGTAGAACGTTTTATATAAATAAATAATCCTGGACAATCTACACAACATAATATGAACCCATGTTTTAAGAAACTTTGATTCAATGATCATTTTGTTATTCTTTTATTTTAATTTAAAATTATTGAATTATTCTTTAATCTCTAAGTTTCTCTAAGCGAACGAAGTGAGCGAAGCGTCTCTGCATCAAGTCTAGCAAAATTTGCGTTTCTGTCACTGTGTACGATTTCCTACCAATCATTTAGGAAGGCGTTGAGGTCGTCCCGCCAATGAAAGCGTTTCATAATTTAAAAAAATATATTGTGTCAAATCATGACCTTGACTTGACTAAAGGGTCCGGCGACGGATGAATTTCCCATACAAACGTAATACCAAAATGATTTTTAATTTGAGTATATTTTGACTATGGTCTGCTATTATTTGTATTAAAATAGTATTTATCTAGGTTCCTGCCACATTTTTTTTTCAAAATACCTTTCTGAAATAAAATTAAACTTAATCGCATTTTTACATCAAAGAATGAATGTTGTCTTAGTAATTGTGTAGATAAGTATTTTGAAAAAGTCTTATGGCAGGAACCTGTATAAATACTATTCGAACACAAATAATAGCAAACCATGATGAAAACATTCTCAAATTACAAATCATTTTGGTACTACGTTTGTATGGGAAATTCATCCGTCGCCGGACCCTAGATGAAATGACAACCACATGAAGATCATATGGGCCAAGTTTTTAAATATTGTTTCAATGAAAAAAACAAATCAGTTCACACTGAATGATTTGCAGTAAACCTATAAATTTTGGTGGAAGATCTTGGCAACATGTATTTGTTTACAGAAAACAGTTTGCGCTATTTTCAGTTTTGGCTTGTTGCGGCAATCTGTAGTAAGGTCAAATCAGTAGGTATTTTAAATCCTACAATATTATAAATTCGAAAATAATGCTGTGTCTCTCTGTTACCTTTTCACTATCAAATTGGGTCAGACTGAAAACCAGCGCTGTTTTGTACCCCGGTGCAAAAGAGCATAAAGCTGAGACTGATCGGTTTTGGCTCACCTCGGCAGCACTGGCACACCTACTTGTCACAAGTAAGTTAGGTTGGTGTGCATATTGTACTTTTATAACTTTTAGAATCTAAGCAATTATTTGTACGTTTTCATAAGTTTTAATTCTAATTTTGTTTTTATATACCTACCTACTTGTCTATGTATGATTGTATTTTGTGCTGTCCATTTGTGAAACAAATAAACCATCTATCTATCTAAACAGCTGAACAGATCTTTATGAAATTTGACAGGGAGGTAAACAGAGAGTATCCCATATAACATAGGCTACTTTTAACTTGGAAAAGAGTGCGTGAAACAGCAATCAGCTAGTTTAAATATGCCAGATATATTAAAATTTATTAAAACTGCCTCAGCAGTTAAATGTTACTGGTTCAGTACCTATCCCACCTTTAATGAGCTTAAACAAATATGTGACATACAGTTTTTACTATTGGGAACTGTACTCCAACTTCAAACTCCACATGTCTATGATGATGTGCCACTTTTTGACATAAAAAAAAATATTACAATTTCTTCATAGATAAAACAGATAAGCACAAAAAATCGAAATGGTAAAGCTTTAGGACATCACTAATTATTATTCATAGTAACTCAAGCTGTCAAATGTAAAACAAATGTGCGAATGGAGTAAAAAGTCAAATGTGCGAATGGAGTAAAAAGTTAATGATAGATTCTGTGAGTCAACTGATAGATGAAATATTTGTGTAGTAAAATCAATGAATTCTAAACCCAAAAACGGATCTGGTGTTCTTAGGCCCGTGATAAGAAAGCTTGCTCAGTCACAGAACTATGCTTGAGTGACATGTTTTCAAAGGAAAAGCATTACTCAGGTATTGAGCATCATAAGTGTAAGTGTATAAGTATTAAGTGCTTGTCATTTTACCATACACACACACCTAAACTTAATCTGAAACAGAATTCAACTAATGACAGGTTCTTCTCATATCTTTTATCTAACCATTCCTTTAAACCGAACTATTCTCTCTGATAAGCCAAATGTCCATTTAATGTGGCTCTTATCCAAAGCGAAGGATAAGGGTATATTGTTACTTTTGAGTATGTATGGAGAAAACTAAACATAATTTTATTATACAGAGAACAAATAGGTACATATTGTCGTCGTAGAGCAAAAAGTATCTAAGTAGGTCATTTGGTGTTTTGAGTTATGAAGGCTTAAAGTTTTGAAAAACGAAACAATCATATCTTTGTTTCGGTAATTTCTAATTCTAATTTTACGGTCTCATATTTAAGAAAATCAAAAGCTCTTAAGGTCACTTCAATCAATTAATGATTGATACTTTCAGGAATTATGAAAAAAAACACTTTAGCTATCATTCAATACAAAGCTTTGTAAACATAATATAGGGGCAAAAACTAACTTAACATGTTAAATGATTTCTTGCTCTAAAATATGTACTTTTTAGATTATTGATAGTATATTTAGGAATGAATCTTAAATTCAGTAGATAAATATAGTAATTTATTCATTTTAGGTAGTAGGAGGATTACCTGATGTAATACATCTTTAATTTCACATGCTGTACAACATTCTAAGCCTTTTTCATTTGACTTACATTATAATGCTAATTAGGGCCCATTATATTAAAACTTAGCCAATTAATTTATTTAATTGGTACCTAGGCACTCATGCAAGTTTGTCTTTGGTTTCCTGTATTGTTTTTTGTAACTTTATCTTTCTGTAATGAAACTAACAAGTTTCTTATTGGGTTCCTCTTACTTAGGATGTAGGTAGGTACTGAGTACCCTAAGTATTTCTTATTGGATATAAGGTATTTTCCTGGGCACATACTATACTCATGGATAACATAATATTGTAGGCAGGACAATAGAGTATTGTTTCATTTTGAATGGGTGTTTGCACAACTACAACTACAGTACAGTAGCATAAGTAGGTTTAACCTTAACATGAAGATATGTAGGTAATGAAAAGTTAAAAATAACATAAGAAGAAAATAAAAATAGAAGATTGTTATTGACTGATATTTACAATTATCTAGGCGAAGGTAAAACTTTTTTCTGTTTGACCATCACCTCCTGACACATTTTCTATTTACTTACCTACTCATTACACACTGAGAAGTTTGCCAATCAATCTATTTTAAGATTCAGAAAACTTTTGTAGGCATTCAACTCAAACTAAAACGCGCCAAATCAAAGCCAAAGAAAGTTCCATGACCTCACAGACGTAATAACATCGGAATGCATCTCAGAATGCATTGATGATACTGGCCACAAAGGTTTTATTTCACTTTTTCTTTTTAAAAATAAAAAGCCCTACGTAACAGACGTTTCCGGGCAGCATATCGGGTTTACAGCAGGCCGACTACTTTCCCGGAACATAAAACTGAGATAAACATGCATAAAATAAATAGTTTAATTCAAAAAACTTACTGTATTCCCGTTTCCACTTGGTAAAAATAATAAAACTTCAAAAACAACACACACGTTCACTTCGATCACAAGTACACCGCGAAATGTCAAACTTTTTCATTCGGGCCGGTTGTTTGGTGTTGCTAGCTAGCACAACATATTTTCCCCGAACCAAACATTATCACTAGGAAATAATGGCTTATAATGAGCCAAAGTGCTTGTTGTTTAAACTCGAATTGTCTAAGAAAACTGAAACCAACTGAAACAGGAATTTGAATTTCTTTGAATTATATGATAAAAAAAAAAAAATTAATTCGTAGTACGGTTGGTGAAGTGTAGCCAGATAGCCGGCGCGGCAGTGGCTGTGTGGACACCTCCGGAATTTACCAGCTGAGAGCAGAGGTTCACGTTACCTTTCATAATTATTATTAGAGTTGACTAAAAATAGGTCAAATATTTAAAAATGCTGCTGGCACGCATTGCGGTACGCGCCAGTCGTAATCGCATTCGCACTACTGAGTGGATATTATATGCAATGTGATTTGATTACCCATCCTGTTCTGCTAAACATGGTAAGGTGGTACCTACTGATTTATATACCTAAGGTGATTTTATTTTATTTATTTAAAGGACTCCCAACAGAAAAAATCACCATAAAATATTACATATTAAAATTGCCTTAAGGGTCCGGCGACGGATAAATTTCCTATACAAACGTAATACCAAAATGAATTGTAATTTGAGCATATTTTCGCCATGGTCTGCTATTATTTGTATTAAAACACTTAGTATTTATCTAGGTTCCTGACACATTTTTTTTTTTCAAAATACCTTTCTGAAGTGAAATTAAACCGAATCGCAATTTTACATTACAGAATGAATGTATTCTTAGTTTTTGTGTAGATAAGTATTTTGAAAAAAGATTGTGGCAGGAACTTAAATAAATACTATTCTAATACAAATAATAGCAAACCATGGTGAAAATATTCTCAAACAACAAATCATTTTGGTACTACGTTTGTATGGGAAATTCATCCGTCGCCGGACCCTTAAGGTCTTGTGTTCTTCTACTAACATTTTGACCCATCATTTGCCACAGCGTGTGCAAATGATGGGTCAAAATGGTGTGAAATAATAAAACAAAAAAGGAACAGTAAACATTTTTATTGTAAATATTATTTATTGTACTTACAATCGCGATGCACCCGATGGCATTTCAAGCTTATTTCTCAAAAACTTACAATGGCGTTAGATATTTTTAATTAATTAAGTATTATTTAACTTTCTTCTTTATTTTATTCGTGATCTCAAACAACAGAATTTACAGATTGAGACATTTTTATTAATTTTGACACATTATCTTTTCACTAATATTTTTAAAACTGAGTAGGTAATTATGTACCTACAAGGTTTTTCCTGTTTCTGAGATCACGAATAGTGAAGGAAATAGGCACGTCAGTTAATTTTATTTTCTTGATACACCATCGCAAGTTTCTACTGCAAAATGATATTAAGCTTCTACATCTCAGTCGGCTCTTATAATGCACTTATATATCCTACCAACCTACTGACGTCCTAGTTAGTTATAAGGTAGGTAATACAATTCAAAATAAATTATCAAATTGGACAAGTAGATAGGGATAAATAATTTGGACTCATAAGTTCAAAAATAATAAATGATGCAATTACCTAGTATAGGCAAAGAAGGTAGACCCGAATTTTGACTAAGACCATTTTCAAACACTTAATGTTGTAGGGTTTTCTAAAAACAGACAGTTGTCAAAGTGTAGCAATCTATTTAGTCGGTAGGTATACATGATAATGAGTACTACAGATTATAATACCTACCTATATAATATTTAATCCTTTATTTATCCGTGAGTTCCTCCTACTACATAGCGTGGCGATCTTGCATCCTTAGTTATCATGATAGCATGACAATTCATCCCTAGAACCTTCTGTTATTGATACCTACATATTTTAAAGAAATGTTAGTTTTACTTGGTAAGTAATTTGTTGAAGAAACTGACACTATAATTTTAAGAAGAGAATGAAACGTTAACTACAGTTTAAGAAGAGCTTCACGCCAAGTCTTGTATTACGCTACTATTATTTTTAATTTAAGTATTAAGATGTTTTTTTGTAGCGTACCGCCTGAGAGCATTTAGCATCCATTTATTAAATTCACCTAAGGTTTTTACTAGTTTAAAAGTTTGTAAGGTTTAGCGTAGAAGAATAATATATTATTCTGATAACAATTATGTTTTATAAATAGATTTTATATTGACTAGTTAAATGTCACTAGATAGATCTAGATAGCGAAAATAATTATTATAGAAGTATGTTTTATAGCAAAAAGTAGCTAACAAACTTTTTATGCATTCTTATAAAAAACAAACCCTTCCCAATACGTGATACGAGTGTGATTTTATGTTGGCAATACTCAGGATCGAAAAATAAATCAGACATTTCGCGCCATTTTGCTTTTATAAAAATGCATAGGTATTCGTGCATTTTAGACACCAAAATAGACCGATTTGTATTTAATTAGAAAAATATGTTTTTCTTAGGCGTAAAGAGGATTGCATTGAATAGGAGCTACTTAGAAGTTAGAACTATGTGCTAGCACTCTTTAAAATAGATGAAAAGTGAAAATGATTATAAGAAGGTAATGCAGAAACAGTTTCATAAAATCACGAAGATTATTTCAACAAGTTCTAATAAGTTTCAAACATAACACTAAAGTTCTAATAGATTATAATAGAAGATTCCATTCAACCTTCATCAACTCCCCGATTTTTAATCTTGGTAAATAATCTATAAATGTACCATCGCGATAGTAATTTATAATAACACAATAAACTTTATTTTGCCAAAGCGATATGTATCTTTATTGTAGCATTGTGTTTATTAAGTATGCTTTCGTAAATAATTTTTATCGTAATATTCAATCGTGTTATCAAATACTACTCTTATTATACACACCTAGTACATTTTGCTCCAATAAACAAATAACGCCTAACTGTACATAAAGCTTTATAAAATAAAATCTAGACCTTACTATTAATCACACTCAGCTATGCGGTATGTGGCCTTTTAATATTACCTAGCGCATAAGCCACCATTTTGTTTACAGTTACAATTCAAAATGGCGGTCTAGTGTTTCCATGCTTACCTATGCAAAGGAGGTTTTGTGTCATCACAGTAGTAAAGTTAAGCCCTCTGTCAATGTTTTCCCTCTCGCGGCCACGGAAATCATTTTGCACTGACAAAAGGTTTTACAAATTTTCACCTTTCCACATCGATACAAATAAGTAAAGGTTGATTTTTAATGAGATGTGAATTATTATCATTTTTATTACGCTAAAACCATGATGAAGCTCCTCCCAGTTTTGTTGATAGTTCTCCAATACCTCGTCCGAACATGTTGCCCACCTAAAAATAGTTTAGTAATCAGGAAAGACGTTCAAATCACCACCATTAACTTAATAAGCAAAGTTCTAGTCAACGATAAAGAATGACTTTACCTTTCCAACAACAGCAGTCACGTTGCCAAGCTTGGCCTCTTCAGTTAAAGATTCCAACTTGGATTTTCCTCCTCGCGACCCTTCTTCTGATCCATCATCACCGGCACTGTAACAAAAAATAAAACATCAAGGGGGTACTACATAGATAGGATAACTGATATACCTACTTAATACAATTCATCACATAGATAATTATTTTTAATATACATAGAAAACATCCAGAACACCCTGAACAAATATCTGTAGATCTTAAAAACATTTGTTCCGAGGCGGGAATCGAGCCCGCAACCTCCTGCGTCGCAGGCGGATCTTCGCCGGCTGCGCCACAGAGATCGGAATGTAGGCAGGTGTAGGTACTTACATAATTATGTATTTTGCGGTAATTAATATTTTTACCCTTACTTTACTTGTAACTGTAACAAAACAAGTACCGTACAATTTTGTCAAACAATTTTGAAGTAAATAAGGTTTACCCAGAATCTTGCTGTGTGAGCAGAAGACTGCACGTGGCCTCTTCTGTGTGCATTCTCGTAGCCACCGCTTGGTATGTCTTCGAGTTCAGTTTGTCATCGATCACGCCTTGCAACTCAAAGTCGCTGTACATTTTCTATGGAATAAAAAATCTAATTAAGTAGATGTTTAATTTGACTGCATATGACCATAAGATTTTGTAGATTTCCAACATTAAATTTTGAAAACGATATTTAAATCATTTTACAAGCCATGAGTGTTTTACCGTTGTGGTGGGGACCTATCTTCTAAGCATGTGCCTACCTACTTACTTATGAATTTTAGTGTTTGAAAATCAAAACCAACTTTCAATAAATAGGTAACCAAAAACCCGTCAATCATGTTCCCTCAAATTGGATAAATTTCAACAGTGTGGCAAAGTCAGATCTAAAAGTGACATATCATTAAATCTGCCAATGTCAAAAATTTCAAAAATTGACTTTTACGCTGTTACGTTTTTATTCGACCGGGCTTTGGGGCTTTGCGAAAAATAAGTTAGTAGCTACAGCATTCGTTTTACATTCATCCGAAACTAAGACTGGCGTGATACCATTGAATTACTATTACACTCACTGCGTGATACAGTCGGAATTCTGAATTTTTACTGTAGTGTAGTTACTTATAATAAGTAGGTACTCAATAATCGAGCAAAGATTTAATAATTTCTTTCGTATCTTTCTGTCCTTGACGTATCTATCCATTGACGTAGAACTTGAAATACCAATGTAGGGTGTTAGAGGGTCACTTGCAATTATGCCGTAATACCTACCTAGGCGCTTTCACTTCCCCGGCAACGTCGCCCTCAACATGGTGACCGAAGCGAGCCGCGTGTGCTGAAGTACCTAGGTAAGTACCTAGGTACCTACTGCTTTCTAGCCCGCAACGATGTTACCTACACGTATCCCGCCACTACACTGTGGTTGCAATCATTTTATTTACCAGTCTTTATCGTCACAAAATTTTTGCTCTGAACAGCTGTAGGTGTACCTTCAGTATGATGGAGAGGCAGGCGACCTGGTGCGGGTGCAGCGCCGGCCGGCCATTCAGCCAGGTGCTGATCATGTTCACCTGGATCCCGTACCACTGTTCGAAGAGCTGCAGGATCCAGAGCTCGTCTGTCACCTGGAATAAGACCACCAATCATAAATTAATCATGAAATCAGTGAAGATTTAACTAGGTGGGTACCTACTTATACAAAATACCTAATTATAATTAAGACTTAACTTAAGTCCTTGATTAAGATATATTGCCATACCCTACCTGACAGGGTACATGAATACTTACAAAACTTTGTAGGGGAGATTAGTACAAAACCGGGTCCGCATTCATAAACCACTTTTTCAAATTACACGCGCTTTTGTTTGGTAATATGTTCTCTAACCTGATCAGCTTGTCAACAAAAGTTTGAAGCGGCCACTGCGCTCTGTGAGAAATAAATAGGATTTATTGATATCTGGGTATCTTGATCTAATATCTGGCGATTATTAGTGTTATTTGTTTGTTTTTTTTTTATTTTCTTTATTGGCATACAAAACAGAAAACAATCGAAACATGGTATTTAAGTAAAAATTATAGATAAGGTTCTTATGCTAGATTGAATCCCTAAACATGCATGCACGACATGATATAAATAAACATAGAGCAGTAAAAGCAACAATTAAGAACTTAAGAAACTAAAATGTTAAAAACTTGATAATATGTGTAATAAAATATATGTACCTACTACAATAATAAAAAAATAATAATTATGAGTACAGTAGTTACAAAATTAATAAAATAAATTAGATTTTTACAGAACATGGAAGTCGTAGAGTCAAAATTGAGCAAACAATATAAATAAATAAAAAAAAAAAAAAAGAGAGAACACAGAACACAGTACCTACCTACCTAAGAAATCTCTATCACACTTAGCTCGCAGAGCAGATAGAGCTAGTTTTTTAAATTTGGGAAGACTACTGACAAATATATCCAAGGTTTCATGGTGATTAACCAGTAAATCATTGAAAAGGCGACACATTCTGACGACGGGGTTGTGGAACGAGGTGTTATTAGTATAAACCTGTAGGGCGAAAGTATTGAGGAAAGGAGACCTGGATCTTGGCTTAGTGCTAAAATTGAGCAATGAAAGAAGGTTCGGGGAATCGATGAAGGAGTGTATGATTTTATACAAATGTATGAGGTCATGAAGCCTACGCCGATGCTCCAAGGATAGTAAGTTAAATTTACTCAACCTATCAGTATAGCTAGAGAATTTCCTACCGTAGCCGCATTTGTAACACAAGATTTTAACAAAAGTATTTTGTACTCTTTCAATGCGACTAGTGTGGTTTTTGTAGTAAGGAGACCAGATGACATCGTTGTACTCCAAGACACTACGCACCAGCGCATAGTATAGGTAAATAAAACTTTTAGGGTCTCTAAAATCTTTGGTTGTTCTTGATATAAAGCCAAGCAGCTTATTACTTTTGGATGTTATATGATCGTTTGTGTTGAAGTTGCAAGGTTAGTAAATTACATTATATTTGTTCGATTGCTTAGATATTTAGGCGTAAAATAGGATAGAATTTTTTTTTTATCTGGTAATATTAGATTTTTTTCGTATGATTGTCTCCGGCAAATACTTATCCTTGGGGCAAAACCGTAAAAAGTAAACTTTTTTGTAAATGGTTCCTAGATATTTATATTTAGTAATAAGGCTATAAAACTATTTAAATTATGTGACTGATAAACCTAAGTTCGCATTACTAAATAAAGTTTATTCGTGTATCTTAAGACTTCTTTTTTATTTCTGTTTTTCCTTAGGGTCCCGGTCTTACCCCACTTTCCCCTACCTAGGTATGTATTTTTTTTCTCTTGCAATAAAAATACTGAATACTTTTAAAAGGGGAAAATCCTCTTGTAGGTACCTTTACTGGTTATTTATTTGTCCAACTTAGATCTGGCAACCAAACTTTTTAGATTGTTTAAGCCCCAACTTCTTTTAAGAAATATTTACGCTTCTCTGTTCGGAAGGTGTCATTCTGGACACACTCCATGAGAACATGCAAAACGTCCTCGAGTAGGTACAACGCACAAATCGCAGTTAGGAGAAGGAACTTTTCCCATAAGGAATGCGAATTTCTTCGATGGAATGTGTCTAGTACGAAGCCTCAAAATCACAGCTACATTTCTAGACATCTCATTATCATTAATCCATGGAATTCGAAGATGTTGTGGCTGGTCAGTTTTGTACAAAATCCCTATTTCTTTCGAGCGTAGGTACATCAAAATACCTACTCATTCCACAAATCATAACACTCTTTATTAAATATATAAAATCAGTATAATATGGAAGTATGTGATAGTCTATCCCTTCGCTGGTAGCCTGCCAGGCCAATAGATCAACATAATTTTTTAGAGACCATCTCTCCAGGCTTTGGGGGTGCCATGGGCTACATTTCTCCGGTAGACTATAATGTCCTAAGTAGGTACCACGCTGAGATATGTTTTTTAAAGTTTTTTTTAAATTGACCCGGAATCTCGCCTTAGTCACATCACAGATATTATAATACTATACTAGTACCTTAGTATATTTTTTGTTTATGGTTATAAATTATAATGCTACAAACAAAACATGGGTTGTATTTTTCAATGAAAGGACTTATTCTAAATAAACACATATTAACTTGACACAATTTACTTTTAACAAAAAATACAAGCATTGACTTTGATTCAAAAATCTGTATAAAAGTTATAGGTAAATCGTGCCACTTTTCGTAAGAGGAACTTGATCGATTGCGACTTCTTGTCACATTATTAATGGAACAATAACTCACTTTTGATCTAATTTGGTCCATGGAGTTTCTCATGAAGTTGACATATCCCTGACCGATGTCTTTCCCTGATCCGGACACGTTCGCTATCGTCAGGATTGAGCCGATCAAGCTGAAACCAAGGCAAGAGATGAAATAAATATAAAATATAAATAAAATGCATAAAATGCTGGACACAATTCATCATCTAGCGCCAAGGTTAGAACAGCTGTTGTGGGTACTAGATAACAGATATACCTACCTAATCCATTATACTATATTCCAGTCAAATTGGATGTACGTGTACCTAAGTGCAATGTTTGTAAAGAAACCACCCATAGGTACTAGATCTAAAATTCACACTGTTGCCGCGTCTTTATATACGCAATTTACATAAACCTGTCGATAAGAGGTCCTTTCTTCAATAAATATTGCTTAGGTACAATTAGGTATCTGAAACTAGACGCCAAGCAAGTGACTTTTAGTTTTAAGTGTCGTGGTTTGTTTACAAACATTTTAAATCAAGTTTGGCTAGTGTATAGCTGTGTGCTTAGAACTTGCACAACCCCAACTCTTCCCACGGGTGTCGTAACAGGCGAATAAGGGATATCCACCGGGGGCGGGCAGCAGCAGCGTCCCCTGCAGAACCATTCTACCACCGAACTGCGATCCCCAACCCGCATGCCCAGCGTGGGGATTATGGACATTACCCCCATGAGATAAAAGCCAATAAGGCGCTTATCAGGGGGAGGCCTGCGTCCAGCAGTGGACCAATACAGGCTGTTGAAGTTGAAGTTGAGTATATAGTCTGGGTACCATAGCTGAGCTAGGTAGTGGTAGAGCGGTCCTTACCTTCCCTCGTCGAACCTGGCAATCTTGGCGAGCGTGGCCTCCAACACAGAAGCCAGCCGACTGGTCATCCCGGTCATCATGGCGGTCATGCATGTCTCTATCTGGTTGTCGATCTTCGTGTGGTATTGGTACTGAAAGAGGAAGTGAAAGATTTGTGATGACTAAGGTCCATCCCCTTCCGCCAACATAAATTAAATGGTTAATGTTTACTTATCGTTAGGTTAGGTTAGGTTAGATGATTGATGATCGAAAATTCGAAGCGAATCTGTTGACTAATGGTCATGTCAATGAGGACGAGCTCTTTATTTCGATCATCAACCCGAGGCGAAAACAAAATAGCGTTTTAAAGAATCGTCGGATTCGATTCGGAAACGAATCGGTGAATTAAAATACCCCTGCAGGGGTCCTATGCGGAAATCCATTGCAAAATATTAGGAAAATAAAAATATTCAGTAAAAATTCCGATCAAAATCTTCTATGTTGAGATTCAACAAAATTCATTCGCGTACACTCTTCCTGTCACAAATTATAAATAAATAAATAATGCTGGACAATTCACACAGCATTATCTAGCCCCAAGCTAAGCAGAGCTTGTGTTATGGGTACTAGATAACTGATATAGGTACTTAATACAATACACTACATAGATAGATATTTTTTATTATACATAGAAAACAACCAGACCAACCGAACAAATTTCTGCAGATCGTACACAAATTTGTTCCGAGGCGGGAATCGAACCCGCAACCTCCTGCGTCGCAGGCGGACCTTCGCCCGCTGCGCCACAGAGGTCGTCAAATTGACCTGCCATGCAATCAGAGAAGGTAAAAAACGGACTTGCGCAGTATTAAATTGCAGCACACACATAATTTAATCATAGAAGAAAACGGCGTAACGGCGGTAACGGCGCTAGAGTCCGTAGGAAGTCGCAGAGATTTTCGACTCCCACGTCACTTGACCTCGTGGTGTAGTTTGTTAGCACATTCCGGTACTGACGGAAGGATGCGGGTTCAAGTCCCGTCGAAGTCGAAAATTTTTGCGATATTATTTAATTTCATAGAAGAAAAATCCACAACAACTACACAATGGAAAAAACCCCATCAAAGTCGTCAACTACATAGTTTCGTCTCTCCACGTTACATCATCTGAAAACTAAAACAATACTCGACTTTGAGTTGTACCAGTGATATTGCCTCTCTGAGGTTTGTTTAAAGTTAGCTACTTACTAATTTCGGCTCTACAGGGTTATTTGTAATTCATTGACACTGCGTCAACTGCAGTTTCTACCCATCATCACGACCACGATCCGGAAGACGCCGGTTTTAATTCCTAAAATTGTGTGTAAATCACCTCCTTAAATTCTCAAATTCTTTATTGCACACACAAGTTAGTTCATACATAATAGCTTACACATAATGGACAGACAAAGGCGAGCTTAACCCTAAAAGAGTTTTCTAATAGCAAACCTATGGATATAAAGAAAATTTATGAAAAGAGTATGGATAGATAATGTGTACATTACAAGACAGAAAACATTATACAGATAATATAAAACCTATATATAAAATATAACAAACTAAAAGAAAATTAAATACGTAAACTAAACTAAATATATATACTATAATATATGTATCTACCTCCCTTTCAAAATGTGAAAACACTTTTGTTCAGAACCCAATGCATTAATAATAAGACCGTTTTCCCACTCCCACACTCACTGATAATTCAGGGTACCTACCTATAGCCGTTTTTAAGTTACATTCAAAAAAGGCTCTCTAATGGACGATTTTTGAATGAAGGGGCCATCCCCACTACCAATTCCCGAATTTTCAGTGACAGCACTATGATACTTTCAGTTCTACCTTCTGAGCAGTATGTATCAGTGTTTTGGGGATTATTGAGTAGATACTTACCTAGATCCCCATTGCTTACAATTATATTAATTATTATTAAGTTATATATATTGCTTACAATTAAATAAGTTTAAGGCTCTTGAAAACATTCCTAATGAAACATAGTTTTTATTCTCTACAAGAGTTTTTAGATTTGTAATGTCTTTGTTATAATTTTAATTACCTAATTACATCTCATTAGTACCTAATAAGGATAGATAAAGCCTATTTGTACCCATTGAATTATTTATATTATTGTGCCTAGAATAATTAGAATAAATCATTAGATTATAAGGATTAGCCACCTAGCTAAATGTTGCCGTGCCCTATCAGGGCGCATGTTTGAAACACATTATCTTTATGATCTGATGTTTGCAATAAAAATATTGAGTAGGTATTACAGTATCAAAAGCATTAGTGAACTTACCACATCGACGCCTTCAACGGCACACAGCTTGAGCGCCTGGTTCTTCGCGTCCAAAGCTACGTTCACCATGGCGCAGGTTTCTGCTGGTAGGATGTAGTCCGTTGACATGAATGTAACGCTCTTCTTTAGCCATGTCTGGAAGGAAAAAATTGGATGCAATCTAACAGGATTAATAAGGCTTTGATTTTCTGAATGTAACTTCAAGGAGGTATGTTGTTGATACCAGAAAATAAACATAAACTCGCTGTGCCCACAACTAGGCTACACAAAATTAATGTATCTTTTAATGGGCAATGTATACGCTTCTACAACAAAATTCCTAGTAAGTTGCAAAAATTATCAGTAAATAAATTCAAACAAATTCTCAAAACCTTGCTGTGCAAAAAGGCTTAGGTATAAAATATCAGATCATTTAGAAGATAAAAAAGCTTGGGACGGGTTTTGCTCCAACTCGAATAATAACAACTAACAGGCTAAAGGTTTCTTCGTTACTTTACTTTAGTCTACATACCGAAGCGACAGAAATCAAAAATATCACTTTATTTCCGTGTCAGTGTTTAGTTTTATAATTTGACCTTTTCTTAGTGTACATTTATTGTATTTATGGAAATAAAGAGTTTTTGATTTTGATCGTATATCATTTTGAGCATCAAGAGAGGAGACAGTATAAGAATTTGTAACCACCGATGTACCTGGAACGACGCCTCCGTCTTCTGTATAGTCCCCTCCATCATATCACTGGCCATCAGCTTGAGTCGCTGTTCCAGGTGGGTCCGGAACTCAGGCTCCGGCCAGTGCAGGTCGCGGATAAAGCACTGGAGCGCGTCCAGCTTCCAGAAGAGTTCCTCGCTTGTTGAGCAGCCGTTGCTGGAGTAAACATTCATGAAATGAAAAAGTGAATGGAAAATCCTTTATAATTTGCGTCTGATTCTAAGTCTGATCGTACTGGATGCTTACTCTCAAGAGATATGAGGGTAGCATCGTCATTTGGTGCCATCGTGTCATTTGAAAATATAATGCGAGAGGCACCTTTGTTATCACCATCACTGAGTTTACTCTCTACAAGTCTGTAGATAGTAGACTCAGATAATGGTTTATTAGTTTTAGAATTTTGTTGCGTGTCCTGATCAACAATTGAAATAGGCTGCTCTTCGCGTGCAGTGTATCTACCTGGCTACTATCACTTATGGGGTGAACCTGAGCGGTTTTGTTTGTCAAACTAGGCCTAAATCTCAGTACTCACGGGATCCCCGTGTAAAACAAGATCCGTCAAGTGCGAGTGTAACTCGCGCGCCGAGGGTTTCGAACGTTTGTCAACAAATATGTACTAAAAGTACCGGTTAGAGACTTCGCAATTAAACGAATACCTAAGAGTAGTAGGTACCAATCTACATTTCAGATGGATCTCTCTGCATGCTTCGGTTAAAGTGGGTAGGTATTGGTAATTTTTCCCTGTAGGTATGTTTTAAAATTTCGGCATCACAATTTGTATGGAAAATACTCATTTTAATTTTTCATTTATTTTCATTTATTTTTCTTTTTATCTGTAAAGGCGCACGAAATGTATTATTATTTTAAATTTCAAGTTGATAGCTGCAGTAGTTGCTGAGTTATTAAGGAGGAAAAAAAGGACAGACAAAGCGAGACCATAAGGGTTTCGAAACCGATCTTCGATCTCGAAACCCTAAAAACTCAAATTATATAAAATATTTTTTATTTCTTTGGTTTCTTATACCTAATTGAAAACACGATTGTGAAAAAACTGCACCTTATTCGGTCGAGATCTTAGGAACCCTGCGGTCTATAGAAAATATTTTTGTTTTGATTCGTAGATTACCTGTATTAATTCTGGGTCCGTGCCCACTAGGCCCGCTTAGACTCGGCCCGAAGAATAATACCAAATGTTTTACTGCTAATTTTGTGCATTTTTACAGTCAGGCCAGTTATATTTCAATTCTAAATAACTTTATTTTACTCACATTTCTTTGGTTTTTTAACACAGTCACAGACATAATAATAATATTACTACACACAGTTTAATTATAAGTTGTGTCGTTTTCACAACATCATTTTTGCGCTTAAGCCAAAAACGTATGCTCTGTCCCGCTCATATGAACGTGAAATCCTATGCCTATCCTTTTCACAAAATGGAGTGCAATGCACCCTCTTAGGCAACAGGAAGTTTTTGTGGAATGCTAGTGAGCGCATCTCAGTCTTGGTATTAAGAAATTTTAGTATAAATTTGTAGGTACCTACTTAAGTCCTTTTGATCACAGGTTAAGAGAGGCAACCAAAACCCCTAGTAGCATTTGTCTTAAAATGACAGAACAGTGGTTGCTGATTAGAATTATAGCGAGCCCAGCAGTAGAATACAAACCAGTAGATTTTTTTCTAAGGGTAAGTTACATTTCTTACCCTTTAATCTCCCATTTCTCCTTCTCAAAGCCCTTATGCAAGGACTGCGCGATGGAAGACTCCATCAGGTCCACGTATCGGACCACAAGCGGCGCGAAGGTATCTCTGAGGTGGTCGTGGAACCGCCCGCCTTTCAGGTTATCTGGGGACAACACCGCCGATTACTGCTATGGTGATAGTGTTCAAATAATCCTTTCTAGAAATGGAATTGGAGGTTAGAAAACAAATGATTGGGTATTCCTGGGAGGAAAATTTATGTGATGCATTTTTTTTATTATCCTTTCTTTCTTCAACTCTTTTATTATCCTTTCTTATCTGAAGACCTCTGTGGCGCAGCAGGCGGTCCGCCTGCGACGCAGGAGGTTGCGGGTTCTATTCCTGCCTCGGGACAATTGTTTGTACGATCTGCAGATATTTGGGTGTTCTGGATGTTTAAATAAAATAAGTAAAAAAATTATAATATAAAATATCTATAGTAAATCATAACTCAAGCTCTGCTTATTTTGGGGCTAGATAATGCTGTATGGATTTTCCAGCATTATTTATTTATTATTTATTTAGAGCCGTGGTGGTAGTGGCGTGTGAATGTGTAATGGGCCCTTTTAACATGGGTGGGTCATTTGCTTGTTCCGTGATCCATACAGCAATAGGGTTCTTCCAGCTGTTGAAGCTGACCTTAAATTAAAGTAAGCGTCAAACACTCACCATCCAGCCTCAAGTAGTCGTTCAAGATCTGGAACAGCGGGAAGGAGTCCCAGGTGTCTGGAGGCTGTTCCGTCAGCACCCGGTCCATGTCCACAGCAAACAGTGCCCAGAATATCTCTGCATGCTCCACCAGGAGTTCGGAGAACCATGCGAAGGCCTGCAGGTGGAGGGCATAGTGAGTGATGGTTTTCGAAACTATGTTATTAGATCAAGCACAGGGATTGTTGTCCAGTGTTGAATAGATACGAGTAACAATGATATCGCATTGTCATAAAAAAGTAAATTAATGAAGTCGAAGCATTGATCAAGGTATCCGCTGGCCCCCTAGGCCGCGTATACCTGATCGAAGAGGTGAAGGAATTAATTACGAATATTTAACGTATTCGATGACGATGTGACATAATTTTTCTCTATTCTACCCTCGATAAAAAATCCTTGTGCTTGGCCTAGATTTTGGAAATTTTCGTTTTGTTTTTTCTGATCAAGCTGCTGTTGGTGGAATAAGGTGGTTTTACTCTATCAACTCGTAGGCTTTTCGATTATGTCAATAGTTTTATAGAATTTGCTAGACGTTGTTTCCTTTATCACAGAATGTTTGAGGTTAATAAAAATATGCATTATGTAATTTTGGAATTCCCATTATGTTTTCTGTGACTGTTCCTCGCAACTGAGAAGAGACAATTTAAGTTCATGATTGTAAGTTCGGTCGGAGTGAGGTCTGGTACTTATATTTATAGAGTTTATCAAAATATTGAGATGCTGTAATATTCTAGATAAGATTAAACTACCGCTAACCGTTGTAACTAAGTCAATATTTGTAAAATGTGGTGCATTGCAAAATATCTTCAATATTTCGACAAACTTCGTAGATAAAACATGCAAAAAACACACAGAAAAAGACAGGAATCAAGCATAAACTACTTTCAAATACTAGACAAGCTGTAAATAAATAAATTATCAATGTTTCGTTTGTAACTTGTTGTTTTTGATGTGTGTGCGCCTAATATGTTCTAGTGTAAATCTTCTGTGGAAGCACGATTCGTTTTCAGACTAGCATTCTACGTATTATAAGCTAAATTTCGTATGTGCTCAACGTTTTGTTTCATGTTGATGTAAGCAGTATTCTTTGTGATGTCAAACATGGAGTAGACCGTATCAAAACTGTTATACTTTTCATTGAAGACATTAATAAACACCCTGCCGATTGTTTTAAAATTTTAAATGAATCAAAGAATTTAGCAATCAAGAGCCTAGAATGAAAAGTCGGTTCATTATTTAGATCTATTCATTTCTCTATTAAAACCCATGCAATGCTTTTAACATCTAAGCATTTGCCAAGCGATTTTGAACTATTAAGTCTACTCCTCAGTGATCAAAGTGAAATGATCAAATCTGTGAACGATCAACAAGTGATTTAATCAGCTGAGCTTATATGAGTACTTAGTTACATTTGGTTGACCGCTAGAATCCGGTTTTGTGTTATAAACCTGCGGAGAGACAAAATATAAGATAGAAGTGGAATATAAATTTATAGATATATGCGGACATATACCTCTCACCACATCGTTTAAGTTAAACCAAGAAAATATAAAATTAAAAATATTATTTTATCTCGATTTAATTTACACGGTTGCAATGAGACGGCCAAAGTCGGTAAATGAATATTAGATAATGAGTTCATTATCGACTTCAACAATTATATTGAAAGCAGAAACATCAATTTACGACTCTTATCCAAGAAACAAGGATTAGTAAAAAACATTGTTGAAGGGGTATATTCAGTTACCGAAAAAGCGACACAGAATATTTACCGGGAAAATAAAATACACTTTAAAGTTACTAACACCAATGTACACAATGATTTCACAGAGAACGTAAACGAAAAAATATTAAAGGATTTCACTGTGAGCAAAACTGAAATGAATGATGTTCATAGAAAGGTTAATCTTTCAATTCAGTTAGAAAGAGAACATAAACATATTACGCCTGATCATTCCCCACTAATAGCGACAGGAAAGTAGGGTGCTATTCTGTGAAACATTTAGATGGGTTAACATTTCAAAGATATCAACCAGATTATGATATTAAACGGAATAAAAAAAAAAGACAGCAATAAACACAATAAACAAGTGAAATAATTTTAAGAAATGAAAATTAACTAAGAAATCCAAATAAAACAAACAATAAATAGAACGGATAATTAAGAAAATAGTAAATATGATTATCTTTGAAACGTTTGACCACACAATACAACATTGAATAAACAGACCATATCAACGATTTTGAAGCTGAAAGTCTCAAAACTACGAAAAGTCCGTATTTTTGAAACTTCATTCTTTTAGGTTATATTTTTACCATGAAAATGATCTAGCTTACTGAACTGACACCTTACCTCGGCGTAATGTTCTTCGTTTTGCTGTAAAAGATCTACGCATAGTTCTGCTAGATGTATCAGATCTTCTAACTTCTTGGCTGGTGTGACCATTGTTTCTCCTCTTAGGTCTTCTGCAAAAATGTTTATTATCTTTTTCGATATAGACTAACGCCCGATTTCTATCAACACTCATTATAATATCTCATCTCACTAGTCCCACTAACATAATAAGAGTTAAAGTTCGGATGTTTATTACCTGTTCACGCCAAACTAGGTATCAGCAGATCGGGCTGAAATTTTCCATAGATGAAGTTCCAAACCTTAACATTTATAGACTACGTACTTTTTATTTCGGAAGAACGTGTGCGAAGCCGCGAGCAGAAGCTAGCTTTCTTATATCTGAATAGGTAGGATTTTATAAGATTACCAACTATTATTTTATTCATTTTAAGAAGGTACTTCCACGTTAGTCAACTTTATTTTATTTCGGGAATCCTAACTATTCTTACAAAACGGTGATACTTGTACCCATGGTAATTTACTTTTGTACCTATCTAAGTAACTGTAATACTACTTTGTTTATGACATACAGAGCTATAACGTATCATCCGATTGAAAGATCTTATCTGTTATCTTTAAACACTTCTATAATCCTTGTGCTGAAATAAAATAAATAAATAAAATAAAGCACCCTTTGAAATTTTCCACATTGAAGCTTTTCTCGGGTTCCCTTTATTAACATTACCTTCAATATTAGCCTTCTGACTCAACTGGGAGTAATTCAGAAGCGCGGCGTTCTCCAAACTAGTCTGTATCATGGACCTCACATCCTCCGGTGCCACTGGTGTTGCCACGTCTTTCATTAGTACTCGCTCCAGGAGGGATAGCGTTGACTGTAAGAGACGTAACACTTTGCTTTTAGTTCGCTTAGGTATGTAGTAAAAGTTGTGGTGCTAGCAGATTTATTCAATTTCAAATTTGAATAAAATCAGTCTGTCATCAAGCACTGGTCTCTGGAATCTCACTTGTCGAATCTCAAATTTTGTCTTAAGGCTGAACGAGTCGCTCATCTCTCCATACAAACGTGGAAGGGGAACTACAACGCTGTTTAATGTTGACCATCCAAACTAAGGATAATATTAATTTATCTCGTCATTATCTATAGCTCTATGCACTCGAAACAGTAAAAAAATAATTATTAAAAAAATACACTTTCGTATTATAACCGATTTAACCCAACTTTGGGCGAAAATAAATAACATACGGAGAAAGAAAACTCTAAAATAAAGACCGTACGGACATAGTTTAGTTATTCAAAAGTTGATATAAAGTTATTTTAAAAAGATACTCTCAATATTTTTTCACATACGGAGAAAGAAAACTCTAAAATAAAGACCGTACGGACATAGTTTAGTTATTCAAAAGTTGATATAAAGTTATTTTAAAAAGATACTCTCAATATTTTTTCTAGAAAAACCCTTGTGCTAAAAGTCTAGTCTAGTCTTTTCCCATTTTTTACGCGATCGTTTTACGAATGCGCGCGAGAATGTCTATTATGTCAGATGAGATGGCATACATTTAGGCCGCGCCCACTGATGATTTGGATGGTACGACTCGTGCAGCCTTAAGTCGTGATATTTTGTCATAGTTGAATTGGGTCTAGTCAATTTATGTCGAGTGTTGTCTCAAAACCCGGGCCTACACTAACTAATCCAACAGTTTTCTAGTAAGATAATACAGTAGACTTCTACCTCTATAAATTAGAAGTCAACATAATTTTTTTTTGTATATTTAACGCTTTTAATGGATTTGCTCAGTGGATCAGAGTGGAATAAGGTTCTCATCTGACGTTAATTCCTTTGACATTCCCACGTAAAGATTGTTATTTTCGGTTACATTATCAGACAACAACCAAAAATAAACAATAGGCCAAATGACCTTTCTGGACGGCTGATGAAAGATACACTAGAGAGCTTGAGCATGACTCAATGTAATAAAGTCAAGTTTTTAGGTGTTTGTCTTGACACAAAGTTAACTTGGAGCGTTCACATTGACGCATTAACAAAAAGGCTGTGTTCGGCCGCCTACGCCATAAGGAAAATTAGAGAGATAGGCGGAGAAAAAGCAGCACGTATGGTCTATTTCGCCTATTTCCACTCGATAATGAAAGTTTTGTTTGTAATTCGATAAAACTGTACAATATGTTACCAAATAATGTTAAATCAATGTCAGATCTAAGATTTAATTCATTTGTTAAAAAAGATTAATTAATAAGAGTTATTATCTAGTCTTAGATGAAGCTTTTGCTGACAAAAATATTTTCTTATTTGATGATTGACATTTAATCTGACATTCCCTTCTTAAGATTAATTTTAATTTTATTTTACTCTTTACATTTTTGACAATGTTTTTGCACCTACCCCTTTAAATTATTGTTATTATTTTTATGATTGAATTTTATGTGTTTTTGAAATGTTATTATCCTAAGTAATTGACCTGACTAAGTGTTTCTTGTGAACCCATGGTATTAATAAATGAATTGAATTGAATTGAAAAAGCACTAACCTTCAGCGCCCCCTCCGGCCTTCCAAACGGAAAAGCATATCTGAAGTTCGTGATCTGATCCTGCAGTAGGTTCTTCAGTCGTTCCTTGATCTCCGCAAACTTCTCTTTCTCGAGCACCGTAATGCTGCCTACTCCGTCTGGCCTGCCAGGCAACGTAGCACCACTGTGAACCACTGCAGTGTGGGCCTTACTCTAGTAGGGTTAAAGCGGGCTGGGCTTTGGGGGTAGCAGTTTTTAGGTCATTTTTTATTGTTTTGTGTTAAGGAGTGTAGTTTATTTTCATTTACTATACAGGAATTTACTTCAAAGGTGTTTGAAGATTTTGGCCCTAATATCAGCCAGCATTTTGTATTTTTTCAAAATCGCGGCGCTCAATTATTGTTATATTTAGAAATATTACATAATGTTCTTAAGCATCAGGTTTCTGAGATATTCGCATATAAAAAAAATCATTATTGCATTAGTTATTTTCATCTGTGAATATTTCAGAAACCTGTCGCTTTAGGGCATTATGTTGTGACATTTTTTATTTGTTTATGTGTCCAAATATAAGACTTTCATTGTGCGCCGTGATTTTGAAAAAACAAAGAAAATGGTGACCGATGTTACATCCGCTTTTTATACTAAAATCTTCAAAACCTTTTGTTGGTAGGTTCTTGCTCATCATCATTGTTATCAAAATTACTATTGCTATGATCGCTATCATAATCAAAAGTTGAGAGATGTTATTTAACTTGTTTATTCTAATACAATCTTCAACTTGTAACAATCTACAGACTCCCTATTTATGAAGATATTCAACGGTATGTAAATTAAATGCAATGTTATGTATCTTCACTGTAGCAAGAGTTTCTCTAGGAATTTTAATAAGTTCTACGTTTAATTCTACATTATGATTAATGTATTTTATTTTCTACACATTTTCTAAATACGCAATTCCTCTATCGCCAGTTCTAGTGGGTAGGTTAGGTACTCGATTTCTATTTCACTAACGAATTATGTTTTCTCTTAAACTACTCGTATCACGAATATAACAATGATGATGAATATAAAGTTGAGTTTAACACTGCTATCCCCAAAAGACCGGAAACATAAGTAAAGGTTATCATGCACAATAAGCACACATTCAAAAGGTTAGTCGTAAGGAGCTAAGATTAGGTTAATCACAGCACGAATACATTAGATACAAAGTGAGACATTCAACGGAAGTGTTCATAAAAGAGATAGAACATTTATGGAACTGTATTTAATATAAATTCGACTAGCTAGGTTGTCTAGCTAAAATAATGTTTTTGTATCAAGAACTTGTAAATGGTAAAAACGGTTAAATATGGTTAGACGGATTATGAAAACAAAGCAGATATGAAATTAACTATTGACAGGAGATATTAAAAGAATAATTATGTTCTTGTTAGCTTTATATCAACGTTTCTTTGACTGTTTAAATACAGTTCCCAAAAGGACTTGGAGATTCGTTTTATCTAAACACCGATAAGTAGGTATAGACAAAAGAGTAAGGGCCTAATGCACTTCCTTGCACAACACCGAACTAACATCAAGGGAGATGCAATTACTAACCTTATATTATTTCGTAATTTGGTAATCACTCCCCAAGTTTTGACAGAAAACATTATTGTTATTAACAAAATGTTCAACCATTTATTTGTATTTGATTGGGATATTGTTTTTATAACAAGATCAAAGCATTTGCTAAATACACAACACTCAACAATAAAGCTAGGCTCAGATGTACATACTTAATTTACTCTGTATTACGGTTCCAACTATGGCCAATATATTTAATGTCGATTACATACACATATACTGATAATCATATTATATATTTTGTGGTCTTTTTTGACACCATGCTACTTATCCACTCCACTCCTCTTTGGTGGAAACCGGACCTTACTAACAATCTGAATTAGGTACCATCTATGGAGACATAGGCCTCTTCCCAATCATTATAATCTCTAACATTTGATGGTCACATTATAATCCTCAAGAAAATCTTCTTCCAGAAGAGAACAAAAAATTGAAGTAAAGAGAAAATCAATAACACCTTATTTGTTGTTTGATAATAATTTAAAGTATAAAATTTGACGTGTCTTAGTGCCTATTTTGTAAGCTTGAAGAAATAAAGTTATCGAAATCTGAATAGCTTTGTAGATACTCCGTATCGATCCCTCATATTGAATCCAACAAGGAACCAATCATCGTAACCAGGCAAGTAATAAATAATAATAAGTCACCTACCTGTTCCCATGAACATGACTGGCGCAGAAAGCGAAGCTGTAGTGCATGAGGGTAGGATCGACAGTCTGCTGGGAGCTCTCAGCGACATCAAGCAGGTCAGAGAGGTAGCAGAGGTGGCGGTAGCAACCACGGACGCCGTAGCGGGCGCAGTACTCGTCCAGGACGAATACTTGGCCGGGGGAGAACCAACCCTGGAAAGATGAGAGAAAAACTGATGTGGTAAATATGCCACAAAACAAATTAAGGACCTGAAGAATCATTATGTTTACTTAAATAAAATATTACTTGTAATTAATAATCATGGAACTAAAAAGTGATTAATCACTTGTGAAACTACGAAAAAAACGACTGGATTCACACAATTTTACCTTTTCTAGCCAAATGAGAGGCTACATTTTGTATGTAGCTTAGAACCATATAGGATATTACGGAGATCAAAATAGGTGTAGCTGTTTTGATGCATGGAGGTAATAAAGAGTTTCCGCCAACCTCATAGAAACCTTCGAAAAACATAACCCACGCCTCGCGGGTAAAAATGGAAGAAAAACGTACAAATGGAAGCCTTTCTTCACGAAACTTTCTGTCTTAGGTCGCGTGGGGTGTCAGACACCCAACGGCATGTTTCCAGGCTCATAACTTTTTAAATTGAATTTAGCACGCTGCTCTTTTAAATAGCTTCCTAAATAAAATAAAAATAAAATAAAATAATGCTGGACAATTCACACAGCATTATCTAGCCCCAAGCTAAGCAGAGCTCGTGTTATGGGTACTAGATAATTGATATACTTAATACAATACACTACATAGATGGATATTTTTTTTTATTATACATAGAAAACACCCAGACCAACTGCAAAAATTTCTGCAGATCGTACACAAATTTGTTCCGAGGCGGGAATCGAACCCACAACCTCCTGCGTCGCAGGCGGACCTTCGCCCGCTGCGCCACGGAGGTCGTCAAATGTATGTAAAGCTCATAATTCAGTCAAAAGAGGTTCTTTTTTTGGACCATTAGGCTTGGAGAACGAGTTTGGGTTGCTTGACACCCCAGGACTGCCATGGACATGAGTGCAATGTCACTTACCAACGAGCAGTAAGGATCCTGCAGCCTATACTTCAGCGTGAGAGACTGTAGAGTGCAGAACAGCTGATGATGGTCGTACTGACAGGGGTCTGCTTGGATGTAGTCTTCCATTCCATGCTTTCTGGCTTTGTCTGCATCTACAACAAAGTGAAATTATTGTAATTGTGATTGATATGGATTAGTTGAGATACTTATAGATTGTTTGCAACATTCTCCAGTTAGCTCAATTATTTCGTTTAAATCTTGGCCTGTTAATTGAGCATGTTAAGAATACGTTCTCTACGATAATACACTTTGTATCAAACAATTTAAGGGGCGAACCTAGCGGGTTTGCTTGTCAAACTAGGCCTAAATCTATGTAGGTACTCACGGGATCCCCGTGTTAAAAAACTAGAATTACATAAATTCCCAAATGTTTTCTTCGGTTCCTTAATAGGAAACACGTTTAAAAACAAGATCCGTCAAGTGCGAGTGTAACTCGCGCGCCGAGGGTTTTGAACGTTTGTCAACAAATATGTACCAAAAGTACCGGTTAGAGACTTCGCAATTTAACGAATACCTAAGAATAGTAGGTTACATTTCAGATGGATCTCTCTGCATGCTTCGGTTAAATGGGTGGTTCGGTTAAGGTGGGTATTGGTAAATTTTCGACTTTTTTCGAAATATTTCAAAAAGTATGAAAGTTACAGAAATTTGAAAAAGTGGTTTGAAATGTCCAAACCGATACCTTTTATTTGATACCCCACTCGGTGGGGTAGCCCCCCTTTTGAAAATTATTCCTTTTTGACCATTTTTCAAAAAGTGTTCTTTTTACAGAGTTCTCTATATTTTTCCTGTAAAATATAGATCCATATCTACAAACGCTCCATACATTTTAAACGGATCGCTCTGCAAACTTCGGAGATAGGGGGGGGGGAATGGGTATTTTTTCGACTTTTTTCAAAATATTTCAAAAAGTATGAAACCTACAGAAATTTGAAAAACTGTTTTGAAACGTACAAACAAATACCTTTCATTTGATACCCCACTCGGTGAGGTAGCCCCCCCTTTTGAAAATTATTCCCCCCCATTTTGACCATTTTTCAAAAAGTGTTCATTTTTCAAACTTCTCTATATTTTTCCTGTAAAATACAGATCCATATCTATAAACGCTCCATACATTTTACATGGATCGCTTTGCAATCTTCGGAGATAGGGGGGGGGGGAATGGGTATTTTTTCGACTTTTTTCGAAATATTTTAAAAAGTATGAAACCTACAAAAATTTCAAAATATATTTTGAAATGTACAAAATGGTACCTTTCATTTGATACCCCATATGACTCTGTAGGTATCTTTTAAAATTTCGGCATCACAATTTGTATGGAAAATATTCATTTTCATTTTTCATTTATTTTCATTTATTTTTCTCAAAATCTGTACAGGCGCACGAAATGTGTTATTGTTTTAAATTTCAAGTTGATAGCTGCAGTAGTTTTTGAGTTATTAAGGAGGGAAAAAAGGACAGACAAAGCGAGACCATAGGGGTTTTGAAACCGATCTTCGATCATCAAAACCCTAAAAACAATACGATAAAAAAAATCAAGTAAGTGCACTGTTTTGCACCTAATTTGGTCGAGATCTTAGGAACCCTGCGGTGTCTATAAAAGATTTTTGTTTTGATTCGTAGGTTTCTTCATAAGTTGTGTAGTTTTCTTGTTAACCCTTAGACTCGCCGGCGCATTTAATAAGCAGAAACATAATTTAATGCGCTTACGCCGCGCCGTTCCAAAAACGTATATATCGCGTGCCCTTGGCTGCCCCCCGTAAAAAGATGTTTATCTGCTAAAAGGTGTACACAATGTACGTAGACCTTTTAATCTTATTTTTAATGCCAAATAAACACGTGCATCAGTCGTTTGCCTAATGTAGTGAAAATTCCGTATTTATTTAATATTTCGAAAACTATTTTTTAATATTTTTCCTGAATTCAGTGTTCGAATGTACACCCCGCCTGAAAGTTTGGTCCTTCATTTTTGTTACACCCTGTATATAAAACCTAATGTATTACTTATCACAATCACAGTGAATAAATGATGTCAATGGTTTCAAGTTTTGTGGGACAAATACGAATCATTTATTTTCACGATCATTTTCTGTAGAATAGAAAAAGAATCACACAAATCGATCGGTCCACAATTTAGGGGATAATAGACGAACATGCATAAAGAAACATAAATACAGCCGAAAATAGAACCTCCTACATTTTATAAAGTCGGTTGAAAATGATCTTACCTCCCATAATCTTATGGTGCGTATCAGACGTCATCGGCGGTGTAGGCTTATGACTCTGCCCCGTAGCTCTATACAACGCCATCACCCAAAGATGACACTCATTCTCATCGGTGACACCCATCAGAACCGACTCCCCGTCTCTCACAGCGTTCATAAAGTGCTTGGCCCCTTCCAACTCTGAAAGAAGTCAACAGTTGAAGGGTCGGCAATATGGGAATAATCTCACAAAGGTGAAAAAATGAAACATACTCGTACCTTGGCTGACGATAAGTTGCGCTGAAACGATACAACAGTTGTTAGAAGCAAATCAATTCTAGAAATTGATTTTATAGCAGGTATAGACAAGATAGGGATTTTGGCAGAAAAGGTGGTGGATAAACTGGTACCTATTTTACTATAAAAACTATCGTAGTTTGACGAATTCATTACGGATGTAAGCGGGTTAACTACGAACCTTATTTGTGTTGGAAGAACACCAACGTTTCATCCCTTAACGAGGGACATCTTCAGGTGCTCTGCCTTTTCTTGATGTTTTGGTTAAGCGTACACACTCGGGACGATTAACACACACGGTCTATCGCAAACCAACACACACAGATATGTACCTAAAGGCTGACTCGCACCATCATCCGTCACACCTAGCTTCAGTGCCACGCACTCTTATAAATAGAGCTTTAAGGCTATGTGACCCACAATACATAGAAGGTGAACTACAGCACGTCAAAGATGTACTACAGCGAAATGGTTACGGCTGGAGACAGAGCTGCCGTATTGCCAACATGTCCCAAAGAAAGCGGCCCCATTCCGTCGAGAGAGCGGTCGCATACCTACCCTTTGTGAAGGGACTCACGGACAAGATCGGTCAGTTGCTACAGCGGAAATATAGCATTAAGACGATCTTTCGAGCTCAAACGCAACTGCGGCAATTACTGCGCTCTCCGAAGGATAGAGTACCACTGGACGTCCCCGGCGTATACATGATCCCATGTGACTGTGGTAAATGTTACATCGGTGAGACAAAGAGGAACATATCCACCAGGCTCTCGGAACACATACGCGCCGTAAAGAATGTTGACACCAATAGCTCGGCGGTGGTAGAACACTGTATTGAGGAAGGACCATCGCATTACGTACGTTTCGACAAGGCCCGTGTCTTGTCTAGGGAAAAATTCTTTGTTCCCCGCAAGATACGCGAGGCGATAGAGATAGATCGATGGCCCAACTTCAACAGAGACAGAGGTTGGAACCTACCACCCGCCTGGAAGCCGTGTCTTCATGAGAAGTCGAACAGCAGTATGGAGCCGGGTGTAGATACTGTTAGTTCCATATGTACCCAGGGAATACCAACACCCGACACAATAGGATCCTTACGAGGAGATGACTCTCACGCCCTACAACATCTTCAAGCAGCGCACCCCCCACCACCCCCACCCCCGGCGCTCACGTCGCGGGCTCAACGCGCGCTCGCGCGCAGTGCTCGGAGGGATGCGGAACGCGCGCGTCTAGAACCGCACTCACTCTGAAGATGTCCCTCGTTAAGGGATGAAACGTTGGTGTTCTTCCAACACAAATAAGGTTCGTAGTTAACCCGCTTACATCCGTAATGGAAACTGGTACCTACTTAACGTTGGGATAAAGTTGGTTTTAGCAGAGCAACTAGGAATACAGAGACAACAAGGCAATATAAAGTCCAATTGAGATTCGGACTTATTGTAATACAAATAGTAGCCATGTAGACTTTGCATCTATAATGTTTTCCTCTCTGAGTCAGTGCTACATCATCTTACCAAGTTTAGGTGGGTCAGTAACACAATTTTGCAGCATAATTAGCTTTCGCTTCATCTTAGTAACCGATCAATCTTGCATTTTTCCTAAGTTTGTCTCACAATATTCCAAGCCAAAAGCAACATCCCAAATTACTGAACTCTTTTTTCCAACAATTGAAGTTCATCTTAATTTTCCGATTCGTACGATATGACGTTATGAAATAGATTGTATTCCATTAGATAGTGTAGTATCTGATGAAATTAAATTACTTTTCTCCGTATGTTTACATCCCTATTAAAAAACTCCCCATAACATGTAGTTATTTCCTGGGTCTCAACTCAACATATTTATCGACATAGAATCAACTTCCCCGAACAGAAAAGCATTAAATTTACGACAAGGATGTATTGACGTCGCTGCATTAGCTTCATTATGCACCCACATGCCGTAGACTTCAATCTTTTCTGGTCGTTTATGACCGGCTCCAGACGATTCCACGTCTTTACCATTAGTGAGACCTGTGACCACTAAGACCCTAACATACCACTTGACAACTCAATATAATCCACAGTGAAACCATCCAGTTGCATCATCTCAGCAGGTTCTGACTTCTTGTCCTTGTAAGAGCACAGTGCGAATGTATACTGGCTCACTTGGACGAGGACCATGTAGCGTCGCTTCCACTTGCGCCAGACTGATCTTCCTATCACGTGGAGATAGCTGGAAAAGGAATTGAGATAACAGATGACATATCTTGTAAGAACCTATTTTATTGGAACCTACGGTAGATAGATAGATAGATAATATCTTTATTGTACCATCAATGCTTATAAAATATCTTACAAACTACTAATTAAATCTAGTATGACACAATCGCCGGCCTTATCGAAAGCGATATCTGAAAGCGATCTCTTCAAGGCAACCTTTGAATGGACAGGATCGGTTAGTGTCGAACTTGACGGTGGCGTATAGAACAACAAAGAAATTTTAATTGTAATGACATATGATCGGAAACTATACTAAGAAAACTAAAACTAAAGTACTAAACATTTAAAAAAGGACTATAAAATTATTCGTTAATATCTATTAGGAGGATATATTATGAGTGGACAGATAGTGCTGATGAACCAAATCTTTGAAGATAGGAAGGGATTTGGCATGCCGAATGGAAACAGGAAGGGCGTTCCAGAGTCTGGTAGCTTGCAGGGTGAAGGAATCACCATAGAACTGGGTCGTGTGCGACGGGATTTTTAAAAGAAGAGGATCGGTGGGATCGTGAGTGGGAGAGATGAAGAAATTCGAAGCGGTTCTTTAGGTAAGAAGGTGTTGAAGGAAGAAAACGGATGGAGTAAAGGAGGTGCGACTTTTATTGTATGCTCTATCGAATGATGGTAAACTACTATTTAAATATATCCTAAAAATATACGACGTCGACGGAATTTGAATCCGCAACCTTCCACCGAAATCTTCAAACAGATTTTACAGATGGTTAACTATTATAGATGATGAATATTTGGCCTGAAATGCCTTTGAAGAGTATAAACTATGGCACCTGTCTGCCATTTCAGAGATATCTATAATATCCCTAATAAAGCTTTAGAATCAGTGAAGCCTGAGGGTCAGTTAGAGAAGGACCTAGTTATGTAACAAAAGCCTACACTAAATTTGATTAATACGGGCGGTTAAGCGCTGATTTTTTCTCACCATCCGGCGAGGATGATGAGGATGACTCAATGGCATTCGAGTAATATAATTGCGGGCAATATTTTTGTAGAAAATAAATAAGTAACATCACTGCTAGTTTCTTTTATGTCTCATTTATTATATTTTTCTGCAATGTTTGTATTAGGTAAGTTGATTGTAATCTTGTAGGTTATCTGTTTACTTTGCTTTTTCACACTTTTTATGTATCCACTATTCTTCTTAGTCGTGAAAACATCATAATAGCCTTCTGTTTCTATATTCTTAATTTTTAATTTTTTGTACGTGCTTTGTGCTGTTGGTTTTCCTTAAATAAATAAATTAAATTAAAAACCAACTATTTTACCTATGCCGCGAACATTATATCATAAACCATCCTTCGTGGATTTAGGTACGGTGAGGTGAGATCGTTGGATAACTTACCCACAATGCTTCATGTTCAATGGTTTATCCATACGGCAGGCGATCTTAATCCTAAGGTCTTGGTCCGGCAGGTTCTTGGGGACGGTCATTCGATGCCACTCGGGCACCTGAAAAAGAAAATAATATTACTTCAACTAAGATCCTATCTATGGTTCACTGAATAACCCTAAACTTCATGTCACAAGAAAATGTGCAGCTCTCTGTCTATCTCTCGTTCGTCACTTCGACTAGGTATGTCGTGTCCTTGACTACCTGTCTTCTTCCCTAAGTTGCGTTTTGGTAGTCCCCATCGGTCTTACAAAGATCTACGTATCTCGTATTAATTAATGCTGTGTGGTATCGGCTTAGAATTTGCACCACCCCAGCTCTTCCCGCGGGTGTCTTAGGAGGCGACTAAGGGATATCCAACGGGGGCGGGAAGCCGCATCTCCTCAGGAACATTTTTAACACAGAACTGGGATCCCCAACCTGCATGCCTAGCGTGGGGATTACGGGCATTGCCCCATGAGATAAAAGCCAATAAGGAGCTTATCAGGGTAAGGCCTGCGTCCAGCTGTGGACCAATATAGGCTATTGAGGTTGAGGTGTGGTAATGCTTCTATAATTTTTAAGAATATCTAGAGTAAAATAATACAATACAATTAATTGTCAACAAGTAGCTACTTTAAAATAGTCAGTGTTTTTACGTTTCATATTAAGTTTTTTATCGTCTTTTAATTTTTAAGCAGGTAGTTAAAATTCTAAGTTGTAGCGCCCTAATGGGGTTCATGTTATGACATTTATTTATCTTATAACCTCGATGTATACATTAAACAACTCAGTTAGTGATTCATCATCATCAGCCTATATTTATCCACAGCTGGACATACGCATCCCTCATGAAAGCCATGTGGTCCTGCTTGCCGCATCCAGTATCTGCTTGCAGTCTCTCGTCTTCATCCCACCTGGCCAGAGGGCGTCCTGCGATTGCCGTTTCAATAAATGGTTTTAACGATTAATAAAAAAAACCTGCCTTCAAAGCCTACAGCTAATCTTTCTACACGAGCAGCCTGTGGTTTAGCTGCACTCAGAAATCGCTTAATGCTCTGAGCGTTCAATATAAAAATGGTTTTAGGCTGATGGGACTGCCGCGCTTCTGTAGTGCATCCACTAAGTTTGCGGAGGCACGGGTCGATGGTTTTCACGCCATCATCCGTAAGAAAACTGCCTCATTGCTCAGCAGAGGGCGGGGCAGTTCAAACAGCATCCTGCAGGTCATTCCAGATCGCTATGACCTGCCAGTAATGAAGACGTTTATTCGGGTCCTGATCAAGTAGAAAGTCTCGCTCGAGACAGATTGATCGGGACACGAGTAAAGGTCCTTAAACCTTCATTTTTAATTTTGATTTACTGTGCTTACTTTATTATATTTTAACATAGATTTTAAGACAAATCGCTAACAAAAAAATGACCTAAATTGTTGTCTGACTTAATAAATGAATTATTATTATTATTAATTCCTCACCTTACTTGACAGCGGCGTTGGCCTAAGCACCACCTTGCCCAACTCCTTGTCTTCTAAGGCTAGCACTCCAGGATTCTCAGTGTACAACTTCACCTTCACAGCTGGGAGCGGCTGTGTCGTGCTGAAGTCACCTTGTGTGTCCCACCTGGATTGATGATTTAGCTGATGTAATTTGATGCATTCAAAGGCCACTTTTAGGCTGGCATCTTGTTTTTACGATATTATTTGATTTCTTACCCTGAGTGTGGGGTTACGCACTATATTAACAAAAAACGTTAGAACTAAGCAACGCGACACCTCTCGTCAAACGAACTAAATGTAACTTTAGTCTTTGAACAGGATTGGATAAACTTCAATGTTTCCCCTGTAGGTGGAGCTAACGGCGCTAGAGTCCGTAGGAAGTCGCAGAGATTTTAGACTCCCACGTCAATTGACCTGGTGGTGTAGTTGGTTAGTACATTCCGGAACTGACGGAAGGATGCGGGTTCAAGTCCCGTCGAAGACATAAATTTTGCAATATTATTTGATTTCTTAAAACTGGGTTAAAAGTGAAAATTTCTTTATTCTTATCAGATGATACGTTATCAGTACAGTACTCACACTCGCATATCGCACTATGTGCAAAAGCACAGGATAATGGAAGCTCGCTGAATTAAATGACGCCTATTTTGTAGTTAGATGACGTTGTGCTTTAAGGATGATAACGTTAAAATTATCAGAAAAATTAGTTATCGATTCTAGAGCTACTGCCCGCTCGCCCATCGCTCATAAGATCCCTTCCATGCCCAGGCGGGAATCCATGGGCTGAATCCTTATCTAAAAGTAAGCGGGTTAACTACAAACCTTGCTTGTGTTGGAAGAACACCATCGTTCAGTTGCACGTCCCTCGTTAAGGAATGAAACGTTGGTGTTCTTCCAAGCTTCCAATACGTCTGATTTAAAAACATCAAACGTCCGATATAAAGGGTTATTTTGATTAATAGTTTATACTCACATAGGCTTCGACGCCTCCGCCTGATCAGTCTGCAGTTTGTCTCCTCCTTCGACCTCCATGGTGCAGTAAACTATTCTGTTTGGCGCTAGAGACTTCAGACCCTTCACTTCCATCACAACCACCTATAATTTATGAAATGAACAGTATTGCAAGGTAAAAATGAAGGGCGTAGAAATGTAAATCATCAGTAAATTCAAATGCACTTGAATTTCGTTAGCCTGTTGATTCTGTGCAAAATTTTAATACTTGTCTAGTGTATGTTATAAAGACACTCTGTATTGCAATACACATTCCTCATCATTAAAAACTACTCATCTTGGACTATCACCAATTTCCTTAGTTCGAGAAATTAGAGACAAATTGTTATTATGGTTCTCTCGACTCACTATGCTCTAAACATCGGAAAATAATAGGAAACATGTCATGAAAAATTCTGATACCTTTCGATACCGGATATATTATCCCAAAAGCTTTTAATTTTCATAGCGAAAATAGTTTTATCGCACATAGATGGATGTATAAACATTATATGTATATGAATAAATACTTAAATATGTGTATCTGCCAACAGATTTTCCTCTAGCTCCTTTAGTCACCCTATCTCAGATCACCATACCTCAATCTGGAAAGTAAGGACTACATCCATTTTCGTGAGCTGAGTATCCGCATCGCCACTCTCCTCGCCAGTGAGCTTGTTTGCGAGAGACCCTTGCGATCTGAAACACAGCTGCTTACTCAGTCTTGGACTCGGGTCTGGTCCGGCGTTTGATCTAACTTCCAGAAGTTCCGAATCCAGCGTCAAAAATCCACCACCATACACCGATTTAAAATTTACCATATGGGGTTCCAGAAATACACCGCCACAAATTGTTATTTCAAAACAGATTGATTTGATCAGAAAATTCACAAATTTGTAACATATTATTTATAATTTTAACATTGATATCAAAACCACAAGGGACAATACAAACATTAATTCAATTGACAATCACAAAGTTTTAGCCAAATACGATAATATTTTCAAATCAGACAATTTACAGGAGGGTGTAGGTGTTATTGGAGAATCAAGGGATAATACGGATGATTTTTAGTGGAGTTAGTCAAGCAACGTTAGGACCGACATTCACAAGCCCGGACAAGATGCATGGTGGTAATAATGGAACCATCACCGTTACCAAGAATGAATAAGCATACAATGGGAAACATTACAAAGACTCTGCAAAAAGTAGCGTTAATACTAACAATACTGTGGTATTTAAAATTGTGAAATGTTTGTTATAATAAATTGTAGATACTGATGATGTATTAACATGATGATATTGATACAAGATTGAGTAAATTATAAAGCAAAGCTTTTTATAAGCTTGAAGCTTTGTCATCGAAAATATAAAGATAAAAATGTATGAAGATAAAGTGAAACGAAAATAGTTAAAGCTGTGTTTTTTAAGCTTATTTCTATCGTTATTTCTGTTATTTCATTAAGTTAAAGCTAAGCTTTTTACGATAATGTGTAATTGTAGCTATTACTGTCTATGTTACAGTTATTTTGTTCTACGACAATAATTCTATAAGCTTTATTTTCTGGCTGTGGTGTGGAAGCTGGAATATTATATCCTTTGTTGTCATTACAAACTTATTTTTCGTAAGGACCACGATTTTTTTGTCTACAAGGGGTTTTACATTAGCTAGAAGCTCGAAACTACTTTTATTCTAAAACTACAGTGGTCGAATGACAACATTAGGATCGGAGTTATAGTTTTCAGGCTAGGAGAGTGTAGGCGTCCCTCTAAACAAGACACGTGCGCAAAATTATCAATTTTGTACTCATTACTTGTACTTCCTTTATTTTTTACCATCCGGTTTAGTGCCAGGGACAGAAAAACCAAAAACAGAAAAATTGAAATTAATATGTGTCTGGATGTACGCCAGTGATTTTCATTTGAGGGGATCTTTTATGATATTTTAGGGAGGGATTTCTTTACTCAGTGATTAAGACAATATAATTTCTAGTAGGTATGCTATGCTGATAGATATATGCTTGGGTTTGATAAAAATAAGGACGAAACATCCAGACAAAGTTACAGGTTCACAAACCTAAGTGCAGAGAGGATAAACTGAGAGTCAACACAAAATTTTGTAGAGAATGAAGATGTTTGTAAAGTCATGTTAGATGCTGCTGACCATGTAACGAATTTTGAATAACATAAATTTAACCAAATCCATTGACTTGCATCTAGTCTTAATGATTGATCAAATGAAGACGAGAACATTAAGCTGGTTGAGAAATTAAAATAATTTAATATTGTTTACAAACAATTGATAAATCATTGAGCGACAACATTGACCACATCGAATAATGATGGAACGATCATTTATTTCTTAGAGAAGCATCGCAATGACAGTGACAAAACGGACCTTAAAAAAACTATATTTGTATTTGTAATCAGTTATATGATAGCAGAAAAATGCATAAAGATTTTATTAAAAATATTGAGTTCCATATTAAAATATTTTTTGCAACAACAAAAAAATACAAGTTTATCGTGACCGTTTTTGTCATTACCATCTTCTCTTTTAAAATATCAAATCCGGAATCATTTAATTAATTACCACAATCTCATCTCTTATCAAATCTTACGTCGCGTACGACCCAACACCTTAACTTTGACACTGACCTGTTGTTATACCGCTTGATTTTGTGAAGGCCGTATTTGGAGTCGGCCCCTCCCTTGGATACCGGGAGTGACTCCAGGTTTGCCATCAGTAGGTTGATCGATGACTTCAGCTCTTCGATGTAGAGGGACTCCATCTCTTTGAGGACGAACTTGGGCATCAGTTTGCGGTTCTAGGTTGGGGAGAGCTTTATGATCAATCGTGACTTTACTAATAAATATATTTTTGCATTGTTGCTATTCATTATCAGCATCAGCCCATATTAGTGCACTGCTGGACATAGGCCACCCCTAATGCCTTGTCTCAGTTGGCCGTACTCAGCATCTGCCTGCAGTCTTTCGCAGGTCGTTATTCCACCTGGCCGTAGGATATCCTACAGTACGTTTGCGAAGTCGCTTTGTTTATTTTTCTATTTCTTACCCTCTCCATTTCGTTGACTTTCTGCATTCTTCCGTCCAGTTCTCTTCTTATGGCTGCGGCCTGTTCATCAGCGGAATCCAGCTGTGCAACAAAAATTTGATCATCATCATTAGTAACGTCACTATGATTCATTTTTACTACAAGGTGGTTTATGATTACAATGGTTTTCACAGAAACATACTAGCCAACGATACGAAACACAGTTTCGAACTAGTTCGACTCAGTACTGTCAAAATTATAAAAAGGCTCCAACCTTTCAGAATTTAAAGGAGCTTAGCTTTTGCCTGGAGCTCCTTGTGCTACTAAGGAAAGTACCTAAATAGATAGATAGCTACAGTGAGACTGTGAGCATAATCTACTTACTGTATAATTTGGCAATGTGTATTTATTCGTTCTTGTTTGCGTTAGTTAATTGTTTGTTTGTAGAAGGCAATTTAACCCAGGTAGCTATGTAAATAAACATTTACGTACCTCATCGTGTTGGCGGTAGAAACCTAGGTTTATCCTCCATTATTGGACTAGCTACCTTTGAACGTTGTAAATTCTGCCGTATCTGTTTACTTAACGTTCAGCGAATTTATTAACTTCAGAGCAGACCCTTGTATAAATGTGTATAAATATTTATGTTATATAACTCATGTTTTAATTATCCCTGCTAATGAATTCTGATGTTTATAACAAAGGCATAATAAGATATTCCTCAGGATGAGGGGGAAATTTTAATTAAAGTTTCACGGGATTGTGAGAAAAATATTTCATCGCATTTTTAGACTGTAAGGTAGAAAGATTTACCTATGTATGTTATATAAATTATAATGGTAAAAAGTTAATAATATTATGAAATAGGTTTTGATGTTTTTAAAACTCTTTGCGTTCTTTCGCATAACGAAAAAGTTGAAATCAAACCAAAGAATACCAACACCTGAGTGTGAAGGCTTCCGCATTATAATGACAAAAACCTCAACCTCAACCTCAACAGCCTGTATTGGTCCACTACTGGACGCAGGCCTCCCCCTGATAAGCGCCTTATTGACTTTTATCACATGGGGTTAATGCTCATAATCCCCACGCTGGGCATGCGGGTTGGGGATCGCAGTTCGGTGGTATAATTGTTGTGCAGGGGGCGCTGCTGCCCGCCTCCAGTGGATATCCCTTAGTCGCCTCTTACGACACCCGCGGGATGAGTTGGGGTGGTGCAAATTCTAAGCCGGCACCACACAGCGATTGCACAGCGGATGGAAAACACATATGACCCAAATACATTAGAGGCTTTGGATAGGATACACAAAGAATAACAGTGATTATCTGTAGGATTTGTGGACCAAACGTCTGTTGGTCAGTTGATTTACAAGAATAATGTCGTCGGCGATTCTAATCCTTACCAACAGCGCGTTGAACAGCAGCTGGTGCTCAAACTTCTTCACTCCCAGGATCTGCTGGAACATGTCATAGAGCTGTTCCTTGCTGAGGATACACTCCGCGTTGAGGCTTTGCTGCTGAGCTCGTGAGGGTCGCTTGGAGTCATCGTCTCCGGGGATGCCTGGAGACCAAGGAGTCAGGTTAGACCACTGAGTTTTTACATGATTTACCGTGTAATTTTTTTTACAAATTGTATTTTGTAGTGTATGCTTAGTAGCGAATTAAATTGTGTATTTATCTATGCATCCACTGCCTAACCTTAACCTGAGATGGCAAACCGCTGCCCTACCTCTCCTTTAGATTGTTCATGTGCATCATGGGTGGGAGGAACTCTGTTGTGTATATTTGTGGGTGTTAATCTTCATCGTGAATATAGTTTTTTAAATTTACGCGATCAGAACATTATTCACAGTAATTTATCTCGTTTATTTGGTTGACAGTGTGTAAACCTGTCGGAACGTTGTTGGTAAATGGCTTCAACTAAGTAGAGTGAATTTAAATATATCATGTCTGCAAAGTTCTTTGCGTTGCCACATATACTAAATTATTTTCTGCTCGTGGCTTTGCACATGTTGTTTCCGTTCCGGAATAAAAAGTAGCCTGTTTTCCGGAATAAAACAGCCTGTTTATGGATAAAATACAATTTCAAATAAACAAAGACCTATCTACTGAATTATTGTTTTATGGATACGTTTGACGGTTATTTCTATCCCATGACCAAATGATTTATGTGAGATAATTTCAGCCCGATCGATTTAATAGTTTTGGCGTGAAGAAGTACATAACATCCATCCAAAGTGTCACATTATGTTTCGATCAAATCAACATCACACGCATATTATAAATGCGAAAGTTTAGATTTTTGGATGTTTGTAACCTCTTCATGCCAAAACTACTAAACGAATCGGGTTGAAATTTTGCATATTATTCTGTAATCAATCACATATAGGCTACTTTTATCCCGGAAAAACTCGTGATAAGCCGCGGGCGGAAGCTAATAGTTTGAATAAAAAAAGGCCTACAAAAAGTGTTTTAACGTGTGTGTAAAAATATTAGGCTGGGATAAGGTAAATAATATGTATGTAATAAATACATATATATTTCAATTTTAATATATTTTTACCAACCTATATAATACGTAGTTTTCGAGTATCTGTTAAAGCCATTTTTAGTTAAACAACATTAATAATTAAAATACTGAAACACAAACGGCCACAGCAACATCGAAAATACACCAAAACATGCAGTGCAGTCTTACCTTTCACTAAAAAAAACAAAAAAAAAACTGTAAAAGTATTTCCTACCTTTTCTGGTCCAATATAAGTACACAACAATTGATAGAAATGTAGTCAAGATAATGGAAAGTATTAGAAAAAAATATTACCTTAAGTAATTTAGAAATAAATATTAGTTCTAAAATATCAATATTAAAATATGCCAATTTGAAATCATACTTACTTGAAGAAAATAACAATGATATTAATAATAATAATATTAATAAATCAAACAATTAAAATCGAAAATGAGGAATTCAAGAACACAAAAGCGAATATAAAGCAACGTCACACGACTAAAGCAAAAGTAGAGAAAATAGGAAAAAAGTAGGTTATGAAAAACAATATTTTAAAGTGAGATACCTGTAATTCCTGTTTCGGGTGTGTGAGAGAGACATGTTGTGAAAGACAAGGAGAGAAACACAGACAGTGAGATAGATGCAGGCCACACATATTCAGGATACAACACAGTTATGGAACTACACAAATCTAATAATGAAATTAATGTACCAGTCGGTGAATTGTTACACAATCTAAACATACATGTAATGTTTGATGATTTAAGATATTTCAGGGAGCCACAAACAGAACATTTTTTTGCTATATTCTTTATTAATTTAGGAAATACCAAATATTTAGTGATTCAATTACTACTAAAGATACGGGGATGAACACAAATTCTAGAGTTGACAAATATTAATTTAACAATTACTAATGGGAAAGACAAAGACAACACCGATTAACACGAATGTTTACTTTATGAACTCACTAATTGAAAGGGAGGTGAGGAAAATCATTACTAATGTAAGTCATTAAGAGACTTGAAAACAACGGACTTTCAAATAAAATTATTGACTATGGAATGGAGAATCGTCGAAATCAAAAGACTTACCTTGGCCGGGACTAAATGAATAAAATATTAGACAGGCTTGTATACACAAACATCCAGATCACATTGCAAACACAAGCTTTACACACACTGTCTGCAACATGCTTATATTTATTATTTTTAAATTGATTGTCAGCAAACAACTCGTAACACTGATTTAATTGTTGTCGTTAATTTTTTTTTTATATTCACTGACTACTGGTAGGCTTTACTTTAAAAATACTGTCGTTTGAATTGCAGTCTTCATCTAAGTATGAAGTGTGTTTGTAATATCTTCAAGTTTTCTCTGCTAACAATCAATATTCGTACACTTCTACTTATGAGCATCATTGCTTTTATTTTCTTAAGCATTCAAATCTCCGACTCAAAGAACTTTACTAGCGGCATTATTTGTTCGCCTTTATAGATTTTAATTAAAATGTCTTAGGAGATGAAAATTTAGTTCCATGTTTTTATGTTTATAACTGTAGATGCTCCTAAGTTTATTTTATTATTTAGTAGTAATAGGTTTAATCTTACCTGTCCCTTTCATGATGCAGTCAAATTTAGCAAGCCAGGATGAAAGCACTGTTTCTTTACTAAGTCCATCTATTTCCGGTAAAGACCTGTATAAAAATTATGATTAAAGTGTAAAATCAATCGTAAAAGAAGTAGGAAGGAAGCTACAGAAAAACACCAGATAAACAAGACGAAGATACGAAAACATAGAGAAAGAAGTAAAAAAAAGTTAGTTAAATCATCTATTTGGCTCGATAAGGTAAAAAAAATGTGTACCCATAAAAATATATTAAATACTAAGTTCGGTATCAATTTCGAAATCAACAACATAATTCATAGTTATTAAGGGTTTACTTTAGGCGATTAAGATCAGTTAAACTAATAAGTTAATAACTAGGTCAGATCAGGTATGCTATTAGGTAAAAGCTGTAATTATCATTCAAAAGGTTATTAAACTAGAGTGGAACATTCAGCACTATTATTACGATAATATAACTTGGTTTAGATTTAGAATTCAAAATGGCCGGTATGGTACCTACTTTAACAAATTTACTAAAATTTGTTAAAGAACCACACCGGCCATTTTGAATTTACATATTAATGTACAATGGGACTCTAACAAATATGCTACAGCTTCTTTTATAAATTTATTATTATTAAAAATTATTATGATTAGGAATATAAAACAGAAGAAAATTAACCAACGAGAGGAGAAGATAGTATGAAAAGATACACTCACGAATGATCTAGGTACATGATTTATGCAAAGGGTTTCAAGAAAAATTACACGAGGCATGACTAAATCACATTTTTCCCCGAGTTGCACCGAAGGGCTAAATATAGGTGACAAAACAAAAATCGGTCATGATCAAACCTGACTCTCTTCTCGATATTATTCCTGAAGACCTCTCTGAAGTCATGATGCGAACTGGCTCCTGACTTCACCATCTGCTCGACCCGCTCAGACTTGAGGAACACATCGTGGTACGACTGGACAGCGTTCTGGAAGGCCTCGTCTGCCAGGATCTGGGTCTCGCCTTTCAGGAAAGCCTAGATCAAGAAGTTGAACAGGTTTTAGATTATTCAAGGTCAAATAGGTGTTTTGGTCTTTGCAAATGTGTTTTTGTAGCGGCATGTGTTGATACGAAAATCAAAAAACAAAAAAATTTAAAGCAGAAAAGAATGACTCATTGGTCATTCTTATAACGCAGTAACGCATTCGTTACTATAGATGAGTTTGGAGGCCTATACCCAGCAATGGGTGAAGTCGGATGATGATGTCCTAGCTCCAGTGTTTTTGCTCGATCACACATTTAAACACGACATGAATGGTCCTTACATTCCTATTTTGCCATTTCAGCCCGCACCTTCTTTCACCAGATTTGTACCAAACAACTTTTTGTTAATTTCCTCAGTTCCGTTTCGTGCTTAAATGAGATATCTAAAGATCCTACTTTTTTAAAGAAATTCCTCGTACCTGGTCAACGTTACACTTCACAGTCTTACCTGAAACCTAGCCTGTATGGTCTCCAGCTGATGCGATGTTAACTTCGTAGGCCTACGTAACATATCGGTTGGCTGCTTCGCGTTGAACGGATGCGCGATGCAGCGGGACACGAACACGTATAGCTGGAGTCTTCGCTTCTTGTCCTCTTCTAGCTTTTCCATCTTCTCCTGCGTTAGACAGAGAGGGTGAGAAAACTTGGCTGGGTGTTAGCCACTGACCTCCATTAAGTCTACGCCCGTTAGAACAAATTTTCAAAAGTGGGCCTAGGGTTCTTATCGTACTCATGCCCATGGTCCTTTGTGAAATGTTTGTTTTTAACTTGAGCACTTACCCTTTGATTTATCTCACGGTACTTCCTACAACATAGTCACATTAAAGTAGTCTTAATTGTGAATCTCTGATTAAACCAATTTTATCTCACTACATTTGGGATCTTTCGAAAGCTCTCCCTCTACAATTTGTTTACACCTACGTCTTTGTACTGGTTGCCACCAAAGAAAACTATTAATTGGAATAGAAAAATGAATTGCTCTAATGAGCACACAAAATTGGGAATTGAAAAATTCCTGATAACAGAAGAACACTTATTACACCAAACATGCAATATTATTAATGGGTACGTTTGCTAATTGCTTGATTTAGGCTTAATTTATGGGCAATTTATAAATTATCAGCCAAATCGCAATTACGCTCAACCTCCCCACATTTTCGTTTTCTAATTAGTGATTTTAAGGGCCTAAATAATCGAAAGAGGGAATAATTAAATATTTACATGTGAACATAAATAAAATAGGTACTAATCAACAAACAACTGACCTCTGGTGTAGATCTTTAAAGAAAGACAAACATTCCAACAATTTGGCCGATCCTTAGACTGCAGAATAGACATCAGACCACATCAATCATTCCATTGTTGGACAAAGGCCTTCCCCATTTGTCATGCGGAAGTGGATGACCCACCAATATGGACCAAAGCGGGTTGGAGGTGGAACGGTAAAACCTCGTTTGTTAGTCTGGCGGTAAGCCTACGGGACCTTAGGGCCTTCCTGCTTTCCTTCCGCACTTCCTTTACTCCACAAATAAATTATCTAAGCAATATGTAGGGGTACGAAATGCCCAGATTATTTGTGGACATTATTTAAATATACACTGATATTTATCGCGCTCATTTAACTATTTTTGCCGACATTTCAACAAGTTTACATTATGTCGTGGTCACGGGATGACTGACGTCGGGGTAGGCAAATAAACGCGATAAATACCCGCGAATTTTTATAACAACGTGTTCTGATCACGTAAGCTTAAAAAACTTTAATTTAAAACGTCCAGAAATTATGAAACCCACAGAAATATATATTTCTGTGATGAAACCTTACCTGCGGATCCTGATCCTTGTCCGACTGGCTAGCCCCCGAAGGACTCGGGCTAGGCGCAGGCGCCTCTCCCGAGCTCGCACTCCCCGTCGAAGTCCTGCGAAGGAACGATCTACTCGATCGATAGTATTATGTCGTTAATGTCAGTGAGGGTCGTAGACATATGCAGACTTATCGACTGTTGACTTGTAAAGTGTAGAAAATCATCGACTGAGTACAGTCTCTTGAGCCAACTTAACCTCTTTAACTCTGACGAGAAGGAAGGGAGATTAATGAAACAAATGTGGACAGATGGTTCTAAATTTTCGGAGCGACAGACGTGATCTCAATAAAAGACCTAACAGTCTGCAATTTTTACGAACACGTTAGATAGAGCATAGTGAAATAACTAGGGAAGCAGACCCCCCACCATCATCAGATGATAATAATGCTAAGGAGAGAGAGAATGTACGGGATTATTATGTAAGTTCCCCAGCTGTCGCTGTAGCGCTAGCAACTGGACGGATTTTGCATCCGTTCGCATCACTTTTCTTTCATCTTGATCATCAAGGTTTGGAATACTCTGCTGGTCTTTGTTTTTCCTGACTACTACAACGTGGTCTCCCCAAGGCAAGAGAGAATAGTTATTGTGATCGTCGACCAGATCATCATTTATCATAACATCAAGAGAGATTTCGGTCTCAAATTTTTCTAACTATTCACGGATATTTGTCGCGTTTTCGTTTTGAAATTTGATTTAACTTGAAATCTGACATCGCGTCACCATGGGTTTCACTGAGATGGGGGTATTTTTTTTATTTGCATTTGGTAGCTTTCGAGTCCCTGTGGCCATGATAGGCCTATTGTGATAGCCACTATCTATGTGTTCAGCCTCGAAGCAGCGGCGTTCATGATTCGCCACTAACCCTTGCAGTTGCTAGGAACTGTAGGATTTTCTTCGGAGTGAAGTCTCTAAGCTCGTCTGGGCTAAGCAGGAGCTTGCCCAGGTGGATGCTACGTTTTTGCATCAGTGGTCCGCACTCTCCTAGGAGATAGAGAGGCGTTTCGTCCGAGTAAGGAAAATTTGTTTTTGACGACTTCGTGCAAAATATAAGTTGGGACTCTCTCTACTCTCTTCTCAGTCGAAAAAACAGTGTCCAGTCTGTGCATGTGTACCGACAGTAATGTAGTGCATACTACAATCTAATCTAGTCTAGATTGTGATAACTACCTACTTTATTTTAAGCTAGTTACAATCTAGCCTACATTGTCTGCTTTAATATCAAATATCCGGTCTATTGTAGGAGTCATTGAAAGTTTATCTATTGTTTGCAACAATGTCGTCTGTCTGAGTCGTAAAGTTTCGAGGCTGGGTTTTCTTGGCTTTAGCTCGGTTTTCAAAGCGAAAAGGAGAGATTAGTAAAAAAACCTAAAAGAATCTCGAATACATGTCGTGATAATCATGATGTGATGCTATTTTGACACTTTGCAATAGCATAGCCAATAGGCTATTTTGGCTTTTTACCATTTGACAACCTTTTCTTCTAACAAACTATTATGTAATGGGTTGTTAGCTCAATTGTTTCAATTGTCAAGACTAGTTCTAATTTATTTCTTTTTATTTGTTTGTAATTTTCTTTGAGAATAAGGATTATTATAATGGGTAATAAAGTCACTTCTTTATATCCAATGATAAGCAAACAAAATATTCTCAGTGGCTTCATGTCTCCTCTCCTTTCTGCTTTGACGGGACGGGTAATTTGTTTTTTGGCTTCCCTTAGGTACTACGAGAGCTAGTGCTTCAGATTGTAAATTTTTCTTCACAAAGCCATACCTACTTAGTAAAATACTACAGTAGCTTTTGGCAGTTTACCAAAATAGGTGGAGTTTCAGGCAGGATTAAAATTATTTCTCAAAAGCGTCAAGCTTTGATCAATGTAGCGCCTAAAATGGTCCATGAGTTTGATGGACGTGAAGACGACGCACGAAACAGTGCCACCTTAGAGATGGTTTGGTAGGTAGAACTAGCCTGCAGTAAGATGTTAACAGTTTTATATAAGGTCCTTGAAGATGTCATACGAGGCGTCCGTAATTACAAACGCCTCATATGAAGCTACTCTCAGAAAATCTTTTGAAAGTGAATCCACTTTCCAAAGCTTAGCGATTTTTTTAGACATTCGTCGTAATACCAAAACCAAATGGTTAGAAATTAACTCTTTTCTATGGCATAAGCGTTACTCAATCATGCATTGATCGAAGACTCAGTAAGCTTTCCTAATACAGGCCTATAATAGACTTAAATTATCTGAAAAACTTGCAAATGTCCTTGGAATTAAACTTTGGAATACAAAAATCTTTCAGAAAACAGTATACACAATCAAACACCATCGTACAACCTGTTCGATATCAAAACTGTTGAATCTGCTGCCAAATGACTTCAGTACCTTATGTATGAGAGATAGTGCCCCTTTACAGCACACATCAAATAATCATGTATATTTGACAAGTCAAAGATTGTTATATTTATCACCATAAAACATTATTATTGAAATGTAGGTATATCTTTGCCAATAAGACTTTATTCTTATTCTTTACTAAGTTTTTGACCGCGGCTTCGCACGCGTATTTTTGGTTTAATAAGTAGCCTATTGTTTAAGTTAGGCTTCGTTCTAAGTGTATGCCAAATTTCATCTTGATCTGTTCAGTAGTTTTGGAGACCCTAGTAAAAAAACACATTTCACAAACTTTAGCATTTATAATATTAGTAGAAAGTCCAGACAAAATCGCTGAAAAGTGTCATCCTTCCAAAAGCTAGTATGCGGCGTAAAACCTAATTGATACATTTTACTGCAGGCTGTCTTCTACATTGTCACCTTACTACTAGGAATACTCACGCATGAGGCGGTGGAGCCAACGCAGCCGCCTCTCTCTGCCTAGTGGCGGGATGGAGGGGTGCGGCGTGCGGAGCCGTCGTGAGTGGACTGGCACCTGTGGTTTGAGGACCTGTTAATAACCTTTTGTGGACGACTACGCTTTCAAAGATGGTTATGAAATACAAAAATCACAGCTGATGCCGCTATGTATTGTAAACTTAGTACACATTCCTCATCAAACGTGTGACGAATCGAATAACTCGTGCTTCACCATCACAAACCTAATTGTTGTTCCCTAGTCAGGTCAGATAAAAATCATCTTGGTATTTTCTCTGGTTGTAACAACCCGATCCTATTATCGCATTTTATTGTAACCTATGTGTTTTAAATGTACACCAATAAATCCCAGTGATCGAAGCCGCTCTTTTATTTACGTGGAAAGAGTTTCCCCCACAAACGTAGGTACCTACGTTCTCATTACGGAAAGTTAAAAACCTAGAACGCTTGCGGAAAAAGAGCGAATGTTTACGCGAAAAACCGGTGGTAACGTTCGTAGCAAAAGACAAAAAATGAGATTATATCGATATATCTGCCAATAACAACTCACTCGCAGTGTCCTCTGTTATTCCGTGATCATGGCGCATGAAACTGTGCCGAAATATTGGAAAGCTCAAAACTCAAATCATGGTAAATATCCCGCTGTAAATGACTTATTGTTAATAACTTGTACCTACATTGATGGGCTTAAGCACCAGAAAGCTCTTGAAACTATGTTAGTACTGCGTTTAAGCCTTCTACTCAATCGGTAGAGTCATACTTAACCAATACGAAACTGGTACGATTCTATCTACAAAAGCATTACTTTACAGTGTATATGATACCTGTTTATAATGTAAGTTATGTTACCTGTTTACATTTATACATCTTAGAAGATCAAACCAAGTGGGTACACTAGCCAAACTCGATGTGAAATCTTTGTAAACAAACCGCGACATAAAAAGAAACTAAAACTCACTTGCTTGGCGTCGAATTTCAGATTTAATTGTGAGCAATATTTATTGAAGGAAGGATCTGAAATCGACAAGTAATGAAGGTAAATTGCGTATAGCACGCGGCAATATCGTTAATTTTAGGTTTTTTATGGGCTGCTTGTTTACAAACATTGATCATCCAATTCGGCTGGAATATAGGTACCTAGTACAACACACACAATTTTAGATACAAGTAAGTTCCTACAATAAATAATATTACATGCACACAGAAACATAAATACGACCATAAAAATCGACATTATCCGGGCAAAATAGTTAATATTTCTAATAACAAGTACTTACAATACACAATACAATACGGAACCTTTGTTTGTTTCACAAACAAAACACAACATAGACATTAATATAAAACACAAACGTACAAGGGCGGCCTTATCGCTTACAAGCGATTTCTTCCAAGAGCAAGTACGTACCTTTTGGCATAGCACCGGGCAGACCAGCGGTGGACCCTCGGGGTAGCTCTGGTTTCCCACGAACCGACGGCCGCCCCCCGGACAGCGTACCTGCTGGCACCACTGGGAACACAGATGCTTTTGAATCTGCATGAGGCTAAGGCTAGAAGGGACTTCACATCATAAGAGATGCCTAAGCTACTGTCGATGGTAGGGATCCCTGGCGTCTGCATCAGATATCTAGGACTTAGAGCGAGGAGTTGAAAGTAAACTAGGTTAAATAATAGGTTCAGGCGTTACTTTGCGGAAATCCAATGTATAATATTAGGATAAAACAATATTTAGTAACAATTCCGCGCAAAACCTCCTCCGACAAGATCCAACATCAAAAGTAAGTCGTCAAACTTACTTGACGACTTACTTTTGATGAGTTTTTTCATTGTGTGGTTGGTGTGGTCTTTTCTTTTGAAAATTAGGTTGTGTTCGTTCTTGGAGTTGGAGGTTAATTTACTGGGCAATTTTGTATTGCGTAAGTCTGTTGTTTACTTTCTCTGATTGCAAGTGGCAGCAATTTGTGTGAGGGCGGGCGGTACACGCAAATCACATTTTGTTGGATCTTGTCGGAGGAGGTTTTGCGCGGAATTGTTACTAAATATGGTTTTATCCTAATATTAGTAAACTAGGTCTAAAACACATTGTACCTACTAATATGCAAGACCTTCAGAATTAACCAATTTTTATTTCGGCTTCGCACGTGTTTTTTGTATAAAAAGTATCCTTTAAGTTATGCTAGATCTAAATCTTTAGGTGTATGTATAAAAAATTCAGCCCGATTCATTCTGTAGTTTTAACATTATTTCTTCGGATACGCTCGAAAATAATTAATCTTCTGAGTATCGGTCCTGGTGCCCACGATACGGGCCATGAGCTTAGTGTGGGGATGAAGCCATTCATGTTAGACATACCCATGAATTATTAAATTAGCTTTAAGTTTCCTTGTTGTATAATATTAGTAGTTATTAGGTAGTGTTTTTCTAGTAAATAAATTATTGTATTGTAATGTTTACTTCGTCCTAATCACCAACGGTACAACACTAAAGTCATTTAAAACGGGATATTTATCATGATTTGACTTTGAGCTTTCCAATATTTCGGCAGTTTCATGCGCCATGATCACGGAAACTGTGCCGAAATATTGGAAAGCTCAAAACTCAAATCCTGGTAAAATATCCCGTTATAAATGATTTTATTGTTATAACCATGATGGATTTAAAAGTTTTAATGGTACAACGGCACAAACTTTCGCGTTTATAATACTAAGTAGGATTATTATATAACTAAGCTTCCAGTCGTGCGTTCACGAAATCGGAAAACGGCTCTTTCAGTCTTGAATCCCAGAAAACACGGCCAAAGAGTGGAATGAGCTTCCTGCGTCTGTTTTCTCGTTAGAATATAATCTTGGGAGTCTTCAAGTCCAGGGTAAATAAGTTCGTTCAGGGAAAGCGTGCTCCATCTTAGGCCTTACATCTTCACTTACTTTAAGTGAGTTGGTGGCCAAACGCTTGACCGTTATCAATAAAAAAAGAAAACTTCCGTTCTTTGCCTGAATACCTTATAGTACGTGGGTTCTTTAAAAACAGTTGAACTTGAAACAGAACATCCTTTGGCGGGTGGTATCCCCAAAAACAAAGTCATATAAAGGATTATTGTTAATTCACTGACACTGCGTGAACTGCAGGGTAGGCATATCATCACGTACACTATTGTGAAGAACTAATGATTGATAGACTGATAGTAGATACCCTTTCAAAAATAGGCCTTTTCATCCCCCGATCACGGAAAGAGTATTTTCGCTCTAGAGGATAAAGTAAAATTGAATTTAGAACATCGTGTGCACACGTTTGTGATTCAAAACCTATTTACTATTTGCCGAATATATCATACAACCTTTTTGTTATTTGTCAAAAACTCAGACTTGGAACCTTCTAGGTTTACTTTTTATTTAATTTGCTTTGCGCGCGCCATTTTCTTTTTTTTTTAATTTAGTCATTTTCTCGCTGAGGTGGGATGAAAAGTTACGTAAGCACTCGAGTGCAAAGATTATTTAATTCGTGCTCTTTTGATTCCAATTCTTTTGATTACAATTTTAGAATCCTTCACTTGCTCAGTCATCAAAATTGAGCACGCGGTTAAAAAGCATCTTTGCACTCTTTTATAACAAATAACTATTTTTGAAGAGCAACTTAAAAACGGCTCTGCCCTGAATTAACAGTGGTTGTGGGAGTAGACGTGCCCGTCATTGAGGCGAGACAATGACTCCATTGATAGGATATGCGATGGACCGATCAGATAAGATCTACCGTAGGTGGACACCTACGTGGTCATTTTGGAGCATTCATGCAGGAAAATGACCACCAACAGTATTAGCGACGCTGGAAATTGATTGTCAGTTTTTAAGGGTTTTTATCTACCGCTTGACTATTTTATATATTCAGGTCAAAATGCGGGTACCTACTCCCAGCCTTGGGAATCAATTGATTATCGGTTATTGTATTTGCGGGTAGAACGAAGATTCATTCCTTACCTGTAACTGATCGAGGAACTGTCTCGCGTCATGTCATTTCATGTCATTCTAAAAGTATAGTTGTTGTTTAAAAACTAGTTTTTTCACATGAATATAAAGGAATCAGCTTGATCTAATTGTATTATTTGGAAATTCCTGAAAGTAACCAGGTTTGACCTGGATGGAGTAGGTATTTAATAATAGGGAGAGACGGATATATATCGTGAGACGAGCAATATCAGCCCAAACAACAAAAGACTCGTCATGAGGACCACGACCGTTCTGAAAAGAACGCTACGAATGCGAACAAGTGGGAGTGGAATATCGGCCTTTTTTAGTTATTTGGGTTCCGTACAAAGGAGTTTTTTCATTTTTAGCAGAGGTGATTTACAAAAAAATAAGAATTAAGACTTGGCGACTTCACGAACGTTTTCGTGATGATGGACAGAACCTGCAGTTCACACATACTTGATCTTTTCTCTGTTTACTTATACTTATTATTTTAGTTTTTGTTAGGGTTACAAACATTCGTTTAACTTCGAAGGTTGCGTCGCTTCGTTTTCACTTCGATTTGATGTTTTAATTATACTTAGTTAATTACTTTGCTTTGATTTGTTCAACATCATCTATGTACCAAGTATACCAATATACTATAGCCGCACTCTCGGGGTCTGTGAGGCAGAGTAGCCCTCGCGTCTAAACACAAGTTTTACTTAGTTAGAGCGAGGAGTTGATGCATTTAGCACAACGGTTTTAGGGTAGAGTAGGTACTATACTTGAACGTGATAAAGTCACCAATCGACATTTTATACATTAAGGGATAATTTTATTAGTTTTAAGCACTCTGTTAACCAGTTCAAACTGTTTTTGGAAATAAATACTTTTTATTATTTTATTATTTAGTGTCAGTAAATTACCAATAACCTGTATAATTTTGTACAGACAAGAAGTTCAAGGCGTCTTGAGCTCATTGATCTTGCTGGGAGCACCTCTTTTTTTGACAGAAGGACAAATATTATGTAATTAATTATATCTATTAAAGTGCCTATTTGCTAATCAAACTCGATGTAGAATATTTGTAAACAAAAAACTACACAAATAACTAAAACTCACTTGCTTGGCGTCAAGTTTCAGATATAATTTTAAGCAAAATTTATTGAAGGAAGGATCTGAAATCGACAAGTAACATAAATTACGTATAATAGACGCGGAAACAGAGTGAATTATAGATTAGTTACGAGCGGTTTGTTTATAAACATTCTACATCAAGTTTGTCCAGTATATAGTTAGGATATTCAGCTTTCAGTAACTACAAACCGAAGCGAATATACGAGTACGTCAGGCCATAATACCCTTGACCTGAAAACGTGAATTGCTAGTGAATAACTATTCTACGTAGGTATGTGTGTACATCGTCTATAATTCATTTATCAATGGCGCAGTGAAAAGCATTGTAGTGTACAAATAAGTGGCATTTCTCTACTAGGTAGGTATTTGAATACATGGGAACTCCAAATTTAGAAGCTATTCTGTCCGTCTAAGCCTTTCTAAGCTCTACTAACTCTACTTTATGCATCTGCCCGCGGCTTGGCACGCGTATTTTCGGTATAATAAGTAGCCTATTATCTCAGTTAAGTTATGTTCTAAATGTACGCCAAATTTCATCGTGATCTGTTGAGTTGTTTTAGAGATCTTAGGCAACAAAATTCACATTTCACAAACTTTCGGCTTTATAATTATTAGTAGGATTTGTTTGTTGTTGTGTTACTACTCTTCTAGCAATCTAAATCTTTATTTTAAACTATATTACGAAGTTATATCTAACCTACAATTTTGAATGTTTTTAAATTGGTGTCGTCTGGCGTGTTGCAAAGCGGGCATATATCGGGATTTTAAACTAGGTATTAAACTAAATGGTTACCTTTGTATTCATGGTCTTGTAAAACTACATTCAGCATTAGCTCATTCAATTTCAAAATTTTTATTACTAGCTGCATTCTTACTACCCGTTGTCCCGTAGGAATGAAGCATTTTCCCGCGGTAAAAAGTAGCCTATGTTCATCAGGAATAATGTGGGCTTCTAATGTTAAAAGATTTTTAATCGGTCCAGTAGTTTTATAAACAAACAAACAATCAAATCTTTCCTCTTTATAATATTAGTATAGATAACGGCAATGTTGTATTGTTTAATATATATCGCTTACCAAATGTTATTAGGTACTGTATGTTTTTCAATTCGTTTTAGTTTCGGAAACTTATAGATTCCTTTTTCGATTTCGAAAAAATCTGTCACGTCGTCGTGAGTTTTACTAAATATATTATTTTCCTTTTAAATCAAATCAGACTAACAAAAGTGATTTTCATTCTAAAATATGGACATTTTGATAAATAATGTCCTAAAACTCAGGTTTCTGATGATACTCACAGAAGAAAATAACTTTTAAAAATATTAGCGGTTATGATAGTACTTTATCTGTTATATGTATGTATATATGCGCTGAATCGAGAATATTTCTAAAGATTCACTAATGAACGATTAAACGTGCTATCCGAGGCACGGGGGTATAACACCGCCAACTTCCCAAAACCCATGAATACAAAGATACAACCCGATATAGCTAGTGAAAGTAGTGAAAGCGATGATACCTAGTGACTTACGCTTGCCAGCGATTTTTGAGGGCTGTTTCTTGTGCTCCTCATCGCTGTCTTCCTCGGAGGAGCTGGGGTCGATCATCTTGGTGAGTTAGTTCTGGAACAAACACATCATCATTCAATTCAATTCGTTTGTTAAACCAGACCTAACATTACACGCCCGTACCACACCTCAGCCGCGAAACCTTAACAGCGGAACCGCAGTAATTTCGACATGTCTTGTCCGTATGTAGGAGAAGCGGAACACTAGCGAAACTGCCTGTTCTAACGCATAGATTTGACTATAATTCTACTTCTTTCCCCGCACGGTTCCGCCGATCTGCTCCAACGTCAGCCACACTTCCGCTATAGTTCCGCAACTCAAACTACGCTTGATCGCAGCGGAATTCATGCGGAACACCAGTAGCGGGTCAGCTACTTGTGTTCCGCAGCGGAGGTGTGCTACGGCGACAGAGTTCTCCAATGTCTTAAGTCTAGGATCGTGTCTAGGACACCTACTTGCGAGGTAGTATAGAATTATCGTTTCCTGATTTTGCAGCCTTAGTAGGCCAACCGTTATTGTTTAGGGTAGAATAGATAAAAATCACGTAAAAATGTCATAGAATCGTCGTATTCAATGACGATTACATATAAGGGAAGATTTATTAAGACTGGTCCGTGCCCGGGGCGTACCGTGTACGTGGCCCGGACGGGGCACGGATTTTAAACGTTACATACATTTTGGATGAAGCAGTTTTTATTAAACAGTACATGATCCATGTTCCGTCCGGGCCCGTCTAGTAACGTTCTCTTCGGCTCCGCTCCGGCCCGCCCCAGCCTCGGCCCGGCCTGGACACGGACCGGTCTAAAATAAATCACCCTAAGCGTAAAAATTTCAAACAAGCACGTGCTTTCCCGGTATAATGTATCCTCGGGATACAATGCTAAATTAATAAGGATCCGTTAACCCGTTAAAAGCGTAAAAAAGTAACTGACTTCATAATATTAATTATGGATAAACTTCAATAATTTAATCTACGCAATGTTTAACATTTTTATATAATAGCGGAGACAAAAAATCGCTATGCTAGCGCCGATCGTGTTGTTTAACTTTCTTCAAGCTATTTGCTTTTTATCGTAAGTAAACCTGAAATTTTACGGGTTAGGCTACATCTGGTCCGAATCTCAAACTCATCCGCGGACGAGATGTCCACTTCACTTTTGAGTAGTATTGGTTTTAGATTCGGATGAGTTGCACCCTCAACCAAAAGTGAAGGGGACAACTCGTCCGAATCTCTTCGTTACTTATTTCAAGGCTTCTGTAACGAAATGTTTTTTATACACACCCAGCACAAATGCTGCCAGATTTCTAAAGGTAAATTGTAGTACTCGTCAAGATCTTAGGTGCTCCATCTTAGGCCACATCTTCACTTACTTTAAGTGAGTTGGTGGCCAAACGCTTGACCGTTATCAATAAAAAAAAAAAAAAAGATCTACATTTCGGATGACAGCTATCCTCAATTTACAAGCTCTTTCATTTCTACCTACCTAAGTTGCAGTTCGCACAACTTTAGTTTTGTATATTTTTGTTAAGGATAGTATATTATATCGCATTCACTGCCCAGCCTCGGCTACACGGAGCTGGGATGGGAGAGATCATCTGTGTCTTGGGTCACGAAAGTGTTAGCTTAGTACATTAAATTTTAGTTTAAAGCCTAAATTCAGAATATAGACCTGCTAAATTTACCCCCATATTCAAATTTTATTTTATTGTTTTAACCCATGTATGGACCGAAGTAATACTTGGGGGGGTCGTGGGGAAAAAGGCTATCATAGACAGAAAATTGATCATATGAGGGTTCTGTTTCTCATTCGAATACGGAGCCTCAAAAGAGTATATGAAGCGTAAACGTAGTTTTGAAAATTTAAAATATTCCGCAACTTTTGTCGCTTTTACTTTACCTACTACTGTCTCTTATTTCTTCGTAAGGGCCCAGATAAAATCTACATTAAGCGTTTTCCCGCACCCTGACCTCGCGCACATAATACAGTGATTTGAATAATTTGATGAACGCCACATCCATTCCTACAGCGCGAGGGTTCCGTAGAACCGTTTACATTATTCAACGCATACCCCTAACCGTGAACATGGGCTTTGCATGGATATTGGAACGTGTGTTGTTAAGGATAGAGTTCAAAATAAAAGGGTTGCTGTAAGTGGCTTGTATAAAGGAATGAGATTTTTCAGCTGACATGGACGGGATAGTTTTGATGGTTATTGATTTCTATAACGTTGGGGTAAATATTCAAATATGTAGAGATTTGGTAATAAGTACGATGGTTTTCTGATAAAAACTGTGAAGATGTGGTGGCCAGTAGGTAAATATGAATGAAAAAGTCACAGTTTGATTAGGGTGTCATTCTGTGCCTAATTGCGGTGACCATAGAGCCATTTTTTTCAAGTGTGTTGAAAAATATTTAAAATTAATTCCGTCAAGTTCAATAATTTACGTTTATGATGATGCGATGTATTTTTTGTCTATTCCTAAAATAGAACAGAAAATCATTTATTGCCTTAATTCAAAAAATACTCAAAATGAAGTTATACTACTTCATTCAAACAAATAAACTAAGACAAAAGGAGTAAATTCAGTATTTTGCTGTAATGCATTAATAATTATTATTAAATGGAGGAATAGGAGGAAGGAGAGGAATAGTAAATAGAAAAATAGGAGTAAATGGATAAATAGCGCTGCTTACTTAAGTAAGCAGCGCTATTTATCCATTTACTCCTCTATTTTCTATTTATTGCAAGAGACACGGAAGTTAAATCGGTTCCAGCTCATCCAGGATAGATGACTGTTTGGGAGTCACACACAACCACACTCAAGGGCACTGTTGTAGCAGAAGTTCACAGTTTGTTGATAAAACGTCTATCTTGACTATTTATTGCTCGAGAGAATGAACGTCTTCACCCACCGGCGCTAAGCGGTTATGTCCACAGAACACATATATCCTAACGTTATGTCGGCCATTCGTAGTTTACCCGAAGGCTCGACAGTGAATAACTACCCTCAAATTATCAACAGAATCGAATAAAAGTTTATCGCGCATTTAATGAACGCGATGGAATAAATTCTAAGGATCGGGCGACTCGTCGGAGGCTGTGTCCTAATATAAGGTCTAATTAAGATTTTAAACAACGGCTTGTCACTTTCAGCTTATGTTTATCACAAATATTCATGCCCTTCAATAAATAAGTTCGATATACCGGGTTAATCAAGTTTCTCCCCTTGAAAACCTCACTCAAGGGAAAACTGGACTTCATAAAACGAATTCCAGTTTTTCCCCTTAAAAGCTTAACGGGGAAAACTAGAATACTACCTAATTATGATAATGTACAGGACACTATAAGTCCTTTCAATAATATAATACTAACTCCCAATCCATATAATTTGCGAGACCTATTTCCATTTATGACAAAGCAAATCGTCGAGTATGTACTTATTCTTCTAAATCCCCCGACTTACCATCTATTTACGCCTTGTGTTTACGTCAGCCTGTAGGTAGAAACCTACTAAATAAGTCTGTGTAGTAGGTATAAGGTGTACGTAAGTCGGATACTTTCCTTGGCTTCGGTAAAGGTGGAAAACTACCCAATTATCTCTCACGTGACTTGGATGGAAATCTCACGTGTACTAGTGTTGTGCTTTACTTTATTTCCGCTTTGATTTAGCCGGAAGATCTATTTACGAGATTGTGATAAAACTTTTAAATCCCGGTTATTAACACTAAAGTCAGTTATTCCGTGATCATGGCGCATGAAACTGTGCCAAAATATTGGAAAGCTCAAAACTAAAAAAGCATTTGAGACTTTAGAACAAGATAGTGCTTGATTCCTACCGATACCTCCTGCGCATTTTTCAAATCGAGCAGAAGATATAAAACCAAACACAAGTCTAAAAATAATAGGTAGGTACCTAATAATAAACCCGTGTTTTTGTAGGCGGATTTTATGTAGGCGTACTATTATTATTAATTTTATTTGACAACCTCAGTGGCGCAGCGGGCGAGAGTCTGCCTGCGACGCAAGAGGTTGCGGGTTCGATTCCCGCCTCGGAACAAATTTGTGTACGATCTGCAGAAACTTGTTCCGTTAGTCTGGGTGTTTTCTATATATAATAAAAAAATATCTATCTATGTATTAATGTATTAAATATATCAGTTATCTAGTACCCATAACACAAGCTTACTTTGGGTAGCTTTTGAGTAGCTTACTTTGGGGCTAGATGGTGCAGTGTGGATTGTCCAGCATTATTTATTTATTTTTTATTTATATAGAGGTAAACGTTTAAACAAGGTTTTGACTTTTATTGTAATCCAATAACTTTTACCTATTTAGTCATTGTAATAGTAAAAACGAATTCATGCTTACAATTTTAGCCTATACAGCAATCTCTACAGTCCCAATTCAATTTATTTCTTCATGAGGCGGGAATATCACATAGTCAAGTCAGAAACTCAGATTAATGAACTGTTCTATATTCCGAAAAAACACATAAAATACAATCACAGAAAATCAATAACATTTTCAAACTTTAAGGTGCATTATGCAAAGGGCTCATAAAGGGCGGTCGTAAAGTAGTACCTATTGCAAGAGAGTGGTCTTACTGTACCTACAGCATGAGAGTGGGGGTAGCTCACACGGTGCAAATACGGTCCGGTCCTCCGTTTTTATTGATTTTTAGGGTTCCGTACCTCAAAAGGAAAAATGAAACCCATAAAGGATCACTTTGTTGTCCGTCTCTGTCTGTTTGTGTGTCTGTCCGTCTGTCAACCCTCTTTTCTCAGAAACGCATGGACGTATCGAGTTGAAATTAACGTCGAATACTCAAATCCGTAACTTCTTGCAGCCGCGTTATATATAAAACTTCTAAGTCAACGCACTCAAAAGTTACAGCCATTTATTTATGTGCGAATATTTTGAAATTTCCAAGGGAATCACATGCACACAAAACCTATAGGGTTTACTTCCCGTAGACCTAGAATCATGAAATTTGTTGAGGTGAAACAAGGTCTTACAATTAAACGGAACCCTTAGTGCTCGATATCGACTAGCACTTAACGTTCTAATAGTGTAAAAAGACGCTAGAAACTGTAGTACGTGATACGTAGGTAGGTGAGTAGATTGGACTACTGACTACAAAAATTGACGCGCTGGAGATTAAAATTGACGATCAAAGCATAAACTCGATAAGCCAGACTTCTTCGGTATTTCCCCGGTCTTTCCCCGCCGTATTTCCCAGGGCCCGGGCTCTACAAACAATGCTTATTGCCGCCCTATAAGCATTGTGCCCTGCGAGCTACGTTATACATATTTTGTCAGTTTTTGCACGCAATTTTAGTGGATAAAAAGTACCTTCACATTACACAAATATTATGAAAGCGAAAGTTTCGATGTTTGTTACTTCTCCACGCTGAAACAACTAAGCAGATTGAGCTGAAATTTTGCAATGGACCTGAAATCTAACATAGGCTATTTTTTATCCCATAAATGAGCTCCCATGGGATATAAATTACCTATAAACGTTTCAATAGGATCAACGCGTGCGAAGCTTCTGGTAGAAACTTGTATTACGTAAACCTTTATCTGTTCGCAGGATACAATCTATCTCCGAGATTTGAACTGTATGTTATAATTTTGCTAATTGAAATTTAATAATTTTAATTAAGAAATTTGATACAGATCCCTTTAGCCGTTAGGCCATGTAAAGGTAACAGACAGACAGTCAAAGTTACTTAGCATTATTAATAATAACATAATACGGTTTGAACGACATGGCGTGCGTAGGTGTGTATTCTGAGTATAACAATGCTTATTTTCTGAATAGGTAGCCGCAGTAAAATATTAATTAATTTTATCGTGTGTCTAATAATTTGGTCTTTATATTATTAAATTACGTTGTAATTTGATATTTTAGTTAGATAGGGATGTTAAACCACGTTAAACTTAACAACGTTTAGATAAATTAATGATTTATCATCACATTCTTCACCCAAAATAAACCGTGTGTAGGTCAGGTAGGTAAAAACGGTCATAAAACGTACAAGAAAAGTCAATTTCTAAGAATTAAGTCTCTGGTAGGATTTTATACGATAAATAATAATAATAATGCTGGACAAAATCACACAGCATTTATGTAAATCGTAATTAACAAAAAAAAAATATGATCAAATAAAAGAAACAAATTGGAACTTGTATTTACAATTGAAACAATTGAGCTAACTGCAGACTGTTGCAAACAATCTACAGGTGGATCAATAAACATACATACGGTAAATGATATTTTATATATTATTGGGGCTGGTATTTGTGAAATTTTAATTATGCTAAATATCAATCAGTTATTGGGGAATCCCGAAGCGAATCTCAACTAGACTTAAATTAAGTCAAAACATACCCGAGAGGTGCTTAAACGTAAAGTAAAAATTAATCAGTTAAGCTCTACTCGCTGGCAAAGGTGGAAAATATTAACACTACTTAGAATCTACACGTCTACTAATTAATACTAATATTCGTGTAGTGAAGCTAAAAATAAGTTGCTTACCTAAGGTAAGCAAATTACTGCTAGCTTCCCTAACTAAGTCATCGTAGATTACGTTTACCGCTTCAGATCAACATCATAAACTACCGTAAAATTAGTCTCCATATTTTTATCAGTTTGCTGTTCACCTGCACTGAAAATATGCATTTTTCAGTGCTAATGCTAAACCGAAGGCTCAGCCGCACTGCAGGATGGTAGGTAGGTTGGCTAAGTTGGCTGGTTGCTTCGTTGGTAGTTTAGCGGTTTAATATAATATAAAATGAATAAAATAGGTGCCCTAAATGTGGTGCCCTTAAAATTGGTTCCCTAAATGGGAAAACTCCCAATTTTAATGTGTACAGCTCATTAAAGTTCAAAATCTGAAAACAGGATGTCTTTAACTACTATAAAAATAGAAAAACGAATTACAAAGTTGACGGATGGCGGATCGCCTAAAACGAAAGACCGATCCGTGCTTACCACGAACTTTATTTATTAGAGATCCGTAACTAAAAGTATCAGCGTAACGCGTCCGAAGCAACTTGATGGTAAGGTTGTTCGTTTCGTGCGATCCGTCATCCGACACTTCGTATTTCGTGTTTGAAAGTAGGCCTCCAAATATCGCCTCACGACATCCCGGCGCTAAGCTAAGCTAACAGGCGGTCCCGTTCATTTTCATACGTTTGCCCAAGTAGCACAAGCCTGTATAAACCCTGTACAAACCCTTATAAGATGTCACATGAAGTCCACATCGGTAACTTTAGCATTAATGAAGAGTTATTAGAGTACACTCGAACTCTAATAACTCAAAATTACGCATTCGCCTGTATAAAAGCACTATTAGGCGTCACAGAGACAACACTGTAATGCTGCGAGCGTTAATATAGTGTACATATGTGTTAATACAGTTCAATCTATCGTACTATCAGCTGCAATAAAGCATTTTGATGGACTTTTACTAAGCTATGTTCTGAATTGAAGGCCACAAGTGTATCCTTAAAACGCTTGCATTTTAAGAAAGAACATGTAAACTACTATAATGCAATCAGTTATACTGTGACTCCAATTAACAATGATGTAATTCGTCTTGCTGCACGTAGTTGAACTTAAATGGTGTTAATCAGCTTGTTACACGGATTCCTATAATAACTGTTTTCTCATCAACCATCCAATCTACCGTTTTGCAGTACGGCCGTAGCTTGAACGAAGTTACACTGTTTTTAATGAGAGTAAATATAGTCGGGTTCGTTAGCAGCGAAGATCAGAAAGTTATTCAGGTCAATTATGGATAATCCCTTGAGAGAGAAAATCCCTTTTTACTTTGTTGTGTTGCTGCGGGAATTATGTACTTATTTATGGCTGTGTTTCGTTCATGACAATATAATCCCCATAGAGTTTCCATTGTGAATATTTGTCCCTTCTTTTGGATACTGCGTTTGTTTGTGATCGAACGTTTAACTTATTCAAGTGGGAATAATTTGAAATGAACCTACGTAGCTACGTTATATTGAAAGAATTTTTAGAATCGTGTCCATTTGTAATGTGTTGTATTTTTTTTCGTCTTCAGTTACACATCAACATTTATAGGTTTTTTTTTATAGGTTTGTACATTTGAAAATAGTTTTAGAAATTTTTTTAGGCGTCATACTTTTTAAAATATTTCGAAAAAAGTCGAAAAATTTACCATTACCCACTTTAACCGAAGCATCTCTCATGCATTCCATCTGAAATGTAGTTTGGTACTACTATTCTTAGGTATTCGTTAAATTGCGAAGTCTCTAACCGTTACTTTTGGTACATATTTGTTGACAAACGTTCGAAACCCTCGGCGCGCGAGTTACACTCGCGCTTGACGGATCTTGTTTGTTGTGTTTTATGCGTATAAAGCAGTGACTTAAATATGAATAGGAATATTATGTTAGACAACAGTATTTTAGTACGTAAGGGTAAGTGTGTAATTCGGGACACAATTTGTTTACTGAGGGACAAACTTATCGTTCAAAATAACAACAATTTCCAAGATTTTCTCGTGAAAGACAATCCCACCCCATTAAACTAATAACCCTTTGCAATATTAGCTGACCTCGGCTGAAATAGACAGTGACCTTCAACCCTTCACAACTGGCTCGTGTATCCTGTAGGGTAGTCAGGGTGGTATACTAGTAACTTCAGAAGGGCTATCTATGGTTGTCTGGTAGAAACTGGTCTTGAGCGATAAGACCGCCAATTGTCACTTTATAGGAATTGTTCATTTTGTTTTTTAATTATTTTTTACCTATCTACGATGGGATAGTAGTAGAAATAAAATGTTCCCGCCGCGTAGCCAGCGCTTTACGCGTTCAGTACAACAATATTTTCAGGATGCTGATGCGGCTGCCTCGCTTTTGCAGCGCATCTGGTATGTTCACGGAGGTGCGAACGGACGACTTTTACGCGATTATTTGCAAAAAAGTCCCTTTCCTATCTTAGCGAGCCAGCAGCAACAGCATCCTGCAAATGATTATGTCCCGTCTAGACTGTCCCATCCAAAATAAGTGGATGAAGATAATGATGGGGAGTAACTCCATTTGAAATTTAATTTAGGTTAGTAAGTAGGTAATAATGTTATGTTATTTATTATGTAATTGTAACATGATCATGAATTAATTACTGTTTTGTATATCAAATTTAATCATTATTATTATTTAAGCTAAGATTTTATGTAATTTGATTTTATTGTGAATTTTTATATGTTGTGTCTATGGATTGTATTAACTATCTGAAATAAATAAGTTAAATATAATTAGAACATCGGTCCATAAGGTGTTTTGTTTTACGTTGGCAAATATTTAAATATTTCAAGGAATAAAACTAATGGAATAATTAATAAAGGAAAATTAATTTATACAAGCTAATTGTCGCATGAAACTAATAAGCCCTTTGCAATAGTAGCTGACCTCGACTGAAATAGACAGTGACCTTTCAGAACAGGCTCGTGTATCCTGCAGGGTAGTGAGGGTAGCAACCAGTAACTTCAGACGTGTTATGTAAGATGCGACACAATTAGACCCATTGAAACCGCGTTTTCAAGGTTTAGGTACTCTTCACTAAACAAGATCCGTCAAGTGCGAGTGTAACTAGCGCAAAGAGGGTTTCGAACGTTTGTCAACAAATATGTACCAATAGTAATGATTAGAGACTTCGCATACCGTATACCTAGTAGCTACCAACCTACATTTCAGATGGATCTCTCTGCATGCTTCGGTTAAAGTGGGTAATGGTAATTTTTTCGACTTATTTCAAAATATTTCAAAAAGTATGAAATCTACAGAAAGTTCAAAAACTGTTTTGAAATGTCCAAACCGATACCTTTCATTTGATACCCCACTCAGTGAGGTAGCCCCCCCCCGTTCAAAATTATTCCCCCCTTTTGACTTAAAAAGTGTTCTTTTTATAAACTTCTCTATTTTTGTGCTGTAAAATATAGATTCATATCTATACGCTCCATACATTTTACATGGATCGCTCTGCAATCTTCGGAAATGGTGGAACTGATACCTTTCATTTGATACCCTACATCACCCTGTAGGTATCTTTTAAAATTGTGGCATCACAATTAGTATGGAAAATATTCATTTTCATTTATTTGCGCACAAAATGTATTATTATTTTAAATTTCAAGTTGATAGCTGCAGTAGTTGCTGAGTTATTAAGGAGGGAAAAAAGGACAGACAAAGCGAAACCATAAGGGTTTGAACCCGATTTTCGATCTCGAAACCCTAAAAATGTAGTGGTTGACACCCACGCAGAATTTTTAAAAAAGCAGCTACGACCGAGCTACGAGTAGCAACAAGTCTACGAGTCATCTACGAGAGAGCTACGTAGCTACGAGTCGTCTACGACCGAGCTACGCGTAGCTACAAGCCTACGAGTCGTCTACGAGAGTGCTACGAATGCTCTACGCTTTTGGGTCTGCAAATGGCTACGGAATGTCTACGAGCGCTACAAAATTGCGTCATAGTCTTGTTGTTCAATATACACAATAATTGACGAATTGTATTTGAGCAGATCGCTACGCGCAGGAAATGATTCACTTAAAAAATAGTATAGAATAAAATTCGCTACGAAATGAGACGCTACCTATAGGGAACCGTTCTCACTGCCCAGCCTCCGCGGTGCGATCGGAAGGGGTGGCGTGTCGCGGCTGCGAGGAGGTGCAGACGTCCATTTGCGTCATGGTCAGTGAAAGTGTTATGCACAGAATAAATTCTACGATTGAGTAGTTCGCACGCTTTAAAGAATGTTTAACTCTGTCTGACTATCATATATATTTTTTTGCAAAATTATGCAAAGCTCCACACTATTGTTGAAGTGAAGTAACGCAGAATCAAAAAAAGTTTTATGAAAAAAAACTCAACAAAAATGGTAAAAACGGTCGTAAAATGTACGTTTATATCCTCTTTCATGAAACAACAGACACGAAGTGTTAAGGCGGATACAGGAGCACTCAGAAATTAGTGATGTGACGACATTCAGTAGCTGGAAGGGAAAAAATAGCCGGACAATAAAAAACCGCGTTATAAAACATACATAAAAGTAAAATTTTGTAGATATGGTACGTTTTCCCAACGCCAACTCAACAAATGGCCCGTTTTGTGTTACAATTAAACGCAAAGACACGCTATTTCCAATCTTTTAGAATTTACCTACCTACTGAACAACAAAGATAGAAAGACCAAGTGTGACCAAGAGAACAATATGCACGCGAAAAGCTAGCGGTGGCGGTCCGACTATGACTGAGGAAAGTGGAACGCTCAAATTAGGTCTAATTAGGTCCACCCAACCTAATTAGACCTAATTTGAGCGTTCCACTTTCGAGAAGCTTTTACCCCATCTCCCGAATTTTACTTACATCGATGTTATGAAATAAATAAATAAAATTTAATAATTGGTTATAGGGTACTCATAATAATATTAATAAATAATATAATAATGTTGGATATTTTTAAACGACACTATCAAGCTCAATTCTAAAGCAGGGCGCAAACGTGGACACTTTTGTGTCTTGTGTCAGACCCAAGCTACCGATGAATATTTGATTTCTATAAAACCAGTACAAAATCATTCCCTCCCTGCGCATACGTACGATTACCGCTGCAGGACACAGCAACTACGGTTTCCTGTGATGGTGTGCCGTGTCGACAACAAAACGTGTCTACGTTTGCGCAGCGCCTTTAGGATGCTAAAATTGGGTTATGGGTGATTTACCTACGAATTCCTTGAGAGAATACATTTTTGATACGGTAAGTACTAAAAAAACATCAGCTTAAAAATAACTCAAAACCAATAACTGATATCAGATACTAATTAAATAAACATAAGAAGGCGATTCAAAAATCCTTCTTTCAAACAGTAAAAAACAAGGCAAAATAAAAATTCCTAAAACTGCCACTCCGTAATAACCAGAGAGAGAAGAGGGAGAGAGATGGCAAAAAAGCCGGAAAGTCCATATTTCCGGCTTTTATTATGCTATCTACCTGTCCTAACTTTATGTAAATTAGGCCTTGTGTTAGGCATGCACGTTTAGCCTGGGACGGAAAACGGGTTAAGTGCTTACATCATACCTATTTCAGGGTCTAGGCATAAAGGTCATACGACATCTGCGCCGCAGCGAACGAAGGCCGCCTGAGATGCAGTTGCGGGTTTGAGTCCCAGTGAGAGATAAATGTTTGATTGATCTACAGAAATATTTGTTCCACTTTTGTGTATCACTCTTAGGCTTACCCCACACAGCGGATATAATTCGCGCGATTTTCTTTTTGGCGGATTATAATCAGCTTACTGAATCGTAACTTACACGTTTTTTTTCACAAGTGCGCGCCACTTCATAAAAATTTTCCGCAGATTTCTGCAGGATATGGAATGTTGCAGAATACTGCGGAAAAAACCGCGCGGTGAGATTCCGCAGTGCGGGGTAAGCCGTACTATTTTCGCCGCTCATTGTTATTTAATTTTTATTGTTTATCAAAATGCCTGCCAAAATAGTATGAGTTATACACTCATGCATACATGTGAAATGACAAGCTGGTCGGATTACTTTAAGACTATATGATGCTATGTAGAAATACCTATTCAGAATATAGGACATTTATTAAGCGCATAGAAAATTACAATAACATACTAAAACAATTACAACTACACTTCTTAAAAATCTAAGCCATCAAATGAAAAAAAAAAGGCAAAAGGCACTGCCCAGAATGCTGGCAGCATTGCCACGTTGAATGGCATTTCTAATTCGTTGACCGAAATAGAAGCCAGCAATCCGATCACTTGTGGACTCAATGAGGAGTTTGGTAAGATCTTATTAATTGCATATGCCCCAGGACCCCAAGAACCAATGGTTTCAACCCCAAACAGATTTATGTAATTCTTTTAGGGCTTAGGTATAAAAGTCTCTACTACTTCCAAGGCATTTGTTCCTTGAATTACATACAATTACATATTAACTGTCGTTTTAGAAAAAATTTTGATACATTTTACGTCAAAGTTAACTGACGAAGCTACTAAATCGCGAACCTTATGACGTCTACTCAACACGCAAAATTCATTCTAAATTAAGCTTTAATGTTACAAAATTCTATGAAATGATTATATTTGTATCTTTTCAGCGAAATAATTAAAAGCCCTACTTGTCAGTATTAATCACCTCGTTAGAAGCGGTTGTGAAGGCCCTTTGCCATTTCAGTAATTATTTTTAACAGCGTATTAAAAATGATTTCCCATTTGGTACGTGGAAATCGGTTTAATTTTCTGATATTTCGGTGTTTTATTCTCTCTCATGTCGTACACAGAAGGTAGAGTCAAAGCAAATTCCTGTATTATGTAGGTATGTTTCATTTTTTTCGAACATTTTTGGGGAAATGGAATTTAGTGAGTTGCGTTTCACCCATCGTTAAATACTTGCCAATTTATTGCTCATTCCCATTTACACTTCTAAAAAAGGTTTTGCTGAATAAACAGTGATCCCTCGGGTATAAAATTTTATACCTACTGCCTCAGGATCGTTATCTACACAAATGCAGAAGAATGATCAAAATCCGTCCACATTTGAAGGAGAAATTGGTGAAAATTCGTAGTCGACCATGGAACCTCCTTTAAAGCGTCTACGGAAAACTCGACAGACAATTCGTCTAATAAAAAATTGGGCTAAAAACATTTCGACAAGAAACAATTTGCCTAAAGCAATTCGACCTTGACTTGACCCGACCTGTGGGCACGCAACGCATTTGAGCTGTGATTTTTTCAGATTACCTTTGAAATGATGTAGTTACTGCAATATTTTAAGAAATGTTTACTGCAAAATTGGTATAACTGAAATGTATATCCAAAATTAAAACTAGGGACAAACTTCATATTTTTCCAGAAAATTCTGTCAAAACAGATCCAAGAAAGGTCACATGCGAATAAAATTATGTTCAATTTATTATGATAAAATACTTTGAATGCTTTCTACTGAAAAGTAGTTTTTTGTCGATTACGCCAATTGAGCCTGCAACCGACGAAATATGTTTTTATTAGGGTTTATTAGGTTTAGGTTTAAAGAACTTTATTTCTCATAAAAACATTACAGTTCACTTAAAATGAGATAAATTTAGACAGTAACGGTGTACTAAAACTAACTTTAAGCAGGTAAATAACTCCTGGGATTTGAGGCCTAAGGCTTGGTAAGCGAGCAGAGGCCGCATTTTTGTAATTTTTAAAATCATCTGAGACTTATAAAATAGTGTTTAAAATTCTGAAAAAAAGACAGACAGTCTAATCAAAGTCACATTCAGTTACAAGATCTAATGAACTTCAATCGATGGAAAAAAATCCCAAAGTTACCCCTTTTTTCTAACGTTTTTTCAATACTATGACTAGCGAACTACTGATATCTCACTTTATTTTTGTACTCAACTAAGGACACTTATTATATCTAAACAAATTCGCAGAGTTTGTCTTGATAAAATGATTTTCCTAATCACCATGTTTAAATAACTACAAAAAACACGAGCGCGGCGGGGCGGTTTGGCAGGCGCCTTAACTTAAATTACTAATCATAACTAATTATGTTATATAATAGTGTTATAGGTATTTATGTAGTTATATTATTCTATTGAGTAAACATGTGCTTTCAACATATTTTTGTACATATTAATGCTATCACATTTTGCTTAATATAACCTTTTTCCGTAGCTCACGTGTTGTCGCTTGCAGAAAATATGTGAAAGTAGCGAGGTTGCGTGCACCTATGTGCTTAATTATTCAAACGATCGTTAAAAACTAGCTGAAGGCTTGAAGTAAACAATAAAGAACATTTTTAGCCGGAGAAATGACGTGTTCGTTTTGTTACAGTGAAGAAATACTACAATATTAAAATAAACGTAAATTTTACTTTTTATCGTCTTAACATTTGAAGAGCTAAACCGATTTTCTGTAAACATAGCTTATTAAGTAAGTACCTACTTGAGACTAATAAAATAGGTACTAATTTATATAAACACAGTAAATAAGGAGGTAAAAGAGTAGAGAGCAATTAAGTACATACTGCTCTACTCTCTAATATAAATAAGACTCTTGATAAAGACACCTTTCTAACATTAAAAATACAATCCAAATCTATTCATCCTTTTGGGAGCAACGTATGAATCCATAAACAGATACAAACTACACCAAACGCACGCCTCTTTTTGACTCGTAATATAAAATATCATCTTCTAGCTAGAGTACTTCATTAGTCAGTATATATAAGAGTATAATCATAATAATATATTTCCAAAGAGGAGTCTCTATTACGTTGAAAGAATTTTATTTTAAATTTTTTTCAAAATTAATTTGTTTTCAAATATTTTGTAGGTTTCCGCTAAAAACCTTCTGTGATAAGATTCAACAAAATACAATTCACGTTCATCGCCCGCCCAAATTGACATTCCATGCAATCAGAGAAGGTCAGGTTAAATTTGCAGTATTTAAAAACATTTTTTAACCCCCGACGCAAAAAGAGAGGGGTGTTATAAGTTTAATGTGTCTATCTGTGTATCTGTGTCAGACACTGTGTGGTATCGTAGCTCCCAAACGGATGAACCGATTTTCGTTTAGTTTTTTTGTGTCATAGATAATTTTATCCCGAGTGTGCTTAGCCATGTTTCAAGAAAATCTGTCGGGGGGTTTTTAAATTTTTAAATTTTGTTTTTGTTAATAACAAGCTTTTGTTTCATCTAGAATCAAAGTGCTTGGGAAGACAAATCCAACAAACCCAAACTCGACGGGGTTACATTGTTTCGTTTAGGAGTTCCTTCTGTCTCCATCATCATACCAGCTTGATGGTACCATAAGAGTGCATTGTCACTGAACTTACATATGTATGCCAAATCTCAGCTCAATCGGTTGAGGATATCTGGTCTAAAATTTAGTTGAAAGATTCGTCCCACATACAAAAATCCACTTCGACGGAACTTGAACCCGCATCCTTCCCTCAGTACGGGAATGTGCTAACCAACTACACCACAAGGTCAAGTGATTGTAATTTTCTGTTTTAATAAAGAATCTCATTAATTCATCATGGCCATGACCCAAATCAGTTTGTAAAGAAGTAGATACAAAATGTAAATAACTGAAATGTTCATAAAATTGAAACCATTGCCAAATACATTGAAGCCAAGTAGGCAGCGGGGACTCATTCCATTTTATTGTTATTTTATTCACTTGGTATTTAGAAGCCAAATAAGTTAGACAAATGGAGATGAAGTTTGTAAGCGAAATTGGCGAATCCAAAACGTTTGAATTTACGTTAGCTCAGGATAAAATTGTACTTGACATTTTTGTTCCCAAATTGAGCCAATTTACCCGAACTTTAAACTCATTTAAATTTAACTTCTGATTCTAAGCATAATATAATGGTGTAATTGTGGGTAGGTGTGCTTAAATACTTAGTAAGTTACTAATTAGCTTAAGGTATCCATTTAAGTCTGTTTTACAAATATTTTTTTATTATTGTGAATTTTTTGCTTTACTTACATGTTTTGCTCGTATCTGTATGTACAAAATTTGTGAAATGATCAAGTTCTAAACACATACAATTAAAGTTTTGGTTATTCTGTGATTATTTTATGTTTTATATTTATAAATATTTCTTTTCGTCATGGGAGCCGAACGTCCTCAATATTGGTCTAGGTCGTGATTCAACTATACACCGTCCACGAAATTATTTTCTGTATATACCTATATGAAGATTTGTATTAGATACCTAAGTAAAGTTCGTAAAATAATACAAAATGTTGATTGAGCAACAATAAACAAGATCCGTCAAGTGCGAGTGTAACTCGCGCGCCGAGGGTTTTGAACGTTTGTCAACAAATATGTACCAAAAGTACCGGTTAGAGACTTCGCAATTTAGCGAATACCTAAGAATAGTATGTACCAACCTACATTTCAGATAAATCTCTCTGCATGCTTCGGTTAAATGGGTGGTTCGGTTAAGGTGGGTTATGGTAAATTTTTCGACTTTTTTCGAAATATTTCAAAAAGTATGAAAGTCACAGAAATTTTAAAAACTGGTTTGAAATGTCCAAACCGATACCTTTCATTTGATACCCCACTCGGTGGGGTAGCCCCCCTTTTGAAAATTATTGCTTTTTAACCATTTTTCAAAAAGTGTTCTTTTTACAGACTTCTCTATATTTTTCCTGTAAAATATAGATCCATATCTACAAACGCTTCATACATTTTAAATGGATCGCTCGGCAAACTTCGGAGATAGGGGGGGGGGAATGGGTATTTTTTCGACTTTTTTCAAAATATTTCAAAAACTATGAAACCTACAGAAATTTGAAAAACTGTTTTGAAACGTACAAACCAATACCTTTTATTTGATACCCCATTCGGTGAGGTAGCTCTCCCTTTTCAAAATTATTCCCCCCCTTTTTGACCATTTTTCAAAAACTGTTCATTTTTCAAACTTCTCTATATTTTTCCTGTAAAATATAGATTCATGTCTATAAACGCTCCATACATTTTACATGGATCGCTCAGCAATCTTCGGAGATAAGGGGGGGGGAATGGGTATTTTTTCGACTTTTTTCGAAATATTTTAAAAAGTATGAAACCTACAAAAATTTCAAAAACTATTTTGAAATGTACAAAATGATACCTTTCATTTGATACCCCATATGACTCTGTAGGTATCTTTTAAAATTTCGGCATCACAATTTGTATGGAAAATATGCATTTTAATTTTTCATTTATTTTCATTTATTTTTCTCTAAATCTGTACAGGCGCACGAAATGTATTATTATTTTAAATTTCAAGTTGATAGCTGCAGTAGTTTTTGAGTTATTAAGGAGGGAAAAAAGGACAGACAAAGCGAGACCATAAGGGTTTTGAAACCGATCTTCGATCTTCAAAACCCTAAAAAACGACTACAAGTTCATAAAAAAAATCGCCTGTAATAAAAAAATCGAACCGTAGCATTAGGACATGACTATTTTTTTATTGCATGTTTGTATCAATGCCCAGACATCGGTTATATTCGGTGAGTATTTACCTAAGCTTTAACATTATTATCTAAGATACAAGTACCATACATTTCCTTGTTTTAACATGGTACTATTAACAGATGTCAATTAGGCGTTCGGTCTAGTCAACTCCAAAATTTGTATTATACCTTTACTACAAGCACTTTGTGGCGAAAGCGGATATTTTCCAGGTGGGATTGAAATTCGTGAGTCCTTAATCTTTATCTTCATTATCACGTCACATAAGTACTTTCTTTGTATAACCTTATTTCTAAAATGTTCTTTGTTTTGTATCGATCAAGGTCTTAGTAATTACATATAAGATTTAAGATAAGTCTCATTTATGGGTAATTCTCACAAGGCTCAAAAATACGTGTCCGGCTCGAAAAAAAATACAAATAGTATCCCTAGTCCTTTGATGTTTTTTTAGGTGTTAGGTTAGACAAAAGTAATGGGGGAGGCCTATTTTAGTTTTTTAATTTTCTTATTCTAAATAAGAAAAAATAAATAAAAACCTTGGAAATATTGACTTTCGTGGTGCGTCCGGACCTCATGTTCGAGTGTTAATAAATTTTTATATTATCTCCTATTAATAATAGCACTATTTCACACAGGTTCACAAATAAACAGATAGTTACTAGCTTAATTGACACTATTACTTTGCAAAAATAAGTTTTAGTTGATAAGTTACAACTAGATAACTTTGCGTCCGACGTTTGGCGTTGATACCCCTGGCGCGTACTAATTTGTTCATATAAACTGTACTTTAGTAATTGCGTGAATAGTTGTTAGACCGAGACAAACTATCAGTGGCGCTCCATCAGTGGCGAGGACAACACATCTCTATGTCTCCGCGTCCATCTGTTATTAAGGTAAGTAATCACTTTCCGTGGCTTGGTATACCGCAAGTGTTGATTACCATGTAGAATTTAAATTCGTTCATACTAATCCTATTGTTTTAATGATTGTAATAGCAGATGGCTTTTAGGTTCCTAATTTGGACTGCAGATACCAAAGTAATATATACCAGCAAGTTAGGAAATAATGTACGATTTTGTACATATTTTTGATTATCGTGGTATTGATTTTCGTGTTTTCCGTGGACAAAAAGTACACGAAATGTCATTTAAAACAACGAAAACCTAATCTGCAGGTCGATTAACATTTTTATATTGTTAATTTTAATAATGTTTTTTCAGTGAGTGCTCTGGGAATATGGTCTACTCACGAGAAGATCGCTTAGTTGCAAAAATATTGGCTGAAAGACGGAAGAGAGCCCTAATCAAGCTTAATCTAGACAAATATTAGGGGTTAAAATATGAAATTGCCGATTTGTATTGAAAATTTTTAATTAGTTTTTTTTATATAACATTTTATTTAATCAAATTATTATCTATACACTGCTGCCATCTAATAGGAAGGTCATTTATGCCTTTGCGATAGAACTCTAGTGATCTAGATTCGACAAACTGTGTGAAAGCATTTTGTACTGCCTCCTGAGAAGAAAATTTTTTATCACGTAGAAATTTGTCCAAATCAGGAAAAAAATGGTAGTCCGTTGGAGCGAGGTGTGGCGAATACGGAGGTTGACGAATGGTTTCTAATTGCAGTTATTGTAGAGTTAAAGCCGTTTCACGTGCTGTATGAGGTCTCGCGCTATCATGGAGCCATAATGATGAAGATCGATTCATGAGTCGGGGCTGTTTCACTGCTAGTTTTGCTATCATTGTTCGGAGTTCGGCACATTAGACATCTGCCGTTATTGCTTGACCAGATCGGAGAAAGCTATAGTGAATAACACCATGCTGAGACCAACAAATAGTTACCCATTACCTTTTTATTGGTAAGCTTTGCTTTAGAACACTATTGCGGCGTTTGACCCGGGGGTCCCATTGCATTTTTCGCGAACGGTTATCGTAAAGAATCCACTTTTCATCACATGTCACAATTCGATCCAATATTTCTTCATTTCTGTATCGATTCAACAAGGCAAAACAACTTTCAACACGCGTTTCTTTCTGCAAATCAGTCAAATCATGAGGCACCCGTTTTTAATTTTTAATTTTATTGATTTGACGCAAATGAGTCAATATTGTTGGTAAGTTAACGTTAAACCATGCCGCTAATTCCTGGGTAGTTTGGCTCGGATTAGCTCAACCATTTCTTTCAATTCATTTTTATTCACCTGTGTGGGCGGTCTTTCACGTGGTTCGTTCTTCAAATCAAACGTTCCATCACGAATGCGTTTAAACCAAAATCGCACGATGCGTTCATTAGCAGTAACCTCTCCAAACGCAACATTGTTATTGCGAGCTGTTTCTGCCGCGTTAGTTCCGCGTCGGAACTCGTATTCAAAATTCACTCGAATTTTTGAAGTATTCATTTTTCTTGTCTAAGCTAAAAAAAATACAACTGGAAGTCGATAATCGAATGTTGCACATTTTTTAAAAGAAGAACGTCATAGGTACCATGTAAAAAGAGTTTCGCTCAAAAATCTCAAACCATGAAGGTTCTATGTCAATTCGAAGTACCTATTACAATAAAAAGGCAATTTTATACTTTAAACCCTATTATTCCGTGCAGAAAGAAAAAGATAGACAGCGGTATTATCGAAAGAAGAAAGAAGGGAAGATACAATCAGTTAGTGAATTAGATCTTCGTCAACAACGAACTGCTAGAGAGAAGCAGATTTTCCTCTAATAATTAACATTAAACACAAAAAAATATAAAAAATTATGTTTACTGTATTGACTTAAGAGTGCGTAAATGTTTGTTATACTTTCTTAGAAAAAAACTGCAAACATAAAATAATTACTCCATAGTTAAAAAAAAAATTCCATCTACTTCCTACTGAAAAAACATTATTTTATTAATAAACCAACCCGAATATCCTTCTAACATTGATTTTCATATGCTAATTCACACAAAATGTATGTGTCAACGTACAAATGTTCAATATTTTTATATATTTGATTTCGGTGATATGAATACTGATTTCCGTGGATACCATATTTTTAAAATTGAATTACTTCGTAACCATTAAGTCAATTAAGTTCCCTCCACTACCGATAAATTTTAAATTAAATCTTTATTCAGAATATTTCAACATTATGTGCTATTTCAACAAAAAAAAATGTGCCACGAAAGTCAACCAAAAAATGTCTTTCCGAAGAATGACCCTTATAACCTAGATATAGTTTTGATCAATAAACTTCTTTATATTTTTCTATTAATATGATTGTCAGTCGAACTACCTACTAAAATAAAATATTTCATAAAATACATTTCAAACGCAAAAGATACGACAATCCCACAAAAAAACATGCCTATTGAAGTTATTTCGAAGAGAAGCAGAGATGTAAAGTTTTGAGAATAATATCTCCAGTTCGGATATCATGAACATAAATAAATAATTTGGACAAAAGCATTAGGTAGTAGTTTTGGTAAGACTCTTGGCACACGATTCTTGTATCCCGTAACAGAACTGCAAAAGAAATACGTAGGAAGGTACTTAAAAATAATGATTTTTGGCACCACACTATCTTGGGAAGAATATTGCTCTCTAGACTATTTAGAGTGGAAAGCAAAAAATTCTTAAACAGAAAAAAGGAAATAAAATAATAAATTTTATAATTTATTTTATTCTGGCGCAGTGCATCAGCATTGCCATACAGCAGAGAAATGCAGCCAGCGTCTTGGGGACGCTTCCGACTGGTATTGATATGGATCAGTTGAGCTACCCGTAGATTGATTGCAACAGTCTGCAGTTAACTCAAATTCAAATTCATTTTTTTTTTTCAAATAATCAATTGTTTCTATTGTAAATACTAGTTCTATTATGGATTGTAATTTTATATGTCGACATTTTAATTATGTAATTATTAAAGGTTTTACGTAAATATGTTTTTAGTAGTTTATGCAACTGTCATATAATGAAGGGTATTAAAACCAAGTGTGAGTTTATGAAACGAGCGTAGCGAGTTTCATAATAGTAACGAGTGTTTTAATACCCGTGTTATATGCAGTTGCATACACTACTTTATCTTCACTAATGCAATTAATCAAACAACAAGAGTAAAAGCTGACAATAGTTTATTTATAATAATTGTTCAAATTTTGGATGGTACAATTTTGAAAGTTAATGTTAATTATTGATCCAGCAGCTGTAGCGGCCGCGGGGCAAGCAGTAGAGCTCGTAGACGGAGTCGGAATATATAAAACTTTCACCATGATTGTACTGTCGTCTATGTTAGAGACTTCATCGAACTGGATGTTGTATAGCTCTTGCCTTCGGCATGCCCCCATTATGCCGAAGATTAGTGCAAGCTGTAACAATAAACGATATAATAAGCTTGAGGTACATAGCCAAGGCAAAAACTATGATTTATGAAGTAGTAAAGTGTAGGTACCTACTACCAAATTTATACACAAAGCGCTTAAACGGAGTGTCTAGATAACTTGCGTGTGTAGTACGTAAGTACTAGGTAGATTAAATAACAGAACTAAAATACACTTACCTTTTCAAAAAGATACAAAATATCTTGTGAATCTTCCAGGAACATCTTTATTTGACCTGATGTAAACGTCAAGGACTTTTTTCCCTTGTGTCCTTCTGAACTGCGTTTCAGGAACGCTATGACTTTTGAATACTTCGTGATATCAATATTGTTGTAGATACTCAGTGTGGACTTGAGCATAGAATATTTAGCCCACCTCGCTATCCATTTTTAACTTTTAATTTGTATTTTAAAAACAAAACACATTGCGAAACATTAAATTCACGCGTACGTGTATTGTCACAGTGAACTTGCCGCCATTAATATCTAACCAATGAGAGCGCAGCTGCTCGCGCAGGGCCAATCAGGAACGAGCGCGCGCTGTTCTTTTTTTATTTAATTGGCACAGTTTTCACGTATAACCCAACTGTTTTCAAAAGCCAGCCTAATATCAAAATTTTATACAACTTGTACGAAGATTTTGACATAAGGCTCGCCAGGTTAATTGGTCGCGTTTTATTGATGTTATAATGAGATTTTACGATATCGATGTGGATATTATACCATCATGTGAAATTGCTTAAATTGAGTGTTTTGCTAACTGCGCTATAACAGTAGTAATTATAAGTCAAGTATTGGAAACATAAGTAGAATGTTATAACATTAGTGTAGATACAAATTATTATGATTTTTGAAGACATAGGATGTCATGTGATATGGTACCTTTGCAGGCGTGCGCCGCGAGAACGAAACGAAAAACTGACATCGAATTCTTTATTTTTTCCCTGTTTTTAAGTTTGGTTAGTAAGACTTGAACCCGCATCAGCAAATCAGTTTGTAAAGAAGTAGATACAAAATGTAAATAACTGAAATGTTCATAAAATAGAAACCATTGCCAAATACATTGAAGCCAAGTAGTCAGCAGGGACTCATTACATTTTATTGTATTTTTATTCAATTGGTATTTAGAAGCCAAATAAGTTAAACAAACGGGGATAAAGTTTGCAAGTGAAATTGGCGAATCCAAAACCTTTACATTTAAGTGAGGAGGGCAGCTTTTTGTACTTAAATATGCCGATCGGTTCCTAGGTCAGTTTTATGGTGGACAATCCACACATTTTCTAACTCTAACCGAAGCAGAGCTTGTGAACTATATGGGTTAGTGCCCATTTAACTCACAAGCTCTGCTTAAATTGAGGCTACCTATCTCTGTACTTAGTTTATCAGTTATCTAGTGATAACTGATATACTAAGTACATAACGTACATTGATAGATATTTTAGCGTACATAGAAAACACCCAGAACACATATCTGCCGATCGTACAAAACATTTGTCCCGAGGCAGGAATCGTACCCGCAACCCCCTGCTTGGCGGGCGGATCTTCTCCCGCTGTGCCACTGGGGTCGTCTTAAGTGCATACAAAGTGCAAGGACTTATTTATGACTGATTAGTACAAATAATAGTTTTTATTGTTATTTTATATAAACGTTAAACGTAAAGATTATTTTAAAATAAATATATTATATATTTCGTTATAATAGTTATTAATTTTAAGTATTTATACTGAGACTGATTCACATTTTGTATTTTTTTTTTCACAAGATTACATTTTAAACTTAAATCAGAGCTTTTCACGCGTATTTTTTCGCAAAACACTGTATTATAAGTAATATTACTATAAAGTTTAATATAATATTAAAATCAATATCATTTATAACGAATTATTTGTATAAGCACGGTATTATCAAACTAGCACGAAAATTGAGCACTCGAGCACGGTATTAACAAACCAGTTCGATAATACCGCGTTTTCGCATTTTTTAGTTTTTAAATTATATTTTTTCTGTGTATTTGATTTTGGTTCTTTTGCTACGCTATTGATATAGTTTAATAAATTTCTTTTCAGTATCTAAAAACTATTTTATTGTAGCCCTATCCTAAGCTAAGTTATATGCATTCTCGCTTAGGGGCTCGGTAATACCCGACTCTCCCCTAACCGACCATTTCATGAAATGGTTTTATTTCACGAAATGGAAAATACGCACTGCCCACATCTCATGATGTAGTCTGACCAAATCAATGAATAATTAGCGTTTGACGATAATAAGGCTAAATGCACGTCTACTTCATGATAATGGTCAGACATTAGTGATCTGATCTGATCATATCATAAATTAGTTACATTATCTACCGTTAGAGGCGCTGAAGTTGTTTTGTTTTGAGTGTTTTGTGATGCATCAAGTCGGTGGATAATTATTCTGTTATAAAAGCTAATAATAATGTGCCAATTGGAGACAAAAATTACCTAAGTGAAACGCAGCCATTACGACACAGACTACTTGACTTTTACCAAAGACTTGAAGATCCGACTATTCGTACGTACCTATAGGTATTTCCCATGGAAAAATATTATGAAATATTAAAGGAAATCCACAAAACATGGTTTTTTGACATGGACATGGTGGACGACTGAAAATGATAGAAAACACTAAAAATAAGTTGATAATCCAAAAAAAACATAGTGTAACTTTTCTGAAATCTCCCATTTATTGATAAAGTGATAAAATATTGTAAACTGTTTAAATTTATTTAATATTTATTGGATTAAGATTTCGTCAAATTATGTTGAGAATTAGGTATGTTGCCAGTTTAAACTGCAAGCCAACTCAACAACAAGCCAAAGAAAGGGAAATTTAATGTAGGTACCTACTTAAAAAAAATTAAGTTGATGTCAAGGAAAACCCTACATTAATGATATGGCCAAACGTTGATTGAAATATCTTAAACGATATAGTCAGTTTTAGCTGGCCATATCAAGAAATACAAACATTTCATGAAATGGTTGGCTGCATAATGAAGTGATCAATTCAAAGATATGGTCGTGGCCATAATATTCCAACATAAACATTCCCTACCTACCGGTTCTCTAAACACCCACCGCCAACTTCCTGACTCCGGGCTGCTACTGTGAATTTTCCTTGCTAGAAAAACCCCAATAACAACTTTTGGCTCGACCCGGGTTTGAATCCAGGACCATGTTGTACAAGCTTAGCGCTAGACCAACGAGGCAGTCCAAGTACCCCCAAGTAGGAACTTACCTAAGCAAAGTTTGTGTTAAAATTTGCAAGAGCTTTGCCATGCGAATGTTTTTCTCAAGATGGGTGTGTAAAACTTTACAGCAGATAAAGAAATCAAGGACAAAGTCCTTCCAAAATTCTAATCAGCCGCTTTGTTTCAAGAAAATTTTATTATTACTTACAGAAAAACTCGCGAAATCGCAAACCCATGTCGGGTAAAATGTTTCCAGTGGCCATTCAGAGTCCGTCTACGCCAAAATCAATTAAATAGAGCACTGGCTAATTGCACAGAACCCTTTTTACCCTAAATTAGCGACCAATTTACCCGAAACCATTACGTTATACAAAAGGTACGGTCTAAACGTGGCGTTTTGCGAAATTCCTTGACTTTAATATTGTGCGTCCGGCTAGGAATTACCATTTTAAATGGTAGAAACGGTTAAGTTTATTTATTTTAAGGTTTGTCGGTGATATCTAAAGCCTGCTTAACTTACACGAAAGTATGTAGGTACTTTAGTTGCCTACCACATAGTAATTTTGGGAGTTTTATAAACAATGGTCTGGAACAAAACAACGGAAATAAAAAACATGTAGATGAGTGAATTTCGAAAGAAGGATTTTATAAAAATAAAACTCCTTGCTCGTGTTTCAGGGTGACAGTCTAATAAAGAAGATACCATAGAGTTTGTATAGAAATATCCCAATTCCATGCAAGTTACAAATTATAATTTATTTTAAAAGTTTTTTTCATATGGATTCCAGTCTTGATTAAAATTTTATGTTCTTATAAAGAGCTAATTAAAGAGCAACATAGGTGAAAAAACCCGACAAACTGATTTTCATCGTATAATTAGAAAATCGTTAAAAAAAGACGTCTTTTTCTGTGCCTAACATAATTTCAGCTTAGATTTAAATCTCTAACATCCAGCTGTTGCTGGGCAAAGGAGCACTTATTTTTATTTATAACATGACACAAAGTTGACATTTACGAGTAAATCTGACATTTCATCCCACACGACACCCTCAGGGTTAAAAGCTGGAATATTCCAATTTATCAAAGTCTGGACAAAGGTCACAGTTGAAACTTGGAACACTGGTCGTGTCACGGGGATTATAGAAAGTCAAGATTGTCCGAGAAAGAAAAAAGGCGAGATCCTACAATACTAAGTACATTGTACACCTAGGCGCGAAAGTACCCAATATCCATCGAGTGTGTCACTTAGGCCTTAAAACCCACGAGGAATTGCACTTTCTCCCGAATGATACATTGTACAGTACACCTTCGAGGAAAATCATCGTCTTAGAATCTTCAAAATCACTAGAGTAAATAAAAATTGTAAACTCAAAGGTAGCAATAAATACGCGCACGTGCATTTTTCACGTGGTTTTGAATTATTGTTCATTCGGAACACAAGGTAGAGGCCGATATCATACGGCGGATTCGGAGTAAAAACGTTTCTTCGTTTGACGTATTATGAAAATAACCATAGCTTCCGCCTGATATATCATAACATTAAAAAAAATAACGCGTTTGAAATGGATTTCTATCACCTACATAATAATAACTGCGGTACCCTTTAAATATGTCTGTGATTTCCATACAGTTTTCTCTCCCGCTAAACACGTGAGAAATGATTCCATACAGTTTTCCGTCCCGTATTTCAGTACGCCTGCAATTACTTACTTTGTACCTACCCTATGATTGGAAAAGGAATAAGCCACTTTCTGAGCAGGTGTAGTGTAATGTAAATTACATTTCATAACGTGTTTCCTGTAAGGTCTAAAGGACAATAAGTTCACGTTCTTTGCGAGGCATAGGCACGCGTAAAATGTTAAAACACGATCACCACAAAATCAAATAATCGACAATTTGTTGTGTTGTTTATGCATGTGTGTATCTAAACTTATATTATAAAGAGGAATGATTTCTATTTATGTATGTTTTATAACGAATAAAATCAAAAACCGGACCGATTACACAAATTCTTTCACCTTTAGAGTGCTACATCATCCCTGAGTAACATCTATAGCCTATATTAATACCTACCTCTAAAAAATAAATGTTTTAAATAAAGAGGCATTCAAAAAGATTGCGAATAATCCCAGTCTCAACATTCGATAGCCCAACTTTATTTTTTTATTTATTTATTTAGTCATTTATTTATTTACTTATTAATTAGAACGGCGATTGCCAATTACACAAATTAATCATAATTTATTTTTAACAGCCTCGCTAATGTTATACAATATAATGTTATATAATAATGTTATGCTACTGGTTACACCGCTGGGCCTCTGCTTCCATGTCTACTGACTCTAGTGTGTACCTACTATGTATGACGTTTTAATTTTAATGTACCTACTTTATATGTAGCCGCCGGATCGTAGAATCGCCTCGTTTGTAGAATGCTTAGCCCGATTGCAACACCAACGCAGATTTTTTGGAAATACATCAACATCAGGTACCTAATTATTGCATTCGACGAGATGGCCATCGGCCAAGCCATTCTACAAATGGGTCAATTCTACAGTCCAGGAGGTGACGCATACTGTACGAATCATTGTTTATAAATTATCTTGAAATCTTCTTAACCATGATTTTTCAGTCCCTTTTTGTTTCTTTATTAGTTACAAAAGAACGATATATTTTAACCAAAGACTTTGGTCCCCATCAGCCCAAGGGACAAGGTCTGCACAACATTAATAAAGAAACAAACAACCAGCCTGACAGTTAGTTTAATTCATTAGGCGGTGAAGGATTTACTATCCCTTAGGGGTCCCTTTGTTTCTTGACTTTTGCTTGTTTCTTGTTTACTTTAGAGTGTACTCAGAGAATTACAATTGGAAATAAGGACCAAGTTATGTGTACACATGTTAAGTTTTAATCCAATTTGTATTAATCCAGAATTTTCTCTGTGACACTCTCTAAGAATAACTTTAAAAAACAAGTATCTCTCTTAGGTTAATTTTGTGTATTCATACTTGATTTGTCTTTTTTTTTATTTTCCACATTAGCGTCTGTAACGTTGTTGTGTTTTATTGCAAATGATTCTATTAGTGGCATCTTGATTGATTTATCCGTAGCTATATACACTGATTACTTTAAGAAAATTGTGTGACTGTTTGTGATTTTAATAAACGAAAAAAAAAAAAAAAAAACTAGTTTACCTAACTACTGCAGACTTCAGAAACTGTTCAACATGTTTGTTTCTTTTCAACTTTACTGAAGTCCAGTCTGTCCAGTTAATTTTAAAACTAATTTTAACACTCTGGTGCACTCTCTATCTTAATCCGTCGCTCTAACAACTCGAAGAAATTGACTCTACAAAATTTTTAGGACTTCCATTGATAAAAAACTTTATTGGAAACCACACATTGAAGTTATGTCAAAATTAAAAGTCTCGTTTACATTTTTATACATATAAATTACCCCATGTAGTTAACTAAGAAACGCGTCTCATAACGTCTCACGGGTTGGATGCGTCAAATATTTGCTATGCCGTAACATTTTGGGGCAATTCAACTGAAGTTGATAAAATTAAAAATTAAAAGTCTCTTGACATTTTTATACAAATCTATCTATCAAATATATCACTTGTAGAAACGCTTCTCATAACGTATCACGGGTTGGATGCGTCAATTATTTGCTATGCCATAACATTTTAGGGCAATTCAATTGAAGTTGACAACATTTTCAAGTACCAAAAGCGCTGTAGGTACCTATACGAGCTATTTTTGTCTTGAGGTAACGTATTCCTTTAAACCTTATTTTGCTCAACATAACATTCATACCTACTCTACCTTCACTGTATATTTACGAAACGGCTAAGTTTGTGAAAAATAACCCTGATTATATTTCCAATGCTGATCCTCGAAATCAAGACAAAGTCTGCATGCCGAACTCACAGACCGCTTTGATGCGCATGGCTATGCAGAAGATACAAGAAGATTTAAAAGTAGTAGCTCCTTCTATTTACAATAACTGCCAAAATCACTTAAAGAACTATCAGTCTCACTGTTCACTCGGAAAAAAATAAAACCACTTTGGAAGGCAAAAGGCTTACATTTTTTTGATAGATATTTATAAGTAAATGTAAATTTTTATTTTTATTTTAATGTTCAGTTTTCTTACCAACTATCGTTTTCAATTTCATTAATTAAGTGACAGTGTACCAGTATTTTGCACGCCGCAACGGTAGAAATACTACGTAGTCATAATAAAACATATATGTACCAGATTATGCGTGTGTTTGATGCAATAAATTTTACTTTACTCTAATAATCTCGTGACCTCAATGGCGCAGCGGGCGAAAGTCCGCCTGTGCCGCAGGAGGTTGCGGGTTCTATTCCCGCCTCGTGACAAATGTTTGTACCATCTGCAGATATTTTTTCAGGGTGTTCTGGATGTTTTCTATGTATTATAAAAAAATATCTATCTATGTAGTGCATTGTATTAAGTACCTATCAGTTATCTAGTACCCATAAAACAAGCTCTGCTTTGCTTGGGACTAGATAATACTGTGTGAATTGTCCAGCATTATTTATTTACATTAATCTGATGGGAAGGCTGACCACCACCGGGCAGACGTCAGGCGCAGGATCATAATATTTTATTTGGTGTTGGTTTGGTACCTTAATAAAATGAAAATACACCGCCACCTTCCTGACTCCGGGCTGCTACTGTGAATTTTGCCTAAGTTTAGTAGCTTAAATACGGTATAGAAAGAAGATATACCTATACAGGTTTTACTCGATTAAGTTAAGTAGGTATCTACCATAATACACAAAATGTTTGTAACCTAAACAACATTAAACTAAATGCCTTTATTGTAATATTAAGTGATTGTTCTATCTAATAATTAGCACTCTTGTCGCCTGAATGAAACACAGGATTACCTAGTTCAGGCTAATTTGTTATAGGTACTTATCTGTATTTATTTGTTTGGTGCACTTATGTACCTATTGTCTATCTAAGAGTTTCTTTGAATAAATTTTATTTATTATTTTATATTTATTTTTATAGATAATAAATTTATATGAAACCATAACACATCACACGACACACTACAACATAGGTAATAGGTAGTTACAAGAAACACGTTGTAATAAAATAATACAGATAAAACAGAAACAATAAAACAAAGCAAAACTTTTTAAGCTTTCGGGATTTGTTGACATAATTAATTATTTTATCGGTTCCGCGTAGATCTAGTCGCCCCGTGACCACGATCGCTGTAACGCGGTAGAAACGTAGGGGAAATAACAGGTAATAATAAAAGGTACGCGATAAATACCCGATAAAATCAATAATTAAATTAGACAATGTGTTTATTATGAGGCCTCATATAAAAACTACAAGAGCTACGAAGCTGAAATTTTGCATGGAGGTTCCTTTCAGGACGTAGGCACCCGCTAAAAACGGATTTTTGGAAATTCGTATTCTAAGGGGGTTTAAGGTCATTATTATAATTCGACGACCTCCGTGGCGCAGCGGGCGAAGGTCCGCCTGTGACGCAGGAGATTGAGGGTTCAATCCCCGCCTCGGAACAAATTTGTGTACGATCTGCAGAAATTTGTTCCGTTGGTCTGGGTGTTTTCTATGTATAATAAAAATATCTATCTATGTAATGTATTATATTAAGTATATCAGTTATCTAGTACCCATAACACAAGCTCTGCTTAGCTTGGGGCTAGATAATGCTGTGTGAATTGTCCAGCATTATTTATTTATTTATTTATTTATAATAACTTCAGAACCGTAACTGTTGGCCCTTCAAAATTTGTAGCGTAGAAAGGTGACTTAAAAAAAACAGATTCGTGTTTCAGGGTTTTTTGAAATTCTCACCCTAAAGGTAATGGTGTGGAGTCAAAATTATCCGACTCACTGACATATCACGAAATCTAAGGAACTAGAAGAGCTACGTAGCTGAAATTTTGCATGGAGGTTTCAGGCACCTACTCGCCGAAGCTAGCAGCGGTGCCGATTTTCATACAGTATAAAATACATAGGTATATCACAAGCATAACGCCTTCACAGCCGCCGGTTAAAACATAAAATGTCGTCAGCCTCGAGTGTTATCGGGCGTTCAAGGCTCGCCCCAGCCTTGAACACAGTGCGTCCTCAATTGGGAAACCTACTTACAGGGGTCTTTTAAATTTTACACGTTTAATTTCATGAGTTTTCAGTTTTTGCGTTTCAGTATTATGCAGTGCGATTAACTTGTCTGTTTAGCTGTATCAGATGGAAACTGAATAGATACACATCGGGTATTGTCAAATGGTAAGGTTGCAGCGCTTTTTATCAGACTTCGAAAACAGGAGAAGGTTCAATTTCGAATGCATGTTTTTAGGGTTCCGATACCTCAAAAGAAAAAAGGGAACTCTTATAGGATTGCATTGTTGTCCATATGTCAACCCCATTTTCTCAGGAACGCGTGGAGGTATCGAGTTGAAATTAGCACCAAATATTCAAGTCCGTAACCTCTTGAAGCCTCAATATAAATAAAACTTCTAGGTCAACGCAATCAAAAGTTAAAGCCGTTTATGTCCGAATATTTTGAAATATCCAAGGGATATTTCAAACTATTCGGCCATAAACATGCACACAAAATCGATACTACTTCTTCTACCTACATCCTGTCGACTTAAAATCATGAAATTTGGCAAGAAGCAAGGTCTTATAGCACAAATATAGGAAAAATAACTAAAATTTGTAGATTATTAACAAATTAATTATGCTTTTGGTTCTCTACCTGTACCAAGATATACAGGGTACTTCCCGTTGACCTAGAATCATAATATTTGGCAAGAAATAAGGTCTTACGGAATCCTTAATGCGCGAGTCCGACTCGCACTCGACGTTATATTCTTATTTTGATGTATGTTCGTCGATTTTTCCGTCTATTGTGGACGAATTTTGATTGTTTGCTATTAGGTTTAGAGAATAATCCCATAAAAACTGAATCCCGAGGGATTGGTATTCCCGAAAAACTCAAAAAACAGTTAAGGAATCTGGAATCGGTTTTCATCAGACTTACGGTAGGTACCTAAATAAACGCACGGAACACCCCTGAATAATTATGAATAGCCGTTCAGTTCGCGGTGTTCGCGGTGTATAAATAAATAAATAAATAATGCCGGACAATTCACACAGCATTATCTAGCCCCAAGCTAAGCAGAGCTTGTGTTACGGGTACTAGATAAGTGATATACTTCATACAATACACTACATAGATAGATATTTTTTATTATACATAGAAAAACATCCAGAATACCATGAACAAATATCTGTAGATCGTACAAACATTTGTGCCGAGGTGGGAATCGAACCTGGAACCACCTGGTCACAGAGGTCGTATGAATCGACACCCATCCCGTGGATCTCGTAAGAGTCCACTAAGGGAACTGGTATTTTTATTTTGCGTGAATCATAGTTACATGAAGGCCTCATTAAAAAATGAAAAATTAACAGCTAACTGCATTCTTACTACCCGTTGTCCTATTACCCGTTTCCCGTAGGAACGAAGCATTTTCCCGCGCTAAAAGTAGCCTATGTTCATCAGGAATAATGTGGGCTTCTAATGGTAAAAGAATTTTTCAAACCGGTCCAGTAGTTTCGTATCCTATTCAATACAAACAAACAAACAAACAACCAAATCTTTCCTCTTTATAATATTAGTATGGATTCGACCATGACGGTTCTGATCGGTAATTATAATTATACTAGCTTCGCCCGCGTTGAAATCATTTAAATTTCAGAAATTTATTGCCCCCTCCTAGGGGTAGGTACATTTGTAAAAAAAACATTTATTTACTTTAAAGTGTATTAGTATCGAGTTTTGAGTGAATCGAATCAAGGAATAATAATTTTCCTTACAAATTTAACCACCCGTTTTAACCCCCTTTGAGGTTAATTTTTGAAAATTAGGTTTGCCCATTTGTTTTTCTACAACCAAATTTCACATAACAAACATTCACACAAACTTTCGCATTTATAATTGGATAAGTTTAAATGGTTGCATAAGTAAAAAAAACTTATTGGTCAAAAGTTTAAATAAAAAGCTGAAACAAAGTATTGTACATTTATGTAATCTTCTACCCAAAAGTTATATAACTCCTGTTTTTGTAGCCAAAGTTTTAGGCTTTGCCTATTTACTTACAAAGTTACAACACACGGTTACGTAAAACCACAACGGAAAAGTTTAAGTGTTTGTAACCCCTGGATGAGCTAAGTGGCCACCGAAAGCTTGCCTTGATACCTTAGGGTAACTACCCTTTGTTACCTAAGTGGTTGACGACCTCTGTGGCGTAGCGGGCAAAGCCTGTGACGCAGGAGGTTGCAGGTTCTATTCGATTCCCGCCTCGGGACAAATGTTTGTAGGATCGTCAGATATTTGTTCCGGGTGTTTTTCTATAAATAAAAAGTATATCTTTCTATGTATTTATAGTATAGGTTGCAGGAAATCGCAAGTAGCGCAAAATCGGTTATTGTGGAGATTTTTCAGGGGAGGCCTATGTCCAGCAGGGTCGATCGACTGATATGATGATTGTAGTGTATTTTATATCAGTTATCTAGTACCCATAACACAAGATCTGCTTAGCTTGGGGTGAGACGATGCCGTTTGAATCGTCCAGCATTTTTTATGATTTATTTGAGAACTAATTTCAAAAGTGTTCTATGTGACTCTCCAACGAAGTCGGGGCTCTTGCCTCAACTAGATTCTTTGCTAGTTGTAAAAACAAAAGTGTTTTAGGTACCACTGAAACAAAGTCGAGGCTCTTGCCTCGACTAGATTCTTTGCTAGTTGTAAAAACAAAAGTGTTCTAGTTCTAGGTACCACTCAAACAAAGTCGAGGTTCTTGTCTCGAATAGATTCATAGCTAGTTGTAAAAACAAAAGTGTTTTAGGTACACACTCAAACAAAATCGAGGCTCTTGCCTCGACTAGATTCTTAGAACGTTGTGAAAACAACTTTTGTGAGAATATGGTAGAGTTTTGCTTTTGCGAGAAATTAGCTAGAGACACTATGTATTCGAAAGTTTAAGTTACTTATTTAAATTCGAAACGCTTAACTAGTAACTGAAGATACATTTACTGTCCTTAAAAATTTGCACTAATCAATAAAGTTTATCATAATTCAACAATGACGCAGTATTATTATAGCTAGGTATCTATCTACCAATATACAAACATGTAATAGAAACCTATAGGTTTATCAGCGTTACGGAGATCAACATCAATGCAAAAAGGATGCATGGATGTATCACTCCTGTTTGCCTTGAAAACTAAATGAACACAAATCCGGGGAAAAACCTAAAAATAATGAGAAAAAATTGCTTAAACTCTACATAAGTAAGACATAATTAATAACAGCATTATTAACTTGCGTACCTAAGTAGGTAATAGTATAAACAAGAGCATTTTTACTGCAAAACGATTTTTTTGCCGGATTTTCGCGAACAAACTCATACGCGGAAGTTAGTTCGTAAGCCTACAAGTCATGTCTATTTCAGCATCACACATCAGTAGATTCAGTGCCTACATTGGCAGTTTGATCAATAATGTGGTAGATACAAGAATGTAGGTATATGAGATAACTAAGCTAGGAATAAAACCTAACAATATCCAACTGTAGTATGATACGATAGCGTAACTAAATCATTAATTATTAAAACCCCATTTCAAGCACTGCCAGGAAAATATGACGAACAAAAATAGCTTTTCACAACGATAACTTCAACCCGTTTTCAGTGCTAGCATACAGCCTTGAATCTGGTTTTATTACTATGTATTATCAAGGTTTATTACATCTAGGTACAATACGAAGCTATTCAATGACACACGCGAAAAATACACAAAAATACACAGTTAAATTTACTGTAGTTTTCTGAGAAGTGAAGGGTTAAAATATCGAATTAAAAACTCACCGCTACACCAAAACACGCATAATATTCCACAGTTTTCTGTATTTACACGTTTTGCGTAAGACTGAGGTGACGGGCGGCCCTCGGAGGCGTATACCGCATTGAGCCGCGGAGGACATGCGCGGAAGGCAGTGACACGGGTCGATATGATAAGGCGGGCGATTAATCGAGGTCAGCGTTTGTATTGTCGCGGGCTTTTGCTGGGTTGCTAGAGGGAAAAATATTTTTTTAGGTTGTCTGTGAGTCAGGCGTTTTCATATTTCAATTTCAATTTTCAATTTCAGTTTATTCAATTCTATAGGCATACATATTGCACTAAGAATAGTCATATAACAATAGTAAATATGTTTTATACACTCCTTAAATTAATTTAATTGATATTTTTCCAGGCGTCTTTATCTGAAAGGAAGTCTTTTACAGAGTAGTATGATTTTTCTTGTAGTGTCTTTTTAATGATGTTTTTGAACATTCTTTCGTTTAGTTTAGTTACATTCTCAGGTAAAGTATTATAAAATTTAACACAATTCACAACAAACGATTTGTTAACCTTCGCCAACCGTGTAAAAGGTTGGACAAACCTATTTTTTGATCTCGTATCATACTGGTGGATGTCTGACTGTTTAAAGTATCGTAAAATAGTCAAAAAGACGTCAAGTTAGCAGCCACAATGAAAGATCTAAATATCTCCTAAAGTACTGGGGAACTATTTATTTTACTTAGGCACCAGGATCTACTATAGTTGAAACCACCAAATTCCACGGCGGGGCTGCTAACATGACGGGCACGAAATAACCCGTTTTACCTTAGAACTCATAGATGGCGCGATCTTTCCTTGAAAAATATAGGGTGTTGGGGGATGGATTGAAGTTATTTGTATTAGCATAGTGCTTAGCTTAACTTATCACGATCGATGTAGTTAATGGTTTACCATAAATACCATGTTAACAAATCTCGAAAACTAGTTTCATCATGATGTGCCTAGACTTCGATGAAAACTTTCTTTCGAGCCACATAACTTCTTATCTGTCATGTAATATTCTGAACCTACCACGGTTCTCCGTCTCCGACACCGGCGACGACAAGTAGGGCTGTTTAGACTCTCCGCTACAGAGTCATCAACACGGAATCTGAGATTTTTTTATTAGAACCCATGTTTTAACAAATTTAGATTTAGTGCTACTTTTGGATCAACTAATAATATAGAGCTTTATTACTTAAAATCAAGATATTACCAAAAGCTACATTATATAATACCTAGGTACTTTATTGTAACATGGGATCTTTGGAAATGATCTACGATTTGTGAAAAACATCTTTTCTGGTACCTACCTAGTTTAGTTCCTACAATATTTAAATTTACGCGAATCTGTGTCACATTTCGTGTTGATGACTCGGTAGCGAAGAGTCTGAATAGCTCTGCAGGATGAGATCGTAGACCATATTTTTCTATGAATATTAAAAACGGCAAAAATATTTGAATTTGGCGCAAATTATCGTGTCCGTGAGTTTGAATAGCCCTGCAGACACCCTGTAGGTAAGTATAAATCATCATCAACCGCCCCGTATTAATATGTGACTTCGGGTTCGCGACTGTCTGGTCCTGCTGCGCATCCTCGCCTACACCTGGCGCCCTCACGCGGTGCTCGACTTAGTCCGAGGAAGACTAGACAAGTAGGTACAGAGATTCTTTTTCTTTAATTATGTTTCAAGACGTTTTTCTTTGTACCTACTTATAAAAAGTATCTTAATAAACGTGCACTATATAAAAAGATAAGTAGTTGCCTAAGCTATTGCTGAGGTAGAGATCCCTCGCGTCTACAAGTTTCGAACTTAGAGCGAGGTATTGAAACAAAGACTGGTTAACTAGGTCTAAAACTAAGTTGTAGGTATAGTTACTTTTACTGTTAAGGTCTTTTGAAACAAACGTTTTATTTATTTATTAGAGATAGTACCTACCACAGCGATTATTTGAGTCCACGAAAACCCCCTATAGGTATGTATCCATAGACTACCTAGGTACAAAAAAATTCGCTTTGAGTTGATATTGATCCTTGTAAGCTTATGGTTTTACTGAGTTCCATAGCCATCTACTACCCATTTGACTAATAATGTACTTAGTAAAAAGATTTTCGGCTCCTACGTCACTTGACCTCGTGGTGTAGTTGGTTAGCACATTCCGGTGCTGACGGAAGGATGCGGTTTCAAGTCCCGTCGAAGTCGAAAATTTTTGCGATATTATTTGATTTCAGAAATTAGCCAGAGTGTGAGGCTTACGCACTATAAAACAAAAACTTTAGAATAATGTACTTCTGAATCGACACCACAACCTACCTTCCATGGGGTATATAAGTAGATAATAGACCTGACAAGTCATTTACGTAGGTGCCGCCAAACGCACACCACTGCGTCTGCTCTGGAAAACATGAACATACCTACCTTGATATACCAAAAAGATTTGACAGCAGTTCCACTCCAACAACCGCCGCCCGGTAACCGTAGGCAGATATCAGTTTTTAGTGATTTACTCCGAAATTATAAGTTTAGGAAAAAAAAAATTACAGAACCAGATACTCAGTTTTGAGAGAACCAACGAATAAAAAATTTAAAAAAATTTTAGAAAACTTTTCATTCATCATCACATTCATCACCCGCGGCGGTCGCTCAGTGAACTTCGCTAGTAATTTGGTCATAACTTCGTGAATTTTTGTCGTAAAACCAAAATTTTTACACTGTGTTATGGATTTCTTAGCGCTATAAATCTGCATTCTCGAGTAAAAACGTTACGGATCCTCATTGCGCTATTCTTTCTGGTCCCTTGCTAGTAGGAACCAGTGGTTTCAAACTGTTTACAGCGTGTTTTAATCACAGTATAATATTAGGTATATATGCGAAAGTTTGTATTTATAGATGTTTGATAGATGTTTGTCAGCTACCTCTTCATTCATGCCATAAAGACGAACCGATCGGGCTGAAATTTTCCATTGATGTAGCTCCAAGCCTGGAATCAAACATAGGCTACTGCTTTTTATCCCATACAACAGTTCCCATGGTATAGAAATAACCTAACGTTTCATTAGTAACAACTCGTGCGATGCCGCGGACAGAAAATAGTAAGAAATAAAACGACTATTATCTTAATTATATATTAACTCTATAAATCATCATCAACAGCCGCATTAAGGTATGTGACCTCGGGGTCACGGCTGGTCCTGCCGCGCAGCCTCGCCAACACCTGGCGCCCTCTCGCGGTGCGCGACTGCAGCCCGAGGATGATCACCGATAAGCCTATAGACAGCACTACGATGGTTATTATGGCCGCGTTCCATGATGTAGTGGTGTTACCTGGAGAAAGTGAAAATGTTTAAAAAAACTATACTAAGAATTTGTAGGCGACCTCTAGCTAGGCAACGACGGCAGAACTACAAGGCTAACGTGTCAATAGAGGCGCTAACACCGAAAAACTAAAGCTAGTATAAACCTAGCTAAGCGCTTCAATGAAAATCCGCTAGATGTCGTTAAACATTATCGGAAAAAGCAAAAAGAGAAGCAATCCTAGATCGCGCAAACGCCTTATTCAGTTACAACTGACCATATAAGGCTATCCGAAATCAACTGTCGGTCGAAAGACCACCGGGCTCAGTTACCAGATGGTTGACCAGTGGTTGATGATGATCAAACACTGCTCAGCCATCTGTCGGTCGGTCCCGGTTCAGAGATCTTCTGACTCTATTTTGGGGAAATTACACCTTAAATTTTGGGGGTAACCAAAATTTATAAAAGCATAAATTTACGACCTAAACGAGACTTGAGTTCAACCTTCTTTCTTCATTATGAGGGTAATGGCCATAATCCCCACGGGTTGGGGATCGCAGTTTGGTGGTATATTATGTTCTGCAGGGGGCGCTGCTGCCCGCCCCCGTTGGATGTCCCTTAGCCTCTAACGACACCCATGGGAAGAGTTGGTGGAGGAAGGGGTGCACAGTGGTACCGCCCATAGGACATAATTCAAAAAAAAACTTGTCAGCTACCCTCAATTTAACTACCTTTAACGATTAACCGATAAACGAGCTACCCTAAAGTATAAATATTCTACCCATTTTACCTAATAATCACAACATTTTTGACCTCCGAAGTTAACACATTATTACGTTGCACTCGCCTTATCAGTAACTCACTAACAGGCATTGTTTTTGTGACGGTGAATTCTCGGAATTGCATTGTTTTTGAGTGGTTTTGTGACATGGATTTCCAAGATCAAGGTATGTTTTCACTATTAAGTTATAATAATAAATTTTATTTGACATTATTATGAAGAGTTTTTACGTGCTACGTCATACAGGATTTCTACCAAATTTTTATCATAATTGTAAACTTTACATAGACTTACAATTAACTTGCTACATTAAGCTACCATTCTCACCTATCTTAAATTATAGATCAAACTGTCTATTTTGAGAATGTAAAGGTTTTATCTAAGACTAATCTTTGTTCATACCTTTGTATGAACAAAGATGAGTCTTCTACCTCATACAATTAAGCTGTATACCTAGACTGACTTGCTCGTTTGTAGATGAAATTTAACAACGTCCTTAACTATTAATTTATTATCCAGATAAATAGATATAAGAATTTGATTTGTTATTAATTATTAATAATTGTATTGATTCGAGATTGACATTATGATTGATAATTATTTGTATTCATTGTTTTGTATTTGTATTATGTCCAAGATTTGACTACTTTGCGCCTATTTTTGTTATTCATATGTATCTGACTCCTGGACGTTTTGGTTCTACTGTAAGTCCATTTGTAAATAAATAAATAAAAAAATAAAATAAATTAATTAATTAATTAATAAAGTTGAAAGGACAAACGTAACGAGTTTGGTACTTACTCAAACTAGGCCTGAGATCTACTCAGCAACCACGGGTTCCATAGTAGGTATTATTATATCTGTGCCCATGGTAAGAAACTCGAATGACATAAAATTCAACATATTTTCTTTGGTTCCATGAATGTGTAACGATTGAGAAAAAAAAATTAGGATAATAAAATCATGAAATTGCACCGTTTCGCACAATATTTGGTCGATATCTCAGGAACCCTGCTGTCTATTGAAATGACTTATGTTTTGATCCGTAGGTTATTACTAATTATTTGGTTCCTTGAACCAGTTTCCTCATAAGTTGCGTAGTTTTCTTGTAAATAAACAATAACCTGATTTTAGCGCTTACGTCGCCGCCGTTCCAAAAACTTATGCTTTGTCCCGCTCCTATAAACGCGAAATCCTATGCCTATCCTTTTCACAAAACGGCGCGCAGCATTGCGCCCTCTTAAACACAATCGAAACAACAGAAAGCATACTTACTACTTTTCTTTTTCAGCGAATCCATTCCTTTTATATTAAGATTAATTTCTGTTTCATGTTTCTTCTTCTCAATAGAACTTTCATCCACAACATATAACGAAGTTGTGGTTACTTTTGTCGACAGCTTTCCTTCAGTTGTTTTAGATGTTGTCGTTGTTGGTTTAGATGTCGTTGTTAGTTTGGTTGTTGAAGTTGTTGGTTTGGATGTTGATGTTGTTGGTTTGGACGTTGTTGGTTTAGTTGTTGTGGGTGTTGGTTTTCTTGTCGTAGGTGTCGGTTTAGGCGTTCTTGCTTTAGTAGTTGTCGGGATTGGTTTAATTGTTGTAGGTTTGGATGTCGTTTTAATTGTGGGCTTAGGTGTTGTTGGTTTAGGAGTTGTTTTAACAGTTGTCGTTGGTTTTGTTGTGGTTGTTGTAGCATGTGTTGTGCTAACGGTTGGTGGTTGTTTTGTTGTTGTTGTAGTCTCTCCGACAAGTTTTTGGGTTTCTGGGAGGACGTCGTCGTCATCTGTAGTCGATGAATCGGCTGAAAAATTAAGTATTGGTTGATTATTTAATAAATAATCTACTAAAAAGAAATAAAACAAACATCATCCTATACAGGATGTATTTTTACATATCAGCCCAAACGTGTCTACAATTGGACATAGACCTCCCCCCACAGGACCCCACGAATAGCAGTCCTGAGCTGCCTCCATCCATGGGCTCCCTGCGACCGCAACAATGTCGTCGGTAGAATGGTCTCTCAACACTCCGTTTCACTCCCGGTTATCAGTTCAGCGAGCTATATGACCTGCCCACTGCCACTTCAGCTAACTAATCCGCAAGGTTGCTTGTCTCTCGATCTTTTATAGGATACATTTCGGAGAATGCTCACAGGAACTACATGACCTGATCCCACCATACCCTTTCCACTCCAGGACAAGCAGACGCTCAGCGCAATACCACCCCTACTTGGTGGATATACCGTCCACTCGCACTAAGCTGCAGCACCTTCAACATCGTACCGGTGGGGTTTGGAACACGCCTGCTGCTGTTTTTCCAGACAATTACAACCTGGGTCTCTTCAAGAGAAGAGTGAATAGGTATCTTCTAGACCTTCGTGTGACATCGTCGGAAACATCGTCACATTCCATCAGGTGAGATTGTGTTCAAACGAAGGTCTACTGACAATTAAAGAATAATAATTCTGAGAGTTATGTCGGTGACTTTGGTTATTCTACGGATTTCTTTGTTCCGGATTCTATCACGTAGAGAAACTTCAATCCCACTAGACTAATAGTTCTACGAACAGTAGACCTCGAACTTTTTTCAACAATTAATTTACTTATAACAAACAAGTTATTTAAAACGGTATATTTAGGTAGGTACCTACCATGTTTTTGTAATTTCTGTGTGTGATGTAGGTATATAGAGAACAATTTAATGTTACTACCTTTCAATTAAAAATATGAATCTCTGAAAGTGGAGATATTTTAGAGATCCCTTTTTGCCTTTTTTTGAGGAAGTACGCATTTAAACAAAAAACCCTGGCGGCAAAAAAAAAAACTATAAAATCGTAGAATATTTACACTAAGTTTCGTACCGATCGGTTGCCAAATACGACCTGTAGAAGAGTACGGACATACTGACAGAAACGCAAATTTTGCTAGAATTGATGCAGAGACGCTTCGCTTCTTTCGTTCGTTCGCGGTCAATTACGTACTTACTTACAAGGTCCATATTAAATACAATCACACTATCAGACTAATATTGTAAATGCGAAAGTTTGGATGTTTAGAAGGATGGATGTTTGTTACCTCTTGACGCCAAAACTACTGAACGGATCGGGCTGAAATTTTGCGTACAGGTAATTCTAATTCTGGAATCTAACATACTTTTTATGCCATAAATCAGTTCCCATGGGAACGTTTCCACAGAAACAACGCGTCCGAAGCCGCGGACAGAAACTGGTATTAAATATTAATACTTAATAAAGAAATGTAATTATTTAAAACTATACAACTATACTTAAAAATATACATACCGATAGGTTCCAGAGTTACCCTTTAAGCAAAATACAAATATTAATACACTAGCCAGACTGGTTGTAGAATGTTTGTAAACAAACTGCCCATACTTAACCTAAAATTCGAACTGTTGCCGCGTCTTTTTATACGTAATATACATTACTTGTCGATTTGTGGTCCATCGTTCAGTAAATATTGCTTACAATTTTATCTGAAGCTCGACGCCAAGTGAGTTTTAGTGATTTGTAACGTAGCTTATTTACAAACATTCTACATCGAGTTTGGCTAGTGTATAGATGTGCTTCCAAGGTCCATAAATACAAATAATATGATGTACTCACAAGGTCCGTAAATGCAAAGATCGAAGAAGTCCGGACAGCAGCCACCCTCGAGTATGCAGCCGGGGTAGCAGCTGCACTGTCCGGGAACCGAACCCAGGCGGTCGCAGCGGTTGGCGCACGTTTGAGCTGGAACCCAACAGAAAATAGTAATAACAGTTCTTCGAAATAGGTACAGTTCTTCCGGTAAAGTTAAATAAATAAATAAATACTTTATTGTTTAAATAGTATAGTTTCGTATAATTAATACAGAGAAGCGAAAACAGAGTTCGGTGGCCACCTAGAGCAACTTCGCTATTCTGCATAAAGGAAATAAGCGAAAACTATTTTATGGGCATTAAAATAAAGCTCATGATCAAGTCCTTTGATTTACGTAATTATAAGAAAGAAAAGGCAGCGGCGCTAGTTTGAGGCTTACAAGCGCCTTAAATAAGGGTCTCAACTATGGAATAACTTATTGTAAACTGGTTATAGATAATAGTACATTATCTATTATCAATAATTAGAATTATGGTACTAGTGTGTAACATTGGTGATTACCGCCGAGGCGCCATTGAGGTCTTAAGAGAGTCGAAGACGGTAATCATCAATACACGTGTATCATACGACGTTTTTCAACACACTTGTGAATAAAATAACAATAAAAACTCATTTTATTACAGAGAAAACAAAAGTTATATTTGAGTGAAAGTTTTATTTATTAAACACGTACGAGTTAAAATTATCTATTTAAATAAGAAGTTGCATGAAATGAGCAAGCAATAGGAACATTATTTTATTTGTTCTATTGAACACGATCTTTTTTTTGAATAAATCTTTTTTAAGAACAAAGCAACTCAGCCAATAAAATTAAAAAAAAAATCTATAACTCACTAGAGAGATAAAGCAATGAAAAAGTCACAGTTTGATTATGGGTGTCATTCTGTGCCTAATTGAGGTGACCATAGAGCCACTTTATGAGCAAGTGTGTTGAAAGAATAATTATTGTTATGTATTAGCTGACACGTACCTAAGACCTCCGGGTTGGGTGTGACCGCCTCGGCCTCCAGCCTCGCCGTGTCGCAGGCATGTCCCTGCAGTATCGCCACGTCGTCCACAGCTATGTCGCTCATGTAACTGGAGCCCCGGATACCCTCGATCACAATCTGTAAACAAATTCATTTATACTTCCTTAGGTTTTTTTTTTATAGTGCGTAAGCCCTCACACTCTGGGTAATTTCTAAGAAATCTATATTCTCATATATCTATATCTATCAATAATATCACAAAAATTTTCGACTTCGATGGGACTTGAACCCGCATCCTTCCCTAAATACGGGAATGTGCTAACCAACTACACCACGAGGTCAAGTGACGTAGGAGTCGAAAATCTCTGGGACTTCCTACGGACTCTAGCGACGTTAGCTCTTTTTTTGGGATATTATTTGATTTCTACTACATTTCTAGTTAAACCTAACATAGACTTTAACGCACTTCTTACCGAAATGTAATGTTGTTTTTTACCTGAATAAATAATTATATACTATTCTACACCTGCTCAGAAAGTCGCGTTATTCCTTATCCAAACATAAGTTAGAGAGTATGTTACGCATTGCAGGCGTACTAAAATGCGGGACGGAAAACTCTATGGAATTTCATTTCATACACCCGATAGTAATTGGGCACTGTCTCGGCTACTTCTGTACTATTATTAACGCATTCAATGCCCAGCCTCTGTGGTCACAGCGCCGTTTAACGCGGGTGAAGAAGGACATCTGCGTCTTGAAGTGTTAGTTTAAGCTACAACAAAACGACAACACACGACGAATATAAAAGCTTGGAGAGCTAATAATATTGTATTGCGAGAGGAGTAAGCTGCACACATTTAAGAGTTTTTGCGGATTTTCGCTAAAAATAGAAAGAAGTAGGTACCTAATTATTGTTTATTCTATTTCTGTTTTCTTCGTTTTAAATTTTTTGTATGTACTGCTGGTCTTACGATAAAAATTAACGCGCTAAATAAAACAAAAGGATAAACTAAACTGATGGTCAGCGGGGGTCGTCTTTATTGAATTGTCTGCAGCCAGCGCGTCTTGGAGACGCTTCCCACTGGTATTGTTATGGATCAGTGAGCTATCTGTAGATCAGTGATCACTAACCTAACCTTTTTGGTCTGGCTATCCTTATGACCTATCAGGAAAACTGGTTTTACCCCCTTTTAAAATGTTATCGAAGAAAACAACATGAGTGATTTTTCCCAACTAGAGACTCACCCCCCTAACATAACATTAGTTTATTTTTTAACGAGGGTTAATTGCGATTGATAAAAAGTTTAATTTATTTAACATTTTAAGTTTTGAATCATTCGTCATTGAGTATAAGATGTTTTTATATAATCTTTAAGCATTGAATGGAAAAAAGAATTAATGCGGAACAAAATGTGCGATACAAAATAAAAATACGCTGAAAATCTTGCTGGCAGGCCTGGTTTGACAAACAGATCCCCTCTCACTCCATTCTCTCCCCTCAACGCCTTATTTACGGTTCTTTGCGCAGCCCTTGAAGCTTATTTCACAGAGCTCATAAAGATTTGCGCGTACTCTACTTTCTTAATACTTATTCATGATACTTATTTAATGTAAAGGTTGGAATTCATCTTTATAAATTTCATCATCAGTAGAAAATGGCCTTAATATCCAAGAATTGTACCTACTGACGGCGGCAGTCCATGTCCGGTAAATATTGCTTCAGTGAGTCTACTGCTGAAGATATAAATGGTGAATCACGGAATTTTCAAACGTGATTTTTTCAGATTCATCATTTACCAATTGCTCACACTGTTGTGTGAACATCGACATATCGCCAACTTGAACTCTGCGTTGGTAAAGATCCAATTTACGCAGAAAACTTTCAACTTTATCCTTTAGTGTCAAAATGTTCGTCATAATATTTCCTTGTAATGAGATAGATATTCATACTGTTAGACTGAAAAAATCAGTACCAAATTTTCTAATACCTACCTACTAGACATGTGCGCCGATGCTCATTTGACCGGCGGCGGCGTCTGGCGTCCAATTTGTCGGCGGCGGCGGCGTCATCGGCGTAATCGGCGTGGATGTGAAATTAAGTAAAAGACGCCTTATTAAACTTTTGGGTTGGGGTAAAAATGTCACTGGACCATTTTTAGTGCTAGTTGTAAGTTCCATACTTTGAGGGTAAAAATGTCACCAATGAATAATAGTACATTTTACACCTAGGCGAGAAAGTGATCTATTCTCACCGAGTGTGTCGTTTTGGGCCCGAGGCGCAGCCGAGGGCCTTAAAACACACGAGGTAGGAATCGCACTTTCTGCCGAGTGATAAATAGTGCTTTATACTACACCTTCGAGGAAAATAAAAAGCAGAATTAATTATTAATTGAAATTTAGAAGAACTTACCGCGCCCAATGATGTGGGTAAAACCTCATTGACCACGCCAGCCTTTGGGTTCTTTTTTCAAAATATTGTTCGGAAATCGGAGGAGGCCTAATGGACTTGGAGTAAAAACTTTTTGTCGTTTGACCGAACGAAAATAACCATAGCTACGGGCCGGTCTTTAAGGAAATAAAAAAAAATTACACGTTAGAAATGGATTTCCATACACTTTTTCCTCCCGCTAAAACAAGTGAGAAATGAAATTAAATTCCACAGAGTTTTTCCTCCCGGTTTCCTATATAGGCCTGAAAAGACATACTTTCTATTCTATAAATGGAAAAAGAAATAGGCAACTTTCCGAGCAGGTGTAGTATAAAATTTTAATTTTTATGGGTAAATTCGTCATCGGTTCTTCCATCGTGGATTTTGTACAGTCAGCATGAGAATAAAGGCAATAGTGCTTGAAAGCGTAATTGTATATTAAGTACAATTAATCAACATATTCTATCGTGCCCGCCTCCTGGCTGTTTCTAAATGGGAGTCGGGACATTGGTTGCAAGCATTTCCTTCATATAACACTGGTACATTATTGGATCCCATAACTTTCAAGAATCGCAACATGTCTTCGTTTTGGTGCAAGGTGTTGCGCGCCTCATCAATGCCAGTGCGGTACTGCTGTCGAACAGCTTGATCATCACTAATTATCGTGTACTAGGGCCGCCGGTCGGATATCTCGCCACGCCAGCTTGGACGACATCAGAAATGCAAATGGCGCCGACGAAACTGGAGGCAAACAGTGTTGCTAGATAGCGAAATAAAAAATACTACTTTTTGCAAATAAAATATAAGAAATTTGTTAAATAAAGTGATTTATTTAATGTAGAATATTGTTTGTTTGTAGACGCCGATGACGCCGATGAAAAATTCGGCGGCGTCGGCGTGGCTAAAATGATCGGCGGCGTGCGCCACGCCGATCGGCGCACACGTCTACTACCTACTAAAAATTGAAGCATGATTACCCCCGGAGGGGTAATTACCCCCAGGTTAGGAACCATTGCTGTAGATTTTTTGCAACAGTCTGCAGTTAGCTACTTGTTCTAATTTATTTTAATTATTGATTGTAAATTTTTTTGTCAATAAAGTATTACTGTCTGTTTTGCGAACCAACCGCCAGTTCACTGTTTATTAACTTTTTTGTAAGCTTTTGAAACAATTTATCTCAAAAGTAGCAGAGGGCCGCCCGTGTCAAGTTTCTACCCCCTGTCCCCTCGGAAAAATCGTAGATACGGCGCTGATGATGATGGCTACCTAAAAGGGCGGCCCACTCGCTTGAAGCTTGCGATAAGCCAGTGTGTTACTGCAAACTGTATCTAAAGATGACGAGTTTAAGCAAATTTTTAATGCTTATTGTTGTGCCGTGCGGTAGCGGTTCTAGATGTTTGTGTTAAGTTCTTTAGAATATATTCAAACCTGAAATTCTTCCTCCATTGCAGCCTTCCCAAACCGCTAAAAAAAGGTGCGCCGGGGCCTTGGGTGTTGGGTTCAGGAGATTGTAGAGTAATCGCTGGCGGGCTTCTGGTATACCCAAAGACTATCTATGGTAGGATAATGAATTCAAACCTGAAAGTCTTCCTCCAGCCTCATCAGTCCGGGCGCAGCACTGAACCATGCGTCCCCGAGCTCCCCAAACCGCTCAAAGAGGAGATACGCCGGGGCCTTGGGTGTAGGGTTCAGAAGATTGTAGAGGGGTACACTGGCTGGCTTCTGGTATACCCGGAGGCCGCCTATGGTGCTGTAATGAATGAACTCTTCATAAAACAAATGTCTTCAGACCGTACAAACATCTGTCCCGAGGCGGGAATCGAACCCGCAACCTCCTGCGTCGTAGGCGGACCTTCGCTCGCTGCGCCATAGATGTCTACTATTCTGTTATCCTGTTATCGGTAGGTAGGTACATATTTCGCAGCCATACCTGTACTATATCATTGTGATAATAAAATCTTACCGTCCAAACATATGGAAATAGAATCTGAAGCATCCATCAGCGGTCAGCGATTTATCATAGACCGGAGAAAGCAGTCGAGCCGTTGCATTGACAGCTTCTGCAGTGCTCTCAATGAGCATGTAGAAACCTGGAAGGAAATATTTAGGTTATGGTTAAGGAGCAAGGAGCTACCCTGACCAAAATCAGCGCCACCACCTATTTTATCATATTATTATTACCTTCGATCAAATATTCCGCGGGGGGGCGGCAAAAACCTTGATTGATGAGTTAAACAAATGAATTTTCGAATATCCATTGGGTACTTTGTGATACCTATCAGAAGCTTTATTTTAATGCCTCTGTAATAGTTTTATTAGTTAAGGCAGAGATGCAGAGATGCAAAGCTGCTATTCCTGGCCGCCAAACATTGTTTCCGCATCGCTGCCTGAACTATACAAAATTAATCTTAAGTTGTGTCTGATTTCAGTTTTTAATAATTTGCTACTTTTGTTACTTTTAACAATATTATTGTAGTGCCCTTATCGGTTCCATGTTTGAAACTATTTTCTATATAAGAGCAACAAACAACATGGTATCAATAAAAAAAATTTAACTTTAACAAAGGCTAAAAAAAGAAGTACCAAAATGTACCATATACTGCGCAATGGATTTTTAAAAATTCATTAATTTTAACATAATATTAAAGGTGGCGGTGCTAGTGTGAGTCGGGGTTGTGCCTTAAGTAAGTTTGTGCTGGGGGAGGCCTTTGTCCAGCAAACTGATGGGTTATGCTGGGTACTTCACCTTAACAGCGCTCATGGTTGCGCTCATGGTTGCGCTCATTCTTTTAATATATTTAGAACACTGTTTTTCGCTGTTTCTTGACAGATGGACTGCATTTCATTTCTCAATTGGCTAGGATTTTGCTTTCCAAATAGAGGTAAAGTTTATAGGCTTGATATCAAGTTATCTATCCTTGATTTAGGTACAAGCAATCATTTCATCCTAAAGTTGAGTATAGCTAGAGCATTTACTAGTTACAAAACATCAAGCATTTGCTGTTTTTAATACTCTGATAAATTTACTTGAACTACTTTTCCAACAGTTCAAAACTTCAAACATGATGCTGGATGTTTATTTACAATGTGAATTTAGAAATCAACAAGCGTTTCCGTATAACATTTTATCGAGCAAAGGCAAGAACACGGGCGACGGGAGACAGCGGGGAGTGAGGTGCATGGGCCGAGGGAAAATGTATGCAAGGTAGAATGAAATGTTACAGGGAAATGCTCACTCGCCGTGAGCATTACGTCGAACACGACGCCAGAAGTTGGAAATGCTTTGGGAAACTGAGCATTTGTATGATAAGTAGATAAAATAAACAAATTATTATTTGTCTATACCTAGGTAATGTAACATTCGTAAGAACGTAACATTACATTGGTATGCTCTAGCAAATGCTTTAGTTAATAGGTACTAACTTAACCCCTGACACCTGAGAATAATAACAAAAGTGTTAACTTTTGCGGAGCCGCAGCCCACGGCGGGCAAGCTTGGATCTTCTTGTTTAGCAACAATACCACCTATTATAATGATTGAATGATTACCTGACCCATTTTCGCCATGAGTATGGTCATACGAGGGCCCAGTAAATACGAATGAGCTCGGTGTTTTCTTGTTCCACCGCTGCCAGTCGAAATCGTGCAGCTCATCTTGGCTCCATCCACAAATGTTGGTATCTTCAAAATCGCAACTCAAACTTGGTGTTGAGCTCGCCTCGTCTAAAACGAAACAAACAAACAACCAGTTGGATTTTACGCGTTTGTTATGTTTTAATATATGGTTACGAAGCTTGGTTTGGTTGCTTGGTTGGTTTGGTTGGAGGGAGAAAATGTTGGATTTCACCCCTCCGCCAAACACAAAATTAATTTAAAAATGGCGCCAAACTACGTCTGATCTGAAGTTTGACAGTGACATATTGGCATTTTTGAGATTGACGTAACGGTTCGAGGTAGCATAAAGAATTGCCTTATTCTACAGTGCTCCATATTAATGTGGTAATTGAGAAGAATAAGATTTACCAATGCATGTCGGTGCCGTATCATTCCATCTATAACCATCGCAAAAAATCGCCGAGGAGCCTGCGATTTTAAATCCAGGGAGGCAAAAATATACTCTCCAGGCATCTTGTTGTTCTTTTATGTGTAGTGAATGGGGGACAAAGGGCAGATCATCACATCCTGCTCCTGAAATTATGCACAATTTTATGCTTGCATCATAACTTGAAAGATGTAGGTACCTATTTATAAAGTTCATTGTATAGCTTACTTTGCAGTTAACTTTAATTAGAGATAATATTATCATAACTAGCAGCGACTATTTATTTCTCTACTTTACTCTATTTTACTAAATATAATCTAGTAAACATGCATAACGAGGACACTAAACCAATAAAATAAAATTCAACCAACTAAAATTTACTTACGAACGCAAACCGGTATTGGAACGTCCCATTTTCCATTTCTACACGTGGCATAACGGTTCCCAACTAATGAGTAGCGGGGTGCACACATGAATTTCACCAGCCTACTCGATCTCTGCCTGACACGGACTTTGCCGTTGTTTAACCTTGGCTTTGGACAGGGCTGAGGTGAAAATGATTTTGCGTCTGAGATGTAACGATCTGTAAATCAATAATCATTACAAAAATTGCACGTTGCATGATGTTTTTAGTAGCTACCGAGGTAATTTAATTAAATAGGTATTCATTCGAAATAATTCATCAATTTGTTACTACATTTAGAGATTCTTATATTTTGGACGGGATTGATGGAGTTGACTTTTTATTAATCATAATTGGGATGGATGGAGTTTTGCAAGGGAAATGTTGATGATTCTGAGGTCACTGAAAGGTTTCGCCCCCGCAAATTCTCATGTCAGCGGAAGTTTGCTGCGAGGACATGCCAAGAACATCCGTCTGATAACAGCTTGTTCAATAGAGTCATGATAATTAATTTTATCATGTTTATTAATAAAAAGAATACTAACATACTTATATTTTTTTCATATTGATACGTAGGTAGGTACTACTTTAGCTTTTTTAATAATATGTACTTACCTACCTTTGTAGGTAGAAGAAAATAAATAAATCATACAAAAAATAGCCGTCACCTAGCCCTTGTTCATAATATCATGAAGCTTTTTCTTTGATTTCTTAATCAAATAATTTTAATCTTGGAAGATCTGGAGTATCAAAACTTTTGTCTATATGGTTTATAGCCATAAAAAAGTAAATATTATTGTTTGGCTAAAGCCACGATTGTTTTAATGTAATGTAATCTACCTAAAACAATCTATGTAAGTACCAATTCATCGTTTTGCATATGATCTGAGTTAATAATTATAGAAAAAAATCGAAAAATAATCTGAAGAAATTAACAAACTTACCAGCATCAATTAAACTTACAAGTAATATTAATAACAAACTTTTTGGTAACATTTTAGTCTTTGATTGATTGCACACGTTATGAGGTATTTTAAAAATCAATATGAAACTGATTTGAAATTAATTCGTATTACAATAAAATTAACAAAAAATGTTCATCGTTCTACGTTTCTGACTGGACTGTGACGTTTAGTTTATAGAACTTTTAAATACTGTTTCAACTTTGATAACAAGAACATGATAAAACGAACAGAAGGGATTGATGTACCGGTCCTGGACCTACCTATATTTTGTTACCTACATAATAACTAATATTTCTGCATCTTAAATAAATAATTCCTGGAAGAAATTGAGACCTTTGCAGCAGCAGTGGAAAAACGTAAAATACCTTATAAAAAACGTCCCATGTTTTACAAAAAACACATAGGTACTTACAAAGTTTAATTCTAAAAGGTAAATGACATACCTAGATAGGTAAATACTTCAAGTTATTCTCTTTAGTTATATACATTTCACTAGAAGTTTTATTTTGCCACAGAATAGTTATGTAGGAACTAGTAACTACATTACTGGATTCAAATGCAAAAGATAAAACAAAAGAATTTATAGTCCTCAATGAAACAAATAAGATGTAATGACAATATTTAGCTACTATACTAACTCATCTATGACTGAACAGAGCTCCCGGTGCATTGTTATCAAAGGAAGCGAACTTTTCACCGAATATTCCTATGAATATTATCGCAAGCCAGGCTTTTTAGACAATAGATTTTATACAATGCAAATTATCTTATCGCAGAAGTTGTAAATTCTAAGGGGCTTCCTTACTTCAATGTTTGAATTTTTTTAATGACGTTTATTTTTTTAGTAATGCTATGTTATCAATGATTGTTCCTATCAATGAAAATAAAATAGTAAGCTTTGAAAAATGTTGATGACGTGTCATGTCTTATTGGTATTTATTTTTCAACTATTAGATATATACACTTCCTTAATGAAACAGTATAAACAAACACTATGGACATAGTTTACGAATCACTTGAATTTTAACAATATCAACTGCCGAAGCTAGTAATTTTTTTCTATCGAATAAGCGAGATCTAGGAAGGTAGGTAGTGGGTATCTTCTTCAATACAACAATATTAAGTTAGCTCAATTGTATCATTTGTAAATAGGTACTAGTTCTAATTTATTTCTATTATTTTATTGTAATTTTCTTTGTGAAAAAAGTCTTCTGCCATTTTCTATTAGTTCGTGATGATATTGGTGGTAACCGCCACGACGAAAAGACTTTAAACTGTATTTGGGCTACCACTAAAATATAGTTTTGACCGTGGGATGAAAAGCGGTTGTTTCTATGGAATCGTTTAAAGATTATTTCTATCCCATGGGAACTTATGTATGGGATAAAAAGTAGCCTATGTTTTATTCGAGGCCTAGAACTACCTACCTATATACAAAATTCCAGCTCTATCCGTTCTGAAGGTATTATTCGCGTGAAGAGGTAACAAACATCCATCCGTCCATCCTTAGATCTAAGCATCCAAACTTTCACATATATAATGTTAGTGTTAAAATAATTAGAAAGGAAAGCACACTAATGCCATTTATTAATTAATTACCTACAGTAAATAGGTGTGCCTAGAGGTGAGTTGTATGTGGGCCTATTTCAATTTCAATTCATTTATTAATACCATGGGTTCACAAGAAACACATATTCAGCCTATGCATACACAATTTTGGGTATCACTTATTGCAACCGGCACTTGGCATCAAGATATTCGACACGGGGCGCGGGGTATGTCCATTGAGTGGTAGCAATATATTTTAAATCGTTTTGACGACCTCCGTGGCGCAGCGGGCGAAGGTCCGCCTGCGACGCAGGAGGTTGCGGGTTCGATTCCCGCCTCGGAACAAATTTGTGTACAATCTGTAGAAATTTGTTACGTTGGTCTGGGTGTTTTCTATGTATAATAAAAAATATCTATCTATGTAGTGTATTGTATTAAGTATATCAGTTATCTAGTACCCATAACACAAGCTCTGCTTAGCTTGGGGCTAGATAATGCTGTGTGAATTGTCCAGCATCATTATTATTTATATTATATATGAAATTAATAATTTTAACAATAATCTTATGTTATGAAATGAATCCCTATTTCCCTTGGTCACGGCATCACGCGTGAATGGCTGGACCAATTTCGCTAATTCTTTTTTATGTTTGTTATTGTCAGGAGAAGGTTCTTAGGAAAGATTAAGAAAGTTGGAAACATAAATTTCCACGCGGGCGAAGTCGCGGTGCGCAGCTAGTTATTAATATATATAGAGGCAAAAAAATGATAAAAATAATATTTTACTAGTCATTGGTGTGCGTGCGTCGGTATTTTGTTAACGCACACATTCAAAGGTGCACATTGAGTGACAGAGTTTTTGGAGTCAGGGCTTTCCTAACGATATAAATCTTAGGTAACGACGTTAAGATATGAGAATAAAATAGTTTACTTATCTATGTACTTCAGTTATGGTGGAATTTTATTAAATATTTGCAAAATAATGATTCAGTTTTATTTCCACGAGCATGAAACAATCAGGAAGTATATCCTGTTGTGTTTGTGATAATTATTCAGCTGTTTCAGTTCATTTTGTCGGATAATCCTGAATAACTGTATCTTACCCACCTACCCACGATAAGTCCTAATTAAATTTACAGCCATGAACGAGACTCATGGATTGCCGGGTTAAGCAATGAGAGGCTCTTGAGTAATTGTGTTTTACACCTTTAGCGCGTTAGTGCATTATCTGGGTCTAGCTATTATGGCGAGTTTACATGTTGCGAGCTATCATGCGAGTCCCGTATGGACGTATCTTACGAGTTACTCGCACGTCACGTACTAGCTGGATATTAGGTTACCTAATATCAAGCTAGTACGTGACGATGCGCATGCGCATGCGAGTTACTTCAACATTTATATTTTCACGCGTCTGCTTGCCTGACAGCTTGTTCATTGAAACAGCTTGCCCGCACGTTCGGATTACATTCTCTTTGCGTTTGGATAGGTGGCAGTACCTGCCTAGTGTTTTTGAACCAGAAACTCAAAAGAGAGTGCTTCGATCAGATGGAAAATTCGTTTTTTTTTTCAAAGGAAGCTTTAACATTGCATCATTAATTTAGAGCGCCCTCATGGCAGTCTGGTCGAAATCTACTCTACTTATGTTATTTCTTTTGGATGAGTGAGATTCCCTAATGTGTTAGGGTATTTCCTTTACTTAGAAGGGAACTTCAAAACTGTTACACTATTAGTACAGAAAATAAATAAATATTGTTGTCAAACTATTTGCCAACTTATCTGAGAAAAAAGTGTATTTTGGGTTAATATTTCTATCGGTTTGTGGCAGCACTTCATGATACGATCACTCACTTACTGTCACTGTCAGTCGAGTCATATGTTTTGTTTTGCTTTTTGTTTGGCCTTGCCTGCCGCTCGCCCAGTATCTCTACCTAGTCTGTGCTCGCCCATGCTGATTGTGTTGTGATTGTATTCTAAGGAGATTTTATAATAATGTAAATGTAAGCTTTCAGGTTTAGCGAAAGAGGAAGAATAATTATACTAAATAAAATGGACAGAATATGTAGGTTGTGCTTAGCTGTGGTGTCTGACCATGTAGTGCTCAAACTCGCCGTAGAGTCGGAAATAATTTCGTGTTTACGTTGGGAAGTAAGTCGATCTTTCTGATGTGGTATTTTATTCAATCACTTGTCCGATACCTGCATGGTAAAACTCTCGGTGCTGTGTGAAATTTCCAGTTGGAGTGGAGTTTACGGGACCCAGGCAAAAAAAAGACTAGATTATTTTTGACAAAAATTTAACACAAATATGCAGTCACAATAAAATTCAAACTAAACTCGGCTTAAACTTGTCGACACAAACATACTTGATTGTTGGTTCAACCAATCACTGTGCTTAGTGTATTAACGCATTCACTGCCGGCGGCGGTGCACTGTGCATGGGTGTGATGGGTGTTGTGGGCCATGAAAGTGATAATCTGCCCCTACTCCTACTACCGATTGCCTCGTAGTGCCAGCTTAGAATTTGCCCTATTCTTCCCGCGGGTGTCATTAGTTAAGGCATAGGTAGGTATCCACAGAGGGGCTCCTGCAGACTGCTGCCTGCCCCTCAGTGAATACCGAGAACAGGCGGTGTATTTTGAGGTTCTCACCATATGTGCATGACCCACATATGGGGCATGAGCCCTAACAAGGCTTGTAAATATGTATACATGAGCTTATCCTGTTTTATCAGCATACAAGTGTAGCCATAACACTAATTGACATGAAAACAGGACTTTCAATTTAGGGTTGCCAGTATCATCAGTACCATCAATAGTGTGTTTGCACGTAGGAGGTAGACTTCATAATCTTGACTGCACAGGGAACGTGTTAACTAACCTCTATCAATCTAATAAATTACTTTCCGTTTTCAGCTTAGCTTCACTGAAGACTTCCCAAGACAAGTCTGCATAGATTGCCACAACAAAATTCAAGAAATACACTCATTCTACAAAAAAGTAACAGAAAATGAATTAAAACTTCGAGAGCACCTCAATGAAAACTCACTACACAGCTTTTACTCTCAGTTGACTAGAGGAGCTGAAGTCAAAGATGAGAAAAAGAATTTAGTAAAAGAAGAGTATGAAAGTCATGATTTTGATACAACATACTTTGAACCTTACAATCTAGAGACAAAAAACACGGAGAAAGTAGAAAATACAACCCACAAAAGTAATAATAGTACAATAGATGAAAACAAAACCCATAATCTTAAAAGAAAAGCTAGAACAAAAAAAGAAAGTACAACACTCAAAAGAAAGGATAAAACAGGAATATCACCAAAATCAAACAGAAGTATCATTAAAAAGGACAAATTCTCTGGACATGACCCAAATAAGTGCCTTACATGCTTTAAACTTTTTGAATCAACTACAAAACTATCAGATCATTATAAAAATGAGCATAGCATTCTCCCGAATAGCATAAAAACAGACAGTGAAATTAATTTATCAGATAAGTACAGCCTTCATGAATTGGAAGGACAGAAAGCTTTTTACAAATGCAATAGTTGTGGGGATTCAAATGAAGATGTGGAAGAAATTATTAAACATGTTATTTTGCATATGTATGAGAGGCCCTTCCTTTGTAAGTTGTGTGGTGAGTAAAACATGATTAAATAAATTTTATAAGTAATTAAATTAATAAACTAGTCCCATGGGAGTTGGGGAGGCCCATTGTGTGGGACGCTACATGCGTCGACACACTTGCGCCCGGCGGCAGATTTGGCCGAGCATCTCAAGAGGCGCAAATAATATGCAGGTCTCGACAGAGCTTACACATTTGCTTCCCTTGGAGTCGAGACCCTAGGTCCGTGGCGTACCGAGGCTTTTCAGATTTTTAAAAAATTGTCAAAGCATCGTCGAATCGACGCCTGACCCGAGAGCCGGTGAGTATCTGGCGTAGCACATCAGCATTGCCATACAGCGAGGCATTGCAGCCAGCACGTCTTGGTGACGCTTCCGACTGGTATTGATATGGATCAGTTGAGCTTCCTGCAGACTGTTGCTAACAATCTACAGGTAGTTCAACTGATCCATATCAATACCAGTCTGAAGCGTCCCCAAGACTGCATTGAATGAATTTTAATGAGTGTTAACGCCGACCCTGCCACCGACAGACTCGTCGTTCGTCGGCGCACCATAGAGCTGACATAGAGAAGAAGTCTATGGTACCATTTTCTTATCCATCAAAAACTTCGCAAATGTCAAAGTGACATCCCTTTTTTTCCCACTAATTTTACTTGTCATCGCTAATCGCTATGTCGATCTTGTAATATAATAATTGTAAGAGTTACTTTTATGGATTAAACCTAATGCGTTCCAAGAAGTCTTTTTCCTGCTCCGAGCTGCAGTCCTAACAAATTGGTCCATCGAGCCAAATCTCTGAGGAGAGGAGAGGAACGAGCGAATCCTGCGGCCGCGGTCGGGCCGCGTGGCGTGGCGGCATGGCAGACACCCTAAGGATGCAACGCGGATGCTAAGAGAAGAAATAGACTATAAAAAGGATCATCGGTGAAGTGCTAAAAGTTAGTGAGTTCGCTCCAACCACTCCTGTCCAGTCCATTCCTACCATCTCTATGACGCGAGTCACGCGATAACCTTACCCCTTACCCCCAATGTCACGTGCGCCTTGCAATTCGTTGCAAGGAAATCTATAATTGCACTCGTGCAATCGTACAAAATAATGTGAATTCGTAGAAGTCTTTATATACTTCGTCACATAATTTAGCGTTTTATTCGTACAACGCAAAACACTTGTATTCGTACAACTCAAAACACTTGTATTCGTACAGTGTAAGTATCCACACAGTATCGCCACCAGCCTCAGATGCGTTGAGGCCATTAGATCTTTAGAGATCTGACCTTGTCCCTCATACATAACCGTAAAACATCCCGCACTCGTGCCTGTTTGTCTTAAATGTATATTTAATATTAATATATCTGCTTCCAGCTTGCAATAACAACCATCATCGTGCTCATCTGTGCTGTATTGACATCAATACCTTGGCTTACAAGCAATCATACCTTTGGTTGGGCTCCTTCGATTCAAGCAGGAAACTGCAGGCTGGCTTTCATTGCACAACAGTTACACTGCACTAATTCTTTATGTGCACACAAGTTTAGTATTCTTAATTATTCATACAGAAATCATTGCACTTCGATTATTGAAAGTTTATTGAAATAATAACATTGCATTTGCAAACTTCCAGCTTGGTCAAAATGGCCACCACAGCAAAGGACTTAAAAAGAAAGCGTGCTGCTTTCAAAGCTAAATTAACTCAGTTCAAGAAATACTTAGAAAGCATTTCAACAGGCTCTGCAATTGAAATCATTGAACTTAATGTTAGGTTGGAAAAAATTGAAGAAATGTATAGTGAATATGATGCCTTACAATTAAGTATAGAGACTTCCAATGAATTTTCAGAATCAGAAGAGTATCATGAACGCGAAGAGTTTGAACAACATTACTTTAGGGCCGTTGCCAGTGCCCGTGGGTTGCTGAGCAGAAACACCTCTACTGAAAAGGCACCCAGTGATTCACCCGAAGCAAGTTCAGCCCTTACAGCAGGTGGTATCAGTCTGAAGCTGCCAACCATAACTCTCCCTGTTTTTTCTGGACGCAGTCATGATTGGTTAGAATTCCATGACACTTATTTGTCGTTGATTCATACAAATGATGGTATACCTACAATAAATAAGTTTCACTACCTCAGAGCTTCGCTCAAAGACTCTGCTAAGCAAGTCATTGGCTCATTGGATTTTTCTGCAAGCAACTATGAAGTTGCTTGGCAAACATTATGTGACCGCTACCACAATGATAGCTTACTGATAGGCAACCACATTCAGGCATTGTTGGATATAGAATCTATACCTAGGGAATCTGCGGTGGCTTTAAGAGGTATGATAGATACCATAAACAAAAACCTGAGAGCGCTTAAAACTTTAAATGTTAAAACCGAAAACTGGGATATGTTCATTGTACACTTAGCTTCAGGTAGGCTTGATTCTGCCTCTTGCAGGTCTTGGAAACAGCACATCAACCTGATGAAGGAGCTGCCTACCTTATGTAGATTCATTAATTTCTTGAAAGGTCAAGCGGAGCTTCTCGAATCAGTTGAAAGCATAAGCTCCAAACGTAGACACAGTGAACCTGTTGCCAAACCAAAATCATTTGTCACCAATTCTTTTAAATGTAATTACTGCAAGCAGCCCCACCCAATTTACCAATGCATGAAATTTAAAACTTTGCCATTAAGTACTAAGCTTCAAAAAGTAAAACAAATGCAACTTTGTACAAATTGTTTAAGACAGGGGCATGACATAACCCAGTGTAAGTTCGGGCCTTGCAAAATTTGTAACAAAATGCACAACACAATGTTACACAGTGAGGAGTCTATGCCATCAGCAACACAGCCAGAACGTATTATGCTTGCCTCTCATGAAAATAGTGGGGCACAGGATAGTGTAGGTTTACCTGATGACCCCGATACAGCGGAAATCACACAAGATGACCACGACACAGAATCAATATCAGAGGAAGACCACCATGACTCTGATATTACACTGTCTTCTACCAGCAGTCACAGCTGTGTCATTTTGTCAACTGCCATCATACATGTCCTAGACCGTGAAGGTAAAAAACACCCAGTGCGCGCACTGTTGGATAATGGTAGCACAACTAACTTCATTACTGAGAATTTAATTAAGAAGCTCCAGCTTCCAGTCAAAACAACTTCAACAATGGTTGAAGGTATAAATTGTAAGACTTCTCACATAAACAAAATATCAAGGGTAAGCCTTTTCTCTGTCACTGAATCTTTCACACAAGAAGTTGACTGTCTCATAGTCCCACAAATCACCCAGTTCTTACCTACAACACGGATTGACATATCTCCCTTCAAAATACCTTCCGACATAAGATTAGCCGATCCAGGATTCAACATACCTTCTGAAATTGACGTTCTATTGAGTTCCGAAATGTTTTGGACAGTTTTAGGCACCAGCCGCTTCTCTTTAGGAAAGAACATGCCTGTTCTTAGGGAGACTAAATTTGGATGGATAATAACGGGAGTAGTTCCGACACATAAAAACAACAATAAAAAAAATACAGTCCATTGCAACTTCCTTGACGATTATAGCTTTCAAAATCAACTTGACAGGTTTTTTGAATTGGAATCCGTGCCGTGCCTCCGTAAAACGAACAATGAGGAGGAGGATTTTGAGAATTATTTCAAAAAGCAAAGCACGCTGACAGCCCGACGGTCGATTCGTTGTTAAAATTCCAGCTAAAAAAGTCCCCGCTATGGTGGCAAGGCTCTCCATTCCTGTTACAGGCTGAAGATCATTGGTCTACAGCAACAAATGACTCTAACCTGAACTTGCCTGATCTCAAATTTCAATGCAATTTTCCTACTTTGAACTCCAATGATTTTGTAAACAAATAATCTACCTAATTACAGCAAATTACAGCGAGTCTTAACGTTTGTACTTCGATTCATTCACAATAGCAGAAATCCAACTAATGTTTACACGAGATATCTAAAAATCATTGAGTTCAATAAAGCTGATCGCACTTTATGTAAGCTAGTTCAAATGAATACTTTCTCAGAAGAATACCACACCTTTAGCCTCGGCAAGACGCTTCCATGCAAATCTCTATTAGGAAACTTGAATCCTCTCTTTTCGGAGGGTGTTATGAGAGTAGGCGGCAGATTATGCAACTCCAATTACGACTATGACACAAGCATCCTATCTTGCTTCACTCGTCTCATCACATACTACTGCTTCTATTTAGGCATTACCTACCAGACTACTCATGCATGCTAGTCCCCAGCTATTGCTTTCAACTATTAGGCACAAATATTGAACGATAGGTAGAAATATGTCTAGAAAGGTCACTCATGAATGCATCACTTGCTGTAGATTCTCAGGAAGATCCAATCAGCCAAAGATGAGCAGCATTCCTACAACTCGTATTCATGTTGAATATCCGTTCAGCATTGTGTCTGTGGACTATGCTAGCCGATCATGTTAGCTGACAGAAAAGGCAGAGGTAGCAGATTGATGAAGGCTTATATTTGCGTTTTCGTTTGCCTGGCTGTAAGGGCAGTTCATGTAGAGCTGGTCACTGAGCTAAGTACTGAAGCCTTTGTAGCTGCGCTGAATCGATTCATTGCGCGCAGAGGAAAGCCACTCAGCATCCTATCGGACAATGGTACTAACTTTGTGGGTGCATATAATGAATTTTCAAAATTTTTAAAATCTAAATGCAATGATATAAGTGCCTATGCTGCAGTGCAACAAATCCAGTTTAAGTTTTCCCCTGCCTACAGCCCTCACTTCAACGGATTGGCCGAAGCCTCCGTAAAATCCATTAAGCACCATCTCAAGAGGACACTGTCCCTCACTCATCTCACCTACGAAGAGATGAATACCTTGCTGATACAAATAGAAGGAATTCTAAATTCCCGTCCTTTGACTCCATTATCGTCTGATCCCAACGACCTGATACCTTTGACCCCATCTCACTTCCTCATAGGGAGAACACTAACCATGATGCCTTCCCAGGTTGCTGAAGCACAGTTATGCACCTTGTCTCGATATAAAAGAATACAAGTGCTCGTAGCGCACTTCTGGCGCAGATACTACAAGGAATACCTTTCGGAGTTGCAAAAGCGCGTTAAATGGCAACAATCAAGCGGGAAGCCTCTTCAAGTCGGAGACATGATCGTGGTCAAGGACGACCGCCTCCCACCCAACCATTGGCAGCTCGGCCGCATCATCCGCCTGCACCAAGGGTCTGCAGAAGGCCCTTCCCGTGTCGCCGACATACTCACCTCCGCTGGAGTCATAACACGAGCTTACAACCGCATCTGTATCCTGCCTACCTCCGAGCCTGAGCCTCAAGGAGCTGTGAATACTATCATCAGGGCAGTGTAACGGATCGTTCCACCCCGGGGAGCTTGTTAACGCCGACCCTGCCACCGACAGACTCGTCGTTCGTCGGCGCACCATAGAGCTGACATAGAGAAGAAGTCTATGGTACCATTTTCTTATCCATCAAAAACTTCGCAAATGTCAAAGTGACATCCCTTTTTTTCCCACTAATTTTACTTGTCATCGCTAATCGCTATGTCGATCTTGTAATATAATAATTGTAAGAGTTACTTTTATGGATTAAACCTAATGCGTTCCAAGAAGTCTTTTTCCTGCTCCGAGCTGCAGTCCTAACAATGAGTCTGAAATATTAAAAACTTTTCAGGTAAAACCTACAAAACCGTGTATGAAATACTGAGGCATGGTAGAGTGCACAGTGGATACAAGCTGCTCTGCGAATACGGATGCGGGTACTCGTCGCCCTACCACGGCGCGATGCGGGACCATGAAAAGCGGCATACTGATGATCGAAATGTAAGTTTATGTAAAAGCTTCCTCAGAGTGCACAGTGGATACAAGCTGCTCTGCCAACACGGATGCGGTTACTACTCGCCCTACCACGGCTCGATGCGGGACCATAAGAAGCGGCGTACTAACGATCGGAATGTAAGTTTATGTTAAAGCTTCCTCAGAGTGCACAGTGGATACAAGCTGCTCTGCCAACACGGATGCGGTTACTACTCGCCCTACCACGGCGCGATGCCGGACCATAAGAAGCGGCGTACTAACGATCGGAATGTAAGTTTATGTAATAGCTTCCTCAGAGTGCACAGTGGATACAAGCTGCTCTGCCAACACGGATGCGGTTACTACTTGCCCTACCATGGCGCGATGCGGGACCATAAGAAGCGGCGTACTAACGATCGGAATGTAAGTTTATGTAAAAGCTTCCTCAGAGTGCACAGTGGATACAAGCTGCTCTGCCAACACGGATGCGGTTACTACTTGCCCTACCATGGCGCGATGCGGGACCATAAGAAGCGGCGTACTAACGATCGGAATGTAAGTTTATGTAAAAGCTCCTCAGAGTGCACAGTGGATACAAGATGCTCTGCGAATACGAATGCGGGTACTCATCGCCTTGTCTCCTCGCTGGAGTTTAGGAGAAAAGGTTTTTGGTGAACACCAGTCAAAACAGAAGAGATGTTTAGATATCTTAAACGACATGACAATAAATAAATAATGCTGGACAATTCACACAGCATTATCTAGCCCCAAGCTAAGCAGAGCTTGTGTTATGGGTACTAGATAACTGATATACTTAATACAATACACTACATAGATAGATATTTTTTTTTTTATTAGGTATACATGGAAAACACCCAGACCAACGGAACAAATTTCTGCAGATCGTACACAAATTTTTTCCTAGGCGGTAATCGAACCCGCAACCTCCTGCGTCGCAGGCGGACCTTCGCCCGCTGCGCCAGGGGGTCGTCAGACCCCGTGACAGCTTCATAAGTAACATCATAGAAGAACAAGATCCGTCAAGTGCGAGTGTAACTCGCGCGCCGAGGGTTTTGAACGTTTGTCAACAAATATGTACCAAAAGTACCGGTTAGAGACATCGCAATTTAACGAATACCTAAGAATAGTAGGTACCAACCTGCAATTCAGATGGATCTCTCTGCATGCTTCGGTTAAATGGGTGGTTCGGTTAAGGTGGGTAATGGTAAATTTTTCGACTTTTTTCGAAATATTTCAAAAAGTATGAAAGCTACAAAAATTTGAAAAACTGGTTTGAAATGTCCAAACCGATACCTTTCATTTGACACCCCACTCGGTGGGGTAGCCCCCCTTTTGAAAATTATTCCTTTTTGACTATTTTTCAAAAAGTATTCATTTTACAGACTTCTCTATATTTTTCCTGTAAAATATAGATTCATATCTACAAACGCTCCATACATTTTAAACGGATTGCTCTGCAAACTTCGGAGATAGGGGGGGGGGAATGGGTATTTTTTCGACTTTATTCAAAATATTTCAAAAAGCATGAAACCTACAGAAATTTGAAAAAATGTTTTGAAACGTACAAATCAATACCTTTCATTTGATACCCCACTCGGTGAGGTAGCCCCCGCTTTTGAAAATTATTCCCCCCCTTTTTGACCATTTTTCAAAAAGTGTTCGTTTTTCAAACTTCTCTATATTTTTCCTGTAAAATATAGATCCATGTCTATAAACGCTTCATACATTTTACATGGATCGCTCTGCAATCTTCGGAGATAGGGGGGGGGGGAATGGGTATTTTTTCGACTTTTTTCGAAATATTTTAAAAAGTATGAAACCTACAAAAATTTCAAAAAATATTTTGAAATCTACAAAATGATACCTTTCATTTGATACCCCATATGACTCTGTAGATAGCTTTTAAAATTTTGGCATCACAATTTGTATGGAAAATATTCATTTTAATTTTTCATTTATTTTCAATTATTTTTCTTAAAATCTGTACAGGCGCATGAAATGTATTATTATTTTAAATTTCAAGTTGATAGCTGCAGTAGTTTTTGAGTTATTAAGGAGGGAAAAAAGGACAGACAAAGCGAGACCATAAGGGTTTTGAAACCGATCTTCGATCTTCAAAACCCTAAAAAGTAGAAGAAAGAAGAAGGGGAAGGAAGACCAAGAATTAGCTATACCTATGAGTCAGATCAAGGAGTAAGTCGGTCAGGTCGTCTAAAGAAAAGGAAGTAATACACAGGAAATTGCATCATTATTATTATCATTCATCGACAAGAGCTAGGCTCTTTGATCACACTAATATTATAAATGCGAAAGTTTGGATGTTTAGATGGATTGATGTTTGTAACCTCTTCACGCCAAAATTACTGATCGGGCTGAAATTTTGCATACATACCATTTGTTCGGGCTCTCCGGACCAATGTTCCTATCCGGCTGCGGTGTGGACTGTGTTCTGGGTCTCCAGACCAGTGTTTCTATATACGCGCCGCTATAAACGGTGGCGAGCGAACTTTTCTTTAATTAATTATTAAAAATGTTATATATACATGCTAACTTAAATCTATTCCTAAGATCTCTACTGTGGTTGTATTTCTGTTGTGCACACCATTCTAATCCTGGAATCAAACTTAAGCTATACTTTGTATCCCATTGAAAACGTTTCCATACTAAACAACGCGTGCAAAGCCGCGGGCAGAAACTAGTTTTTAATAAATAAGCTAGAGTAATTAGTTGGAAGAAGGAAGATTGGTGCATTGGTGCATTAGATGATCAGCAGACGGCTCCTTTTTACCCGCAAGGCGAGGTTTATGTTTTTCAAGTGTTTCTATATGGTTGGGGGACACTCTTTATTATCTACCTCCAAGCATCAAATCGGCTGAACCGATTTTGATACATAAGGTATCAAAATGCTCGTCTGGTCTCCTATATGGTTCTTAGCTACATTTTGAAGGCCTTTATTATTATTATTATTTGTGATACACATGCAGCTGTTAAGCTGATGCGTGTATATATATATATATAGTCTATATATAGTGTATATATAGTCTTTGTCAATGCACTTTGCCCCCTTATTTTGCGAAAAAAGTGCAAAAGCGATTCCTAGTCGGGGTTTTTATAGTTTTCAATTCTCCCAGAAAATCTAGTGCGAAGCCGCAGGCAAAAGCTATTAATTACTACGTTGTTTTCAGTACACCTGTAAGACATGCGGCAAGGGTTTCCTGGTGAAGACCTGGTATGTGCAGCATCAGAATATCCACAAGAACGTCAAGCCTTTCAAATGTGATGTGTGTGGAATGGCATTCCATATGAATAGGTAAATAAATTTAATTAAAATAAGTAATAAATTTTAATATAAAAACTTTCGTAGTTTGATGAATACATTAGAATGTAAGCGGGTTAACTACAAACCTTGTTTGTGTTGGAAGAACACCAACGTTTCATCGCTTAACGAGGGACTTCTTCAAGGTGAGTGTGGTTCGCGTAGCGCCTGTACTGCATCCGTTAGGGATGAAACGTTAGTGTTCTTCTAACACAAACTAGGTTCGTAGTTAACCTGCTTAAATACTACTGAATTCATCAAACTACGAAAGTTTTTTTTTGCCTATTTATTTAATAGTAGACGCATAGTTCGCGCACTTAGCTGGTATCAAAATAAATATCCATAACGCAATAAATTTAATAAAAATAAGGCATTTTAAGATATTTTCTTCTCATTTTCCTCTAGCGAAATAACTTTATTTCGTTAAGTTCAAATGTGTCCGTATGGTGCCGGCTTAGAATTTCCAGCACCCCAATTCTTCCCGCGGGTGTCGTAAGAGGCGACTAGGGGATATCCACCGGGGGCGGGCAGCCGCGCCTTCTGCAGAAGAGCTATATTGACCTGCGATCCCCAAACCGCATGCCCAGCGTGGAGATTATGGTTACCCCCTATGATGAATACTGCGATTAAAAGTCCAGCTGTGGGTTAGTATAGGGCTATAGGCTGTAGATGAAGAAGTCATTTTTGGATCTTTTCCCGCCATTACCTTGTAGCCAAAAACGTTCATTTACTTTTTAAATACATTCTGACGTGTTTAAAAGCCTTCAACGGTTATGCATAATATGACCAAAACTCATATGAGAATCACCCCTTTTCGGCTTAGTATTCCCTTTCCGTGGCACCCTGTCTAAGGATATTTTAAATAAATACGCAAATTGAATCCTCACTTTACAGCAGACAATGGGTTGCAACAAAGGTTGTCCAACATAGTTTGCTTTTTTATTAGGCTAGCTAGAAATCTAAATTATTTAGTTCCACATAAGAGTTTTATATATATTATAATAGATAGAATGTGCCTATTTCTGTTTGTTGTTTTTCAGGTACCTGGTAACCCATCGCAATAAAAGACACCCAAGTTTGTCAGCCATCAGAAAATACATCTGTACGCAGTGCAGCTTTACTTGTGGTAGTAAAACTGCTCTGACTAAGCATATGGAGGTAAGTAACCACTGATTATATAGCAAAACTAGCTGCAGCCCGTGGCTTCGCACACTTTTTTGAGATAAAAATAGTCCATGTTCGTCCCCGAGATAGTATCTACTCCCTGCCAAATTTCACTGTGATCCGTTCAGCCGTTTAAGCGTGAAACGGTAACAGACAGACAGAGGTACTTACGAATTTATAATATTAGTATGGACTAGTATAATATTATAATATCTGTGGTATGGATTATTATAAAAAAATCAAATAATATCGCAATTTTTTTTACAATTTCAATGTTTCCCCTGTAGGTGGTGCCAACGGAGCTAGAATCCGTAGGAAGTCGCAGAGATTTTCGACTCCTAGGTATGTCACTTGACTTCGTGGTTAGCACATTCCGGTACTGACGGAAGGATGCGGGTTCAAGTCCCGTCGAAGTCGAAAAGTTTTGCGATGTTATTTGATTTCTTAGAAATTACCCTGAGTGTGGGGTTACGCACTATAATAACAAAAAGTTTGGATTATTATATTATTGCAAAATTAACATTATTATCAAGAATTTCTGAAAGTTAAAATTGATAAAAATACCCTTGCCTCTTCGTCTCTTCTTTACTGTCTACATACCGAAGCGACATAAATCAAAAATATCACTTCATTTCCCTGTCAGTGTATAATTTTAGAATTTGACCTTTTCTTACTGTGTGTTTATTGTAATCCTATTAATACCATAAATGCGAAAGTTTGTGAAATGTGAAACTTTGTTACCTAGGATCTCAAAAACTACTGAACGGCCAAGATGAAATTTGGCATACACTTAGAACGTGGCCTAACTTAAAAAATAGGCTACTTATTATGCCGAAAATATGCGTGCGAAGCCGCGGGCAGAAGCTAGTAGTATTATAATGGTGTCAATTCAGATATTGCCTGAACTAAACTAATATGACTCCATCCTATTTTATTTCGATTCGTCTGAAAGGGATGGCTACATTTTTAGTCCTATCAAATTAGTTTAGTTTATTTTCGGCGACTTCTGAATTGACACCAATATCTGTGCTTTAGTCTACATACCGAAGCGATAGAAATCAAAAATAGGTATCACTTTATTTTCCTATCAGTGTATAATTTTAGAATTCGACCTTTTCTTAGTACCCCTTAGTACTCTTAGTGTACCCCCATTTTATTGTAATTAAAAATAAAATCATAAATACCATTTATTTATCATTTTGATTTTATTCTGTACAATCCACACAGCACCATCTAGCTAGCCCATATATATGAATTATTCCCATCTGTCTCTCTGCTCTGTCCCTCTAGGGCCTAGAGTCTAGGCGGACAAATGGGGAAAAAAAGTTCGATCCGTCACCCTTTTTGCAATGGTGGGACATATGAAACTTTTACTAACTGAAAATGTTCTATCTGTCCCCCTGTTAGTCACGACGTGACGGATCGGACAATAAATAAATTTTTATGTTTATGTTAGTTTATTATATTACTAGCTGCATTCTTACTACCCGTTGTCCTATTACCCGTTTTCCTGTAAGAATGAAACATTTTCCAGTGGTAAAAAGAAGCCTATGTTCAGTAGGAATAATGTGGGCTTCTAATGGTAAAAGAATTTTTCAAATCGGTCCAGTAGTTTCGGAGCCTATTCAATACCAACAAACAAACAATCAAATCTTTCAGATCGCTCACAGTGATAAGGCCGCCTTTGTACTTCGTCTACTCTTATCATTTATTTCTGTATTGTTATTTGTCTTTTTGTGGTACGATAAAGTATTATCTATCTCTCTATCATCTAGTACCCATAACACAAGCTCTGCTTAGCTTGGGGCTAGATGATGCTGTGTGTGTTATCCAGCAATATTTATTTATTTAATTACAATTCACAGGATCACGTACAAGACGCACCAGAATTCAAGCTATTATGCGATCTCTGCGGCAAGACTTTCTCCCGGATCGACCATCTTACGAACCACAAGAATGGAACGCATTACGGAATCAAACCACATTCTTGCAGGTTAGTTCATATGTTTGGTTTAAAATTTTTGTAAGGTAGGTATATAATAATATAAAATGAAATAAATAAGTAAATAAATAATGCTGGAAAATTCACACAGCAATACCTGGTCCCAAGCTAGGCAGAGCTTGTGTTTTGGGTACTCTAGATAACTGATATACTTAATACAATACACTACATAGATAGATATTTTTTACTATACATAGAAAACATCCAGAACGCCCTGGACAAATGTCTGCATACCGTACAAAAATTTGTTCTGAGGCGGGAATTGCAATTTCCTGCGTCGCAGGCAGACCTTCGCCCGCATCGCCATAGAGGTCGTCAAATAAGGCTAACTGTTTTAAATATAAGGCTAACGGTTTTAAAGATGATGCATGTAGACAATAACAAAAATCGGTTCACTATTGACGTTAAAATCGGTGAACATACATAAAGACTTACATTGACCTACCTCTTTTTTCTGAAGACGTTTTAAAAATGTATTGCATTTCTTTACAGTGTTTGCAACAAGCAGTTTCTAAAGAAGTTTAACCTAACGGTTCACGAGAGGACGCACACGGGCGAAGGCAGGCACCTCTGTTTGTATTGCGGAAAGTTCTTCGCACAGAAAAGCACCCTGTATCGGCATCAGAGGAAGTAAGTTTGCTTTTTTGATAGGAAACCAGCATTGCTCAACTTTTCTACTGCAACTCTACATTAACCTTTTAACCTCGACTCCCCCTGTTTTCGAAAAACGCTATAAACGTCGCTTTACGTCTAGTGGTAGAATGCTTTTGATTACGTTGATACGGGTTACTTCTTCTCAGTTTTGGAGAACCTAGGTAACAAAAATTTCACATTTCACAAACTTTCGCATTTATAACATTAGTAGGATATTGTAAACTTAAGTGTGCAGAGCTTTAGTCGGCTCTAACGACACATTTTTTCCAAGTTTCCATACTGCCTCCTCCATCTTTTGGGGATTTAAGTAAAACAAACTAAACAAGTCAAGTACGAGTATATGTTATGGTTATGATGATGAAGCCGATGATATATAACAAAATGCAATATTTAGTGATACCATTTTCTTTTTCTTTCAGACGCCATCCCGATGAATACGATCGTACAAAAGCATCGAGGCTACCAACAGCGGATCTATGATATATTTCATAACATTATTTTAATATTTTTACTAGTTCCTGCCCGCGTCTTCGCACGCGTTGTTTCCGGGTCAATTATCTTAACAAATTTATTTTAGTTCATCACCTGTGTCATTGACTCGCAAATATTTTGTTATCTTAGAAAATTTAACTAAATACGTAATATAATTTAGTTGCATACCAACCTATATTGTAAAGAGTGTGTCCATAGCCAGTGACGCGTCTACGCTAAGGTGCCTCGGAAGACCAGCGCTGCAGCTGTTTTTAAGCTCCTACAGCACACGCTGAGTGTATTGTTATATATATTGTTGTTTCTTTTTAATTCTTTTTTTATCATTGTATTTTCTTGTGTGTTGTGAACCAATAAAAATTATGTCATCTTAAGTAAACAAAGATCTAATTATTGTTCTATGGATGCGTTTTAAGGTTATTTCTGTACCATGGGAACTGTTCACTAACAATCAAAGTACAAGTATGTAATGATAAAAATAAAACAATACCTATTACGAGATTATCTAGTTTTTTTTCTCATCTTTGATTATCTTTCAAGTTTCAAGTGTTTTATTGCTTTCATGTTGTACAAAGATTTATGAATAGATTACAGCTACCAACATGAGCCCGGGTGAGGCACTGCAAAATACATCATTATTTTTAGCTCTTGCGAGCAAAACTAAATAAATTTACTTTAAAAAAAAAATAGAACTGTTGAACCTATAAAAATAAAAAGGTATTAAAAGGTCACTTTTATTTATTATATTTTGAAGAATATTGTTGTTAATCCTAATTGGCCATAGTATGTGTTCCGGAATGAAAAGTCTGAAGTTAACGACAATGAACACAGATGGTCCTAAAATCTAGGAGCGTCACTCGGTCTTGGCCGCTTAACAGTTTAGCTGGTACGGTTGACTGTATCATTCTTATTTTATCCGTTTATTATTTCTCGGTAGTACAGATCACTAGCAAAACTCGATGTCGAATGTTTGCAAACAAACCACCACATAACAACTGAAACTTGCTTGGCGTCGAGTTTCAGACTTATTTGTAAGAAAAATTTAGTGAAGGATCCTTCCTTCACTAAATTTTTCAACTTTCACTTTTTTTCACTTTTCACTCAAATAGACAAGTAATGTTAATTGCGTCTCTTATGACGCGGCAACAGAGTGAATTTTAGATTAAGTATGGGCGGTTGTACAAACATTGTACATCGAGTATGACTAGTGTATAGACCACCTCATGTTAAGAAATGTAGTGTAATCAACCTACCAACTTGGTACATTTTCCTTCTGCACTGTACATTCAATTAAATTACTAAACAAAACAATATCTCTTGTTGCAATTTAAACCAACACTAACAACTATACCTACTCAAGCCATTCTCAAGGCACAATGTTTGTAAACAACTCGACACAAAAATCCTAAATTCCCTATTTGGCGTCGAGTTTGAAAAATAATTGTCAGCATTAGTATGTTACTGTAAGACAGAACTCAAATAGACCAGTGGTTAAAAAAAATCAGTATTAAGAAAGATTTGGATCAGATGAGCTTTAGATTCTTTTAGATTGTTTGCAACAGTCTGCAGTTAGCTCAAATACTAAAACTAATTCTAACAGCGGGGCAATGCAGCCAGCGTCTTGGGGACGCTTCCTACTGGTATTGATATGGATCAGTTGAGCTACCTGTAGATTGTTTGCAACAGTCTGCAGTTAGCTCAAGTGTTTCAATTGTAAATACTAGTTCTAATTTGGAATGATGCTCCGGACTGTGCGTTTATGTTTTAGTGCGCGAGCCCACAGTGCGCCATACAACGACGAACGCTGTAAGAAGGTGCATTCTGAGTGCAGCGAGCTGTCGCTCGGCGTGCTCGTCCACGTCGCGCCGTGCGACTTCGCGTCACTTCATAGGGCGTAGTACGCCCTAGGGCGTTCTTCTGTACGCCCGGCCACAGATATTATAATACTGGCCCGGCGTACAATCGCCGCGCGACAGAACGCCCTGTCTGACTATGAATGGAGTTTATGCGGATGGAAAAAATTAAATAAAACTTTTTTATCAATTACTAATTTTTCTTCCTTCTAGGTAATGAGTAGGTTTTAAAAAACAATGTGTTTTGCCTTTATGGTTTCGTACCCGCAGCGTGCAAACGAAGCCCTATTGCTAAGCCTCCACTGTCCTTCCGTCTCTGTAACTAACTAAAATAAACGAACAACTAGGTACCTATTTCATCAATCAATATATTTATGGATAGGTATCTACTTCACTTAGAAACTCCTGGATCAGCACTTCTATTTTTCCTACCTATCCATAAATATAATTGATTCCGCTGTTTCTTTTAGATTGTTTGCAACAGTCTGCAGTTAGCTCAAGTGTTGTAATTGTAAATACTAGTTCTAATTTGTTTTTATTACTTGATTGTTATTTTCTTTGTTAGTAAAGGTATAATGGCGATGTGTATCCTGCCAATAACCTTTATCTTTTGTATGAGCTGTGTGTGTGTCTTGTCTACTGGTTAACAAAATAAACGGATTTTTACTATTGTTTTATAATTGACAAGAAAATGATTTTTAAATTAAAGCATTTGCTGTTTGTTTACAATATAAATAAATATTATAAATGTTTATTTTGAAACTTATAAATAACTAAATTATTGCATGCTTACTTAAAACTACAGTTTTGACAATGTTGGTACTTGCTCGACAATCCACACAGCATCATCTAGCCCCAACTTAAGCAGAGCTTGAATTATGGGTACTACCTATATGACTGATATTCTTATTGCAATACATTACATACATAGATATTTTTTATTATACATAGAAAACCCGGAACACCCAGAACTAATATTTGCAGATCGTACCAACATTTGTCCCGAGGCGGGAATCGAACCCGCAACCTCCTGCGTCGCAGGCGGACCTTCGCCCGCTGCGCCACAGAGGTCGTCAAGCATTTAACTTAGTTTATAGCTGGTATAATGTCCTTGATTCGTTCACTTGAGCGCGGTTGACTTTGGTTTTCCGTCTCTAGTCAGTTTCAGATGGACCAGGTTTGTGTGTGTTCGCAGTTGAGAGCTCTGTAATAGAAATACAACAATTAAAAAACAATATTAGCATCAGTGAGTTTTACTACAGTAATCACTTCATTGATTTCCACCACCCCAACTCTTCCCGCGGGTGTCGTAAGTGGCGACTAAGGGATATCCACCGGGGCAGCAGCGCGTGCAACAATTCTGCCACGTACGGCGATCCCAAACGCCCAATGATGGGATAGTGGGCATTCCCTCATGAGATGAAAGCCAATAAGGCACTTATCAGGGGAAGGTCTGCGTCCAGCAGTAGACTAATAGAGGCTGTTGAGGTGATTGAAAAGGTCCTAGCTTGGTTGTGGGGTGCTAATAACTAATATTTATAATCTTTTATTTTTCTTTTTCTCGATTTTTTGCGTGCGCAGTGTTTCACGATTAATATTGAACTAGCGACTCGCCCCGGCTTCGCACGGGTGTAATGCTGATACTTAATATACTACAGAATCGGCCCCCCAGCCGGTACCGCTGTACCGCTATATCCCTGCATTTTAAATCTGTGATATCTTCAAAGTATGTGTATATTTACGACATCAGATTAGAAACCTCTAAAATTATCAGTGTTTCTCTATTATATTATGCATGTATTATACATATATACCTCCCGCTTGAATTATTCTATCTATAAAAAAACCGCACTAAAATCCGTTGCGTAGTTTTAAAGATCTAAGCATACATAGGGACAGACAGGAAGCTTCGTTGTTTTATACTATGTAGTGAAGAGAAAGAATGATGAATGAATGGAACGAACACAAGAATGAATGCATGAATAAACGGGTTACAGATACAAAATAAAATTAATGTTTTAACAGTGATGTTGAGGATTATCATCATCTATCCGAAGTACATCAAATCCATAAAAAGGACTATCTCTGCCGCGTACTGATTTTTGTAAACGACATTACAGAAATACAGTTTATCGGATATTTATCGCGTACTTTTCGTTATTACATCCCCTACGTTTCTTAAGACGTCATCAATTCTCGGCTGTAACTCCGAGTACATCTAGTCACCCCGTGACCACGATCGCTGTAGAAGCGGAAATAATAACAAAGGGTACGCGATAATCATTAAATATGCTTAAGAATGCATTCTAAGGTTTTCGAACAACTGACGCGTGACGTTTGGTCTGGACTGGTAACACACCCCACACTAAACACGTCATTCTTGTTCAGGTTGAGTTTTCACTGACGCGGAGCTGGGCGGAGTGGAGCGGAGAAGAGCAGTGAAAAGTGACAAGTGTGGAAACAGTTGCTTCCGTTTCGTGCCCTCCACTGGGCACCACAGCCTGCTCGACTCCGTTCTCCGGCTCGGGGCCGCGTGGGCATATATTTTATTTGAAAGTCCGCTCTGCTCCACTTTCACTGTTTCCACTGATGCGGAGCGGAGATTTCGAGCACTGTGAGGTCAATTCACGGTTCGCTCCTCTCCACTCCGCCCCGCTCCGCGTCAATGGAAACGCACCATTACCCCTACCACGGGTAACACGTCGATCTGACGGAGACGGGTCCGATGGCGTGTGCGTGCGTCGTGTGTTTATAATGTGGTTCTGGTCATAGAAAGTTTGTCGGTTGGCGTGGCGTGTCAATATTGTGTTTCCGGCTTAATGAAACAACAGAAAAAGGAATTACCTGTACGAATTGCGAAGGACAGTGCTTGCAGCGATAAGGCCGCTCACCCGTGTGCGTCCGAATGTGCGACTTCAGGATAGAGTTCCGCTGCAACAAATAATATATTCAAATACACATTGTAGCTACTAAGTCTTCATCATCATCATCCGCCTATATCAGTCCACAGCTGGACATAGGCCTCTCCTAATGAGCGCCATAGCGCCCTGTCTTCAGCTTGCCGCATCCAGCATTCGCAGTCTTTCGCAGACCGTCATCCCACCTGGCCAGAGGGCGTTCTACACTACGTTTGCCGTCCTCGACTCTCTTAAGACCCTCGCCTACGGCTCGGTTCTCAATGGCGCCTCGGCGGTAATCACCAATGTTACACACTAGTACCATAATGTACTATTATCTACACTAATGTTATAACATTCTACTTATGTTTCCAATACTTGACTTATAATGACTACTGTTATAGCGCAGTTAGCAAAACACTCAATTTAAGCAATTTCACATGATGTTATAATATCCACATCGATATCGTAAAATCTCATTATAACATCAATAAAACGCGACCAATTAACCTGGCGAGCCTTATGTCAAAATCCTCGTACAAGTTGTATAAAATTTTGATATTAGGCTGGCTTTTGAAAACAGTTGGGTTATACGTGAAAACTTCGTCGAAACTACTAAACTTACATACACAAAACTCTTTGGTAAGATCTTGTGCCAATTAAATAAAAAAAGAACAGCGCGCGCTCGTTCCTGATTGGCCCTGCGCGAGCAGCTGCGCTCTCATTGGTTAGATATTAATGGCGGCAAGTTCACTGTGACAATACACGTACGCGTGAATTTAATGTTTCGCAATGTGTTTTGTTTTTAAAATACAAATTAAAAGTTAAAAATGGATAGCGAGGTGGGCTAAATATTCTATGCTCAAGTCCACACTGAGTATCTACAACAATATTGATATCACGAAGTATTCAAAAGTCATAGCGTTCCTGAAACGCAGTTCAGAAGGACACAAGGGAAAAAAGTCCTTGACGTTTACATCAGGTCAAATAAAGATGTTCCTGGAAGATTCACAAGATATTTTGTATCTTTTTGAAAAGGTAAGTGTATTTTAGTTCTGTTATTTAATCTACCTAGTACTTACGTACTACACACGCAAGTTATCTAGACACTCCGTTTAAGCGCTTTGTGTATAAATTTGGTAGTAGGTACCTACACTTTACTACTTCATAAATCATAGTTTTTGCCTTGGCTATGTACCTCAAGCTTATTATATCGTTTATTGTTACAGGTTGCACTAATCTTCGGCATAATGGGGGCATGCCGAAGGCAAGAGCTATACAACATCCAGTTCGATGAAGTCTCTAACATAGACGACAGTACAATCATGGTGAAAGTTTTATATATTCCGACTCCGTCTACGAGCTCTACTGCTTGCCCCGCGGCCGCTACAGCTGCTGGATCAATAATTAACATTAACTTTCAAAATTGTACCATCCAAAATTTGAACAATTATTATAAATAAACTATTGTCAGCTTTTACTCTTGTTGTTTGATTAATTGCATTAGTGAAGATAAAGTAGTGTATGCAACTGCATATATAACACGGGTATTAAAACACTCGTTACTATTATGAAACTCGCTACGCTCGTTTCATAAACTCACACTCGTGTTTTAATACCCTTCATTATATGACAGTTGCATAAACTACTATTTTGTACTTCAGGTGTTTAGATACTCACATGAAATACTTTGTCACACAGCGTACAGGGGTACCGCCGCTCCTTTCTGTACCCCTCGTGGGTGTACATCTTGTGTTCCCGCAGCGACCAGTTGTTTAGATACTCACATGAAATACTTTGTCACACAGCGTACAGGGGTACCGCCGCTCCTTTCTGTACCCCTCGTGGGTGTACATCTTGTGTTCCCGCAGCGACCAGTTGTTTAGATACGCCTGAGGGACAATAACTCGGGATTAGCATAGACGTTGAATATAAATTAAAATTAAATTCAATAGTCCTTCTGCGACGCAAGAGGTTGCAGGTTCGATTCCCACCTCGGAACAAATTTGTGTACGATCTGCAGAAATTTGTTCCGTTGGTCTGAGTGTTTTTTAAGTATAATAAAAAAAATAGATTTATGTACATAATGTATTTAATATATCAGTTAGTACCCATAACACAAGCTTTGAATAGCTTACTTCTAGGCTAGATGGTGCTGTGTGGATTGTCCAGCATTATTTATAATAAACGATAATTAATAATAAATAAATAAAAAAATAATAATGCTGGACAATCCACATAGCACCATCTAGCCCCAAAGTAAGCTACTCAAAGCTTGTGTTATGGGTACTAGATAACTGATATATTTAATACATTATTTACATAGACAGATATTTTTTTATGATACATAGAAAACACCCAGACCAACAGAACAAATTTCTGCAGATCGAACACAAATTTGTTCCGAGGCGGGAATCGAACCCGCAACCTCTTGCGTCGCAGGCGGACTCTCGCCCGCTGCACCACTGAGGTCGTCAATTAATAAGCGATTAGAGGAGGCTTGCGATACCGGCTACCAATATAGGCTGTTGACGTGAGCAGAGCTGGTACTTACTCTATCACATTTATCGCAGGCATACGGCCTCAAGTTAAGGTGTACGCTGTTCACATGCCGCTCCAAGGCTCTGCGGCAGGAAAACCGCTTCTCACATTGATCACAGGAGACACTGGAATAAAAGAACAAAATTAAAAACTCTCCGACAGATTTTCATGAAACATGGCTAAGAACACTCGGGATAAAATTTTCTATGACACAAACTAAAAACTAAACGAAAATCGGTTCATCCGTTTGGGAGCTACGATACCACAGACAGATACACAGATAGACACGTTAAACTTATCTACTACACCCCTTTCTTTTTGCGTCGGGGGTTAAAAAAGCCGCCAAGCTATTGCAATTTTTTTAAATTAAATATAATTACATGCTGTTTGCATGTTAGTTTTATGAAACTTATAAAACAAACATGAAATAAAAATTATATAAATTAAATGGAAATGTTATAGTAAAATATTATAAATGATAAATATGATTAAATAGTTAATTATTATTGTATACATGAATGAAAAATAAATTGTTATATGTGTTAAAAATAAATTGTTATATGGTCATCCATCACTCTCACAATAGAGCAGACAAACTGACATTAGATCTTTTCATTCGTCCGCAAATATGTCAGAGTCTGGGAGAGTCTTACTCTTACAACTTCTATGATTTTTTTATCTCTCTACTTTTCTAAATTCTAAATTTAACTATGCCTTATGTAAATCTATATATATAAAAGAAAGTCGTGTTAGTTACACCATTTATAACTCAAGAACGGCTGAACCGATTTGGCTGAAAATTGGTGGGGAGGCAGCTTAGAACCAGGAGACGGACATAGGCTATGATTTATCCCGGAATTACCACGGGAACGGGAACTACGCAGGCGAAGCCGCGGGCAGCAGCTAGTTCATTTATAATAATGATAGAAAGTTGTAATTAGTAGAAGTAGTAGTAGGTTTTTTACCTGTATGTGTTTTTTTTTTGTAAATTTAATTATCCTGCAGTTTCGAGTTATTTTCCTTTTGATTTTTAGTTTTGTTAATTTTTTTTTGTAAATAGTGTACAATACATAGAGTTTATTGCTCACTCTACGAACAGACGAACCTTGGCAGAAATGTGTCAAACCAGATGCAGAAGCCATTAGAAAAGAAGTTGAAGTTGAGGGCGCAATACGCGCCATTTTGTGAAAAAGATTGGGATCTTAGAAAGAAATGCCTTTTGAACTTAGTACCACATACACCAAGTTTCCATATTATGAAACACGTTGTGCCGAACACCCTGTATTATACTCTAGCCTCGATTTATTTCTAGATCCGCTTCCTGCTTGCTGTTCTCAATACAAGATTTTTAGTGTTCTAAGAAAGTCTTTTCATTTCGTCCATCACATGCACTTCTGTATTTTTAAACTTACCGTAAATCTGCGTTGAAGACATGACGAGAAGCAGTTTTGAGATGGTGCGCCAGGATTTTGTCGGATTTGAAGCTTCTGCAATAAAATTATTACTTTTATCTACACTAATGTTATAACATTCTACTTATGTTTCCAATACTTGACTTATAATGACTACTGTTATAGCGCAGTTAGCAAAACACTCAATTTAAGCAATTTCACATGATGTTATAATATCCACATCGATATCGTAAAATCTCATTATAACATCAATAAAACGCGACCAATTAACCTGGCGAGCCTTATGTCAAAATCCTCGTACAAGTTGTATAAAATTTTGATATTAGGCTGGCTTTTGAAAACAACTGTTTTCAAAAGCCAGCCTAATATCAAAATTTTATATATAAATACATTGAACTACTATTACTAGCGTATGGAACGGACACCCGCGAACAACAACTTTGCGCCATGAGTTGTTGCCGGCCGGCAACAACTCATTTAGTCGTTCGCCTACGCCCATCGTGACACCACATGCGAATAAAACCAAATTAAAATGCCGTCTTGCTTGTTAAAAACGTCTAAAAATTAATCAAATGCGAAGAAAAAAGATAGTGGCTTGACTTATCATCGGTAAGTAAACCGAATATCAACTAAAACCAACCAAAATTAATTTTTGTACATTATTTTCTATTGTACCTGACATTTTGTTTGAAAATCATAGATTAAGAAAAGTGATTCGTACAGATGGGATGTGTAGGTACCTACTAAAGGTTGGTGACAAAGGTTTAACTGATTATTATTTTTAACTCTTATAGACGACCTCCGTGCCGCAGCGGGCGAAGGTCCGCCTGCGACGCAGGAGGTTGCGGGTTCGATTCCCGTCTCGGAACAAATTTGTGTACGATCTGCAGAAATTTGTTCCGTTGGTCTGGGTGTTTTCTATGTATGTATATTAAAAAATATCTATCTTTGTACTGTATTGTATTAAGTATATCAGTTATCTAGTACCCATAACACAAGCTCTGCTAGCTTGGGGCTAGATAATGCTGTGTGAATTTTCCAGCATTATTTATTTATTACTCACCCTATGCCGTCTGTCTGATCAGTAACAGTAGTTACCTACCTACGGTAGGTATCTTTTGCAACCGTCATTATAAACTAAAGCTGTTTTATACCTAGGTAGGTAGGTATATTGTCGTCTGAACAAATATCTAAAGTTTTATAAATTTGCAATAGATCGATTGGCGACCTCTGTGGCGTGGTGGGCGAAGGTCCGTCTGGGACGCAGGAGGTGGGTTCGATTCCCGCCTTGGGACAGATGTGATAAAGTGTGGGGTCTAGTTAGTGCAAGTACCTACTGCATTCAAATTCAGTTTTGATGCACAATCTGTCTGAAGTGTCCCTTCTGCGGTACTTGTGGGCGGGGCCGAGCGCGCCCCGCGCAGGCATCAAGTTGCGACACATTTTTTGTTTGGTTTAGCTACTCTAACTACTTACAACTCACTGTATAAATAGTTTCGACGAAGTTTTCACGTATAACCCAACTGGGTTATACGTGAAAACTTCGTCGAAACTACTAAACTTACATACACAAAACTCTTTGGTAAGATCTTGTGCCAATTAAATAAAAAAAGAACAGCGCGCGCTCGTTCCTGATTGGCCCTGCGCGAGCAGCTGCGCTCTCATTGGTTAGATATTAATGGCGGCAAGTTCACTGTGACAATACACGTACGCGTGAATTTAATGTTTCGCAATGTGTTTTGTTTTTAAAATACAAATTAAAAGTTAAAAATGGATAGCGAGGTGGGCTAAATATTCTATGCTCAAGTCCACACTGAGTATCTACAACAATATTGATATCACGAAGTATTCAAAAGTCATAGCGTTCCTGAAACGCAGTTCAGAAGGACACAAGGGAAAAAAGTCCTTGACGTTTACATCAGGTCAAATAAAGATGTTCCTGGAAGATTCACAAGATATTTTGTATCTTTTTGAAAAGGTAAGTGTATTTTAGTTCTGTTATTTAATCTACCTAGTACTTACGTACTACACACGCAAGTTATCTAGACACTCCGTTTAAGCGCTTTGTGTATAAATTTGGTAGTAGGTAGGTACCTACACTTTACTACTTCATAAATCATAGTTTTTGCCTTGGCTATGTACCTCAAGCTTATTATATCGTTTATTGTTACAGGTTGCACTAATCTTCGGCATAATGGGGGCATGCCGAAGGCAAGAGCTATACAACATCCAGTTCGATGAAGTCTCTAACATAGACGACAGTACAATCATGGTGAAAGTTTTATATATTCCGACTCCGTCTACGAGCTCTACTGCTTGCCCCGCGGCCGCTACAGCTGCTGGATCAATAATTAACATTAACTTTCAAAATTGTACCATCCAAAATTTGAACAATTATTATAAATAAACTATTGTCAGCTTTTACTCTTGTTGTTTGATTAATTGCATTAGTGAAGATAAAGTAGTGTATGCAACTGCATATAACACGGGTATTAAAACACTCGTTACTATTATGAAACTCGCTACGCTCGTTTCATAAACTCACACTCGTGTTTTAATACCCTTAATTAATGACAGTTGCATAAACTACTATTACCTACAGTTACCAAACATGATGTAGGTACCATATATGTTTGTAGTTGTTACTACACAAATAAAAAAATAAAAAATAACTTTATTTAGGTAATTTCAGTTGGTTTTATTAGATACTTAGGTTAAAACCTACTTTAATAAGACCAACTGAAATTCAATAAAGTTTTTATTATTTAAGTGCAATGGGCGGCCTTATCGTTCACCTCACCTATGCATTGTTATTGGACATTCAAAGCTCGTCTCGGTTCCTGGTGTCACCAAGACCGGTTCAGACTGAAAACCAGCGACGTTTTGTACCCCGGTTCAAAACAGCATAAAGCCGAGACTCGAGACTAATCCGTTTTGGCTCACCTCGGCAGCACTGGCACACATGACAAGTATGTCACGAGTAGGTTAGGTTAGTGTGCATATTGTACTTATATAACTTTTAGAATCTAAGCAATTATTTGTATTCCTAGTCATAAGTTTTAATTCTAATTTTGTTTTTTTTTTATACCTACCTACTTATGTTTGAATGTATCTACCTCACCGAGTAGGGTATCAAATTAAAGGTACCTATTGGTTTGTACATTGCAAAACAGTTTTTGTAACTGAGAGAGTAGAGTACACACTTTTTGAAATATTTTAAATAAAGTCAATAAATTGACTTAATCTCCGCCTATGCAGAGCGATCAATATAGCGAAAATGTAGTTTGATACTTACTATTTTTAGGTAGGTATTCATCAAATAGCGTCTCTAAATGGTACCTTTAGTACATGTATGTATAATAGACAAACGTTCGAAATCCTCGGCGCTACAAGCTTCGCCCACGTGGCAATTTATTTTTCTAACTTTCTTAATTTTGAATTTTTTTTAAGGTCTGTTGGCCGTCTTAAGAACCTTCTCCTACCAGTAACAAACATAACAAAAAGAGAATTAGTGAAATTGGTCCATCCGTGCACGCGTGATGCCGTGACCAAGGGAAATAAGGATTCATTTTTATATACAGGGTTCATGGTAATTCACTGACACTGCGTGACCCGCAGGTTCTGTCTATTACCACGAACACAATTCTTAAATTCGATATAGGTAGTAGTATCCATTCAATAATCATTCTTTTGGAAGACTTTTTAATTGATTACTACAGGTGATTCACATAATAACAAGAATTAAGACCTGCCGTCTTCACGGACGTGTTCGTAATGATGGGCAGAACCTGCAGTTTACGCAGTGTCAGTGAATTACCAATAATCCTGTATATGGATTTAAGGCGCTGCCTCCCCTCACACTAGCGCCGCCACCTATTTTATCTAATTATTACGTTTAAGAAAGGAATTTCCAAAAATTACGTAAGCCAGTTAGTGATACCTATTAAAAGCTTTTTTTAATGTCTCTGTAATAGTTTTATTTTGTACTAGTTGGTGCCCGCGACTTCGTCTGCGCAGGATTAGTATTTCGGGTAGCTTATATTATCTACTTAAAATACCAGAAGCGATAAAAGTACCTATTTTCATGTAGGAATAAAATTTATTACTACCAAATGATGTGCATTTGAAATAAATTATCAATTCTTCTTGTAGTTATGGTTCACTATTTTGGCTATAATGGCTTACACATTTTGGCTATAATGGCTTACACATGAGATAAAGATATGTACTGAGGCGGGCTTTTTTGTAGGACTATTTAAGATAAGCATTTCTATCATACATTACATATGTGTAACTCTAGCGGTTTTGCCAGCGAACGCCAGAATAGCTCGATTTTTTCCTACTTACTTGACACTTATCGTCATACTAGTATTTTATAAGTGCGCGAGCTGCAAGCAGCTCGCGGCGGTGGCTGTCACAGTGTTCGTTTTTAATTGTATTCGCCTTTTCGTAACCTACGTCTTTGATTTTTTCGAAATTGATAACCAAGAGTGGAGACTGCGATTAAAGAATGTCAGCCATCTTGGATTTTGAAATGGAAATCTTTTTCGTAATCTACACTGTCGAGTTAGTTGAAAACGATATCCATATCAAGTTCTTGGATGGGGTAGGGAGTTCAGGGGGGCTGGGCGTGAGGGGTCACAGTAATTGTAAAGATTCATTAAAATCCATTCTGTAGTTTTTACGTGAAAGAGTAATAAACATCCATCCATCCACACTTACAAACTTTCGCGTTTATAATATTAGTAGGATAGTTAAGGCAGAGATTCGAAGTTGCCCTTGGTGGCCACCAAACTCTATTTTCGAATCTCTGTCCAAATTACACAAAATATATAACTATTACAGAGGCATTAAAAAAAAGCTTATAATAGGTATCACAAACTGGCTAACGTAATTTTTGGAAATTCCTTTCTTAATCGTAATAATTAGATAAAATAGGTGCCGGCGCTAGTGTGAGGGGAGGCAGCGCCCTAATATTATATAATATTACCTATCACACTCCACGCAGTAGTAAGGCCGGCTCTCCGTACACATAGTGACATGGTTCTTCAGAAGATTTGGCTCTTTGAACGCCAGGCCGCAGTGTTGGCATACATGGCGCTTACGATACTTGTATGGCACGCCATCTGGAGGGTGTTTTCTAGAACAGAACGAACTAGTTTCAGCCCGCGGCTTAGCGTAAAATCACGCGTGGTTTCTATGGAAAACTTTTAAGGGCTAATTCTATCCCATGGGAACTGATGTGTTATGCCAGGTAAAGACAACGTGACACTCAGGTGAATTATACAAGTACGCTGGAAAGAATTTATTATATTTATTTATTTTTGATCACCAACATAGTGTACACTAAAACTAGCTTAGGTTACCTTAATAAAATCGGGTCAAGTTTTTTGACACTTGACACGATATTATTATTTATTTTATTTGTGCTTGCATGTACATTCGTTCTTAGGTCTAAGTGAATGGTTAGTTAGGTTTTTGTCATTAGCTATGTACATTCACACTGGAAGGGCACTTCGAAAACTGAGTTCGACTTTATTTACATGTATTGATACATGTAAATAAAGTCGAACTCAGTAGAGTCAATAGAGTTTAAAATACTTACATAATTAAAACGTTATGATATTATGATGCCTATAAAATTATAGGGGAAGACAGCATGTTAAAAATAATCATGGGCGATTAACATTCTGACAAAATTTACCAAAGAGCTAAGACTCTGGTTACATAGCAAAAATTGTCATAATATGAATTTATAAACTGAGATTGTTGGACTGATTATCACAAAAAAAAATACATATGTATAATTCTGACTAGCTGACCTATTAGTATTATTATATCTGTGCCTATGTAAAATATTATATACAGAAAAATCACAGTCAAAGAATAGAAACAAATTAGACTAGTATTTACAATTGAAACTAATTAATTATAGTGATAAATCATCACCATCATTATCAGCCTATATTAGTCCACAGCTGGACATAGGCCTCCCCTAATGAGCGCCATAGCGCCCTGTCTTCAGCTTGCCGCATCCAGGATATGCCTGCAATCTTTCACAGATCGTCATCCCACTTGGCTGGAGGGCGTCCTAAACTACGTTTGCCGAGTCGTGGTCTCCACTCAAGAACACGTTTACCCCAGTCGGTTCTTCGCGAGATATGGCCGGCCCACTGCCACTTCAGCTTGCTAATTCTTGTATAATAATAATATAATTATAATATCTATGTTGATAACGTTGGTTCTCTTTCCTTTTGAGGTACGGAACCCTTAAAATCAATTAGTTAATAAAAAAAATATTATGGAATATTCCATACGCAATGACAGTTGTTAATTGTGCCGATTCAAAGTGCCCTCGACCGTCTCTGGTATAAAATAGATATTTGTCGAGGCGTACCTACTTAAAAATGTCATCAACGTTAATTTTAGTTCCATGGAAAACAAACATTACATTTTTTTATTTGTAAACAGTTTGGATATTAGAATATGCAAGTATGGACATTTTTACAACCTCACACAATATTAAAATGGATGGATGTTTGTTACCTCTTCACGCCAAAACTACTGAACGGATCGGAGCTGAAATTTTGCACACATGTAATTCTAATCCTGGAATCAAACATAGGCATACTTTTTATCCCATAACTCAGTTCCCATGGGATAGATTTATTTATTTATTTATAAATTACCTTTGAACGTTTGCATAGAAACAACGCGTTCTAAGCCGCGGGCAGAAGCTTGTATTATAAATGCGAAAGTTTGTGAAATGTTAAATCTTTGTTACCTAGAATCTCTACCTACAATAGCCTATGTTTGATTCAAGGCTTAGAGCGAAGCGTGTCTGCATCAAGTCTAGCAAAATTTGCGTTTCTGTCAGTATATCCGTACTCCTCTACAGGTCGTAATTTACAACCGCTCGGTACGAAACTTTGTGTACAGATTCTACGATTTTATAGATTTTTTTTTGACGTCGTGGTTTTTTGATTAAAGGAGTACTTCCTCCAAAAAAAAGCAAAAACAATATCTCCAGTTTCGGTGATCTGATTTCGATGATTATATTTTTAATTGAAAGGTAGTAACTTTAAATTGTTCTCATCAAAATTTGGTAAAGATCTGATGAGGATTTTTGGCATGAGGAGCAGAATATTGAGCGAGCCGTCTCGCTAAAAGCAGGCAGAGAGTTAGGAACAATTTTTCTACCCATGTAAGGCAAAAAGTTGATTGGTGAAACGAGTAAGTAAGGTATCTTGTTACAAATTAACATTTCCTATGCCCTAAGGGCAAGTTCTCACCATATACCTACCTACAAACAGAAATTATAAAAAACATGGTAGGTACCTACTAAAGATGCGCGACTGCGAATGATCTGGCTAGTCGAATGATCTTCGACTACTAATTTACTCATTCGACTTTAATATTAGTAATATACTAATCTTCTAAGACGAACGACATCTACTAATTAGTAATTACTAATGCCTCTACGAATTGATCGAGGTGTCGAATAACGAATTGAGTTCGACTGCCCGACTCGGGCAGTCGCCATTACTAATCGAATTAGTTACTAATTTGGTTAGTTATGGCGAGAGGCGTCGAATAACGAATTGACTTCGACTGCCCGACTCGAGCAGTTGCCATTACTAACCAAATTAGTTACTAATTTGCCCTAGTCATTCGAATGGTTCGAATGATTTGTGAAGTCGAATAATTCGAATGAAATCATTCACAGTCGCGCATCTTTAGTACCTACCTAAGTATCCCGTTTTAAATAACTTTTAATAAGTAAAAATTATATCTTGAAAAAAAGTAAGTGCCCGCGAGGTCTACTGTTCGTACAACTACTAGTTATTAAATAATCACCTAAGTATATGATTCCGCAGCGTTTCTTTACTGATGAAAGTGAGTTGGCAGGCGTCGCAGGTCACTCTCTCCAGTCTCGAGTGGTACTTCTCGTGGTTGCGGAGGGACACTTTGTTTCTGAAAATAAGCACGTATTTAAAGTCAACAATTGAACAAGAAGAAAACGAAAAATTTAAAAAATCCCTTGACAGTTTTTCATGAAACATGGCTAAGAACACTCGGGATAAAATTATCTATGACACAAACTAAAAACTAAACGATAATCGGTTCATCCGTTTGGGAGCTACGATACCACAGACAGATACACAGATACACAGTCAGACACGTTAAACTTATAACACCCCTGAAAATTAGATCTAAAGCCAAAAGGTAAAGACAGAAAAGACTAAAGACAAAAGGTCTCACTGGAACAAAATAAATTTGATCATTGGATCTACAGATGATAAAAAGTTCTTGTTAGAACCAAATCATCAGAAATGGATCTAAAGTGAAAAAGATTTCTCAATGGAATCAAATGGATCTTGATCACTGGATCTACTGAGAGTAAACGGTCTTTTTCGCACTTTGAAGGGTCAAATGTATCTAAATACAGAAAAAAATATTGAGAAAACCTTTCTTTGTACAACTTTTTTTGTTGATTGTATTTACGAAACTAAAACATTTTTTATTGATTGAGCTTTATTTATTTATCACCAAAAATAAAAAAGAGAAGAAAATACTCACTTGAAAACCTTAGGGCACACCGTGCACTGATGCATAGTGGGTCCAAAACGGCTGTGCCTGGTGGCAAAGTGACTTTTTATGGAGCTATGGCTGATGCGGTAAGTGTCGCATTTCGTACATTTGTAGCGACTGAAAACAAATAAGATGCGGTAAGTCATATCAAATAACACCTCAAAATCTCAACCTTTTATTGAAACGGTTTCATCGTGGTAATGAAAATTATAAACTTACTAAATATGACATTGTTTATGCTTCGCCATTTTCCTTGGTGATTCAAATCTCTGCTTGCAGATGTCACAGAGAACATCGCCTCTACTCTGCAAGAAAATAATCACTCAAATGTAACTATATAAGGAATACCTTGATTCCATACCTACTTACACATCCTACTAATCTTATAAAGCCGAAAGTTTGTGAAATCTGAATTTTTGTAACCTGTGATTGTATGATCTCCAAAACTAATAAACAGATCAAGATGAAATTTCATAATTGACGACTTCCGTGGCGCAGCGGGCGAAGGTCCGCCTGCGACGCAGGAGGTTGCTTACTTTTTCGTGCCTAAACGGCTGAACGGATCTGAATGAAATTTGGCAGGGAGGCAAATGGTATTCCAAGGACCGATCTAGGCTTAAAAAGCGCGTGCGCAGCCGACGGCTGCAGCTAGTATGGTATGGTGATCCAAAAAGCTGCCGCTGCAGCTGTGTGATGCCGGCTTAGAATTCACACCTGGGGCGGTGCGAATTCTAAGCCGGCATCACTCTTCCCGCGGGTGTCGTAAGAGGCGACTAAGGGATATCCACCGGGGGCGGGCAGTGCCCCCTGCAGAACAATTCTACCACCGAACTGCGATCCCAACCCGCATGCCCAGCGTCGGAACTATGGGTACTACCCCCCGTGAGATAAGCGCCAATAAGGCGCTTAACAGGGGGAGGCCTGCGTCGTGCAGTGGACCAATACAGGCAGTTGAGGAAGTGATCCAGAAATACTGGTCCGATTTTGAAAATTATTTCACTAATAAATAGCTACACTATCCCCTGAGTGCGACAACAACTAGTTTCTGCCCGCCACGTCACTTCATATCTTACCAAACTATGTAACTTCATATCTTACCAAACTATGTAACTTCATATCTTACCAAACTATGTAACTTCATATCTTACCAAACTATGTAACTTCATATCTTACCAAACTATGTAACTGCATATCTTACCAAACTATGTAACTGCATATCTTACCAAACTATGTAACTTCATATCTTACCAAACTATGTAACTTCATATCTTACCAAACTATGTAACTTCATATCTTACCAAACTATGTAACTTCATATCTTACCAAACTATGTAACTTCATATCTTACCAAACTATGTAACTGCATATCTTACCAAACTATGTAACTTCATATCTTACCAAACTATGTAACTTCATATCTTACCAAACTATGTAACTTCATATCTTACCAAACTATGTAACTTCATATCTTACCAAACTATGTAACTTCATATCTTACCAAACTATGTAACTGCATATCTTACCAAACTATGTAACTGCATATGCTTATCGAAGCTGGTTTTCAGCATAAACCCCTTGACGCAATCGGCACATCGGTAGGCACTCGAGAGGTAGTAACTGTCGTGAGATCTTTGCTCTCTTTCTTTCATGCACTGCTTCTGTGATACACGTTGTACTATGTATTCTGTTTCGTAGGAGCCTGGAATAAAGCGATTAGGTCCTTTTTAAATGTCTCCAAAGAAATATAATTCAATTCCATTCATGTTTTAAGGTAAAGAAAATATATTTATTTTATCAGAACATAAAGAGAAAGGGATGCATATAAAATAACCTTAAATTGACAGGAAAAATGACTCTACTCATTAGAACCGACTTAAAAATAGTGGAGTACCTCAAAAGGAAAAAAGGAACCCTTATAGGATCACTTAGTTGTCTGTCTGTCTGTCTTTCCGTCTGTCAACCTCCTTTTCTTAGGAACGTGTGGAGGTATGGAGTTGAAATTAACATCGAATGCTCAATTCCAAACCTCTTGGAGCCTGGATATAAATAAAACTTTTAAGTCAACGAAATCAAGAGTTACAGCCTTTTATGTCTGAATATGTTTTATATGTTTTATTGTTGTTATAAATAAATGTCTTTCTATTATATTCTGTAATATTTTAAAATTTTCAAGGGAATCACATGCACACAAAACGTATAGGGTACTTCCCGTACACCTAGAATCATGAAATTTAGCAAGAAGAAAAGTCTTGTAGCACAAGTAAAGGAAAAAATCCGAAAACCGTAAATTTTGATTATATTCTTAAAAAATTACTTTTGGTTCTCGCCATGGACCAAAACCTATAGGGTACTTCCCGTTAACCTAGAATAAAAAATTAAAAAAAAATCTCTCCCTGGACCAAAATGTACAGGGGTACCTACTTCCCGTTGACCTGTATCATGATATTAGGCAAGAAACAAGGTCTTAAAATTAAACGGAACCCTTAGTGCGCGAGTCCGACTCGCACTTCACGTTTTATTTTGTGTATGTTCGCCGATTTTTCCGTCAACTTTGGAACAATTTAAATGATTCTTTTAGTATCGTATAAATAGAGAATAATTCAGGGATAGTCCCATGAAAAAACCGGAGGGATCAGTATTGGTCCCGAAAAACAAATAAAAACATTGTAAATTTTAAGGAATTAATTTTAGTTTTTTAACAACAATGAAATTATTTTATGGTAGTTCATAGTAATTTTATTTGCATCATGTAGGTGGTTCCAATATATAGGTAGACCACACAACTGGTGTGTCTGTAGAATCATGTCACAGTAACAAACGCCAAAAGTGGCATTTGTTGTGTGTATTTGGCGTTTATTTTCTTATTGTGACAAGGTTCTACAGAGACACGCCAGTTGTGTGGTCTACCTATACATTAATATTATAAAGAGGGAAGATTTTTTTTGTATGTTACAACGAATAAACTCAAAAACTACTGAACCGGTTTCAAAAATTATTTCACCTATAGAATGCTACATTATCCCTGAGTGGTAAAGGCTATGTTTAAAAAATATACATATGTCCACCCGTGCGAAGCCGGGATGGACCGCTAAATAAAAATTCTAAGCCGGCACCACATTGTGTCATGGTACAGTCAGCGTCAAATTGATATGAGCAGTCAGTCACCCTGACTGCTCATAATATTAATGTGAAACAAGGAGTAGTAAGATATTTTGAACACCTTGGGTAACAATATGCTGATTCGAACGGCGTATATCAAATTGCTTTTATGTTTTTCAGATCATTTTGACTACTCTAGACGCTCATATCAATTAGACGCTGACTGTACTAGATAACTGATATAGATACCTAGATATTTTTTATTTAACATAGAAAACATCCAGAATACACGGAACAAATATCTACAGATCAAACAAAATTTGTCCCGAGGCGGAATGCGAACCCGCAATCTCCTGCGTCGCAGACGGACCTTCACCCGCCGCGCCACATCGGTCGTCCAATCAAATCGTAAATGCAGCAAAAAGTCTATAATAGCAAAAAGTTCCAACTACCTGTACTTGCCGACATAGACGTCTTGACTAGCATAACTTTACGTCTCCTCGGTATTAATAAGTCCATCTTCCTTCTCTTTCCTTTCCATTCAGTCTTCGGTGAATATTGGCTGCAGCTTTCTTCTTCTTCTGATGTTACTTCCTCTTTTGGCTTTAGGTTTTGTGAAGTTAGTTGTTCTTCTTCTTTTACAAATATTTCTTCGTCTGAAATCACATTACACTCATATTATAAATACGAAAGTTTGGATGTATGGATGTTTGTTATCTCTTCACGCCAAAACTACTGAACGGATCAAGCTGAAATTTTGAATACAGGTAATTCTAGGCCAGGAATCAAACATAGGCTACTTTTTATCCCATAAATCAGTTCCCATGGGATAGACATCAACTTTAAACGTTTTCATAGAAACAAAGCCGCGGGCATAAACTAGTAAAACATAAATGGTTTTTTGGAGGGCTTAAATTACGTGAGGCGATTTTTCGAATCTCGCGCTAACACGAAACGAACGAACTAAGTAGGAAACTTCCAAAATTCGTGGGCATAAATTATTAGACATGTTTTTTGTGTGATGTATTTGTTTTTCGTGTGCTATAATTTTTGTTTCTTAGAGCTTATAGAGCAATAAAGATAAATTGTATTGTATTGTATTGTGACTTAGCAATCGTGGCGTGGAATTGACCTCTCCAACTCAGCCAGGACATTGCATCCTTAACAAACACCTATTTAATTTATGTATCATATTCAGATTCATATCATTTATAGTGATTTTGTGACAAAAATTTAACAAATTTTTTTGCACTGTGTGTTATGGATTTTTTAGCTCTATAAATCTGTATTCTCAACTAAAAACGTTACGGATCCTCATGAAGGAACTCTTCTTTATTGACATGGCCAGGGTCAACAGATTCGCTTCGGATTTTCGATCATCAAACCGAAGCGAAATCAAAATAGCATTATATTGATCTGTCGGAATCGAATTCGAATACGACATTTTCGATTCGGAAACGAATCTAATGAATTAAAATACACCTCCAGGAGCATTTAGGTACGTTCTGCCGCGTACGGACAGTCCCACAGGACCTGATCTAGCGTTACTGTGGGGTTACCGCAGCTGCAAGCAACTGTGTCGCTGAGGACATGGTCAGATACCAGTATACCTTACCTTCATTAGTATCCTCCACCGGTTCCATCTTGACCTCGCTGCTCAGAACCGTGCAAGATTCAACTTCCTCTTCATCAGTCACCGATAAATCCAGCGGAGGGAGAGTCTTTTGTTTGAGGATTGTAGGAGGGAAGCATTGTTTGGATTCTGGGATGTCCTGTAAAGAAAGAAAGAAAGAAAATCCATTTATTTGACCCTAATTAAAATACAATATTAAAAGGAATAAAATAAAAAAATAAATAAAAGGGGCCAAAAAGGTCCCTGTCTCAGCATTATGCCGCTACAAGCCACAGCGAGTAATAATAGCGAGTAGAGTGTAAGAGTTTCATAAATCAAATATCTGTCTATATTAAGGTGGAATGTGTGTGGTGAACCGCAAACTCTTCCCGCGGGTGTCGTAAGAGGCGACTAAGGGATATCCACCAGCAGCGCCCTCTGTAGAACAATTCTACCACCACTTACAATTATATCTGAAACTCGACGCCTAGCAAGTGAGTTTTAGCTTGTGTGTCATGGTTTGTTAACAAATATTTCACGTCGAGTTTGGCTATTGTATAAATAAAAACTAGCCAAAGAAGGTGTGGTGTTCGAGTATTTACACTCATTAATTTCCACGATGCTACTAAAAATCAATGTTTACAAAACTAATCATTATATACATTTAGGGCGCCTAAAGAAGCTACAATCTGATTACAAACCCGTAATTTAACTATTTTTAGGGTTCCGTACCTCAAAAGGAAGCGAAGCGAAGAGGAACCCTTATAGGATCACTTTGTTAGCCGTCTGTCCGTCTGTCAACCCCATTTTCTCAGGAACGCGTGGAGGTATCGAGTTGAAATTAACATCAAATACTCAAGTCCGTAACCTCATGGAGCCGTGATATAAATAAAACTTCTAAGTCAACGCCATCAAAATTTACAGCCTTTTATGTCCGAATATTTTGAAATTTCCAAAGGAATCACGTGCACACAAAAACTATAGGGTATTTCCCGTAGACCTAGAATTATGAAATTTGGCAAGAAGCAAGGTCTTATAGCACAAGTAAAGAGAAAAATTCTAAAATCGTAAATTTGTTGTTATTCATAAAAAAAAAATTGATTCTCGCCATGGACCAAAGCCTATAGGGTACCTAAGCTACTTCCCGTTGACCATAATATTTGGCAAGAAACAAGGTCTTACGATTATACGGAACCCTTGGTGCGCGAGTCCGACTCGCACTAGACGTTTTATTTAGATGTAAAAATGATCGGAAACTGCTTTGTAAACTTATTGCAATAAATAAATAAATTTTCTAGCTTTTTATACAAGTTACAATGCCGGTACCAGTTGCGGGTACACGTCTACAAGTTATTTGGATAGCATATGAGTAGTTTAAAGTTTTAAGCCATTTGCTATGATCCCATGTCATTGTATTCTATGCAGGGATATAGTGTGAAATTGGATATAGGCTACCTTTAGATCATGTACAAAACAAAAGAAACACAGAGTTGATCGTAAGAATTGACTGATTTCTTGAATTTTTGCCATCGTGTCTATGAAGGTTGGCGTACATGAACATGAAGGTTGGCGTACATGAACATGAAGGCCGAGGGCGTGCGAAAAGGATGGCACTCGTTCCGTACGGCTATTCTAGTGAGAAAAAGCAGGATAGAAGGTTTTATGCCAAGAGGCTTCGAAATTCAGAATGGAATTTTCAATGGGTAAATCAACTTGGGTCACATAGCACCCACGTTGCCAAGCTGGTTTTAGCTATGCTTGAGTAACGCTTTTCTAGTGCATAGGCGTTACTTAAGCATAGAGCTATGACTGAGCAAACTTTAATAATATGGGCCTTAGATTCACTGAATATTTTTTCATTATCCTATGACTCTTGAGACAATAATTAATATCAAAATACTTACTCCTTCATAGTTCTGTAGAAGAATCTGATTTTTCTGTACATTTTGTATAAAACATTCTGCTTTTCGAGCAATTTGTTTGCACTTGTAGCATAATATTATTGAGTCCACCTAAAATAATAATATTGTAGTTTTACTTTAAAAACTATCGTAGTTTGACGAATTCATTACGGATGTAAGCGGGTTACTGTTAGTTCCATATGTACCCAGGGAATACCAACACCCGACACAGTAGGATCTTTACCAGGAGATGACTCT